>CM070564.1:42551931-43224789 GCA_036346405.1 Phyllostachys edulis
AGAAAATAAGAAAATATCATAACATACGTGAACATTAGCACCAGTACCAACCCACCAATCAGTGGATTGACATGCTACAAAAACAATAGGAGAATTACCATACCCTCCTAAAGTCGAGGCCTCGCCTATGATCACATTGACAGCCTTTTTCTTTGGCTGTTCGTCATCTCTGCTCTTGCGGAAGCAACAGTCCTTGGCCATATAACCGTCTTTTCCGCACACAAAGCAGGTGATGTCTCTCAAATCCTTTTTATCAGTTTTCTTCTTCTTAAAGCTAGCTGTCTTGTTCGGTTTGTTGGAATTGTACTTCTTTGCAACAATCTTTTTCTCTATGAAATTTGCATTGTTTTGACAAGAAGTGCTGGGTGCATCTTTTGCTCTTGCCTTTTCTTCCACATCGAGGGCAGCAATGAGATATATCTTCCCTTTTGTGTTTCAAGCTAGTGGCAAAATGCCGTCAAGAAACAGAAAGTTTGGCTATAATGTCCGCAGCCACAAACTTAGGAGGCAACACACAGCCCAGGTGCGCAATCTCACCAACCAATAACTGGAGATCATGAGCTTGTCCAACTATGGACTTAGCCTCATCAATGCTAAAGTCGAAGAATTGCTCACACATATAGAGCCAGCGACTTGCCTCTGCCTCTGCATATTTGTGCTCAAGTACATCACACAACTCTGTGGCGGACTTATAGTCCATATACACATCGTAGAACTGATCTGCCAGAATGGTCAGAATGCAGCTAAGAGCAGTGTTGTTCGCATTATCGAACTACGAAAATTGGTCAATCGTAAATGGATACTGCAGGTGGATTACCCACCACAGCCCCCAAAGACATGAGCCAGAACTTGGCTCTAGTATGTCATCTACGAAAATTCTGACTAGAAAACCTTAGGTTTCATAGCATCAGAAGCACCAGCCATTGTTTTATTGTAACAAAGCTGGTAAAAAGGTTTCTGCAATGTTAAAAATGAGGGCAATATTTTAATTCCAGATTTTAATAGAAGGCAAATATCGCAAATGACTAATGATGCATAAATCAGTACTAACAGCAGGAAACTCATTGTACTTTGCAATATATGCAGAAACAGAATGTAAACAAGTCAATCAGTCACACGAAAGACTTACCGATGGGTCCGATGAAGAACACGAAGCAGCGCAGACACAGACTCGATGCAGTGCAGAAACGTAGATGAATCAGCAAAACGAGCGGTCGTGCAGATGTGTGCTGCCCAGAAACCTTATTGCCCCCCTCCCCCGTGCAAGTCTTCACGACAGCAACGGCTCGGAGATACCGCTCCCCTTCTTCATGTTGCACGCCGAGAAGAAGAGTTAACGAGGTTCAGACAACGCAATACAACAGCATAGGTTTGCAGAAGGAAGAAAAGAAGAAATGGAGGCAGTAGTTTTTCACTCTATGCTTTGAACGTTTCCAGGCATAGATATAGAGATGCAGACTATAAACTGACCTGATTAAATAGTCATTTACTCACTGATAACTGACATATTTAACCAGCCATTTACCCGCTGGTAATTGCCTGTCATCAACACCCAATAAAGCATCAAATTAAAACATTTGAATCTCATTCAAACAAAGAGAGAGAGAGAGAGAGAGATATGCATTCCAGAGTGTGTTTTCGTAGGGGGCAAAAGCATTGGTTTGGCCACCCTGTAGCTTCCAGTCTGTCTGAGGTCTAGAGCTTGTTTTGGATTGCCAACCATACGAAGAATTTGCACTTTGGGGGCGTGGTTTTCCAAATTATTGTTATGAAGTTTATCACGATCGAACCTAGGAAATGTAATGCGTAGGTGGAATTTGAAGAGTATGTTCCTTTCGGGGTTAGCTTCCATGATATCTCGTCCGGGGTGCCGTGGGCTAGATGGATTTGGTTGGTTCTAGTCCAAAGTCCCACAAATTGTTCGATGTGATGGATTATCAATCCTCTCAAGATGTTTATGTCCTATACCCAATGTTTGTTCTGTAACACTGAGGCCACTATCTGGTTTTTGCTTTTTAAGATTTCGAAGATCTTGGGGGCTAGATCTTTGGGTGCCTCTCCACCCAACCAGGCCGAGTACCAAAATTTTGTCGTCTTACCATCCCCGAGGGAGATCGTAGTTGCTGGTGCAAAAAGGCTTCGGTCCGCGTCGTCGCAAGGGATTTTCATTCTGACCCAAGGTTTGAACCGATCCTTCCAATTTTGCCATAGCCATCTGTGGATATCATGGGGATATGCTCACGATCTTAATGTGATGATACAATTGGCAATAGCTCTTTGGGTTTGTCGAAACGATCGTTTTCGGTTTTGTTGAAATCCTGTTTTCAGCAAGTGTCAGGATCATCGGTAGTACCGGATTGTGTTTGGCGGTAGTACCGCTAGGCGGTATTACCGCAAGCAAAGCGGTATGGTTTTTCCAGAACGAGTGTAATTTGTGTTTTGGATTTCTCGAGGAGCGGTAGTACCGCGCTATGGTTGCCGGTAGTACCGCATGACGGAACGACCGCGTGTGAGCGGTATGGTTTTTCCAGAACAAGTGTATTTTGGGAAGTTTTGGATTTCCTTTGGTAACGGTAGTACCGCCGTTGTTGGAGCGGTACGACCGCATGGCGGTAGAACCGACCCTAACACGGCGGTAGTACCGATTTTGTGCTGATTGTCATTTCAATTGGAGAATTTCTTTTGGGTTAGGTCAAGTTCATGGGTTTCATGGCATATGTGTTGCATGATGCATGTTTTGACTAACGTGGGTCAAGTTGTGAAGAACTTGTTCCCGGATTCGATTTCTTTGTCTATTGATGTGCAGGTTGCTTGGAGGTCAATGACGGTCAACGGCGAGGATGATCGGGACTAAGCTTGGAGAGCTGAGGTCCAGAACGATCGGGGATGCCGGGTGAGGTCAATGGAGTCAAGCATGGCGCAAGAGGGACAAAGGTGACCGAACGGACAGTTCGGTGCGACGGGTTCGATCAAGCGGCGCGGGGGTCGATGCAAGTGCCATGGTGGTTTCGGTGGGAGCCGGATGGGAGAGACTTGCCGACATGAAGAGAGCCGCTGGATCAACCTACACGTGGCGAAGCATGGGAGGTGCTTCACGAAGATGGGACTCGGTCTTTGCAAAAGATCGAGAAGGGTATTTTGGTAATTTCACCAAATCGCCTTGGTGACCTAATGCCAACCCATGGCGCAAGTCGGTGCGTCAAGAAGTGGATTAGGTCAAGAAAAGTGAAGACGACACTTTGAGATGCGTGCGTGTGTGACCCGTTTGTTTTGGGCCTTAACGGGAGCCCATTAGGGTTACTCTTCTAGAAGGTCTAAGCCTCCACTAAAAATAGGGGGTGTGCTGGACAACCACCTCAACCCTTTCATTGTGTTTGAAACCCTAGTTTGCTTAGGGAGAGGATTAGTGGAGGTTAGGGTTCTAGAGAGTTGGATTTGATTTCGTGCTCATGTATTGAGTCTTTGTCCTCCTTGATGGAGTGGCTGTAAACCAATACCACATCAAATCAATCCAAAGAAAGTTCTCTCAAAGATGAGTTCATTTGCTTTCTTTCTCTCTATTTGGTGATTTGAGGTCTTTCTTTGATCCGTGAGTTTTTGCTTGGTTTTTTTCTTGATCTTGCTTGCTGGGATATGTGGGAACCCATCTAAGGTCATCTTGATCATCATCCACCCACGAGCAAGTTTTGGATCAAGTTTTACGCTTTTGCTTTCTTTTGAACCCTCCTTCGGTAAAATGCAAAAGATCAAAACTTTGACGTGGATCTTCTCGATCGTCACTTGGAATAGGTTCCCGACATCATTAGGAAGATGTGTTTCAAATTTGGTGGAGTTTGGCCAAGCGGATCAAAAGTTACGTCGATTTTTGTTTTCGTTTTTCGTTTCATTTGCTCATTCGCTGCGATTTTCTTGCTCATGCGAACGACCGACATCGTTTCATCCATTCGACCGACAGCGCACAACCGCCACTGTTCATTCGGTTCGACCGTTACTGTTCATCAGGCTGATTTTTGTATTTTTGCTCGTTTTTTTGGGGGTTTGAAGGGGATTAAGTACAAGTCTTCCGCTACGCTTATATATATTGATCTTCATAGTTCTCATAGCTATTGGAGTCAATATCATGTTTGAATCAGATTAAAGCAAAAAATAGATAGTGCTCCTATTCACCCCCCCCCCCCTCTAGTCGCCTTTTCGGTCCAACAAGTGGTATCAGAGCCTGGTTAGTTCAATCTTGATCTTAACCGTCCATCGAACTTGGCGATGGATAAGTACTCGACCAAGCCGCATGTCTTTGATGGGCTCGACTATGCCTATTGGAAGAATCGCATGCGAGTTTTCCTTGAGAGCGAAGGACAAGCTATATGGGAGGTTGTTCGAGCTCCGCTCGTTTTGCCCGAAGTTGCTCTGCCGAAGCCAGCGAGCTCTTGGCTAACAACAACAAAGCAAAGAACCTTCTATATGCTGGGCTTGGTAGGCAAGAGTATGATAGGATTTGCAATCTTGCGACCGCACATGAGATTTGGCACACCCTCGAAACTTACCATGAGGGATCGTCCCAGATCAAGCAAGTGCGTCAGAATGTCTACAAGCGAGAGTACAACAAATTTGAGATGCGTCCTGGTGAGAGCATCGATGACGTCTTTACTCGCTTTAACAAGGTGATCAATCAGATGAGAGCTGTTGACATTGAGTACTCTCAATCTGAGAATGCCACCCACCTCTTGGCCGCAATCAACACAAGGAGGGGAGATGAAGGCAATCGCCATAGAGGAGAACGCCGATCTCTAATCTCACTTTGGAGCTGCTTTATAGCAAGCTAAAAACTCATGAGATCAAGAGAGGCGGTAATCCTAAGAAGGATAACATGGCTTTGGTGGTGATCCTCTCAAAGGGACTCTGATGGTTTTTCCGAGTCTTCTTACGGTTTTTCTCTTGCGTGTTTATCTCGCTATTCAAGAAGAAGAGTTTGAGAGTCTTCTGAGGCCGATTTAGCTCTTTTAGCCAAGAAAGTCACACGGGCATATAACAATGTCGAAATGCGAAAGAGAGGTGGCCTGTGACATGCTATGAGTGTGGAGAGCTATATCACATCCTGCTAACTGTCCCAAGCCGAAAGGTAAGGGAAATCGCAAGGATGAGAAGCTCCGCTCGAAGAAGCCTAAAGGGGCAAGCCCAAGTATGATGTCTTTGCCAAGCTCATGAAGGTCGCCACCGAGTCCTTGCCGCTTTGGAGATCAATCCATGAGCGATGTGGACTCAGGGAGCGAGGAGGACAAGGAGGAGGAGATTCCTCAAGACAAGAAGGGAAGGCTAAGGATTTCACCGGCATGTGCTTCATGGTCGACTCACGACGCCGATGACGCACGATGAGGTACCTCCTCCTATGATGTCCTTTACGCTAGATGCGATAACATGTATGAGCAATTGCTTAGTCAGATAAAGCTTTAGAGTTCACCATGGCTAGGAA
Organism: Phyllostachys edulis; assembly: GCA_036346405.1. Lineage (NCBI taxonomy): Eukaryota > Viridiplantae > Streptophyta > Magnoliopsida > Poales > Poaceae > Phyllostachys > Phyllostachys edulis. Next base: position 42,557,399 of record CM070564.1, read on the forward strand.
CAAGGATCTAGAGTCACAAGTCGAGAATTTGACATTAGAGCTTGTGAATGCTAAGAGTCTAGATGTTGATGAATGTTCATCCTGCCATGCTTTGCACTCCGAACTGTCTAAACTACAATCTGCTCATGATATTGCTTTGCATCAACTTGAAAATGCTAGAACTGAGCTAATTGATGTTAAATCTGCTCCATGTGAAAAATGCTTAGAGTCTAGCAAGTTGGATGCTTCTGGTAATGTGAAATCTAGCTTTTGCTCTTTACGCTTAGAACGCTAACATGAAGTTAAGGATATTCTAGAAGCGATTAGAGCTAAATTTGCTGCTTAAGGACTCAATTGATTCTACATCTTGTGCCTCTTGTGCCGCCTATAAGCTTGAAGTTGCTCATCTTAAGGAGAAACATGCTAGAGCCATTAAGGGCAAGACTTGTGAATCATGTGTTAATATTGAAAAAGAGAATGCCTATCTCAAGGACACTTTAGAAAGATTATCTAATGGTGAAAAACAGTTAAACATGATTCTAGATAAATCTAAAACTCCTTTTAAGAAGTAAGGTTTAGGATACAACTCTGCCCAGGACATGTCCAAACCTAATGTCATTCAGGTCTTGGAAAAATGTTTAGTTGAATTCAAAACCCAACCTGCAAAAATTATCTTTAAATCTGCAGGGTTTGTCCAACCTTCTTTTGAGGCAAAAGGTGCTTCTCCCAGTGGTACAAAATACCATTGCACCTATTACAAGAAGAGTGGACATTTGGTTGAGTTCTCACATGGCGTGTTGAAGAATGCTAAGAGAAATATTGCTAGAATGTCATTTAATCAACCTAGAGCTTTTATGAGACATGGTCATGCTCAAAAGAAGAAACCTAGTCCAGGATTTGTTGCACATGCTCATCACCATGTTCCTAGACAGGATGCATCTCATGTTCTTGTTGCCATTGCTCATAATAGAACTGCTAATGAAGTCAAGGATAGCACATCTGCTTTGCATACTACTTTCATGAGAAAGTGTCTCGATCTCGATTCCCAAGTCGCTTTTAACTAACCCCATGTTGAGACACATCGCTCTTTTGTTCCTTGATTTTCAGGATTGGCGTGGAAGGGGGAAGAACACATGGTTCGTCGACTCCGGGTGTTCACGCCACATGACCGGAGACTCAAGATGGTTCACCTCCTTCACGCGATCAACTGGTGATGACTTCATCACCTTTGGAGATGATACACAAGGGCGCATTGAAGGAACTGGAGTGATCAGAGTGAACGACAAGTTCATTCTCAAGGACGTCGCACTTGTGTCTAAGCTAAGGTACAATCTCTTGTCTGTCTCACAGCTTCTTGATGATGGCTATGAGACTCGTTTTAAGAAGAATGCTTGTCGTGTGCTTGATTCTTTTGGTGAGCTCGTTTTTGGGATTTCTAGAGTTGGCGAATTTTTGAGCCGGTTTTTCTCAATCTCTTCTTTGGATCCTTTAAGTGCTTAATTGCTTCTTCTTCGATATCGGCTTTGGCACCGACGTTTGGGGCACATTGGTTTTGATCATCGACACGAGTTAGCGACCTTGATCTCATGAGAGGTTTGCCTAAACTCAAAGTCGCAAGGATGTCTTTGTATAAAGGCCTCTGTAGGCATGGCAAGCAAGTTGCCGCCACACCCGCTATTGACTATGGTTATGACCGACGGACCGACGGTTGCTTCATATGGATACTGTTGGTCCTGCTAGGGTTCGATCAGTCGGTGGCAATTGGTACATTCTTGTCATAGTCGATGATTTTTCGAGATACTCTTGGGTGTTCTTTCTTGCTTCGAAGGATGAGGCTTTTGATCATTTTCATGACCTTGTTCTTCGTTTGGCTTCTGAACTTCCTGGTGCCTTGAGAGCGATCCGCATGACAATGGCACCGAGTTCAAGAATGCTTCTTTGCCTCTTTTGTGCCGAAGCGCAGATTGAGCATCGCTTCTCTTCTCCACACGTCCCTCAACAAAATAGCGTTGTGGAAAGGAAGAACAGGACTCTAGTCGAGATGGCTAGAACGATGCTGGATGAGTATAGCACACCGAGGAGATTTTGGGCCGAAGCTATTGCTACAGCTTGCCATATTTCAAACCGTGTCTTTTTGAGACCGTCTTTGGGCAAGACTTCATATGAGCTTCGTTTTGGTAGAAAACTCTCTGTTTCTCACTTTCGAGTCTTTGGATCGAAGTGTTTTATTCTCAAGACAGGGAACCTAGATAAATTTGAATCAAGGACTTGTGATGGTTTATTTCTGGGTTATCCTGCTCATTCGAGGGGTTTTCGGGTTTTTAATGTTGAAACTAACATTGTCTAGGAGACATGCAATGTTACTTTTGATGAGACTAGCCCTGGAGCTAGATCCGATGTTTCAGGTGACTTACAGGTGACAGAGAGCATTTTTGTTGAAGAAGATGAGGATGAACTTGATACTGCTTCTCCACCTGTTGCTGATGTTCCTATCCAAGCTGCCCAAGCTCCTGAACCCGCGACGACTGCTTCACCTCCAATTGAGGCTCCTGCTGCATCTTCTTCATCAGCAGTACCTGTGGAGGTCGAGGAGACGCTATCTCCCCCAGGCGCTCCTTTGCACATTCAGAAGCAACATCCTCCGGATCAGATGATTGGTAATCTCCATGAGCGAGTCACTCGCTCCAGGTATCATGATCCGAGTCTTTTCTCTCACTCTGCATTTGTAGCTTCTTTTGAACCCAAAGATATATCACATGCTTTATCTGATGCTAGTTGGGTCAATGCCATGCATGAGGAGTTAGAGAATTTTGAAAGAAATAAAGTTTGGAACCTTGTAGATCCTCCTAGTGGTTATAATGTTATTGGCACCTGTTGGGTGTTTAAAAATAAACAAAATGAGGATGGTTCTGTGGTTAGAAACAAGGCTAGGTTGGTAGCTCAGGGCTTTAACCAGGTTGAGGGGTTAGATTTTGATGAGACCTTCGCTCCTGTTGCTATATTAGAAGCCATTCGCATCTTGCTTACATTTGCTGCATCTAAAGGTTTTAGGTTGCATCAAATAGATGTTAAGAGTGCCTTTCTGAATGGTTTTATAGAGGAGGAAGTGTATGTTAGGCAACCCCCTGGCTTTGAGGATCCCAAGCACCCTGATCGTGTCTTTAAGCTATCTAAAGCCTTGTATGGTCTTAAGCAAGCCCCTAGAGCATGGTATGATAGGCTTAAGACCTTCTTGCTTAAGAATGATTTTAAAATGGGAAAAGTTGATAAGACTCTTTTCATCCTTAGGCATGGCAATGACTTTCTGCTTGTTCAGATTTATGTAGATGATATTATCTTTGGTGGTTCCTCTCATGCTCTTGTTTCCAGTTTTTCTGAGACCATGTCCAGGGAATTTGAGATGAGTATGAAGGGAGAGCTCAACTACTTTCTGGGGCTACAAATCAAGCAGTGCAAGGAAAGGATCTTCATCCATCAAACGAAGTACACCAAGGATTTGCTCAAGCGTTTTGAGATGGGTGATTGCAAGCCGATCGTCACTCCCATGGCGACATCGACTGTTTTGGATCCAGATGAGGAAGGAGAAGCCGTGGATCAACGCGAGTACCGCAGCATGATCGGCTCCCTTCTGTACCTGATGGCCTCAAGACCGGACATCCACTTCGCGGTCTGCCTCTGTGCGAGGTTTCAGGCGTCACCGAGGACTTCACATCGCCAAGCCGTTAAGCGCATTTTCAGGTATTTACACTCTACCCTTCAGTATGGCATTTGGTATTCTTGTTCTTCTTCGCTGTCCATTCGGGGGTTTTCAGATTCTGATTTTGCGGGCTGTAGGCTAGATAGGAAGAGCACATCTAGCACATGTCATTTCTTAGGCACTTCTCTTGTCTCTTGGTCTTCTAGGAAGCAGTCTTCTGTTGCACAATCCACTCTTGATCAAGTTTAATATGTAGTCTAGCCGCTAGTTGTCAGAGTCGATTTTGTGGATGGTCTCCACTCTTAAGGATTTTGGGTTAACTTTTACTAGTGTTCCTCTCTTACGTGACAACACTTCGCTATTAACATTGCTAAAAACCCAAAGGCAACATTCTAGGACCAAACACATAGACATTCGCTATCACTTCCTTAGAGACCACGTTGAGAAGGGTGATATTGTGCTGCATTTTGTGGAGTCCGAGGCTCGCTTAGCCAATATCCTCACCAAGCCTTTAGACCCAACAAGGTTTGCCACCTTGAGGAGTGAGTTAGGGTAATTTATCCCTATGGGTTGGTTTGAGGGGAGTTGGATCTTTTCGATCTTTCCTTGTTCATTTGATCTTTTCTTGATTTTCTTTTTGAACTTGTTGATCTTTTAGGCTTTTCGAGCTTTTCTTGCATCTCATTGTATCATATTGCATTCATATGAAAAATCCAAAAGATGCATTGTAATATAAGCTTTTCTGCTTATCTTTTAAAATTGATGAAGCTTTGCTTATTACCCTTTGGAGCTTTAGTGTTTCAATTCTTGCTCAATGCCATGTCTAGTTCTTTGACTTGCTAGAATTATCATGCTTTCACATGTGTAGCTAAGTCTTTCTTTGTATGAGCTAGAACTTGAAAAACAACTTGAACTAAGAAACTAGCAATTTGTGAATTGTTTAGCGAGTTGCGCAATTAGTGCTCCTTTTATGACATTGGCCCTGTCAAAATTGCTTTGTTAGCTCTTGAATCTAGCTTTGATCATTACTTGAGCTTTTTGTGTTCTTGAGATTCTAAATCTGCTCTTGTGAAAAATGAAAAATCAACTTCCAAGATTGTCTTATGCTTAAATTGTGCCAAACTACTCTTACGAGACTGCATGTCAAAGACATGAACTTGGAGATAGTTTGATGATCGAACGATCTCATGGGGACCGCTTGTCACAACCGACATGAACCTCAAGATTTGTCGCCTGGTAGAAGCTTAGGAAGAGTTTGTGGATGGCTTCTAGTCCGGATCTTCTTCACTAAGATATACCTTTAATCAACTTTTGGTGAAACTTAGGATGAGTTTGTGGATGGCTCCTAGTCCAGGATCTTGTCACTAAGTTAGACCATTAGTCAACTTCAATATTCATTGCAAATGAAAAACAGTTGAAAAATGGGCTTTTGAGAAAATTTGAGCAAAATGATTCAATTCAGGACCTATTTGTCTCTTAATGTGGTCATTGTTAGTTTTTGGATCTCACGTTGACATTTTGACATGGCCAGTATCATTTTAGGATCACTGTTGATGAACTTACTAGATTTGAAGCCTTGCTTAAAATGCTAAAATTCATTGCTTTATATTGAGCCTTCTTGCTTAGCTTTGATATATATGTCTTATCATGATCTTGCTAGCACCTTTAGGCTTGATATGTTGATTCTGCAATTTTAGAAATGCTAGCCTGTTCTTTTGGGTAATCTCCAAAGCTTCTTGTATTCAAAAATTGAAAAATACAAAAAAAAAAATTGAAGCCACTCCATTGCATTTCATGCATGCTCCTTCTTATGCTTTTTCCTCATTCTGCATTTGTCATCTCTGGACGAGAGGAAGGCGTGATTCCTTGATGACTCCATTGTCAAAAGGGGAAAAGATATTTCAAAATTTTGTGTTAAAGGGGAGAAGATGTTTGAAAAAGGGGAGTTATGATAAAGGGGGAGCTACTTGGAGAAAATTTTAAAATCTGAGGATCATAGTGAGGGGGAGTTCCTTATTTGTTTGCATTCTTATGGTTTTATTGCTAGTTCTGATCTTGAATTGCAATTCTTGATCCTCACAATGATCAAAGGTCATATCGAACAATTGTTCTTTCATTTGGACCTTAAGTGAGATTTTGACCCGTTTCTGGAAAATGAAGCTTTCTCGCCTTCTTTTGCCGTATCTCACTTGCCGATTCTATTCTGGAGCCAACTTGGTCATTCCCTCTGCTTGTTCTCGCATTTGGACCAAGTTGTGCCTTTGAGCTCTAACACCGAAGTTTTTACTTTTCAAACCTCAAAATTAGATTTAGGGAAATTGCCAATGTGTTCATCAAGGGGAGATTGTGGATATCATGGGGATATGCTCACGATCTTAATGTGATAATACAATTGGCAATAGCTCTTTGGGTTTGTCGAAACGATCGTTTTGGTTTTGTTGAAATCTGTTTTCAAAGAAGTGTCGGGATCATCGGTAGTCTGGATTGTGTTTGGCGGTAGTATCTTGCTAGGGTATTACCGCAAGCAAAGCGGTATGGTTTTTCCGAACGAGTGTAATTTGTGTTTTGGATTTCTCGAGGAGCGGTAGTATCTGCGCTATGGTTGCTTGGTAGTACCAAGATGATTTTAACGACGCGTGTGAGCGGTATGGTTTTTCCGAACAAGTGTATTTTGGGAAGTTTTGGATTTCCTTTAGTAGCGGTAGTATCCGCCGTTGTTGGAGCTGATGCGACCAAGATGGCATAAGAACCGCCCTAACTGCGGTAGTACCGATTTTGTGCCGATTGTCATTTCAATTGGAGAATTGCTTTTGGGTTAGGTCAAGTTCATGGGTTTCATGGCATATGTGTTGCATGATACATGTTTTGACTAACGTGGGTCAAGTTGTGAAGAACTTGTTCCGGATTCGATTTCTTTGTCTATTGATGTGTAGGTTGCTTGGAGGTCAATGACGGTCAATTCGAGATGATCGGGACTAAGCTTGGAGAGCCGAGGTCCGAAACGATCGGGATGCCAGTGAGGTCAATGGAGTCAAGCATGGCGAAGAGAGACAAAGGTGACCGAACAGACGATTCGGTCTGACGGTTCGATCAAGCGGCGCGGGGTCGGTGCAAGTGCCATGGTGGTTTCGGTGGGAGCCGGATGGGAGAGACTTGCCGACATGAAGAGAGCCACCGGATCAACCTACACGTGGCGAAGCATGGGTGGTGCTTCACGAAGATGGGACTCGGTCTTTGCAAAAGATCGAGAAGGGTATTTTGATAATTTCACCAAATCCGCCTTGGTGACCTAATGCCAACCAGCGCGCAAGTCGGTGCGTCAAGAAGTGGATTAGGTCAAGAAAAGTGAAGACGACGCTTTGAGATGCGTGCGTGTGTGACCCGTTTGTTTTGGGCCTTAACGGGAGCCCATTAGGGTTACTCTTCTAGAAGGTCTAAGCCTCCACTATAAATAGGGGTGTCTTTGGCTGACCACCTCAACCCTTTCATTGTGTTTGAAACCCTAGTTTGCTTAGGGAGAGGATTAGTGGAGGTTAGGGTTCTAGAGAGTTGGATTTGATTTCGTGCTTATGTATTGAGTCTTTGTCCTCCTTGATGGAGTGGCTGTAAACCAATACCACATCAAATCAATCCAAAGAAAGTTCTCTCAAAGATGAGTTCATTTGCTTTCTTTCTCTCTATTAGGTGATTTGAGGTCTTTCTTTGATTCGTGAGTTTTTGCTTGGTTTTTCTTCTTGATCTTGCTTGCTGGGATATGTGGGAACCCATCTAAGGTCATCTTGATCATCATCCACCCACGAGCAAGTTTTAGATCAAGTTTTACGCTTTTGCTCGCGGTTTGAACCCTCCTTCGGTAAAATGCAAAAGATCAAAACTTTGACGTGAATCTTCTCGATCATCGCTTGAATAGGTTCCCGACATCATTAGGAAGATGTGTTTCAAATTTGGTGGAGTTTGGCCAAGGATCAAAAGTTACGTCGATTTTGTTTTCGCCAGTCAGTCTTGTTCATTCGCCGATTTTATTGTTCATGCGAACGACCGACATGTTCATCCGGTTCGACCGGACTACTGGTACAACCGCCACTCGCTCATCCGGTTCGACCACATCTTGTTCATCAAGACTGCTTCATCGAGCTTATTTTTGTGTTTTTGCTCGTTTCATTGGGGGTTTGAAGGGGATTAAGTACAAGTCTTCCGCTACGCTTTTATATATTGATCTTCATAGTTCTCATAGCTATTGGAGTCAATATTATGTTTGAATCAGATTAAAGCAAAAAAATAGATAGTGCTCCTATTCACCCCTCCCCCCTCTAGTCGCCTTTTCGGTCCAACACCATCAAAGTTTGAGTGCCACGGAGAACTTCAGAAGGTTGAGGATGCCTTGGCCACCAAGCTGGGTTGGGCGACACACTTTGTCCCAGTTAATTTTACACCTACCACCCTAGCTGTTTTCTTGGCCAGCCCAAAGGAACTGACATTTGATTCGATCCAAGGCACGAAGGACCGTCTTGGGGATTTTAAAAACCGTGGGGTAATAAGTTGGAATCGAAGTGAGAACAGATTTAACCAGGATGGCCCGCCTCTTTGGGACAGAAACGCCCGCCAACTCCGCTAACCTCCCTCCCCCCCCCACCTTTGTCCATAAGGGGCTAGTAATCCATCCTACGTAGTCTTCTGTAGGTGAGCAGTAATCTGAGATATTTAATCAGAAAGATCGATCGGATTGCCGAGAAGTCTTGGAGGATCGTGTTTAGGTAGATGTGGTCACAACTTATTGGAGATTTAATCAGAAAGATCGATCGGATTGCCGAGAAGTCTTGGAGGATCGTGTTTAGGTAGATGTGGTCACAACTTATTGGAAGCACCGCGCTTTCTTGGAAGTTGGTATGTAGGCCTAAGGCATCCCCGAATTTGAGGATTATTTGGGAGATTGTGTAGATTTCGCTTGTGCTTGGAGTGATGAAGATTGTCGCGTCGTCCGTATAGATGGAGGTTCTGAGTCTGATGAAGCGGTCTCGCGTGTGGGCAAGGAAACCCATGTCTGTTGCCACCTCTAGAAGGTGTTGAATGGGATCAATGGCCAGGATGAAGATGAAGGGCAAGAGGGGGTCTCCTTGCCGCAGCCCCCTTCCATGGGTGATCATATTGCTGGGGATGTCGTTGAGGAGGACTCTGGAACACGCGGATCTTAGGAGGGCCGCCACCCAGTTTGTCCATCTGTAGGGGAAACCCCTTTTGCAAAGAAGGTCGAAAAGGTAGTCCCAACGGACCATGTCGAAAACCTTTGTGATGTCTAGTTTGAGGAAAAGCGAAGGGGTTTTAGAGCGGTGGAGTCTTCTTATCAGGTTGCGGACATATAGAAAGTTGTTGTGAATGCTCCTTGTCTTGGTGAAGGCGCTTTGGGCTTGCGAGACCAAGCTGTTCAGGAACGGCGCCACCAGCGGCGCTAACGTTTTTACAATTCACTTTCCGAGGCCGTGGATGAAGCTAATGGGTCTAAAGTCTTGCACTTTGTCTGCCCTCTCCTTTTTTTGGAATTAGCACGATGTTTGCTGTGTTGAGGAGATGAAGATGTGACGTGCGGAGAGAGTGGAAGCTGTGAAAAACTACCATGATGTCAGCTTTGATGGTTGACCAGCAGGATTTGTAGAAATTTGAAGGGAAACCTTTTGACCTGGGGCTTTATCCCTCAGTAATTGGTCTAGTGCGTTGAAGACTTCGGTTTCCGTGACAACGTCTTGCAGGTTGTGCAAATCCAGTGCATGTGAGTTTAGGACCTCCCAATTAAGGTTAGTGTTGTGGGGTGCAGGCGGGGCAAGCGTTTCTTTGAAATGCTTTTGTATTGTGTCCTCTTTCTCTGTGTGCGAGGTCGCCCAGCCAAGGCCGTTTGAAGCTTTTGAATGCAGTTTTTGCGCCACGGCCATTGACTTTGAGATGAAAGAACTTTGTGTTTATGTCGCTTTTTCTGAAGTTGATTATCCGTGGGGCTCCTGGTTTCGATCCATGATCAGAGTGCTTCGTGCGGCCTTACGTGAATTTGTTTGATCTATGTATCCTGTTGTAATCTTCATCTTTCCCTCGCCGTTAGCGATCTTCAACTGTTGAATTTATTCTAAGATTTCAGAGATTGTTGTATTTGCTGCGCAAATGTTGTCCCACTCTACTCCAGCACCCCTACACCAGTGAGTCAGTGACATGACCACGCACGCCACGGGCTAAGGGCTTGTTTGGTTGGTGTTCTGGATTTCATGTCTGAAAAAAATGGTGCCTGGAGGTAGCCTTAAAAGCAGATGGTTTTTGTTTGGCCAGGCAAACCTGAAAATGAGTTGTTTGGTTAGAAGTCTGTGCCTGAAAATAGTGAACAAAAAATAGACCAACAGATCGAAGATATAACGATGTGGATGGACTGTCTGGCTCAGGCGTCGATTTTTCACGCCTAGACATGGAGGCCTGGCTGACTGCGATGCGCAGAAATCAATCCAAGCAGCGTGCAGTTGATCTCTAGACACATGCTGGCGCCAGGCAACTTGGCCCAGGTATGAATCCAAACAGCCTCTAACCGTGTGCAATTCGGCCCCTTTTTCCCGAGACGTGGGGCCGTAAGTGCATAAACGGGCCACTTTTTAAGTATTGGACCATTCCTTAATAGAGTTAATGCGACCAGCTTTTACATATGGGGCAAATCTGGTATTGGATCCACATTTCTGAACAAGTACGGCATATCGTTTATTGGGCTAGGAGGTGAATTATAGGCCGGTAGGGAAACAAATTAAATAGCCAAACCATATAGCATGTGCAATTTTAATTTAAATCAGAGGATTTTCTCCTAAAAATATTTATATATAATGCTCGGTTTTAATACAGATGCCCTTGAAATGAATAACTCAAATTACAGTTCGCTGATATACATACCCCATGAACAACTCAATTTCACTAATATTCACAACTGTGATTCATAAATATACATACATGTATGCCCTTGAAAATACTCAAATTACATTTTTGGTGAATACACACACCCATGAATAACTCAGATTACAACCATAAATACACATGCACATGAATAATAAATCACAAACGGATGCCCCTATTCCCGAGAAAATAAATATTTACGTCAGAAAAATAACACAGCCGGCCGGCGGGGAACCATGCATCTCGATCTCTTGATCATCCTCTACTTAATTTATTTCGGACACATACATTTAAGCAGGTCGGATCAGATCTCCCGTCATGATGATAATTGATACACAAGTCTTGCATCTTAATTTATAGTGGGTGAAATGAGTGGTACTGTCGTTCTCTGGTGATCAGAAACACCAACCAGCTGATGTTGCAATCGTCGGGACGACGACTCCCAGGTCAAGCTTCTGCTTTACCTGAATTAAATTTGCTCGAAGGCTCACTTCCTGCATCTGCAGTATACAAGAGAAATTAAGCAAGCAACATTAGTAGTACACACGCATACATATCTCAACCATTTCTTTCCTTTTGCCCAACCTTCTCCTGCTGGTGTGTGTGTGCTCCGCATGCAATTGACCATATAGATCCATGAATGTGTCATGATGAACTAGGAGATAACACAATAATAGAGCGAGGCAAGACGCAACAATCCACGGGAATATGGCAGTAGCTAACAACTAAGCAAGCAGTGCTCGAAATAGTGGAGTATCTGACAATTAATCCAAAGTTTAGTACCACCTTTGTTCTGGTGAGACATCACCAAGAGCTTAAAAACGACCACTTACCCACCTGCAAGCTAGAGATAATCCTGGCCAGCCGCATCGCCTCCTCCAGGCCCTCGATTTCCTGCTGTATCGTCCTCGCGAGCTCGCCGAGCGCACTGCTCGTCACACCAGCCTGCGCGCGCGCACAAAAGTCAAAACGACAATTACCTCTCGACGGATCGATTACTTGCAAGCTGCAATGCTTAATTATACTGTTAAAAACATGAAGGAACTAAAGGAAATTTGCAACGTTTACGCGTATGTAATGTACCGTAGCGTAGAACATGTCGGCATTGGCTTCGATCTCATTCACAGTGCCCACACAAGAAAACATGGTATCGTGCAACGACTCCAGGTCGGCCTGCAAGTGCATGGTATGTAACTTAAGTAACGGCCGGTGGTCGGTCAACGAGCCAAACCTGTAGAGAGGAAGCTTAAAGAGAAAAAGTCTATGTGTTGTGTTGATGAAGTTGTGAGTATACTTGGGCGTCGTCGGCTACGGGGAGGGAGGTGCAGGCGGCGGAGAGGACGCGGCTGAGGTCGCCGACGGCGTCTGCGTGCGGCTTGGCGAAGAGCTCCCACGAGGCGAGCAGGGGGAGCTGCGGGCGCAGCAGCCTGGCCAGCTTCAGCTTCTGCCGCCGCCGCTGAGCCACGATCCGCTTCGCCGCCTGGATGTTGCGCAGCTCCGCCACGCGCAGCCACGTGTAGAACAGCTTGTTCTGTATGCGCGCGCCATGCCCATCAAAAAGAAACTAACTAGTAGCGCACCAATTAGAGTACATAGCACTGCATGTAAGACCAAGAAACGGCACGGCTCACCTCGGCTGCGGAGGTGGCGCGGGCCATGGCCTTCTCCATCCGGGCATTGGCGAACCGCCACTGCAGCAGCCGCGCCGTCAGCACGCGCGCGCGGTGCGCCGCCTCCTCCTTCCCCGGCTCCTCCTTCTTCCTCGTCATCATCTCCCTCAGCAAGCCCGATCCTCTCCCGGCGTTCTCCGACGACCCCCCAGTGCTCCGCCTCCGCCTCGCCGGCTCCCACGGGCCCATCGCTGCGACGCCCGGCTCGGGAAACGACCAGCGTGGGGACGTCAAGGCGGCGTCCAAGCCGAGGACGCTGTGGACGGTGTTCTCCTTGCTGCTCAGCGCCCGCCGCGGCGGCGTGGCCGCGGCGTCGGCGCTGGGCTTCCTGTAGCTGAAGGAGGCCGCCTTGCGGAGGGAGCGCGCGAAGTTGGTGGACGAGAAGAGCGACGCGGCGCGCATGCCGTCGTAGACGAATGCGCCGGCGCCGGCGCGGGAGGCCGCGCTGGGGCTGCGCGCCAGGCGCCGCGGGGTGCTGCCGCCGTTGGAATCCATGGGCGATAAATATAATAAATAATCAAGAATAAATTAATAAATATAATTAAGTCTCGTCGATCGATCAGGGCAAGTACATTGCTCACAGGAACCTAAATACTGAGAGAGAGAGAGAGAGAGAGAGAGAGAGGTATGCACTAGCTAGCTAGAGCATGTTATTGGAATTGAGATGGATGGGGTTGTATCATGGAGCTAGAAGAAGTGTTCTTGTGAGGGTATGTCACTCTCATGACATGATGGAAGAACTAGATGTTATTCTTTCGATATATTAGGTGCACGCATTTGACATCTCTAGAACTTGATCATTTTCTTGCAATTGTTTTGACATCACACCATTTACTTGATAGTGCGTGTAGACTAGTGATCGATGCCTTGTGACGCATGGATGGATGCATATGATCCCTTTTGTTTATGTATTCACGAGAATTTTTTTTCCATATGGTTTTTGGAGGCATGTGGAATGGAGAGGATATGTTGGAGAAATGGTGGGAGAAAGGGAGAGGAGAGCCATTTTTGGAGTGCTGGTTATAAGCCATGGCGACCTAAAAATAGCTCAATTAGGCCGTGCGCATGCTGCGACTTCTTCCGCTTCACCCTCGCACACGCACACTCGACTAGTCGAGAAGGCGGCAGGGAGAAAGAGAGATGTCAACGTTGGGAGAGATAAACTGGCCTTATTAGGTGAGATTTTGAAGGTACGGTCTACCTATCTTTCGAAACAGGGGCGTAGTTGGCGTGGGCAGACCTCGGACCGGTCTTTTGGTCCAAAGTCAGATTCCTCTGTTTTTTCAAAGACTTTCACATGTTATTTTGATGTTAGGCCTTGAATCATTGCCTCAGAGACCCGAGGTTCAGCTTCGCCCCTGTTTCAAAAGAAACTTGTAGCTATATATATACTGATCCAAAGTCAAGATCATGAGTTACGTTGTATCCAAGAAGGAAGATACAAAATAAGTGTTTCCTTTAAATAAATAAAAAGGATGCAAAATAAGGGAGGAAAAACGTGAAGCATAGGGTTCTACCATTGGAAGGCCCATTAACTAATGAATTAGAGTTGGGCCATCATCAGAACTCTGAATCTGTCTAGCTAGTTTGAGATTACTCTGAGGCCCAACCTAATAGTTGGCCCTCTCTTGGGCCAATTTTGTATGATCTTACAAAAATTCTGGTGATCGATCACTCATGCAGTACAGACTGTAGAGTTGAAACTTACTACTGTAATACTTTTGAGCCCAGGCTGCTAATGAGTTCTCTTTTCGAATCGACAAGTTCAAGACTATTGCCTATTGCAAATTGATTTTAGGTGTCCGATACAACCATACATTAACTTATGGAGCGACACCTTGGCTATCTAACTAATGGCCATAGTTTGATGCTTATAAACGGCGGATTATATGTGTTACCCGTGTTTATTTTCCACTGTCACCACCCTCTCGGAAAGAGAAAAAAAAAAGTTGAATTTAGCAGTATGACATTGGGATTCTCCGAGCAAAACAGGAGGTCCTTGAAAGAGAGGTAGGGGAAAAGAAGAAGAGAATAGGAATCCCCGATTGGTTCTTGGACTAGCGTGCATTGGGGATTTTTTAAAAAAAATAATCTATTTTTTTACTGAAATATACGTCTGTTGCCTAGCGGTTGGGCAACTGGCTCCTGTCGTCTAACCGTTGGGCGACTGCAGTCTAGTCGCCCAACCGTTCGGCATTTATACTGGAGGAGTCGAACCGTTGGCAAGATATTGCTGCCGCCCAACGATGAAGCGATAGGGCCGCCCAACCGCACGGGCGACAGGAGGATCAGGCGATAGACCCTTTCAACTTTGTGTCTAAGTACTTCATGAAAGAGAGGGTGGTGTAGGCGTGGACTGGCGAGCTTAGGGGCTTCAGGGTTGTGGGTAACTTCGCCACCTTGGATATTGCAAATAGGATCTGGATTCCGGATATTGACATGCTGAAGGGTAGCAAGGGTCGCGGGCAGAGTCGTCGTATACCAATGATATGGACAAAGCACAAGCCGGGGCGTTGGGTAGACGCTGCGAACATCGACCAAGAAGAGGCTACACGCCTGACGATGCAAGGCACCAGCTGAGGAGTAGGCACTGCCATGGTTTGCGTTAACACTTCTTCTAGTGTGCAAAGTGGGACCAAAATTACAAATCAGTGTACATTGCCATCTGTACTTTGTATTGTTTATGTAACTGTTCTGCCACTACCCAATTTTCATTTGATGTACATAATGCCGTAAGACATGTATCGTATGTTGCACGTAATGTTTATATATGTGCTGTAGTACTATCCCTGTTTCATTACTTTTGAAAGACTGTCCTGGTAGCCTAGTACTTTTTGATTTGTTTGTTTGCAAGTTAAATGTACTCATTATTTACATTTGATGTTTTATTTCCGCGTATTTGCTAACTTCAAGTTATTTTGCAGGTATGGCTCACGGATCCGACTGGAGTTTCGGCCTCCTGGAGGAGCGCATCGACCGGCTACATCGCGCGTCGCGTCGTGTCCCTCATCCTGCAGGTGCTGCCGACGTGACTGTGTTGGGGGTGATCCGCGCACGGACACCTCGGGTGGCCTGGAGGCTAGACCCACGCTGGACAGACAGGTTAGTATACATCGACACTATATTCTCTCTATACATACCTTTCGTACTAACCTTTTGTTGCTTCCAGGCTCAGTGCTGCCGGTCTACTACCTATCGCCCGGATGGTGCAAGCCACGGACGAGGACGAGCCAGCAGCACCCACGGTCGACGACGACGGAGACGCCCATGCTCGGCCGAGCGGTCCACGACGCTTCCTGCTCGACCGCTCCCGCCGACAACTCTTGTGGATCGGTGGCGATCGAGACTCACACTTTCCATCTCCTATTCGGGGAGATGGCCCCTACCCTGCAGGATGTCTCCCTGCTTCTTAGTCTCCCTATCACGGGAGGTGCCGCCTTCCTGCAAGAGTCTCCGGACGACTAGCGCGAGGACCTTCTGGCCAGGTTTCAGGGAGTCCTTCCGTCTATGGTCGCGGCCGGGTACTACGTCTTCCCGGAGGCACAAAGGCACGGCCCGTCCTTGCGGTTGTTGTCGCAGTTCCGGGTACGTGTTCGACGCCGTTCCCATTGGAAGTGCTGCGCTCTCCTTTCAGTACTACGGTCTTACTATCTTTTTCCTTGTGCACAGGTCGAGCGGATGGACCCTGCCGCGGACGACCAGTAGGTGTCACGCCACCTCGAGGCGTACTTGTTGTGGCTGTTTGGTTGAGTGCTGTTCACCAGCAACCACGGCGACACCGTCGACGCGAGGCTCATCGCGTACGCCAGGGCCATCGCCAACGGGGAGGCCCCCAGATCAGCTAGGGTTTGGCCGACGAGGAGTTCAACGCCGAGCTAGTAAGGAAGAGAAATGGCCCCGGTCCACGCAGTAGGTCAGGTCATTATGTGGTAGTCCCCCGTCCTACCCCCCATGTTTTTTACTATCCCCCTAAAGGCATGTATACTTATATGGTCCGGATGCTTGTGTTGCAGTGTACCGTAATAGTAGCGAGGATGACTAAAGCAATTAGCCGAACCATCATGCCATGTGACTGAGTGTAACGTGCTTCTGTACGTGGACTCTAATGTAGTTCTAGTTCCGTGTCTCCGCTAAGCCATCAAAGCAAGCCTATATTGCAAGTATGCCTCTTCTAGTGGAATCCCAGAAAAAACCATTCGCATTGACATCGAATCCTCTATGTTTTAGGACATCTTCATAATCACAACGAGCGTTCTCAGCCCCTTCAATCATATTCTGTATAAGCTTCATAAAGTACGACATCGACTATGTGCCTATATACGTGTATACATTCAGACACCTTTATCGAGGAGAGACTCACTGGTGTATCGTAATATCACTTACCTTTCTACTTACAATTTATTACTATCTCAATCTTCCTCACAAAATTCTACAGAAATTTAATGCACTACAACAATCACAAAATGTTATTGCGAGTCTGACAAATTTCATACCCTTGATATTCTACGAAAATAACAAACATACCAACCAACATCGTCACAACACTATTATCTTCAAAATAAATAACATCATACAATCAGATTTGCTAAATGTAATTAACTTACAAAATGTAATATTCATGACAACATAATTAAACAATAATTAAATAATACAAAAGAGTTTGGAGCCTCCTCTCGCCTTATGGTTGGGCGACTGGAACCTGTTGCCCAACTTTCAGGCGTCTGTAGTGCCACACCCCAGCATTTCAGCGCCTGCAGCACAAATGCCCAACGGTTGGGCGACTGGCTCCAGTCGCCTAACTGTTGGGCGACAGAACTTCAGTCGCCCAACCGTTGGGCGACAGGTGCATATTTATAAAAAAAAAAGATCGCAGGGATATATTTGTAATTTCTAATAAAAATTAGATTATTTCAAAAAAAAAATCGTGCATGTGGCGTTGTCGTGCATGCATGCCCAGATGCGCATTGTTCTAGATTGGTTGACCTTGTGCTAGGTGCCACTGTCGATCGACCTGAAATCTTGAATACGTTGAAGCTAATTCCTGCTACTTGCGCCATTAATTAACCGTGGCAGTCAGAAGCCAAGACACTGAGGAATTATTTAAGCTTCTTCACGTGAAGACTGGTCGATCGATTAGGCGTGCGTCACATACAGGAACGCCACCGGATACAGCTCAAAGCCCTCCCGAGTCTGAGCCTGCACTCCAATCTGTCAGTTGCATTCGGTTTATCATCATGCATGCCTGATGCACAGCCGGCCGTCGGTCCGGTGATCTTCCTTTTGCATCGCCGTCTTAAGTTTCTTTGGATCGAGATCAACGAGGAGTAGGCAGGTTTAGTTGTACTCGTATGACGACATGGGCGTCCACTTGCACTGGGCCAATGGCAAACGGCGTGCAACAACCCCTCGTTTAATCAGTGGTGGGTCGGCCGAACTGGAGAGTTTGACGGGCACGCGTTCGTGCGTTTGGGAAAAATGCTAGTCAAGTCAAATATCGGTCACGGTCACCTTTCCCTAGACGTCCAGATCTGAATCTCCTCTGTTCGTCTGTGACTCGTATGAATCGAAGAAGCAGCCTAATTAAATTAACGTCAAAGGTCAGCACTCGGCAGCAGTTTGGGGCGTTCCTCACGATTAGTCGCTTCCTTCACATGCAGGTCTGCCCAACAAGTCAAAAAAGTTGTAGCAAGGAGAGCTGCTAAAATCGAAGGAAAGTGGCACGAATGAAACCTGGAGGCATGCAGCAGAGAGTTGTTTCTGAGAACTGGAGCCCTTAATCCCAAGATATTTCCATGGACGTACCAAGGATACAAGCAGGAAGAAAGGTCATACTCCCCGGTCATAAAAGAATATCGTTTTTGGCATGTGCAGCTGATATCCAAAATGATATTATTTTGTGACACGAGCGAACGGGCAAGAAACGACGACCGCGGCGCCAACGGAGTCATCAGCGGCATGCCGCTGCCGCGCTCGCGTGTTTGATTTGGAGTGGCACGGTCAGAGGATTCGCGCGCGCGGTGCGGTGCGTCCATTTGGACAAGCGGACAGACGAGCGCGTGCGTTTCTTCCAAGTAGCTGGACAGCGCTCAATCCTAGAGGGAGACCGCCAAGTTCGACCGATGAATTCGCCTGCATAATACTAGTGCTTCGGACGATTATTACGATCGCTCGGTCTCTATCTGCTGTACATTATATAAAACGTGACGGTGAATATGTCGTGATTAATGATATCTTCAATAGTTAAAGATAACTTTGTCTCTAACATATGCTACATCACCTTTAGAGATAACATATCGAATAGATAGTCACTAGTACATTCTTTAACATATATTTTATAATTTTTCCTTGAAACGGGTTTACATGTCAACTAGAGTAGATTAGTGTATCATATCTTGTTTCGCGTGCAAGACTTTTCAGAAAAAGACGATATATGCTCTTTCTACATAGAATTTTATTGATGTGACATAGCTAAGAGATGACAACAAATATTTTGTTAGAGATACCCTAACGGGGATAAGACATCTCGATATGAGCGTGAAGGGAGGCAAGAAAAGGATCAGGCCAGTGTGGGGGGTGGGGTTGAAAAGTATATGCTCTTCTTTGAGTACAGAGATGCCTTTTCGCCGCCCTTATCCTACTATTGTTCTTGTCCAAATATTGTGATCGATTCGAGTATAGTTAAAGTGGCCTGGCCACTGTTTGCAAGTGTGCATCTGTTGGATGGTGACGCACAAGACGGTCCTTTTTTTTTGGCGTGTATATTCATATATTGATGAATGGTTTGATGTATAAAAAACTGAAAAAAGGATTCGATAAGCTATATGCATTGGAAGAAGCTTGGAGGTTGAACAACGACCAGCTCGGGTACTCGTCACGAGAATGATTCCATATTTATAACTTGTAAGGCATATAATTAACATAAGCCCAGGTTCCGGGTTCTGGGTCTGGGTCGGGTGAAAATCGCACTCCATTTGCAGGTAATTAATTGAAGTATACATTGTCATTTCTCTGCTATCTAAAAGTTAAAGTTGGTGGTTATCCGTCCTTTTCTTCCCCACCACCCCGTTCAGATCGCTTACTACCAATCGTCCCAACCAACCGCTTCGGTCCGCTCCTCTCCCCCTTCCACATGCTTCTTCCCTTTTTTTTCTCCGCCTCACCTGCCTCTCATGGTCCGTCGCTGTGCACTCGGCCTCCCCACGTCGCGGCTACACCTCCTTCCCCCCTACGCTCCCATAAAGTTTGAGAAGAATAGACTTTGTAGTGCTTATTAAGCCGGTAAACAAGTCGTTAATTCTCATCCTTCCAAAAGTATCATGTCAACTTCTAGACCATTGGAACTCTTACATATAGGTTTGTTTGAGCCAACAACTTATGAGAGTATCGTAGGTAATAGCTATTGTTTAGTCATTGTGGATAATTACTCTAGATATATATGGGTATTCTTTCTAGATGACAAAGCCGAAACCTCGGGTATTTTCAAAAGTTTTGCAAAAAGGGCTCAAAATAAATTTGATTTCAAAATTAAGAAAATTTGTAGTGATAATGGTTTCGAGTTCAAAAACACTAAAGTTGAAGATTTTTATGATGAACTTGGAATAAAGCATGAATTTTCTACAACCTACACTCCAGAGCAAAATGGAGTTGTAAAAAAGGAAAAATCGAACATTAATTGAAATGGCTAAGACAATGTTTGATGAATATAATACTTTCGATAGATTTTGGGCGGAAGCAATCAATATCGCTTGTCATGCCATAAATCGTCTTTATTTGCATCGTCTTTTGAAAAAAATTTCTTATGGACTTCTTGTTGGAAGAAAACCGAACATATCTTATTTTCGTTTCTTTGGTTGCAAATGTTATATTTTAAAAAAGGGTATTCATCTTTCAAAATTTGCAAGTCGATGTGATGTTGGTTTCTTGCTTAGATACTCTTCAAATAGTAAAGCCTATCGTGTCTTCAATCAAAACTCTGGTTTAGTTGAAGAAAATTATGATGTTCAATTTGATGAAACTAACAGCTCTCAAGAAGAGCATGAGAATTTAGATGATGTAGATGATGAAGTCTTAAGAAAAACCATGGAGAACATGCAATAGGCGACATCAAACCTAAAGAAGATCCAAATGATCCATCACCTTCCACTCAAGTTGAACCTCCTATCTCTTCCACAACAAGTCAAATTTAAATTAATGAAGAAGACAACAAGGAAGATGATCAGCCATCCAACTTACCACCAAAAATCCATAATGCAATTACAAAAAAATCATCCAATAGATCAAATATTGGGTTATGTAAGTAAAAGCGTTCAAACTCGATCTCGTGTCGCTTCTTTTTGTGAACATTACTCTTTTGTCTCCTCTATTGAGCCAAAATATAGGGAAGAGCACACGATGATCCGGATGAGGTGAATGCAATGCATAAAGAACTCAAGAACTTCACTCGAAATGAAGTTTGGACAATGGTAGATAGGCTCAAGTAACACAACGTAATCAGGACAAAATGGGTCTTTATGAATAAACAAGATGAAAGCGAGAATGGATGTAAGAAACAAAAGCGAGATTGGTCGCAAGGATTCTCTCAAGTTGAAGGTATGGATTTTGGTGAAACCTTTGTTCCCGTAGCTAGTTTTAAGTCAATTCAGATATTACTTGCTTTTGCATCATGCTTTGATATTTAATTATTTCAAATTGATGTTAAAAGTGTTTTTCTAAATGAAAAAATATCCGAACTTGTATTTGTTGAACAACCACCCGGTTTTGAAGATCATGATAATTCTAATTATGTCTATAAATTCTCCAATGCGCCTGCGCTAGTCGTTACTGTGTAGTTGGAGAGGTGCAGTAGTACCGGCCGATGAATGGCGGTATTACCGCTTGTGCTGAAAAGTTCTGGCTTTTGTCTTCAACGGTCGTATTTGTTTGTGGGGGGTATAAATACCCCTCCACCAGCTCAATGACAAGCAGAGAGACTTCATTTAACATCCCTTGAGCTAAGAGTATTCTCTCTACACCTCCAATACACTTGTTGCATTCATTGTGACGTGGTTGAGCTAAATTTAAGTGCATTCATTCTAGATTGATCCTTAGCACTTGATTGACGTCAATCGAAAATTGTGGTTCATTACTCTTGGTGTTTGCCAAATACCTAGACGGCTTGGCGGGAGTTCGCGTGGTGATCTCTTCAAGGAGATTGTGAAGAGGCCCGGCGTCAAATTGTGAGTAGTTCGATGTTCGCTATCTCCGGAGCGGAGGAAGAACAACCACTAGTGATCGAGGGAAGGCTTAATTTGTGGAGCTGACTTGATTAGTTCAAACTTCCTTAACGTGGACTAGTGCAGGTGGCAAGTCTTGATACCATGAGAAAAACTTTATTTTCTACTTTATGGTTTATTCTTGTCTTTACTACTTACGTATTTACATTTCTAGCAATCTTCTTATGTAGAATTGCTTAGCTAGAATTGTATATAGTTTAGACTTAGTCTATAATTGTCTTAAATTGTTAATTAGTCAAAAAAAATTTAAAACCTCCTATTCACCCCCCTCTAGTCGGTTATCCTTGATCCTACAACTGGCGATGCTCGTCATAGAAGGGTTTTAGTAACTCCGATAGAGGCATGACTTGCAAGAGATGAAAGGCACATATTATTAGTAAATAAATTAATAATGACAATGAATTACTATAAATTAATAATTTATGACTAATTTAATACCACTAAATTAATTATGAAAACTTTATTACCACAAATTAATTGCAAATAAATAATTACAACTAAATAATAACAACTAGATTAGTTACAACTAAATTAATTACGAATAAATTAATTATGACTTATTAAATACAAGTAAATTAATTATGCTTATTAATTAACACAAATTAATTACAAATAAATAATTACGACTAAATACATACAACAAAATTAATATAGACTAATTAACTACGACTAAATTAATTACGACTAATTAATTAAGACTTAATTAATTATGACTAATTAAATACTACTAAATTAATTACGACTAAATTAATATGAGTAATTAAATACCACTAAATTAATTATGACTAATTAATTATCACAAATGAATTACAAATAAATAATTACGACTAAATAATGAAAGCTAGATTAATTATGACTAATTTAATTACGATTAATTAAATAGCACTAAATTAAATACAACTAGTTAATTACCACAAATTAATTACAAATAAATAATTATGACTTAATAAGGTCACTAAACTAATTATGACTAATTAACTACGAGTAAATTATTTATGACTAATTAAATACGACTAATTAATTATGTCTTAATTAACTACGACTAATTAATTAATACTAATTAATTAACTAACACTAATTAATTATGAATAATTAATTCATAATTAATTAACTACGACACAAATAATTATGTAAGATTAATTCGATTACGACTAATTGAATTAACCTATTTAACTATGACTAATTAATTACAACTGATTAATTACGACCTAATTAATTGCGACTAATTAACTAACACAAAATTAATTATGACTAAATGATAATGGCTAAATTAATTACGCCTAATTAACTAACACTAATTAATTAACTATAGAGTTAATAAAGAAAATACATACAACAAAAATTTACCTGTTAATACGATCGTTAATGACTACTCTAGACAGTCCTTAATCGTCGACGAAAACGAAATCGAGCGAGGCTGCGAATGACAGAGCGGGTGAGAATGAGAGAGCGAGTGAGGACGAGTGAGCCTTGATCTCGCGCAATGACTCGAATTTATAGCCAAGAACTCACAAATCACGGTACCGATCATGGGTTTACGGAGAATCAAATTCCCTCCTACACGTGGCCTTTCGTTGCATGCATGCAAATGCATGGGCGGTGATGGACGTGACAAGAAATGCCCTACCACGCGGGCGATAGAGCAACCCACGTGGGCGACAGAGCATGCATGCAAAGGCTGGCATCGTGCCCTAGGGGCACTGGCACGCGCAATACCATGCCTCCAGGGTACGACAATGATGACGTGGTGGCGCTTCCGGACATGGGAGGGGCGGCGCTGGCGACGTGGCACATGTCCGTGCAGGGGGGGCACGGCAGTGCCTTAGGCAAGGCGCTCGGTTGGGGTGTGGCCACGTGGGCGAGGCGCACGGCCGTATCCTGGGGGCACGGACGCACTTGGTTCGGCCCTAGGGGCACAACATAGGCGACGTGGCGGTATAGGGGGCGTCTACCCCCCGGGAGCGGCGAAGAACATGCCCGAACGTGGGATAAATGGATTTAGACACGTATTGACCGTCAACATGTTTGTCGTGCCATTTTTGATATCACGACACCTCGAAAACCCATCTTGTTAATCTTGACCATCAGGGCAAAAACTCGTCAATCCTCCTCCATTCCAGCGCGTAGAACGGGTCCATCCGAGTCGTCCGCTCGCCCCCACCAACCGAGCCCGCACATCTCCTCGCCATCTTTACTTCACGTTCGGCTCCACAAGTCAGAGAGCACACAAGCTGCACAGAAATGGCTCACGGGATGCACGCGTTCGTGCCCAAACCCCAGGAGGCGCTGGGAGGTGGACCCTACTGTGTTCGGACCCCATCTGTCAGTGATGCACCTCGAGTCTGTACTGTACTGTGTACTCTGTTTACACAGGACCAAGGCCCAGTCTCTCCGAGAACACATAAATAAACACCGGCTCAGCCGTTTCCCTCTCTCTCTCTCTCTCTCTCATTCTTCCTTGGCTTTTGGCAACCAGAAGCATTAAGGATCAAGCATCTCCCCTCTCTGCTCCAAACATCATCCACACACGCGGCATCGAGAGAACAACGCAGAGCAAAAGTGGCCAGCTTAACTATTCCAAGTTGCAGCAAGCCAGCCTATTGATCGAGCAGCAGGCACCGGCGATGGGGCGGCCGCCGGTCGCGAAACGGAGGCTCGCGGCGTGTGCGGTGGCGGCGTTGTGGCTGCTGGTGTCGGCCTCGGCGGCGGCGACGCCGGTCGAGGGGGAGCAGAGCCGCGGCCTGGTGCAGGGGCAGGGGCAGCGGGTGCGGCGGCGGCACGCGTACGCGGCGATGATGTACATGGGGACGCCGAGGGACTACGAGTTCTACGTGGCCGTGCGCGTCATGATGCGCTCGCTCGCCAGGGTCGGCGCCGATGCCGACCGCGTCCTCATCGCCTCCTCCGACGTGCCCCGCGACTGGGTCCGCGCAATGTGAGTGCCGCGTTTCCTTGGACTTTCCTCTGCTTGATTGACCGTAGTTAATGGTAAAACTGAGTAAATTTACTAGTTTCAATTTCAAGCCGTTTCTTTCTCTCCGTGTGGGAGAGGGTGAAGCTGAAGGCGAGGCGTAGGGGTGTTTTGGGTATTTGGCAAATCGATGATTTTGCGGGCCGGGCCGGGCCGGGCCCACCAGAAGATAGGAAGCTTCTGACCAGTTCTGTTTTTCATTCAATCTTACGGGGTTTACAAGAAGAGAGATGTTTTCCTTCAAAAAACAAGAGGAGATATGCATTGCATGCACACTTGCACAGTTTGTTTTTGTAATGCTCTTGTCTGGTTATTTTACCGTTATGTAAATAATCTATTTTTTATTCGGAAATACAGAAATAATACCGCTTAATTTTTTTTTACAGAAATAATCTCTAATCGCCGTCCCATTGGGCGACTAGAGCCTCATGGGTATAGTCGCCAAACGGATGTACGACATTAGTGTAAGTCGCCCAACCAGTGGGCGACTTAGTTAAAGTCGCCCAACCAGTGGGCGACTTAGTTAAAGTCGCCCAACCAGTGGGCGATTTAAGCTCCTAAACTCACAATTATGTAAACCCAATTGGAACAATTGTGTTAAAATAGATATTACATTTTGTAGGTATTGTATTTAGCAAATCGTATTATATGATGTTATTTTTTGTAAAGATAAAAGTGTGGTGACAACGTTGGTTGGTCTGTTTCTTATTTTCGTAGAATATGAAGGGTACGAAATATGTCAGACTCGCAATAACATTTTGTGATCGCCGCGATATTGTTGTAGTCGTCAAATTTACGAGAATTTTGTGAGGACGATTCGATAGTAATGAATGGTAAGTAGATAGGTAAGTGATATTCTAAATACGTAAATAATATAGGCTTGCTTTCATGGCTTAGCGGAGACACGGGCGAGAAGTACATTAAAGTCCGCGATGAAGCACATTACACGTAGTGACATGGCATGATGGTTCGTAATTGCTTTAGTCATCCTCGCTACTACTACGAGACACTATGATGTACATCCGGACCATATAAGTATACATGCCTTTAGGGATAATAAAAACAAGAGGGTATGACGGGTACTACTACGTAATGACTGACCTCTGCGTGGACCGGGCCATTTTCCCTTTCTTGCTAGCTCGGCGTTGAACTCTCGCCGCCTTCCTTCCCTTGTCGCGGATCGCCCACGTCGGTGGTATGTCAAGTCGCCCATATCCGCGATTCGATGATGTAAGTGCACCGATAATGAGAATCGTAAGAAGGATTTAACTTCTTCATAACTAACGTCGTGGATACGGATTCTGGCCGGGCGATCGGATCTGTTGTGGCGCGGGTTCACCAAGATGAGCCTTTCCTTGCCTTTGTCGCGGACTGTATATGTCGGTGGGTATGTCAAGTCGCCCATGTCTCGCGATTGTATGATGGATGTAAGTACACCGCATCGAAACCTTACGTAATAAGGACGCCACCGAGAACACTCTATGTGGGTTGCCTTATGTTCAATCTCCTAAAGCATGTAACGAAATGGTGGACGCGTTATTGCGGTTGCCTTTTATTGAGTTGACATGTTGTATTGATGTGTCGCGTGCTTTAAGTTATATGCATCGAAGAAATATGCAATGTATGAACGAGTTAAAAACCAAGCTATTCCATATTATCCGATAGAATTAAGATAAAACATACTAGCGGTTGGGTAGTTGCTTACAAGAACCAAAGTACAATTACGACACAATTAGTTCGGCATTTGCTTACAAGAACCAAAGTTCGATCGAACTACAAGTTACAACAGTAGGAAATGTAATACAAGTTCCTACGTGTCGTGCGCCTTTGCAAGTTCTCGACAAGTGTGCCCTTCTGGCGGCGGCAATGGCCGTAACGTCTACCCGCCACGCAGCTTCCCCTTCGTCCATATCGTTCAATCGCGACGACTCTGCCGACGGCCCTTCCCTCTCAATAGGTCTAGATCTGGAACCCAAGTCCTATTTGCAATATCCAATGTGGAGAAGTTACCGACAACCTCGAAGCCTCTTAGCTCGCCGCACCACACTGCCAACCTTTTCCTTCATGAAGTACTCAGATACAAAGTTAAATGGGTCCATGCGGATCGTCCCACACGCCATGCGAGAACATGAGAGCATGGCTTGTGAAGAAGCTTTAGCTTGTTGCATGTGCACTAGGTTCATTCACATGGTCTCCAAGGCATACCTCATGGGTAACAAGAGACCGAGCCGTTCCGAATCCGGCTCTGTCTCGGAGGATCACGTCGAATCGATGCTCAGATTGCCCATTACGAAGACCGTGTGCGATCGAGCCTTCTCGGTCTTGGCTTTGCATGTATGTACTAATCTTGAGCAATAGGGTGCGTGGGTTGGTCGCATGAAGTGCCGCATTGCATGTCTTTCCTCGAAATATCCGATTGTACCATGCGAACGCCTTCAACAATGGCGACAAAGAGGTCGACAACGGAGGCCCCTAATAACCCAGCTTGTACACCTCTGCAAGGTTAGTGGTCATTATGCCATACCTTGCGCCGTCCGTGTCGTGCAAGAAGGACCACTTTTCCAATGGCTCGGCCTCAATCCAATGAGAGAAACACCGATGTCCCTCGAGGTCCTCCGCGTCAAATGGGGAGGTCGAGCTCCGCATGGTGAGGCGCTCATTTGTGCCTCCCGGGAATGAGGGGCGCTTGTTTCTCTCGATGACATGCTTCTTGGTATGCTCGCCCAACATCTCGCCACAATGCATCAAATTTACGTTCTTTGGTTCGCATGGCAAGCCTCTTGAAAAGTTTCATCAAAGGTTGTTTGCTGAATCGTTTGAAGAAGTTGGCCCCGGATGGCGAATGCACCATCTGCTCCTCGTGTCCGCCAGGAATGGCTCATTGGGGTCTTCTTTGAAGTTGTCGGATGGCCTTCATCATCCCGGTGGCGATCATGGATTAGGCGGACATCGGGGCGTGCCCAACTACTCCCATCTTCAGATCTTTGAAGGAACCACAACCACCGTCGTAGTTCTCACTTTCCACGCGATGGCTAAGGGTAGAATCGATTGTTGCCATCAACGCCAATTCTTTGTCGAGGATCATGCCCTTGTATTTCCCGATTAGAAATGTCCCGCCCATCGAGATCATCGGCAACATGTGTCCGAATGCATTGATGCAGGACCGAATGCTAAGAAGGCCCTCTGCAAGACCATAAAACCTTGCAAGTGGTCTTTTGGTGGCCGGTCCTTCACAAAGAATGTATGTGCCCGGTTCTGTCTTTGCAAAGACTGGAGCATACGAGGAAGGTTGTCGAAGATGCCTCAAAAGAACCGAACCTCCTTTCCAAAGCCTTCGCTTAGCACGCCATGCCTTCACAGAGCTAATCTTGTACTTGAATTTCGCCGATAGCCACCATGATGTGCTTGGCCTCCGTGTCCGCTTCTTCACTATCTCTCCGTACATGACATTGGCTATGAAGGTGGATGTGAGGTTGCGATGCTTCGACAATACACTCTCGAAAGCAAGGCGAGTGCGGCTCCACCTTCGAGACAATCCAAAGAGTCTCGTGCTTGGGTCTCCTTATGCACACGCCAAGGACACCGACCGCTTTCGCATCTGACGGTGTCTTGCTCTGGGTGGATTTGAGTACACGAACGGCCGTTGCATGGACAAGGCCCATACTTAATGGCATCTGCAGTGATCCTTGTCAAGAAACATTGCACGGGTTTAACCTCCGTCCCATTGTACTCCCACGGTGATTCGTGCTCGTCGTGCACAAAGAAGACCCTCAACGCCCACCTCTTCCATTCTGCGGGATGGGATCTTCGCCCTCGGAAGAGTTATTACCATCCTCTTGTAAAGCTTCCTCCTCTGCTCGAGCCGCAAGTCATCAATCTCCATCTGACGTACTATGCTGTCGACATGCTCCCTCGCATCTGCACGCACCGGCTCGAGCTTCCTCTTACGCCTCGGCCTCCTCTTACGCCTCGGCAACATCGGCCACCGCGTGTTCGTCATGAACCACACGCGATCAAGGTCCCGAAGCCGCTCCACCAACCCGACGGAGCCGTCGGAAGGGCTCTGCGAGGAGTTCTTCGGACATGCTCGCACGAGTAGCACACAATCGTAGCCACTTGCGCCTCTGACCTTTGCAGATATGCCTTCCATGCAACCGCGCATCACTCGCTCAACTCCCACCGAATGTGCGTGGAGACCTACTCCAAACCCCTTGTATCACGACACTCCACACCTCGGGGTCCAATGAGAAGGTTACGTGAGCCGCTTTAGGACATCTCCGATTCGGTATTCTCCAGATTCGGTGTACCAAATCGACTTCTTTGAAATCACTTAGGTCAACACCGTGCGGACCTTCACGAACCGTACCAACACCGTAATGCACTTTCAATCTTGTCGGCTCCGACATGACTACAAATATTACAAATGTTGCAACCAAGGATTTCTCAACATACATTTCCCATATACTTGCTAAACAAACAAGTAGCCGAGAATAAGAACAAACAAGAGTATTACCTTGAAGCGGAGACCTTCTCTTCAGTAGGAACAAGCTCCTTTCCGCAAACCGCCTCTCCCGAAGCTCTGCTCCTCGCAAGCTCCTCTCTCCTCAACCAGATCCGCTCTGCTTGTCCGCCGAGAGAAATGGTGAAAGAAACCATGAGGGACCTGGCCGGCTTTCTATATGACCGTGTAGTCGCTCATCCGCTGTACGACTTGGCAGAAGTCTTGGCCCAATCTGCTGAGCGACACGTGACTAGTCATTGAACCGCTGCCGACTTGGCGAAGTCTTGCCCAATGGTTGAGCGACCGTGGATTAGTCGTTGAACCGCTTGGATGACTTGGCAATAAGTACAGCCCAACGGTTCATAGTCGCTCAACCGCTTTCACGAACGATTCAAACTAATATATTAATAAGTAATAGAACGTGGTAGAGGAATGCATAGACAACCATATCATAGTCGTTCACGAAGGAGAATACGTCAACACAAAATACAAGTTATATAACAATGGTAGATGGAATGCATAGACAACCATGTAATAGTTCCTACAAAAGACAATACGTAAACACAAATGACGTAATAGTTCCTACGAAGACAATACGTAAACACAAATGACGTAAACCCCCATCGGCCACCATTGCGCCACCCGCAAGACTCCGCTTCCATCGCCGCCACGCCCCACACCCGGTCGCGCCCAAAGAAGACGTCCCGCTTGGCTTCCGGCCTCTCCTCTTCTTCCCTCCTCTTCTCCTTTTCTTCCCTCCTCTTTCCTTCTCCTCCTCTTTTCCTCTCTTTCTCCTCTCCTCTCCTCTCCTCTTTTCTCTGCCGATTACATACTGAATGGCGACAGTTCGGCCACATGATTTTATAACGCTTTAAAGTCGCCATATACCGTATGGCGACTTTTGTTATTTGCCACCATGTCGCTATACTGATATGGCGGCGACCTTAAGTCGCCGTCTGCAGATGGCGACTATGCCTCGAAAACCTTCAATGTCGCCTTCGGTTGGGCGACTTGATCAAGAAGTCGCCTAACCGTGCGCGACTAGAGATTATTTCAGAAAAAATTAAGCGGTATTATTTCAGATTTCGAATAAAAATAGATTATTTAAAAAAATCCTTCTTTGAGTACAGAGATGCCTTTTACGCCTTTATCCTACTATTGTTCTTGTCCAAATATTGTGATCGATTCGAGTATAGTTAAAGTGGCACAGCCATTTGCTTGCAAGTGTGCATCTGTTGGATGGTGACGCACAAGACGGTCCTTTTTTTGGCGTGTATATTCATATATTGATGAATGGTTTGATGTATAAAAAACTGAAAAAAGGATTCGATAAGCTATATGCATTGGAAGAAGCTTGGAGGTTGAACAACGACCAGCTCGGGTACTCGTCACGAGAATGATTCCATATTTATAACTTGTAAGGCATATAATTAACATAAGCCCAGGTTCCGGGTTCTGGGTCTGGGTCGGGTGAAAATCGCACTCCATTTGCAGGTAATTAATTGAAGTATACATTGTCATTTCTCTGCTATCTAAAAGTTAAAGTTGGTGGTTATCCGTCCTTTTCTTCCCCACCACCCCGTTCGTATGCGCTACTACCAATCGTCCCAACCCAACCGCTCGGTCCGCTCCTCTCCCCCTTCCACATGCTTCTTCCCTTTTTTTTCTCCGCCTCACCTGCCTCTCATGGTCCGTCGCTGTGCACTCGGCCTCCCCACGTCGCGGCTACACCTCCTTCCCCCCTACGCTCCCATAAAGTTTGAGAAGAATAGACTTTGTAGTGCTTATTAAGCCGGTAAACAAGTCGTTAATTCTCATCCTTCCAAAAGTATCATGTCAACTTCTAGACCATTGGAACTCTTACATATAGGTTTGTTTGAGCCAACAACTTATGAGAGTATCGTGGTAATAGCTATTGTTTAGTCATTGTGGATAATTACTCTAGATATATATGGGTATTCTTTCTAGATGACAAAGCGAAACCTCGGGTATTTTCAAAAGTTTTGCAAAAAGGGCTCAAAATAAATTTGATTTCAAAATTAAGAAAATTTGTAGTGATAATGGTTTCGAGTTCAAAAACACTAAAGTTGAAGATTTTATGATGAACTTGGAATAAAGCATGAATTTTCTACAACCTACACTCCAGAGCAAAATGGAGTTGTAAAAAGGAAAAATCGAACATTAATTGAAATGGCTAAGACAATGTTTGATGAATATAATACTTTCGATAGATTTTGGGCTAAGCAATCAATATCGCTTGTCATGCCATAAATCGCCTTTATTTGCATCGTCTTTTGAAAAAATTTCTTATGGACTTCTTGTTGGAAGAAAACCTAACATATCTTATTTTCGTTTCTTTGGTTGCAAATGTTATATTTTAAAAAGGGTATTCATCTTTCAAAATTTGCAAGTCGATGTGATGTTGGTTTCTTGCTTAGATACTCTTCAAATAGTAAAGTTTATCGTGTCTTCAATCAAAACTCGGTTTAGTTGAAGAAAATTATGATGTTCAATTTGATGAAACTAATGACTCTCAAGAAGAGCATGAGAATTTAGATGATGTAGATGATGAAGTCTTAAGAAAAACCATGGAGAACATGCAATAGGCGACATCAAACCTAAAGAAGATCCAAATGATCCATCACCTTCCACTCAAGTTGAACCTCCTATCTCTTCCACAACAAGTCAAATTTAAATTAATGAAGAAGACAACAAGGAAGATGATCAGCCATCCAACTTACCACCAAAAATCCATAATGCAATTACAAAAAAATCATCCAATAGATCAAATATTGGGTTATGTAAGTAAAAGCGTTCAAACTCGATCTCGTGTCGCTTCTTTTTGTGAACATTACTCTTTTGTCTCCTCTATTGAGCCAAAATATAGGGAAGAGCACACGATGATCCGGATGAGGTGAATGCAATGCATAAAGAACTCAAGAACTTCACTCGAAATGAAGTTTGGACAATGGTAGATAGGCTCAAGTAACACAACGTAATCAGTACAAAATGGGTCTTTATGAATAAACAAGATGAAAGCAGAATGGATGTAAGAAACAAAACGAGATTGGTCGCTTAAGGATTCTCTCAAGTTGAAGGTATGGATTTTGGTGAAACCTTTGTTCCCGTAGCTAGTTTTAAGTCAATTCAGATATTACTTGCTTTTGCATCATGCTTTGATATTTAATTATTTCAAATTGATGTTAAAAGTGTTTTTCTAAATGAAAAAATATCCGAACTTGTATTTGTTGAACAACCACCCGGTTTTGAAGATCATGATAATTCTAATTATGTCTATAAATTCTCCAATGCGCTCGCTTAGTCGTTCTTGTGTAGTTGGAGAGGTGCGAGTACCGCCGATGAATGGCGGTATACCGCTTGTCTTTGAAAAGTTCGCTTTTGTCTTCAATCTGTCGATTTGTTTGTGGGGTATAAATACCTCCACCACTCAATGACAAGCAGAGAGACTTCATTTAACATCCCTTGAGCTAAGAGTATTCTCTCTACACCTCCAATACACTTGTTGCATTCATTGTGACGTGGTTGAGCTAAATTTAAGTGCATTCATTCTAGATTGATCCTTAGCACTTGATTGACGTCAATCGAAAATTGTGGTTCATTACTCTTGGTGTTTGCCAAATACCTAGACGGCTTGGCGGGAGTTCGCGTGGTGATCTCTTCAAGGAGATTGTGAAGAGGCCCGGCGTCAAATTGTGAGTAGTTCGATGTTCGCTATCTCCGGAGCGGAGGAAGAACAACCACTAGTGATCGAGGGAAGGCTTAATTTGTGGAGCTGACTTGATTAGTTCAAACTTCCTTAACGTGGACTAGTGCAGACTGGCAAGTCTTCGATACCATGAGAAAAACTTTATTTTCTACTTTATGGTTTATTCTTGTCTTTACTACTTCCGTATTTACATTTCTAGCAATCTTCTTATGTAGAATTGCTTAGCTAGAATTGTATATAGTTTAGACTTAGTCTATAATTGTCTTAAATTGTTAATTAGTCAAAAAAAATTTAAAACCTCCTATTCACCCCCCTCTAGTCGGTTATCCTTGATCCTACAACTGGCGATGCTCGTCATAGAAGGGTTTTAGTAACTCCGATAGAGGCATGACTTGCAAGAGATGAAAGGCACATATTATTAGTAAATAAATTAATAATGACAATGAATTACTATAAATTAATAATTTATGACTAATTTAATACCACTAAATTAATTATGAAAACTTTATTACCACAAATTAATTGCAAATAAATAATTACAACTAAATAATAACAACTAGATTAGTTACAACTAAATTAATTACTTAATAAATTAATTATGACTTATTAAATACAAGTAAATTAATTATGCTTATTAATTAACACAAATTAATTACAAATAAATAATTACGACTAAATACATACAACAAAATTAATATAGACTAATTAACTACGACTAAATTAATTACGACTAATTAATTAAGACTTAATTAATTATGACTAATTAAATACTAGCTAAATTAATTACGACTAAATTAATATGAGTAATTAAATACCACTAAATTAATTATGACTAATTAATTATCACAAATGAATTACAAATAAATAATTACGACTAAATAATGAAAGCTAGATTAATTATGACTAATTTAATTACGATTAATTAAATAGCACTAAATTAAATACAACTAGTTAATTACCACAAATTAATTACAAATAAATAATTATGACTTAATAAGGTCACTAAACTAATTATGACTAATTAACTACGAGTAAATTATTTATGACTAATTAAATACGACTAATTAATTATGTCTTAATTAACTACGACTAATTAATTAATACTAATTAATTAACTAACACTAATTAATTATGAATAATTAATTCATAATTAATTAACTACTTACACAAATAATTATGTAAGATTAATTCGATTACGACTAATTGAATTAACCTATTTAACTATGACTAATTAATTACAACCGATTAATTACGACCTAATTAATTGCGACTAATTAACTAACACAAAATTAATTATGACTAAATGATAATGGCTAAATTAATTACGCCTAATTAACTAACACTAATTAATTAACTATAGAGTTAATAAAGAAAATACATACAACAAAAATTTACTCATTATCACGATCGTTAATGACTACTCTGAGCATATCCTTAATCGTCGATTTAAAACGAATCGAGCGAGGTCATAATGACAGAAATGAGAATGAGAGAGCGAGTGAGGACGAGCGAAGCGATCTCTCGCAATGACTCAGAATTTATAGCCAAGAACTCACAAATCACTACCGATCAAGGGCAGGAGAGAATCAAATTCCCTCCTACACGTGGCCTTTCGTTGCATGCATGCAAATGCATGGGCGGTGATGGACGTGACAAGAAATGCCCTACCACGCGGGCGATAGAGCAACCCACGTGGGCGACAGAGCATGCATGCAAAGGCTGGCATCGTGCCCTAGGGGCACTGGCACGCGCAATACCATGCCTCCAGGGTACGACAATGATGACGTGGTGGCGCTTCCGGACATGGGAGGGGCGGCGCTGGCGACGTGGCACATGTCCGTCGCGAGGGCACGGCGATTACTGCCAGGCAAGGCGCTTCGGTTGGGGTGTGCCACGTGGGCAGGCGCGCGTCAGATCTGAGGGCACGGACGCACTTGGTTCGGCCCTAGGGGCACAACATAGGCGACGTGGCGGTATAGGGGGCGTCTACCCCCCGGGAGCGGCGAAGAACATGCCCGAACGTGGGATAAATGGATTTAGACACGTATTGACCGTCAACATGTTTGTCGTGCCATTTTTGATATCACGACACCTCGAAAACCCATCTTGTTAATCTTGACCATCAGGGCAAAAACTCGTCAATCCTCCTCCATTCCAGCGCGTAGAACGGGTCCATCCGAGTCGTCCGCTCGCCCCCACCAACCGAGCCCGCACATCTCCCTCGCCATCTTTACTTCACGTTCGGCTCCACAAGTCAGAGAGCACACAAGCTGCACAGAAATGGCTCACGGGATGCACGCGTTCGTGCCCAAACCCCAGGCGGCGCTGGGAGGTGGACCCTACTGTGTTCGGACCCCATCTGTCAGTGATGCACCTCGAGTCTGTACTGTACTGTGTACTCTGTTTACACAGGACCAAGGCCCAGTCTCTCTCCGAGAACACATAAATAAACACCGGCTCAGCCGTTTCCCCTCTCCTCTCTCTCTCTCTCTCCATTCTTCCTTGGCTTTTGGCAACCAGAAGCATTAAGGATCAAGCATCTCCCCCTCTCTGCTCCAAACATCATCCACACACGCGGCATCGAGAGAACAACGCAGAGCAAAAGTGGCCAGCTTAACTATTCCAAGTTGCAGCAAGCCAGCCTATTGATCGAGCAGCAGGCACCGGCGATGGGGCGGCCGCCGGTCGCGAAACGGAGGCTCGCGGCGTGTGCGGTGGCGGCGTTGTGGCTGCTGGTGTCGGCCTCGGCGGCGGCGACGCCGGTCGAGGGGGAGCAGAGCCGCGGCCTGGTGCAGGGGCAGGGCAGCGGGTGCGGCGGCGGCACGCGTACGCGGCGATGATGTACATGGGGACGCCGAGGGACTACGAGTTCTACGTGGCCGTGCGCGTCATGATGCGCTCGCTCGCCAGGGTCGGCGCCGATGCCGACCGCGTCCTCATCGCCTCCTCCGACGTGCCCGCGACTGGGTCCGCGCAATGTGAGTGCCGCGTTTCCTTGGACTTTCCTCTGCTTGATTGACCGTAGTTAATGGTAAAACTGAGTAAATTTACTAGTTTCAATTTCAAGCCGTTTCTTTCTCTCCGTGTGGGAGAGGGTGAAGCTGAAGGCGAGGCGTAGGGGTGTTTTGGGTATTTGGCAAATCGATGATTTTGCGGGCCGGGCCGGGCCGGGCCCACCAGAAGATAGGAAGCTTCTGACCAGTTCTGTTTTTCATTCAATCTTACGGGGTTTACAAGAAGAGAGATGTTTTCCTTCAAAAAACAAGAGGAGATATGCATTGCATGCACACTTGCACAGTTTGTTTTTGTAATGCTCTTGTCTGGTTATTTTACCGTTATGTGCTGTAAGATGCTGTTACTTGCTGTGTTAGTGTTTTAAAAAAAGATGTTGTTATGGGTGCACAGCACAGCCATTGGAGCTTGGACTATTTGTTTGGTGGCTTTGGCTGGAGTAATCTCTTAATTGGTTGATCTCCAATTAGAGTGGTCAACTTTCCATTCTCTGAAAAAAAAAATAAGAAGCCATTGCCCATTGCACGATGGATTTTCCAGGGAGTCAAACCCCAAATGACTGGTCTGAAGCAATGGCTTCTGCCTCCCTATCATGGGTAATTCAATCCTTTTTTTAATAAAAAAATGCAATGCAAACAAAGATGGTTAGCAAGTACCTTCTTGTTTCAATACTGCGATGCGTTTCGTACTCTTAATGTATATTGAAATATGACACGTTTTTATGGTAAATGGGAACAGGAGGGAGGAGGATGGCATGAGGGTGGTGGTGGTGGAGAATCTGAAGAATCCTTACGAGAACAACCTTGGAGGGATCAACAGGAGGTTCAAGCTGACACTGAACAAGCTCTATGCATGGAGCCTGGTCGACTACGATCGTGTCGTCATGATTGACTCTGACAACATCTTCCTCCAGAACACCGATGAGCTCTTCCAGTGCGGCCAGTTCTGCGCAGTTTTCATCAATCCTTGCTACTTCCACACCGGTCTTTTCGTGCTCCAGGTATGGTCCCTGTTCTTGTGGTTTGTAGCTTGTACCACCTGTACCAAAAGAGCAAATTCTGCATTATGTTGCTTGAAATGGTCTGGGCCTGCTGAGTCGACTATGTGACGATGTGTACTAAATTACACATAACGTTCTTTAGTGTATTAACAGTACATTTCCTAAATTGACCCCATACCTACAGCTGTGATGATGGTGGCATGTACTGGTAACAAGCCAGTTGAGCAAGTATTAATAGATGGAGTTTGCATTGACTCTTAATAAAAAATAAATTGTGAATGTCTTCTGCCAATATCTATGGTTGACATGATTGCTCGGCTAGCAACCACCAGCACATAGGCTGAAGATTTTTCTTGCATACTCGTTCTAAATCGTTTTCAATTGGAAGCTATGCAATGTGCAACATCATTACATTGATCATTGTTAATGCACCTGAAAACATTTTCTGCTCAGATATCTATAGTTGTAAAGAAGTACTCTGAGTCTCTGACTTTTCCAATTTACAGCCTTCTATGGATGTATTCAAGGGCATGCTTCATGACCTGGAAATTGGCCGTGACAACTCTGATGGTGCAGACCAAGGTTTTCTGGTTGG
Organism: Phyllostachys edulis; assembly: GCA_036346405.1. Classification (NCBI taxonomy): domain Eukaryota; kingdom Viridiplantae; phylum Streptophyta; class Magnoliopsida; order Poales; family Poaceae; genus Phyllostachys; species Phyllostachys edulis. The sequence continues at coordinate 42,594,735 of CM070564.1, forward strand.
CTGCTACCCAGACTTGCTTGACAAACCAATGTTCCACCCTCCTGAGAACGGCACCAAGCTGAATGGGACATATCGCCTTCCTCTCGGCTATCAGATGGACGCATCGTACTACTGTGAGTGCCACTGCTATTCAGCTCCAATTTCTCACCTAAATGGCTCTTGCTTCCAAAGATTTAACCACCCTTTTGATGAAATATTACAGATCTCAAGCTGCATTGGCATGTTCCATGCGGGCCAAACAGCGTGATCACATTCCCCAGTGCCCCTTGGTTTAAACCTTGGTACTGGTGGTCCTGGCCAATCTTGCCGTTGGGCCTTTCCTGGCACAAGCAACGCTGGGATGATCTTGGGTGAGTAAAAATAACAATCTCTAACCGAAATATGTACTTGAGCAAACAGAAAAACCATATGCCGTACATTCTGTGCATTTAACCTTTTTCCCTGCTCACATTTCCTTTCCATGTTTACATTTCACAGTTATGCTGCTGAAATGCCAGTGGTCCTGATGGAGGTGTTAATGTACATAGTGATAATAGCCATCACCAAATTGGCAAGGCCAGGGATGACAAAACTGTGCTATAACCAGCGACCTGAGAAGCAAAGTGCTCTGGTGCAGGGGCTCATCAAGATGACTGCGATCGTGGCCATGGTCGCTGCATATGCTATCCCGTTCTTTGTACTCCCACGCACAGTACACCCAATCATGGGTTGGTCCATGTACCTGTTTGGTGCGCTCTCCTTGTCAGTGATCGTGATCAATGCATTCCTGCTCCCACCGATTGCTGTGCTCACGACCTGGGTTGTGATTGTTGGCATGCTCTTTGTTATGGCATTCCCATGGTACCATGATGGTGGCGTGAGGGTTCTGGCGATCTTTGGATATGCGTTTTGCTCTGCACCGTTCTTGTGGGCATCCATGGTGAAGGTAATGGACTCATTGCAGACGATGCTTGAGAGGGATACGTTCTTCCCCCGGCTTGGCGAACCAGCGCAGGACACTGAATTCAGCAAGCTGTACTGATTCTTTTTGTACAGATTTGAGGTGCTTCATCATCATATGGACAGCTGATTCAGATTGGCTAATTCTTGATTCATTCTGACGATTTTGGCTCAGGCATTCCACTTTGTATCAGCAGTGAAGTATAAACATTGTTGCCTGCAGCCACCATGATTGATGCAGACACAGGAAAGATAGATCAATTGTACTGAACTGGAAACATGCATGTTTATTGCATGGAATGGGACAGGGGATGGTTGTAATTACATTTTGTGTTGCACTCTTGCTAAGTCTGATGGGTCATTATTGTTAGAATAGGAATTCTTTTGGATTTCCTTATATGTGTATGGCATATTCCCTTTGTACTCCTTATATATATTGTTCATTAGACCTCATGAATAGACATACAATATCCATAACATAGTATCAGAGCTAGAGCATTAACCTAGCTCCTTCTGTTGCCATCCCGACACCCTGCCGCCCGACGTCGCTCGCCCACATTCCCGGTCGTCTGACGCCGAGCGACGCTTGAGCCCGATCGCTGCGCCTCTGCCACCCGATCGCCCGAGCCCAAGCTCGGCCATCGCTAGAGCCTGCCCACGTTCCTGGCCGTCCGATGTCGAGCGCCGCTGTGCTCGGTTCGCGCCTCATGAGGTGACTCTGTTGCGATTCGCCAAGCTTTACTTCAGCTCTCTCACGGCTCAAAGCAAGAGTTCTCGCTAGTCTAGCTCAGACATCTCCTCCAGGCACTTCTTAGATTCTAGATTCTGGTATCTCTTTCCACATGACACTGGACTCCACATCTCTCACTTTAGTAGGACCTCTTGTTTTTTCTATCTCTGTTTAGACAGCTGACGGTACTCCTTTGTCTGTAAGCTGTCAGAGCACTCTTTTGTCCATTGATTTTTCTGTTCCAGGTATTTCCCATATTCCCCAGCTTACCTTGCAGCTTCTCTCGGTGAGTCACCACCGATCTCACAGAGGGTTGGTTTTGACTCTCACCTGCTTCGCCCAGACCGGCAGACAGGATTCGGTATTGGGATCGGTCGACACTGTAGGGATCGTTAGGGTCTCTACATCCTTGACTGCCTCCATCTTCCGTCCACTTCAGTTGCTCCTATCACCTTTACGTCTACCTCCACCGCCATTGCTACTGTTAGAAAAATAGGGACAAAGGAGACACGAATTTTTACGTGGAAAAACTCTTGCGAGAAAAAATTACGGGCGCCAATCGGCGATGATCACTATACGAGGAGCGATTACAAAACGCAGGGGATTACAATGAGGCGTCCCTCTCCCCGTGCGGCTTACAAGAGGTATATAAAGGGGTAAAAGGACTTAGAGTCCAAATAGGAAACTAATCCGCTAATATGGCATATTCCAGATACTTCCATATTAGAAATTCGGATCACATACGGATCCAAATATTAACAGCTACCACTACCTCTGGAGTTTTTTCGCAGTGGAATCATCGTTTAGGTCACTTGTGTAGATCTCGTCTTTCTTCATTAGTTTGTCAGGGTGTTCTTAGACGTGTTACTATTGACACGACCATGTTTTGTCAGGGTTGTAAGCTGAGCAAGCAGCTACAGCTTCCTTATCATTCTAGTGAGTCATTGTCTTCTCGTCCTTTTGACTTAGTTCATTCAAATGTATGGGGGCCTGTGCCTATTATCTCTAAAGGCGGGCATAAATTTTATGTTATCTTCATTGATGATTATTCCTATTTTACATGGATTTTCCCTATTGTTTAATCGTGGTCAGTTTATTGCGACCTATCGTAGCTTTGTAACGATGGTTCATACTCAGTTTGATTCTTCCATCCAAACTTTTCGCTGTGATTCTACTCTCGAGCCCCCCAGCACACTCACCTTCGTGTTTTTGGATATATTTGTTTTGTTTTGCTGCAGCCTCGTGAGCGCAACAAACTATTGGCTCAGTCAGTTGAGTGTGTGTTTCTTGGTTATAGTTCTGAGCATAAGGGTTATCGCTGCTATGTCGGCTCCTTGTCCTGTTTCCACGTTGAGTCGATTTCATGAGTGTCTCTTTCTGACTTTTCACTCATTTCTCCATTATCACGCCTTCCCGTCTGCTCTCCAAGAGTTCCTTCAGACCTTCGCCTCCTGTTGCCTCCTCGCAAAGACCGCCTCTTGTTCCTACAGCACCACCGTCTCATTTCTCTGGTATTCATTACTCCAAGCAATGTTACAACATGGAGTTCATCAGAATCAGTTACAAAGATCTAGAACCAATGCTCAGCAGCCTTTTCGTTCCAATAATTCATCTGCTGGATTCAGAACCCGCGCCCCTCTCATGCAGGAAACTCGGGAATTGCCAATGCCAATAATCAATAGGCTCAGAGGACCAACAATTCAGCTGCAGGAATTCAATGTTACAACTGTCGTGAGATAGGTCATTATGCCAACAAGTGTCCGCAGAAGCAAGGACCAACACCAATTCCTTTTAATTTGGGGTCTACACCAACCAGGACTTCTTTGCCAAGAGCAGGAAGAGGGGTGCCTCAGACTTCAAATCCAGCTACCAGGACTCCATCAACTATATCAAGAGAAAGGCTAAACCATGTCACTGCAGAAGAAGTTCAACCAAAGTCAGAACGTCGCTTCGTAAGTCCTGTTAGACTCAAGATCAAGACTATATTCTCTCACCAATCTCGAGACGAGATTCCTTTAAGGTGAGGTTTGTAACATACCAAAAAATTGGTTTGTTTTGAAGTTTTAAAAGTAAAAATAACCATTTAAATTTTTTCTGTTAAAATTAAAGCTTAATTGGAATTTTCAGAGATCAAAAACAATTTAATATGAATAATCTCAACATCAACTATTATCAAAATTATTTTATTTGGATTCTATGTGCTTGGATATATTTTCTAGATTTTTTTCGAGTGCATTTGCTATTTTCTAGTTGCCATTTGTGTTTTCTACTATTTTCTAAAAAGGAAAACTAAACTAAAATCTCATATTTGTCTTTTGGGCCGAAACCCGAAATCCCGGCCCAATCCTTTTCGCTTCAGCCCAATCCGTATTTCTTTTCTCCCCAACCGAAGCCCAGCTGCTGGCCGTTTCTTTTCTTGGCCCGGCCGCCTTTCCGATTTTCTTCCGCAACCGAGCGGGCCGCTCTCTTCAATTCAAGGTCAGTAGCCCACACTTTGGTCTTACCACTTCTCTCTTTTATGCGCCAAAGTTCATTTAAGTTAGCCACAGCCGCTCTTTCCTTTTCTTTTGTGTCCCTGCCATGTGGGCCCGCCTTTTTCCAGCTTGCCATCGTCTTCATCAACGACTCTCCAGTCTGTATCCTTCAACCGAACGCAGCGCCGTCGTGCCCTCTTTAATCTCTCCCATCTGGTGCTATTTAAGCCCGCCCCTCTGTGTCTTTTCCTTCGCCCGCTCCTCCTCTCCCAAAACCCTAGAGTTCCGCCACCGGCCTTGTCTTCTTCGCTCCGGATTTCGTCAAGAACCGCCCACCACTGAAGCCTCTTCTCCACCGGATTTCTTCGCCGATGGTCGGCCTCCAGCCTCCTCGAGGTGCTCCCTGTGATCCTCGTGCCTTCGCCACCCCGGTGCTCACCTTAATACCTGTCGGTAGCCACTCCTTTGCCACTTCCGCCATGGTCGTGAGAGTCTTCACCGCCAAGGTCGCCGCCGTCGCCGTGTCATCACCGGACTCGCCAAGCCACCACCACCCAGAGCATCCTCGCATCATTGGGGTTTCGTTTTGCTGCCTCATCGGAGCTCTCTTGCCGCCCATCGCCGTCGACGATGAGCTCAAGCCGCCGGCCATCGTCTCTGTCCCTCTCGGGAGCTTTCTTCCCTTTGTTGACGTGGTAGCCACCTCCCCTTCCACCTCTTCGGCCACGTCATCTTTTGGCTTATGTGGCGTCCTTGTCAGCCTCCTGGTCATCAGCCAAGTGGCAAACCAAAATTTCCACCCGAGCCAAAGCCCTTGTGAACCCAGTCAATGACCAGTGGGACCCATATCAATTTCTTTTTCCTTTATTTGTTTTTCAGCCGAAAATCCACTGCTGACGTCATAATTATCTTTTTCTTCGAAAAAATAATTCAAGTAAACCCATAAATTCTGATTTTCAGTATTTTATGTGATTTCAATCTTCAAAAGCCCATATCTTTTGCATCTGAACTCTGATTGAGTCCATTCAAATTCCTAAATTCATCTAAATTCAAGATCTATTTATCTGAAATTTTTATTTAATTTTTGGATTTTGTTTTGTCTCTGTTATTTATTTATTTGATTTATTTGCTTTGTTTGCGAGTAGACGTCGATACATCGAGAAGTTTTGAGCAAGGAGGAGTTCACCTAGATCAAGATCAATCCCAGGATTTATTCCGAGGCAAGTCATGGTCTTTTGATCATATTGAACCTATGATTTCAAAAGTATATTGTTTTATATAATTGCATATTATCTTTATACAAATTGTTTTGGGTTTAGCTATCATCTGTTGTCATTATGCCTCCATTGATTATTTGAATGCCATGAATCCTTTGTCACCCTAGCATGGATAATTTTAGTTGGACATATCCATATCACCAACCTGAGTATCATACAGATACTTAGTTCAGTTTAGTTACGATGGGTTCATTATCACATGTGTCATAATGATTAATTTTGACTTAATGAAATAAGAAATCATGGTGGTTAGTCACTGTTGTTAAAATTTATGTACCATAATAAGGTATGTCATTGGTCTTAATTAAACAAAATAGTTTTTGCTCAGGCGAGTGGCCGGTGGATTTGAGAGGGTGCGATGAGCACACTGTGGATTTGTGGTAGTTTCGCCTGAGTAACTTGTCAAGGACTTAATCTTGTACGTCATTGAACTGGGCCTTCCGTACAACCACATGCCTGGAATGGGACGGACCTAACTTAGTAAGTTATGGAGTTTTGGTATTTGACTTCTCAGGTAGTATATGGGTGAAGGTGTGAATCCTTTTCTAAGGTCACATCTATGGGCGACATTTTCACCGTCTCCAGGTCCAACGTTGTGCATCAACCTTCGATGAGGTTTTGGGGTGGCTGTATGCACAACAGGAGAGTCAATTATTGAAATGAAATTCCTGAAAGGTTTTGTTATGATTGGTGATCGCTACACTGGTTATATCTTGTGAGTAAAGTGTACAACCTCTGCAGAGTATTAATTGATCTATTCGAATAACCGCGTCCTCGGTTATGGACATGTTCAGGGATTTCACACGAGAGATAGAGTTTCTTCAAAATGAGTCGGAGTGTGAATGAGAAGTTCACTTGATGAATATAATGTTTGTTTGGTGAACGCGTAATTCACTTGGTAGTTTGTCTTGGGAAGTGGATGGGTAGTTTACTGGTTGTTTCAAAGAAATTGTTTATTTATTTATTATTCTTTTCAATCACGTATTTCAATTTATTTATTGTATTTATCGTCAATACTGCTTTATACAAAAGAACCATACAACTAACCTTTGTTCAAGCCTTGCATGAATACTATTTGCATACATTTCCCCACGACTTGATGAGTGCTTTATGTACTCACGGCTTTACGCCTTTGTTGATCAGTTGAAGAATATTAAGCTGCTCAAGAGTTCTTCGCTCAGGAGTACCATGAAGGTTTTGCAGATTAGGATTCGTTCTCCACTCGATTGCCTGTGAGCATTTTGATTGGTCATTTCAAGAGTTTATTTGTTTCCTTAGCCCTGCGTGGCAAGTTAAGTAAACGTTGACGATAAGATCCAGTTATTATTATTATTTGTTACTTTGAGATCTTTTTAGTTAAACCGAATAAATGGATGATATATTATCATTGTTTCCTGTGTGAGCTAGCTACTGATCTGGGACTACTTCATAATACACAAAGGGTTCCTGAATCGTATTTTTTGGTCCTGACACGATACGACCTGGACTAATGATCCTTCTAATCGTCGTTCTGTTTCTGCTTACTGTGTTTTTTTGTTCTTCCCTGATTGCCTGGAAGACAATAAAGCAGACTGCAGTTTCCGTTCGAGTGCAGAGGCTGAGTTGAGAACCGTGGTAGCAGTGACAGCAGAGGTTACTTAGTTGAGGTGACTACTTGCAGATTTTGGAGTACATGTGATAGGACCTACGACTCTTTTGTCTAAAAGTACATGTGCTATCAGTATTGCCCGTGACCCAGTGAAGCATGAGCTCACCAAGCACATTGATGTGAATGCTTCATACACTCGCTCATAGGTGCAGGAGAGAGTATTTGCTTTACAGTTTGTGCCCTCAAAGTCACAACTTACTGACTTCTTCACAAAATCACAGACCAGGGTACAACATTTGTATTTTCTCTCCAAACTCTGTGTGCGATCTACCATGGGTTTTTTTTGGGGGGTAGAATATGAATTCTTTTGTATTTCCTTATATATCTTTTGTACTTCCTTATATGTGTATGGCATGTTCCCTTGTAATATCCCCTTTGTACTCTCTATATATATTGCTCATTGAGCCTCATGAATTGACACACAATATTCATAATTCTACACAAGATTGTTCCTGTCTCCATGATGGAAACTATACACATACTCCATTTGGTTGATGTATGCTCAAGTGGACAACAGTGTAGCAATACATCACACCGTTGATCTACAAAGCTATGAATCAGGCATACGAGTGCCTGGGAAAAAGTCTAGCTAAGAAATCCAGAATTCCAGACAAGAACTTGCCATGAGATTTAGCAATGGATATGTTGCTCAATTTCCATCAGGTTCTCAAACGTGAAACATTAAAAGACATTGCTCAACTCGTAATTTTGCCACAGTAGAAAGGAAAACTTCCCCATTAACCAGTCATTAGTACAGCGGACGAGATGGTATAGCAATTGAAATTAGCTGATCACATCAATTGTTTAAGATGTAAAACCAAAACATAAGACACTAACACAACAAAATGGTTCTTCTAAGTTCTACTAATACTATGTAGTATGTTGTCTACAGTTGGAAAAAGTAGAAGACATGCCTTCCTAAATTTCAGCATCTTGCCTTGATTGTTCTATTAACTTGTCCTGTAGTTCTGGTTGCCTAGGAAGAACAATCTTAGCCCCTTGACCCGATGACAAAAAATATCTCTCCAAAATCATCTACAACCAAAGTAAATTAGTTAACTTTAACCAGAAACAACCCGATAAAATGTCTAAAATAGGCCAGAAACAAATATACCACAGCAGCATACGCATCAGATTTGACGTCACGGGCAGACTTCTTAACCCCCCTGAAGAAAATGTGTTTCAGACTCAGACAATTACCTAGTGAAATTTACTGAACTTGTTTTCAGTGGATCCTGAACTAACGTTTCGATAATAAAAAAATAGTTAACGACGTGCTGGCTGAAAGAATTTGGCATTGTCAAAGGGCACCATATTGATAGAACCAATCGGTATAATTTGATGTTTTGATGTGATAATGGGTCAGTAGACAGAAGTGATCAGATTCAAAAGTCGGCAGCAAGGATTCAACTAGGCGTGCTGCAATTATGACATGTCACAGGCTTGCCAGGATATGATAGAACGTAGAACACTAGAACTTACCTGGAGATCATGTAATCAAGGGCGTCTATTGATGTTCCATGCTCATCCTGTAGATACACCCTCAAGCCCCTGCGCTGTTCGAACAAACACACTGAGGCACTACTCAAGTACTAAACAATCAATAATTCAATATGCTACACACTGAACCAATGAACCAGACTGAAGAACACTGCAGCTCTGTGAGTTCTGCGTATAGCCAAGTCTGCCGCAACACACATACACATCTCCTCGATTGCTACTGCACTGTCCATTGTGTGTTTGGAATGTGAAAGCACACGCAACGCACCTGTCGGCCGCTTGGACGGCGAGCCTCCCGACGACGCTCCGCACCTTGTTGGACTGCGGCGTCTCCCTCCCATCGGCCGACACGGGCAGCCCGACGATCAGCTCGTCCGCCTCCTGCAATCGAAACAAGAGCAGCAAATTCACACACAAAAAAAACCTTCACATTTGAAATGTCACAGCACAGAGAAGAGGAGATAAAACGAAGTACAATTCCACCTGCTGCTGAGCTATATCAAGCAGCACCAGCTCCAGCTTCTGCCCGCGTAGCTTCAGAACCTGGCGCGATTCACCAACCCACCTTCAACTGCAAATCACTCAAAACGCAGGAAACGACGGATTTGAGTGAGTGTGAGGGTGCGTACGGTGAGGGGGCGGGGGAGGATGATGCCCCTGCCTACGGCGAGGCCGGTGCGGGCGGCGCCCAGGTCGACGCCGAGGCTGAACCCGCCGCCGTGCCAGAGCGGGTCGCGCCGCCCCCGCCGCCGCGCGTTCGGCAGGAGCGGGGTGGGAAGCTCGTCAGCGCCCCCGCTGCAGGTGGAAGGAGGCGAAGCCCTGATAGCCCCCGCTATGCGAAGGCGTGGTCGGGGCGGGGCCGGAATCCGCGGGAAGGCGGCGGCCCGCACGAGCGGCTCCACTGGCTTCGCGGTTGCCATGGCGGAGCTTTCACTGCGGCTGCTTTCTACTTCGATTTGGATAGGGGAAGCACTTGCGGCAATTTGCGAAAGCACCCCCGCCTGAAGCACTCTCCTCTCATTTCTAACCCCTCGTTCTCCCTTCTCTCCTACCGAGCACGACCCGCCGCGCCGCCAGCTAGGTTTCGGGCTCATCCGCTGAGCCCCTGCGCCAGCCCCCGCGCCTCCCCCGCGCCGGCCCTCTGCGCCGCGCCTGCTCTCCTCCGTCCCCATTCCGCCCCCGCACCAGCCCGAGCTCCAGAAGCTTCCCCCATTCTTCCTACGGCTTCCGCTTCCCCGTCTTCCTCACCGCCTGCCACATGTCCGCTTGCGTCGTCCTCTAGTACGCCGCCGCCGCAGCCTCCTCCTCCTCGTCCTCCCGCCGCGCCACCCAGCCCTGCTCGCGTGAACAGCTCGCCACGGTGGTCGTGCTCGGCGCAGTCTTCTGCGCCTCCGTCGTCGCTGGCAACGTCTCCCTCCGCTACCTCCCCATCTCCTTCAACCAGGCCGTCGGCGCCACCACGCCCTTCTTCACCGCCGTCCTTGCCTACGCCGTTGCCGTATTGGGAAGGCTCTGCTTGAGAAGGCTCTGCCATGAGCTGCAGAAGCAAAACCATCCTCTGAACTCTGAACTTAATATCACATTTATTCTTTCTGCTTGAGAAGGCTCTGCTAGGAGCTGCAGAAGCAAAACCATCCTCAAGACCTCCAAGGGCTCTGCCAAGAGTTGCTACAATGAGAGCACCAACTAAAACTGTTGTTACTTCTGGGATTTCAGACAAAAGAAGCGGCACTGGTACATGAATCAACATACATTATTTGTTCTGCCATAACGTTAATAGATAACAAGCCTAATAGATATTTTTTTCTTGCAGGATGTGTAGTCAACAGACAGGCAGTTGGTAAATCTGCTAACACTGCAGCTAGCATGATATCAGCAAGGTGTCCTCCATCTCTCTTGAGGAGACCCCCTGACCTGGTGTCTTGATCTGGTAGATGATGAGTTTCGCGTGGTATGCTGCCGGTTGTTTTTTATTACATCCTTGGTATTGGAAGGCAACTGCAGCCGAAGGCCCCATCTTCTTTCTATTGGCGTGTGTTGTTTTAGCTGTTCAAAGAGTGTTACGAGTGTAAAATCCCAGGGCATGATAAGAACTGTCATATTCTGTTGTATGCAAGACCCTTGACCCTGGTTTGTCAATTGCAGATTTGCAAGTAAAGAGTATGTGGTTCTATCTTAGTTCTCAAACAAAGTATCGGTAGAAATGCTCAGGCCACTGTAGGAAGTACAAGAAAGCCCTGAATATTATCTGGAACCATCTTTCAGGCATAACATGTTCATCGTGGTATTTGTATATCTCTTGCTGATTAGCAATAATAACGTATACAATCAGCCAGTTGTTGTACATCCAGAAAATGCATTCTACATAACAATGTTACAAACATAAATACATCTGATCTAATGGTGTGTGATAAGTTAACATCCCGACAGCCATTTCAATGCAATGGTCATAAGGTCTCCTCAACCTTTTTACGTCAAAAAAAAAAGTTAACATCCCAGATTCCTAGACTTTAGGAGCCCAGATCGCACTTCTGGAGCGTGTAGAAAGACTTGAGTGTAGCCATCTTCATCACCACAATTCCATTGTGACACATCCGGCACCGGCGAAATACGTACATATGTAGAACGTTGAGTTCAGCATCTCCCAGAGCACAGGAGCTACGAAACAGAAGAGAATTAGTTCCCCAGGTCGAGCTCGCTTGCTCCTTTTCTTGGCCTCACAGTACAGAACAACGCCAGAGACCGTTATCCCATAGCCTAGCATCCCCATGAATGTTATAGGATTTCTGAATATCAGGATGGAAACTACAACAGCAACAACGCCTTTCGCATTTCCAAGAACCTGAAAATAAGAAGCATGAAAAACATGAATATCGTTAGTTGTGGACTTGTTGCTGAGTGCCGAAGTGTTCATCTGAAAAATCCAAAGAAGATGTGAAGCATCATGCTAGCAGAGTAACTCAGGAAGGGCCGCATAACATGTAGAGTCAGTGGGCTGGTGTGCTTAGTGACCAGGAAGTTTGTCAGGTTCACAAAGTACGCTAACGAGGAGTTGCAAACAGTATCCAGATAAAATTGGGATCCTCCCAAGCAAGCGCAGTTGCCGCACTGAGCGCATCAGGCTCCACGATCAATGTTGCTGGAACCAGTAGAATGACAGCCACCGGGGCCATGTAACGGAGGAGATCCATGGAGTTGAGCTTCTCCCTGCACATCAAATTGGGGGAGAACAAATTAGCCGAGTTTGAAGCCCAATGAGGTTTCATAAAAGTCTGTGTGATCAATTACTCTTCTGATGACAGCAAGATCCCCTGCAGTACGGTCTTGAGCGCCCTCGCAGCCATCGTGCCGATGCACATGATGAAACCAAACAGATGGAAGTTTGGCTCACCCTGAATCACAATTTATAGCTCATAGAGCTGTGAGAATGTGAGATGATTGAAGAGTTCATCAAAATTTGGTCATTGGGCTAATTTAGCTCTAATTGCATCCGCATTCCACATTACATCTGAAGGAAACAGGCAAGATCCTAGAATTGAGCACTTTGTCTTACCCCCGCGGCGATGACGACGCCAGCGATGACGGGGACGAGGGCGGAGTAGGTGGCGCAGGCCTCCTGGCGGGCGGCAACGGTGTAGGCGAGGGCGGCGGTGAAGAAGGGCGTGGTGGCGCCGACAGCCTGGTTGAAGGAGACGGGGAGGTAGCGGAGGGACAGGTTGCTGGCGACGGCGGAGGCGCAAAAGATGGCGCCGAGCACGGTCACCCTGGCGAGCTGTCTGCACGAGCCGGGCTGGGTGGCGCGGCGGGACGAGGAGGAGGAGGAGGCTACGGCGACGACATACTAGAGGACGACGCAAGCGGACATGTGGTAGGCGATGAGGAAGACAGGGAAGCGGAAGCCGCAGGAAGAATGGGGGAAGCTTCTGGAGCTCGGGCTGGTGCGGGGCGGAATGGGGACGGAGGAGAGCAGGCGCGGCATAGAGGGCCGACGCAAGGGAGGCACAAAGGCTCGGCGGATGGGCCCGAACCCTAGCTGGCGGCGTGGCGGGTAGTGCTCGGTAGGAGAAGGAAGGGAGAACAAGGGGTTAGAAATGAGAGGAAAGCGTTTCGGGCAGGGTGCTTTCGCAAATTGCCGTAAGTGGGAGGGGATTGTGCATCTAATCCGCACGTAGTGAAATGGATGGACATGATGAGTCATGTGCATATGTGCACAGATATAGATATGTCCACCAGATATGCTGCCGTAAAAACAAGGGCACAATAGCAAACAACATTACGCATTACAACAAGAAGGCAGGACGACACGAAATGGATTTTCCACGTGCCTGCAAACCTTGATTCACAATTCGTGTTCAAGCCTTTCCAACAGGCCAGGTCGGTAGTCAAATCCTGCAGCCATGCACCAAAGATTACAGAAGGGTATATAAACCAAATTGTTCCAGGAGATTGCAAATATCATGTACTCTATCAGAAACTAAATAAGACGTGTAGGATAGGACTAGTTTTCAGTTTTCTGAAAGACCAGAGGTGAGTTTTCACCAGGGAGATGACTCTCCATGTTCTGGGATGCTCTCCAGCGAGAAACATCACCACTTGACAAGCAGCGTCGAGAGAATTAGCGAGGGGGAGGAGCCTCTTCTGCATCAGCCTCCACGGCGGCAGTGCCCAACGGTGCAGTCACCGGCCCACCATTTCCAACCTGCTCAGTCCCAGGACCAGCTTTCTCAGTAGTATCCATTGCTCCAGCCATCGGCTGCACATCACAAGTCGCATCCGGCGTCACTTGAGTACCCTGGCCAGCCATGCTGACTTTACCAGCCTGTGGAAGAATGGGAAACGGGTGTTGCATTGCACCAAGCAGATAAGCCTCCTGCTCAACCATGTCGCGACTCTTAAGGCCATAAAACACAGGCTCAGGAGCACCCATTGGGTGAGCTACTGGCTGGTTCGGAGGAATATACACGGCCAAGGAACCGAATACAGTGTCTGCGCCTTGCGACCGCTTGAGCCGTGACAGATGCTTTTTGCCACCCAAATGGATGCCAAAAACAGCCCTTGTGTCACAGGTCACATTGCAAAGGGTGCAGACTATCGGCTGCTCCCTTACTCGCTCAGGCTTTCGTCGTGGGGCTTCAGACATTCTTGGCTTCTTTCCACCACGGTTGGATCTCGTCATCTTCCTTTTTGGACCATTCCTACTGCCGTTGCCATCCAGCCTTGGTCCCACCGATTGTACATTTGATGGTGCATAATGACCTGTTGCATTAGAAGGTGGAGCTTCACTGCCTTCTTTCATCTCATTTGCAGGCTGATGGGCATGTACAACAGCAGCATGCAGTTCTATCTGTGCTTCAACACTGTGGTCAACTGCCATTGTAGGAGGCACTGTGTTTTGCTCAGTAGAATTGCCTGTTGTTGCTTCAGGAACTTGCACTCTGGCGACTGCAGCTGTAGCATTTTCAGAAGCCAAGTTTTTGTGATCTTCGTCACACTCACCATGGCTGGATGAAACCACGGTTGGGACCATATGTAGTGCCGTAGAGGGACCACTTCCTTGAGCCAACTCAGAAGATGCTTCAGGCAACCCACCTACTTGAGCAGCAGGAGTGACCATGTCAAGTATAGCAGGAGTCATACCTTGCAAGCCAGCCATCTCTTGCATTCTCTGCACAGTCCTCTTGTGTCTCTTTCCATTCTTATGCTGCTCAAGGATTTCCTTGCTATTACATTCAACTCGGCATATATCACACCAAGCAATTGGAAGGACACGGCCCTGTGCTATGTTGGCAGTTGTCACTTGCCCCACATCTTGTAACTGCGCTGGTGCAGGTTCTGTTCCAGGCTGAGCCTCTGCTACAGATTGTCCAGTTGGTGCATAAATTCCGAACTGCCTACCACTGACCTTGCTGCCTCGCCCTCGTCCCCGTCCCCGTCCTCTACCACGAGGTGAAGTAACTCCTATATCCTGTATAGGAGGATGATGTGTAGAGCTTCCTCGACCTCTGCCCCCACCACACGAAGGCCCACCACCTCTTCTTCCACCCATCAACGTCCCTATACCACGAACCTGCAAGAAAAGGTAGAGTGGCATCATAGTTAGTACTACTTGATTACATGAGTTTGTGTGAATTCGCAATTTACGACAAGGCAATTTTGGTTTTGTGTGTATTCTCGCTCGCATATTCTTTAAGAATATGCAGTTCATCACAACTTACTTCCAAATTATGTAGATGAACTAAAATTTACCACCTGGTCTCACGATCTCAGATGTTAAGCTATATTTGGCATGCATTTGGTTAGTACAGGTGGAAAATGGATAATTCTTTCAAGCACATATGTAGATTTACCAAAAACACAAAAGTGCAGGTGGTTACAGACAACTAATTTGCTGACAGAAATCTTGATCCACATAAAGAACTACAGAACAGGAATCTTAATCAAAGCAGTAACATATGTCAGATGCCAGGCAGCGAGAATGCAGTCAAGTATTTGAGTGTTTCATTTATCCATGAATTACTGGTGTGTTCATGAAGTCTGTGGGCTGCATGTCCACAACAGTAACAATTGAGCATTGGAGAAAGCTGCCAAAAGTAGCATCCAGTGTAAGCCATCTCTCAGTCCAATAATAGCAGCAACCATGGAGCTGGAGCTAGCAAACGCTCATTTAAAGGGCTACTAGTGGACAAGTTACTGATGCGTAGCTAGTCGACTCTTTCAACAGCAGCCTCGGAAAAACTTCAACAATAGCAGCTCATTGGCCAAATCCCAGAATGGGTTAGCCAATAGTCCCTAACGATAATAGCATTGAAAAAGATAGATTGTTACCTTTCCTATTCATCTGACCACTATTCTTTTCCTACAGTAGATCCACCAACATGTTTGGCCAACACTGCAAAGGGGTTTAGCAGTTACGATAAGGATAACCCTTCCCTAGGGAATTCCATATACAATGACTATATAGGTTATATCACAGTGCAGATATCATGATTAGATGATGGGGTTCTGGACAGAGTTGACCAATCAAAATACACTCCAAAGCAGTTTGGGTCAACCCAAGAACTCCA
Source organism: Phyllostachys edulis (assembly GCA_036346405.1). NCBI lineage: Eukaryota > Viridiplantae > Streptophyta > Magnoliopsida > Poales > Poaceae > Phyllostachys > Phyllostachys edulis. The sequence goes on from CM070564.1 coordinate 42,610,367, forward strand.
AAATTCCAAGATATCTGCATGTTCCAATCCTAACCTTCAATATTTCCACCCAAAATTTAAGTCATCTAGGTGGCTGCAGCGGAGCATTCTTCAGAGAGATTATCAAATCCGATTAATCCTTCTGAAGTAACACCCTATGGAAATTGTTCAATGTCGCATTATTATAATAAACAGAGGAACAAGAAAGTTTGAACTTACATCATCTCTCTTATCTTCAAGGACATAAGTCACTTGCACATGTTTCGCACGGTTCACAAGCTAATGTATGAGTAAACAAATTTATCAAGTGTGGCTTTCCAATGCATTGCATGCATACAAGCAAACTTATTTTCATAGAATATATATAGATGAATCTACCAAAAATCTAGCTTTAAAAAGAGTGCATATAGTGAGAAGTATCAGTTTAAATGTTTAATTTCCCTTTTATAAAACTAGAAAATTCTTAGTTGATATGCAAAGACAGGCGATTCTGTCCGTGTAGCGTATATATCTATGTTTACCAAAAAGGCTTAGCTTTCCAAGAAACGGTGCAAATCAGATCACCAGCCAGATTCAGTATATAAAGTTTAGGCCATTGGTCGTCTATTACAGCATCAACTTTATGTTACGATAAGGATACGGCAAAAGGCCTTTATCAACAAATACATTCTAACACAAAGGAGCACATGACATTCATATTAAAATTAAGGAAACAAATTGCTAGTCAAAGCCCTTACATGCTTGTGGTGATAGCAAGAGCATGGCGTACACTTGCATCACTGTGTGATCTGTACCATCAGCCAGCATAGTATGTGTGGCACGCTGGCTGCACGCAAACATGCAGCATGGAGCATGCACTGGACAACACAACATGCCCGCTAAAGGATGCTAATGCCTTTGCATAAGGCTATCCATCCAAGCATGAGTTTGCACCAAAGGTACTAATCCTATTTCCCATTAGCACAGTCTGATGCACCAAGCAGAAGGATCAAATACGACATTGGAAATTTCATAATGGTCACTAGATCTGCATTGCAAACTCTTATTATACTGGCAAACTACTATACAGGCCTAATCACGGATCATACAGCATCATCAATTAGCTTCTGACAGATAATTATCATCATCATCAGTTTGTCCAATAACGCAAATCGCTAACCAACCAAACCAAAAAACTCTTCCTGTTTGTCCAATCACCAAGGGCACCTCTGTAGATGGCATGTCATCACGCTACCAATGCTATCGTGGGAAACTTAACAGAGCACAGCAAAGCTACATGTACGGGAAATCAAAGCAATCTGGCAAAAGGAAAAAGGTAAGGGGGGTGAGCGGATACCGCGGAGGGATGCTGCGCCGGCGGGTACTGCGGGGGGCAGGACTGGTGTCCCATGGCACGCTCGGAGGCGCCCATCGAGGCGGCGAAGTCGGAGAGCTGCGTCAGCGCGGCGACGGCGGAAACCGCCGCGGGGTTCATCCCGTCTGCGGCGTAGTACGAGGCTTCCGCGGCAGAGGAAGAGGATGAGGCGGTGTGCTCGGTGCCCGGAGGGGGCGGCTGGTGGTAGTATGACGAGGCGGCGGCGTAGTGGTGGGGGCCGTAGTAGGAGGGCTGGGGGCGGGAGGAGACGTAGGGGTGGCCCTGGTTGTAGTCCATAGCCGACGGCTCGCCGGCGACGGCGGCGAAGCGGGAGTTGGGGGTTGTACGGTGGACCGAGACACGGTGTGGTTTCCGGCGGACAGGGCGGTCGGATCCGAGCCTGACGATGATGGGCCTTTAGCTTTGGGCTATACATACTTGATAGGATTTACGCTTTCTATGGGCCGTGTAGATAAGCCCATGGGCTCGTTCGGCTCAGCCCAGCCTAGATCCATGTATACCCATGCTTTGCTTCCATCAGGATGCTAGGCCTAGTTCGGGCAACTATACCCACAACACAAGTAGTGATTCTGAGCCTTCCTTCCACAGTGTAATTGGAGTCCTAAAGTACATTCTTTCTTAGCATTATTATAACACAGTGAGTCTTCATCTGCAATTGGACCAGTATTGGCCTCAAGCTTATATTATTCGACAAGATCTTGCCATCAACGTTGTAGTACTCCATCTGGTCGCAAAAGAGTGACGATCCTAGAATGCGTACAGTTAAACTTTATTAATTTTGACTAAAGATCTTGTTTAAAATATATGGTTTAGATATATGAAAATGATATAGTGAATTTGTCATAAAAAAATACTTTTGTAATATTACATTTTTACAACTTTTTTTTGAATATACGATAAAAGGATTTTATGGTCAAATGAGCATGAAAAGTTAAAAACGTTACTCTTTAGTGACCGGAGGGAGTAACTTCTAAGCTTCTTCTCCTTTTATTTATAGAAGATGCCCCGCGCCATCCGGCGCGGGCCGTTTTTGCCGGGACGAAGTGGGCCGCACGAACGACGACCTCTCCCACAAAGCGTACACGCTGGAATCGGCCGTTCGCAAGACGCGCGCAAGGCGATCCGACGGCGCACGCATCCAGCGCGACGTGGAGCGCGCAAGGCCAAGCATTCGGTCGCGAGGCCAGGACGCGCGGACGCGCGAGCACTGGAATCAGGTGGTCACGAGCGCCTGCACGCGCAATCGAACGGCGCGGCTCTTCAGGCGACGTGGCAAGCGCGAGGCTGCAGCTTCGGATGACGCGCAGCGGCCGGATCGGGCGCGGAGGCGAGCGGGGCGCGATCCGACGACTGCCGGTTTCCTGTCGACGTAGCGCACGCCGTTGAGCCCATCCTTGCAGCCTTTAATGTTAGAAATTAACTATTTCAGAGCATTTCTCTACTTTTTTTCTCCTTTGGCCGGCTTGCACTTTCTAACAACAGAAGAGTGAGTTTACATGCTTCTACCTGTCAACAACTTCCCTGTCAGTTACTATTTGGCCTGCCTTTTCCCTTCTCATCTCCTGTTTTCCTTCTGAGAGATCAATTCAGTTTAACAGCAATCTGCAGCCTTCTCCGATCAAAATAGTCTGATAATGCTATATTACTAACACAGAAAATTGCTAACTGACAGAGGTCTTGATTGGGGCCCATGAAAAAGCACATGATGTTTGGTTTGATTCTGCCGTGAAGCAATGAGTTATTACCCGAGTGATGTACACTGTGCCGCTGCAATAATCTGTTCTGAACTGCTGATCATGGGGCAAGGACACTGGTTGAGCAACTGTGGATGGGTCATGCATGGATGGATGCTAGTTGCAACACTAGTTCGATTGGCTGTTGCTTCCACGAGGAAGCGTCTTTGAGCACTCCGTAATTTACTTCCGTTTGCTAGTACTACGTGTCGCAGCAGATCTTGGTAACCTCTATATGTTAATACATTAATTTGCAGGGATATGTTAGTTTATGTCCATTTTGAGTTTTTTTTTACTAGAGAAAATTTCATCTATAGCACAAGTCTCAGGCCGATACAAAAAAATAATATCATAAACAAAGTACGGTTCCAACCGGTAGCAGAGGAGGCGCGCAAATCTCCCATTGACTATACCACTTCAGTTAACTTAGGGCTGACGGGGTTAAAAAAAAAGTACCAAAATGTCCCTCCCCGATTCCCTTTCTCTCCCACGAATCATAGACCGTGTCGCCGGCGAGCGAAGCGAAGATGCCCTCGTCGCAGCGAAGCTTCGGGCGCTCCTGCTCTGCTGCTCTTCACTGTGTTGTTGCTCCCTCATCTTCATCCTATCGTATGTGCCGCCTCTCCCATCTCCGCTTCCACTACTCTGCAGTTGACTTCGCTTCGTTAGCTTGCTGCCGTGAGTAGTTCTTGCCTTGGGAAAGCAAGAATTGGATGCCGTATTGCTTGATTTGTTGTGTGGATTGTTAAGAGATATATTTAGTATCTCTAGCAGTTTAGGAAACAATCTGTATTGTATACGATTCAATCTCCTGTCTTGTATCCTTGTACGATACGCTGTAAAGGTTCCTTGCCGACTACTGTTCATAGCCCGGCATACTAGGCAAAATTTGATACATGTCACTCAAAAAATTGTCACTTTAAGATATGCCACTCAGTTTTCTAAAATTTGAAATTTACCACTCTAGTTTCCTCCTCCTTTGAAATTCCTTTTCTTTTCTCTTATTTTTCATCTATTCTCTTGTGATCTACCTATTTTGCCTCTTATCTATTCGTCTCATCCTTCCTTCTGAACCAACACAGCAGAGAGGCATTGAGGTTCTCCCGAGCACCAAGCTGAATCGGCGCCGCCTCCCCTGTGCTCTCCGTCAGTCTCGCCAGTCCGGCCACGTCCCAGCCGTGCCTCCCCCGAGCTCCCCTCTGGGCTCTGGCCCCTTCCAAGTACTTGTGAATGGTATCAGTTCCAATGTACTTGTGAATGGTATCAGTTCCTAAGTAATTGATCAATTGACCCTTCCAAGTAATTGTGAATGGTATCAGTTCCTAAGTGCACTTGAGAATGATGAATAGCTTCAGAATGGGAATAGTATCAGTTCCCAAGTGCACTTTGTTTTCAGGCGCTTGTGAATAGTATCAGGTATATGCTCTCAGGTGTATCCGCGTATGTTTTCCGGTGCTTGTGGCATATTAAGATTATTCCGTGAATGAAATGAGTGAATTCTGCTTGTACTTGAACAATATCAGGTCCTTGTACTTGCTTGAATGCTGCTGCTACTTACTCAAAATTGGAAACTGGAAAAAGATGAAAAAAGGAGATGCTTGATGCTGACAATGCCTGAAGACATTTCACAATCATTCAGTTCACAATCACCTGATACTCTGTTACCAACCTGATACTAGTCATGCCTTTCCATTCAACAATGACTAACAATTTACAAAGATGCTTAGATTGGTACAAGCAGCATGTACAAGAAGACCTCACAGAATCATGCAGCCGACAACTACCCAGCTTTTCATTGCTCATGTAAATTTTTAGGCAGGCATCATTGCGTGGAAGTCTCATGAACTTACATTGTATTTCAAGCTCAAAAATGTATACAAGCTGGTACAATGCAGTGCTACTCATCTAAAATTACATTGTAGTTCATTTTATCTCACATCAAAAATTTCATAGTTGACTACATCTCACTGCAAAAAATTCAGAGTTTAGCTACGTCCCACAACAAAAAATATCAGAGTTTAGCTACATCCTACAACTAACATCCTCTCTGAGTGCTGCTTTAAGAGAGCAGGCAATTCCATAACTCTCGTAGACATGTCTAAAACTCGAAAGCACTTGAGGGCACATTGGATGAACTATCACGATGCCTACATTGACCAAACAGAAAAGCTGGAACAACCTGCAGAAACTAAGCTAATGTCTTCTGGTGACTAGGCGGGGAGGGGACGCAGCGGTCGACGGGGGAGGCAGGGAGGGGCCGGAGGGGAGCTCGGGGGAGGCACAGCTGGGACGTGGCCAGACCAGCAGAGAGCACGGGGGAGGCAGCGCCAATTCAGCTTGCTGCTCGGGAGAACCTCAGATGCCTCTCTACTATGCTGGTTCAGAAGGAAGGATGAAAAAAAATAGATAAGGGGCAAAATAGGTAGATCACAAGAGAATAGATGGAAAATAAGAGAAAAGAAAAAAAAATAGGAGAAAAGTAGTGAAAATGGCAAATTTCAAACGAGGAAGAAACTGGAGTGGCAAATTTTAAATTTTAGAAAACTGGATGGCATATCTTGAAGTGGCAACTTTCTTAGTGGTATATATCAAATTTGTCGGCACATTATATAAATATGGACCGTTGCAGCCTATTGGCTTGCGCAATCCCCAAATACTCTGAACCCTAGTATTGTTTACATGGTATCGGAGCCCCTTCCACAACATATATGAGTATATCGTCTTCTCAAGCTTCTGCATCTACTAATGTTATCAACTCCTCTTCTGCTTCGACTTTTGCTGGTCTGCTTTCGCTGTCGACCCCGTCGTTCGGCAATCTCATCAACATCAAATTGGGACACAACAACTACCTGTTGTGGAAAGCTCAGTTGCTGCCCTATCTTCGGGGGCAACAACTTCTAGGATATGTCAATGGCACAATACTCTGCCCAGCTCCAACGATCTCAGAGATCAAGGAAGGCCGTGAAGTCTAGGTTGCAAATCCTGCATATGCGGCTTGGGTTCAACATGATCAGTTGATCTTGAGTACTCTTCTTTCATCTCTCTCAGAAGGTGTACTCGGTCAAGTCTTGTTCATGGCAATCTCGGCTGAAGTTTGGGTGGCTCTCGAGCGTGCCTACTAATCTCAGTTCAGAGCTCGCACCATGCAGATCAGTGTATAGATGGCAACTATGAAGAAGAATGACTAATCTATTCATGAGTTTTTCAAGAAGATGAAGAATCTGGCCGACACCTTGGTGGCCACAGGCAATCCTCTTCATGATGAGGAGATTATCTCCTTCATATTGGTAGGGTTTGATACGGAGTACGACTCGGTGGTATCCTCCTTAACCAAACAATCACATCCAATCTCGCTTTAATGATGTCTATGCCCACTTTCTTAGCCATGAATTGAGGATTGATCAGTGTAATGAGATGCTTGAAGAACATAGCGCCAACTTCTCGACGCGCAATAACAACAACAACTGTGGAGGAGGACACCAAGGTCGAGGATCACGAGGACGTGGTCGTGGTCGTGGTCGAGGAAGGAATCAAGATAATTTCTTCTCGAACCAATCATCAAACGGACGTAATAGTAATAATTATGTGCCATACAAAACTAATCAACCAGTTTGTCAAGTATGTGGATGAGAATCATGTGGATGAGAATCATGTTGCTGCCTATGTTGCCTCTGCCTCTCCATCCTATTAGATTGATGCCAATTGGTATAACGACACTGGAGCCACTGATCATATCACAAGCGACTTGGATAGGCTCTTGGTCAAGGAGAGATATACTAGCAAGGATCAAGTTCATGCTACAAATGGGTCAGTTTTGTCAATATGTCATGTTGGTCATTCTTCCTTTTGTACTCCAATTAGAAATCTTAAACTTAGCAATTTGCTTCATGTTTCATCTACCACCAAAAATCTCTTGTTTGTTCATCGTTTCACCTCTGACAATAATGTCTTCTTTGAGTTTCATCCAAGGATTGTCTAACGAAGATCGTTCTGTTCAGAGGTCGATGTAGATGTGGTCTATATCCCATTGCTCCAACTGAACCTCAGTCCAAGCCCAAGTTTGCCTTCCTTAGTACCAAGTCGTCGCAAGATCAGTGACATGCTCGCCTCGAACACCCTTCGTCGATCACCGTCCAACATGTCATCAAGAATAATAGTCTAGGTTATTCATATAGTAATAGTTTTCCTACAGTGTGTGATGCTTGTCAGGTTAAAAGTCATCAATCACATTTTTCAGATTCTATTAATGAAACTTTGCTTCCTTTAGAACCAGTGACGGAGCTTGAGCAAATTCCTAAGGGGGCCGGGAGGAGGAGCTGCCGGTGGCATCGAGGCAGTGTTGACGGCGGGAGGCCAATCTGCTGCCTGGAGGTGGTCGGGAGAGCGGGAGTGTGGGGAGAGAGGCGACAATGAGGAGAGCAACCATGGGAGGGAGGCGACAGGCGACAAAGTAAGGTGGAGGTGACAGGGCGGAGGCGGAGGCGGAGGGGCAGCAGACGGCGTCGGGAGGGAGGCGGATGGGAGGCAGAGGGGGTAGGCGACGAGAGGGAGGCGAAGGAAGGCATACATGGTGTTGAAAATTTTTTCCCCTAAATTGCTGGGGGGGCTACGACCCAGGTTGGTCTAGCCTAAGCTCCGTCCCTATTTAGAACTTGTGCATTCGGATGTCTGAGTCCAAATACTAAATCTGTTGGGGGGTTTTAAGTATTATGTGAGTTTTGTCGATGATTTCAGTAGGTTCGCATGGCTTTATCCCATAAAACACAAATCTGAAGTTGAACAAGTCTTCATTCAATTCAAAACTCATGTTAAAAGACTACTTGTTAACTCGTTAGGAAAATTGTGTCTTTTCAAAGTGATTATGCAGTAGAATATCAGAAACTTCACACGTATTTTTTTGCGCAAATTTGTCCCAAAAATTTTCGTTGTCTCCACACGTTCTTGATGGTTTCTTACTGGCAACAGAGCGGAGGCACATGGCAAATTGAGAGCGTTTCTTGGCCGGCACGGATTGGGAGGTGCTTTCCAAGGCGCCATCTTGGGGGCACGACGGTGGCGGCTAATTCCGGTTTGACAATGATGTCCTTCGCCAGGCCGCCTTCCTCTTCCTCCGCTGCAGTGTAGCTCCAAGATTTCTCCGTCGGCCTCATCCAAATTGCTCGTGGCGTCCAACAATGAGGAGGCGCAAGAAGAAAGCGCGACGGTGGCCTTGAAGGTGTGGTATAGATGTAATTTTCTCTTTTTACTATGATATTTTGCAAGTCGGTACTCGTACTAAGATGATTTATGTGAATGACAAGAGAAGTTTCCATGTTTCCTAACATACTAGGATGTGACCCGCTCCAATGGCGCGGATATGTTCAATGGTAGGTAAGAGGAAAACGACAGACGAATAATAAAATTAGCACACAGCCAATTAGCACAGGTTGTATGAATTCACAATAATTATCTAAATTCAATTAGGTAAATAACTAAATAACTTTTTAGACTTAATTCTAAAAGCCATTCTCATTATCAGAGGAATATAAGGCAGAAATGTATTTTACGACGCATCTCAGTATGCAAGATCCTCATTGCTATTATGTTTCTGAAATACACATGACGCAATATTTTTAAGAACATTGATTGAACTGACAGAAATGTTGTAGGAATCAAATGCTTGTAAAAGAAGAGTCAATGTTCCCAAAAAAAACTATTAAGACTATAGAATCAACAGAAACAGAGAATACTTGCATTGCAGGACCAAAAAATTGAATACTTCACTAAATGATTTAAAACATTTAAATATAAAAAATGTCAATGTACATGCTGCCTCTCAAAAAAGGATGCCCTTGGCTGTGTGAAGTTCCCATATTCCTTGTGAGCTGGAGGTATGCCATGAGGTGTCTGGAGAGAAATGGCAAATTTAGATTCAAACAAAAATTTAAACAGTAGGAATTGATTTAATATATTGTACAAGATAATTGCTTCCGAACATTTGTTCCTCATTGTGTGGACTGTCATTAATCAAATTCTGCAATGGTGGGAAGACATAGAAGCATTTCAGTAATGAAAAGGTAGAAAACACAAAAAAAAATGGATTAAAGTTGGTAAAGATATTGAATCAGAGATTGTGTTCTGTTCTGTTAGTTATCCAGTTCTGTTTTGTATCTTTGATTTCGCTTGTAACTGTATCATATCTGATAAAAGTTGTAATCTCTAGTTGTAACGACCATAGAAGCTAGCCCGCGCCAAATGGCGCAGCCGGCAGAATGGAAATAAGCGAATGATGGTGCAGCATGATCAATTGCTCCTCTAGTCTTGTATATATTTGACTAAAGACAGTGAATGATAGTGTTCTTAGCCATGAAATAGATAATAAGATGGTACTGTGGTTGCTCGTAAACTACGAAAAATATGATCAAGTACTTCAGTCTTGCATTTCAGGAACTGTGTGATAATAGTTGTGCATCTGGTTACCATATATATCACATATGATATATCCCCTTATGACACGACATATATCCTATGTTTTCAGCCCTTGAATCCTCACTGCAGAGGATGTATGAAATAATATATTTATTTTCCACATTCTTGAGGGTGAAAGGATAGTACATGCTTTAAGCGTACATTCAAATCAGAGGCTATCAACACTTAGTTAAAATGGTGTACTTCAGATTTTATCTTGTACCCAGCTTGTATTCCACAAATCCACCCCAACTTTTTTCAGCAGTGTTAACATGTAATACTGAATTTGCTATCAGCAAGTGCAACCATATTGCATGATTGAATTCTATGGATTCATAAGCTTTTCGAGAGGCATCTTGATATATGAAGAGCAAAAATCATTTGGTCAATGTCTTAAAGACAACATTATTTTCACTATATTGTGTATGTATTATAGCACATTTTTTTATAAACATCCCAACGTTTGTTTGCCTTTAACATGAATGTTTTCCGCTGAGAACTGATAACTAAAATATCATGAATTGCTTTGTATATTGTAACCTGTAATCAATATGATTCTTTTCAAGTTTTACATAGCCACACATTATCAATATTTTCAGGCATACGACACAATAATATGAAAGTAGGTATAAACTGCATGCACCTTTAATGTGACGTATGTGATTCTTATCTATACTGAAATTGTTATGAACTTTTCATCTGTAAAGGAAATTATATCTGCAAAAGGATATCTTGAACCATACGATGTGTAGAGGTACCACTGCTGGTAAATTAAGTACAACGGGGGCTTACACAATTAGTTTTTTTATTGTCTAATTCTCTACATAATTACAGTGTCAACCATCCATCTAACTTTCTATTCTTAACCCAATGATTAATTTGTTCAGTATGGATCCAGCTACATTTGTATTCCCATGCTATGTAGTGTTGGTGATGTAGCAGTTCCACGTCCTTTTAGATTTTACAATTCATGACCTATACTGTTTGCTAAGTAACTCTATTCTAGAATAAATAAATTTGATAATGTTCTATATAAGGGAAAGAGGCTATCAGAGCTTCCAAATCCGAAAATACATTTGATGATGCAGTAAAAAACATATCTCATGCTGCACCTCTATATCATAGACTCTGTTTTTGCTAGGACAATGACATTTGTTTTTTTATGGAATGGATCTAGCAGATTGCTATTTGTACACAAAAGTGATGTTATAAGAGGGGGACATTATACAAAGGATGTGCTAATGCACATGTTAGTTCAGAATGCAATATAATTGCGATTTACAGAGGGAAAAAAATAAAATAGACCACAAAAACAATATTTGGAATAATATGGCCAACATGCTACTATCTATGACATTCTGCTCCCATATACACTCTAGGTCTGGATTAAGGCAGTGCACTGGAAAGAAAAGATATGAAGGGGTGTAGTAAGCCCATATTTTAAAAATGCAAACAATTTAATCAACCCACTTCATTATGTTGCATTTTGATTATTTCCTATCATTGATGAGTGTAGTAAAGTTTTACATGATTGAACTCAGGTTCATTTAAGAATGGGTAAATTAGGTCAGTGACATCCCAATCGTTGGGAAGGTGACACCTAAACCAATTTAATAGACTTATGTTAGTCGTAGCCTCCAAGTAGTTCCAACTATGCCATGTTTCATTAAGCAATAATAGCTTACTTTTCTGTGATGAAACAACAATATGCTTTGTTCATAGAACATAACCATTGGACATCCTTGTCCTTAATAAATGTCAACAAATGAGCTAGATCAAACGATTACAGGTTAGTGCCGACCACCCTCTGGACATGTCTTTATCTGCCACCTCTAACATGGTTTCGTTTTAAAGCAAAAGATCAATATCCAGCACCCACTCCAACCTAAAACGTATTTGCCTTTGCCTAATACACTTGAAGAAAATGCCCCTAGCGTCATTTTTTTTTCCAAAACCAATGCAATATTCTTTTCAGAGACCAACCCATTAAAATACAATGTGATCACCATTTGAGGAACCGTAGTGCATGCAGTTCATGCAAAAGAAGCATAGTTCTACCAATAAGAAAGGAACGCACCATGACTCAGGTATACTATTGCCGCCTAAATGAATCACATTTGTACTAAAAATAGAAATAAGACCACAACTTTTATGAAACAGATGCACATTCCTCATAATAAATTGCAATAAAAATTCACAAAGGAATAGGAAGCATCTCTTGATACCATTTTTTTGTTTTGAAATAAAACATACTTACCAAAATAAGCACCAACACATACAATGAGGATCCAATACTCGTATCCCAAGTCCCAAAATGCACCTAAAACCCTAATTAAGAAACAAAAAAAGGTGTAAATAAAAAGCTAAAATATTAGAATTCTAAAACAAAAACATACTATGCAGGAGAATCATGCCCATGTTCAGAATTGATTGGAGCTCTGACCAATAGAATTCCATAATTTTAGTACTCTGACTTTGATTGTCCATCTATCCGGTTTTGCTATAAATGACCGAATACGCTTAGCATTGTACGCTATATTGTCCAGGCCTGTCAAAGTGGGAAAAAAGGGGTAAGAGAATATAGTAAAGATACAACGACCAATAATAGATAGTACTCATAGTAGATAAGTCGATATAGAAAAACCTACCATAAATGGAAAGATGAAGCTTAGTTTAGGTTGGCAATGATATGAGCCATTAGCACTTTTTTTTCTCTCCATCTTGCTAGTAATCAGCCAACCATACGTAGCACCTGCATCAGACAACCCCAAACAGATAAATAACCAAACCTTACAATACCATATGTATGCAATTGAAGAAAGATGATTGTATTTGCTTAATACCTGCCATAAGCGTGGAAAAAAAAATCTTGCAAAGTAGAAAGGTAAAAGAAGAGGAAGGAAATTAACAGAGAAAGAACTCACTGAACTTCTGTCGCTAATGTGTCCTCTGCGGCCATGCAAACTGACCGAACGGACAGATGGTCGTCATCTTGTAGCCGCATCAGCATTGCCATCAACCTCGATGCGTGATATACCATAATTTATGCTAAATCAGATAACTGAAATGTGCAGCCATGAAGATTGTTTTAAGAGAGCACTATATCTTAGCTAAGTTACATCATAAACTACAGGTGTGCTATACATTGCCATATCAAAGTCCAGTACATGAAGTATTTACAATTTCATGCAAAGACAATCAGAGAGCATTCTCAAGCAAGCAATCGAATACACCAATAATGCATTGACCACCATATCATCAAAGATCTTCGAGCATCTAGTGTACATCAGTTATACCAGTGCAAATAGACTCTTGTAGATGTTTTTTTCAAACATGGCATGGGCAAAAAGTGCATGATTCATTATGAATAAATGTCAACAGAGACCAACACAGTGGCTGTCAACAGAGACCAAATGCACTGGCTATGTTATCCTAATGTCACAAAGATTTGTTTGTTGGATTCCTTCGAGAGCAGCTATATACCACGCTACTACATTCCCATAATGCGAATACTACCAATAAAAAATGTGGTGTGTGGTACCTGAAATTTCTGCACTTGCCTCTGCAGCTCATCCTTCCACTGGCCCCACGAAGCTCACTACCTCATTGGAATCAGGGCTCCCACCATTGTCCTCATAATCTAAACCCCTGTGTGGTCAGCTGAGCTCCATAACCTACATACTGAACTGATGAAAGTAATCAGAAAAAGGAAAGATTGAATTGTTCGGTTTCACTAACTTTCTAAATTCCACTTAATCCTTAAATCCTATCCCCTTAGTAAATATTAATAACAAACACTATAATGAGTATAGAACATGAAGAAAATACTACCACACATTTTGAAATCTTGTGGTATGAAACTTACTGCTGAAAGATCTGTTACTTCATTTACTACCAACCGACATTATTATTAACAGGCATAAAAAACATGATTTAGCTCTATGAAAGAATCCACTAACATCTTTATACCAAAAGCCGTGCAATTTTCAACCAAATTAAACATAATAGATGATGTTCACATTTTTGTTACCTGCTCACCATCACCTACTATACTATACAGACTCGCCATGCTAATCTAAATCTCGATCCTACCTCCGTAAATCCCAAATCTCTTTATGGCATTGTATTCAAACACAATAAAATCAGGAGCGATTAAAATAAACTCGAAGCTTCCAATCCCCATACCACTTCCTGGCGACCTGAACCGACGACCCAACTCCTCCACTTGCCGCCGTCACCATCTCCGTTGCCGCCTACACCTCCACCTCAGGCTTGTCCCTAGCTACTTCTGCATAGAATCGCATGGCACACGCATGAACCGCAAAGATCACACACACAAACAAAAGAACAATAACAAACAGTGTATTCACAAGAAGTGTATTTTACCTTTAACACACAACGGAAAATCCGTATATCTGCGCGAGCGAACTGAAACCGGGATAGAGGAAGCCTAATCCAGGTGCACGCCGATGCAGGAACGTTGGCGGCGGTGGCGTCCCCAAACCGGAGCGGCGGCCCAAGGCAGGGGCGGCGGCCCGAGGCAGTCCTCCCTCAGGCCCCGACACCCGTATCTCCCTCTCGACGACCCGAGGCAGGGGCGGTGGCAGCTTGAGGGGCAGGGGCAGAGCCAGGCAGCCGGTCGAAGGAGACGACGGCGCAAAGCCGAGGCAGAGGCGATGGCGGTAGCCCGGAGCAGAGGAACGGAGTCGGCGAGCTGGACAGAGCAGAGGAGGCGCTAGGCGGAGCTTCGGGCACCAAAGGAGGATCTCGGCCTATGGGCGCCATGAGTCAGCGGGAGCTTGGGGAGCAGAGGGGCGAAGGCCGGATCCAGAGCGAGGGCCGGATCTGGCGAGGACGACCGAGTTGGTCGTCCGTGACAAGAAGAGCTGGTCAAGGCGTTAATGACGGCGTCGCGTCGCTAGATCCGGCGGGAGCGACCGGGTCTAAGGAGGGTTGGGCGAGATTCAAGAGACGGTCGAGGCGAGGCACAGCAGCCTGCCAACAACGCTGGGGCAGAGGCGCGATCTCCGATCTGGCGCATGGGGGACGGAGAAGGAGAGGGAGGAACGGACGCGAGGGGAGAGAGAGAGGGCCGCTGCCAGGCGTCGGAGGAAGGGAAGAGCACACACGAGAGAGCGAAGAGCAAAAGAAATGGCAGCGGCGGAAAAGGGAATCCGAGGCTGCAGAGGCCACGCACGAGCAGCCCTAAGCAGCGGGCGAGCGGAGCGGACGGCGCCTGCGATCGAACGGCTCAAAAACGGCGAGGCCCAATCCGACGCCGTCCGGATCCACACGCACGAGCGGGGCAGATCGGACGGCCTAGAGCGCGCCACACCACAATCCGACGGTCCCCCTTTTGCTGATGACGTGGAAGCGTGAGGAGCCAGCCTTTCTTCCAGAAATATATAAAAGGTAATGCTTCTTTTACGGATGAACAAAACTATGTACTTGAAACTGAAACACATCAGATTAATATGATAGCTCGTCGATGCAAAGTGGTGGGGCCTGGATGGAATTGGATCATGATGTGTTGTGTATATATATATCTAATCTCCCACGACGCAGGACGTGGTACAAACGCAAAATACTTTTGATCGATGGTACAGACTACAGAACGACAGGCGGGGGGCTAGCATGAATGCCGAATGCTTCGTCAGAAAAGGGTCGTTCTGAAACAAAAGGCGCCAGGCCATCCTGCAGTCTGCAGCTGCACGCTGCACTCGATTTCACTTCACCCTTTCGTGTTCACTTCACTCGCCTCAGCCGACAGCTAACTAATTCGCACGCATGTCTTGTAGGAAGCTCATCATCTGTAGAGCCTACCTGCCTGCACGTCACCACGTCATATATTATGTTATTATACTAGTCTACCTTCTCTCACAACTCTCTGTGGTTCACTTCACTTCACTCTAGCTAATCCGTGATATGTCCCTACCATTTCTTGGTTAATTCACCTAGCAACGGTGGTCTCTGGTTGTTACAGGTGTTTGAGCTGACTTGTATGACCACAGCAAGCAATGAAGCAACCTGACCTGAGTGAGCTTTTTGGCAGAAGAGCAGAGCTTAGTACTTGTGTGTGAATGTGCTACTGCCAGCTGCAGGGCGAGTTAGCTCCTCTTTGGCAGGGCCCACAAGGCAGCGACTACCGTTCGGAAACGACGGAAGGCAGGGGTAGAGCTAGGCTTTAGACCACTGTGTCTCAGGTCTCTAAAGCAATGGTCTTCATTGAAAAATAATAAAAAAATAATTTTAGACCAAAAGCAATTTGACCGACTTGGCCAGTGACCAGCACCGTCCCTAACGACACGGCAGCTTTAGGATGGAGGCTCATGTAATCATCGTCACAAGGAGGCTCTTTCCAGCTTCCTGGCGAAGATCTCGATCGTGACGATGCTCCAAAATTGTACGGCGGACTGGAATTGATCGATTATTCCGTTGTTTGCAAAGCTGTAGGTGGGGTGGGGCTGCTTCATAGACGTAATCGGGTCTCCAAAATTGTACGGCGGACTGGAATTGATCGATTATTCCATTGTTTGCAAAGCTGTAGGTGGGGTGGGGCTGCTTCATAGACGTAATCGGGTCAGGCAGACAACGTACAAGGCACGGTAATGTATGCCGTGTGGTAGCATGTTACTACTGGCATGCATGATCTTGTGGCTGTAGCCTTGTCGGTAAAAATTCGACGGAGCTCGATCGATCATGCATCGCCGGCGCAGATTTAGCCATGCCCAGGGCGGACCAGACCTCGGGCTACCTGAGTCCTCCGTGCCCGCGCCGCGCCGCCCTCACTCCGATCTCCCTCTCTGGTGAGTTTCCTGTTATCCTGAGCGCGTCACGATGTGTTCTCGATCTTCCTTCATTTTTCCCCCACCTTCTTTCGGCCGCTACGCTATCGTGGAACGCCGCCGCCGCCACCAACATCTTCCCTGATGCCGGCGCCCCGCCTCCTCGGAGAGCGCTGCCAAAGAGCCGCCAACACCACTGTGCCGCTCTACCCGCACCACCACTACCTGGAGGACCCACGAGACGTCACCATTCCATTTTGCCCCTCACCGGTCGCCTCCGTGCCGCCGTTCGCCGCCGGTGCCATGCGCCCGAGCCGTTGCCGCCTGCTCTGTTTCTATTCCTATGTTCTCCCTGTTCGAGCTTTGACAAGGAGCCACTTGGCTTGCCAAGCTTTGCTTCTGGCTCGTTTCTAGCCCTAAGGCCTGGGATAAAAAAAACTCATAAAAATATCTTGAAATTTCACTAAATATACAAGTTCAGCTCAAGAACAACCAGTATAACCCGAGGTTTGGACCGTGCTTCTGAGTCCCCGATCGACCTGACCACAAGCACAGGCACAGGCACAGCGTAAATTGCGTAAATTTCTCTACTCCGTTGCTGTTCTCCACATCCTAATTCACTCCTTTTATGGTCGTTTTATCCGGTGTATTTCTCACTAGCTTGCTCTGTTTCGAGTAACTCATCGATCGCCTACTACGAGTACTAGTGCTTACCGCGCTCGATCCTGTGTATTTTGCGCAGCTAGCTAGCTCAAATATCTAGCTAGCTACTAGCACGTGTGGCTATATAGCCACACATGCGTCTCACTGTAATCCTCTCGTGTGTCCGGTAGTGTAGAGGCGGAGCCAGCGTCCTTTGGAAAGTCTGGGCAAACCCACTGCCATCTACTAGTGAGCAACGAAAATTTCGGTACAGCATCGTCAAAGGCGTGGCTACCTGCATGCTCATCCTTTCCAGATTTTCTAGCTCGCAGTATGTTTTCGCGATCCTCCTGTAGAAACAAAGCAGCCACCCTTTTTTCATGACACAACCAAACAATATTCTCAAGAAAATTACTGTGACGGAAACATCGGTAACTCCGAATAAACAGGTCTTTTTCCAAAGTAAAAAGGCCAAGATAACAAGGAACCACACAGTAAGGTGGCAAGTTTTTTTTTCTTTCCCTTTTGCCCTTCATGGTTAAAACACTAGCAGCAGTCCTGAGCTATGAAACCACATGGTGAGCACCGAGGATTGCAGCTTTTTTACGGCCTAGGCTAAAAGATCAAGTCTTGACAGGGGAAAAACACTTATGGGAGATGTGAAAAAAAATCCTCACTCACATTCCCGGAGAGCATATCGAAGGAAATGATATGCTTGTAGGTGTCCTACGCGAAGATGACAGGGGCGTACTCCTCGGCCGGCTAGTAGATCTCCCCGGAGGCGGCGTCCCCCAGCCCTAGTGATGGCTTCTTGGATGAGTACATCTTCTTGATGCTCCACCCCTACTGTTGCTCGAACTGCTCCCGCTCGGCATGCGTCAATCGCACCGCATACGCCACCCCGCTCGTTAGCCTGCCAGCAAGTCTTGGAAACCGTTTGACCAAGGAGGAGATGCGATGGGAGATGGCGGATCTGAGGTGGAACATGGGCTTGCAAGTGCCCGGCCAATAGGCACACTGGCTCCGCCCTTGCGGTAGTGCATGAGCTAGTACAGAGCATGCAGGTACAGTTGTACCCCTAATCTTTTTGGGATATACATGTTATATAGAGTGTGTATAATAAATGTTGGTGCATCCAATGATATTTGTGATTATATGTAAGTGTTAGATTGTATGTTAGTATGTAGAATTGTATAAAATATGTACTATGTACTCCGCCACTGGTGTCCGGTGCGGTTACGATTCATTACACCACACGCAAAAGCTAAGCTAGCACAATTCGCATAAAAAGAAGAAGAAGAAGAAAGCTAAGCTAGAACATAGAACAGCGCAGATCCAAATCACCGGGCCGCTGGTTTGATGAACACCGTACATGGGCCCACCATGTCAACGCTTCTATACGTATGCGGTATGCTCCTGCTCCCACCGTTACAATTGAGAATTTTTTGCAGTATTAATACTTTTTGACATTGTATTTACAGAAATGGTGGTGCTCAATTTTTTTTGGCAAAAATGGCATCCCGTCCGCACGGCCTCCATGTAGAGGCGCTCTGCGCCCGCCACCTCGCCGCTGCCGCACGGCCGCTATGCGGTAGCCCCACCGCTTGCCATGTGCCGCCCTCTCCGGTTAGGGTTAGGGTTTCTGCGGATTTTGTAGCTTTTTAAAATATAGCAAATTAGTTCAAAAAATTATAAAATTTTATGTGAATGCTCGTAACACGGTGTACTTTCTTGTGTAGTTTTTTTCCATAATTTTTCTTGTTCTGATTTTATGTAAATGCTCCTAACAATGATTAGGGTTTCAGTTTCGGTTGTGGTGGTAGGATTTTTTAAATATAGCAATTGAGTTCAAAAAACTATAAAATTTTACGTGGAGCCTCCCGGCACAGTGTACCGCTTGTGCAAATTTTCCATAATTTTATTCTTTCATATTTTCTCTCTCAGTTTCGTATTGTTTGCACGAATGTGTAAATATAGAAATGAGGTCCGAAAATTATGATTTTTTAGGCTCCTCACGTAGTGGACTTGATTGCGTACTATTTCAACAATTTTATATGTCTAAAAAATGACGGATTTAGGTCGCGAAGATTAGGAATTTAGGTCGCGGACTCGAAGTTCATAACAGTAAAAACTAAGAAGACTTCAAGATATCACCTCTGACTTGATAGATGCAAATGATTCGATACCTGGCTGATTCTAAATGAATGGCAGAAAGTACATTCATCTTCAAATAAGTTGATTGGCGCTTGCAATCTCATCAAGCTAGTAGCACCTTCGTTGTCTTCCTGCGACATAACAAAAACGTAGCAACGATATCAGTGCCCGTACAGTGAAGAACGTAGCAAGGATGCAAATTACGTATAACTCATACAAGTTTCGTTGTACATAAGAAAATAAGGCGAAGAAAACAATACATTACGATACCGAATAATGACCAGACGAGCTCGGTCTGTTGGGACAATCCTTCGCTGAGTGCTCAGGGGTCTTGCATATCCTGCACTTGCTTGCGCGGCTAATACTGGTATGTTGGCTGGTATCCATGTCATTCTGGAAGCGCCACGTCTGCCGTCGCCCCTTCACTGTTGTCTTCAAGTCCTTGTTTGGGCCCTATTGTACCATGTCCGGCCAAAGATCCTTGTAGTCTATTTCCAAGCCGTACGAGTGAAACTCCGCACTCCATGTACCAAAAAGGTGCTGCATGTCATAGTACTCGGAGATGTACGGCGTACACATCTGCCTCATTTGCGCACACGCCTTGTACACGTGCGAGCATGACTTGTGCAGGGGCTTCGGCTTGTTATAGGTGCATGTCACCACATCACTCAGGGTGCATCCCTGTTTCCTTTCCCCCTAGCATGATTGTTGACGTGTTTCTGCCGAAACCTAATCTCGTACTTCCTCTTGAGGCCATCGATCACCAGGATGTCGTGCATCCAGGCCTTCTCGATCCTTTTGTCCATGTGTCTCTGCATGTTCTCGAACCACTGCTTGTCTTCCTCCATCAATCGCTTGGCTGTGGTGACTCTATTAATGAAATAATCAACAGTGCGAGTCTATGTCTCCTCAACGATCGCGGTGATAGGGAGGCATTGCACACCTTTGAGGATGCTGTTGTACACCTCGGACATGTTGGTCATCATAATCCCGTACCTCGCACCGTCTGTGTCATACAAAAGGGACCATTTCTCTAATTCAGGAGCGTGGTCATTAATCCACTCGGAGAAACATTATGGAACTATGGGGTTGCTCTCCCTCTAGTACCTCCGGAGTGGAATCCCTTGTATGCCTTGTAGTCCAGCGTTCAAGGTCTCCCCAGGTGGAGTCAAACTTCTACCTCTAGTTCTGCAGACACAATGCCTTAAACATCTTCATGACATCCTGATTGCGGAACCGCTTGAACAAGTTAGATGCAAGATACCTCATGCACCACCTAGATTGCACGTCGTTCCACTGGTAAGGGGGGGGGCGTCCCGTGCTGCATAGTGTTGATGGCCGCCAACAACCCAACATTGCGGTCTGTGATAAGGCATACGTTGGGCCGGTCTCCCACCACCGCCGTCCTCACGTTCAATAGGAACCCCAACCAACTAGTTGTGTCCTCGCTTTCCACAATGGCAAATGCCGTAGGGAGAAGTTGGTCATTCGCGTCGGCCACCACCGCGGTGAGGATCGTGCCCTTGTACCTCCCCACGAGGAAAGTGCCATCCATCGTCATCACGGGACGACAGAACTGGAAGCCCCCCGATGGCCTGAGCAAAAGCCCAGAACACCCGGTCCAGTATGAAGCGGTTGTGTCCTTTCTCAACATCTTCACGCTCAAGCTTGTTTATGTACGTGCCGGAATTTGATTTGGTAATCTAGTGAAGCAATCTCGGCACAAGGTTGTATGCCTCTTCGTATGTTCTGTACATGGACTCGATGATCTTTCGCTTGGCTCGTTGGACCTTGTTGTAGCTGTCGGATAGCCAACCTGATTGGCGACTTTCGACATCAGCAGCTTGGGGGAGACGGACACGTCCGCCGCAACTAGGTGCTTGATGAGGTTCGACACATATGCGGAAGTCACATTCCGATGCTGTCGCAGGGGCTCGCTAAGCTCGCAAGTGTGGTCGGTCACCACCTTGACCGCGAATACTGAGCCGAAGATTTTTTCTCGATGAGCGCTGACCATGCCAGGGTAACCTT
Source organism: Phyllostachys edulis (assembly GCA_036346405.1). Classification (NCBI taxonomy): domain Eukaryota; kingdom Viridiplantae; phylum Streptophyta; class Magnoliopsida; order Poales; family Poaceae; genus Phyllostachys; species Phyllostachys edulis. Next base: position 42,631,513 of record CM070564.1, read on the forward strand.
CCACTATGCACCTTACTGCATAATGTCCAGGGTTGGACCGGTTCACTCAGTACACACGACTGATGGATAAGGTGTACCGTGCTATAGCTTGTTGCACGACCTCCTTACCAGGGAAGCGCTGCCCTACTAAGAGGGTATCGGCATCAAACCCCCAGTGGGAGCCTTCTTCTTGCGGCAGTACGAGCAAACACACAACGACATCATCAAGTCTCAATGCCACGTAAGGCACCTTCGATGACACAATTCCCTCGATTGGACCGCCGACCTGGTGTGCATCATTGTCGCTACCATTCGAGTTTGGGTCGCTGTCCTCGTCGGACTCCAACCCAAGAGCCTGGTCCGGTAGATACTCATAGCAGTCAATGCGGGCCGACCACCACGACCCCCCTCCTCATTTCACACAAAATTATGCGCGGGACAATCATCCGAGGCAGCACATTCTGTGCTACCATCTTCAGGCTCAGGCTGTGCTTGCCCCGCTTGTAGAGGCCCCGGCATCATTAAGGTGGCCCGACGCCCTGGGTATGAAATTCATGTACACCATCAGCTTTCCGTAAATGGTCGCCTAGGGCTGGGAGGCAATCTGTATGTACTGGCTCCATGCTACGCTTTGAGCCACCTTGACAAGCTCCCACACATCATTCATACAGGTAATCTCCTCGATCACAACTTTTTTCCTCGTTGCCTCAGTGACGAAATCCCTCCGGATGTAACTCCAAAGCTCGTGAATATTTATCATGTCGAGCCCCTCCGCCCGATCCACCTTGCACTAGCATCTCGACAGGTTCAACCCACTGGGTCCGGTCCGTATGAGACCATCGCCATAAAAACATACAAGTCTTGGATGTTCGACATTACCTAAAGCTACAACAACCCCATCCACGGTACATATGTGTAATTAGATACGACTAATTATTTACCACTAAACTAATTAACAGAGACTAAACTAACTAATTATGACTATTTAATTACTACTAAACTAACTAATTGGAACTGATTAATTACCACTAAATAAATTATGAGTAGTTAATTCGCACTAATTTAATACGCGGGACTGATAACCACTAAGCTAATTACGACTAATTAATTAATTACCAGCGAACTAACTAATTACCTCTAAACTAATTAATTACCAGTAAACTAACTAATTAATAACTAGTACACTAACTAATTATGGTAATAACGACAAAAGCATACGATAAATTACCTGCCCTTTGGGGGTAAGCTATCAAAAAAAGGCGAGCGACGAGTAGCAAGCAAATACTTGATCTCCAAAAAAATTAATTATGTTAAGTTCACTGAATTCTCCACGACGAGCGTTAGAACGAGTAGCGAAACACAATTGGGATGAGCGACTGCGAGATTTCGGTATTTGTAGCCGAGTGAAGGAGGAGCCACTGCGTTGGCGCCGAGAATTTGGGATGCGTTGTCTACGCGCAGCACTGCGGGTAAGGGGGGACAATCGCGAGGGGTCGACAAATGTGCGGAGGAGAAATGATGGATGGTTCAAAATGTGGCCACCGAAGGGGGGCCGTGCGGGCGGGGGGCCATGCGTGTGGGAAGGGGAAGGGGTGGCACGTGGCGGGATAAAATGAGTACACTTAAATGAAATCGCGAGGTAAAATCAGAAAGAGGAAAATTATGAAAAAAAAATTACATAAGAAAGTACACCGTGTTATGAGCAGTCATGTAAAATTTTATAATTTTTTGAACTAATTTGCTATATTTTAAAAATACTACGAAATCCGCAAAAACCCTAACCCTAATCGGAGAGCGGGGCACGTGGCGGGGGGCGAGGCACCGCACGGTGACCGTGCGACAGCAGTGTAGTGGCGGGCGCAAAGCGCCTCCATATAGCGGTCGTACTAGTGAGACGCTATTTTTACCCAAAAAAATTCGAGCACCACCGTTTCTACAAATATGATGCCAAAAGTGTTAATACTGCAAAAATTCTACGATCGACTCGTTGATCCCGTACAAGAAGACGAGGAAGAATAACTAACGCTCCTTCGTGACTTGATTTTGTTAATTTACAACTCGAGAGTCGGCATGGGTAGGGTAGGTAATGTCAACATTTGCCGTACATTCTTAGGCCCTGTTTTGTCTTTTTATTTTGTGTGGTGAGGTTTTCTAGATCTCTCTGTTGTTCCCCGTTTGGCTTCGGACATCGACATGAACTGCCACTATGTCAGGCCGGCCTGGCAGGCCTTTATGAAGTTGGTCAAATAGGTAGTATACGTGCGTGCACGCTAGGCTTGTTTCCCGTATTCACGATGGCTGCTTACGTGTTAAACAAAGCCCGTCTTCCGTACACTCCACACTCCAAGTAAGAAAGATGCCTTGATCTAGCATCACCAAGGTTCCAAGGTAAAATAGCATCATGAGACCAATTTGATGCCGCTTCTCATGCCCATTGGATTGTGATATAAATCATGGATAGACGATGATCTAGTAGTTTGAAGAAGGGAGGACACCCGTATGGTCTGGTGGTAGAGTACAATGTTGTGATGGTTCTCATTTGTTTTTTCTGGTTAGTTGTGGGAAGTAAGTAACCTCTGAGATTTATTTCTGACACCATGAGGAACACAAAATGTTGCAAAGTTAACTATACTACTGTACTCCACACATCAAGATGTCAAACTAATTAACTAGACACCATGAGCAACACAAAATGTTGCAAGTTAACTATACTACTGTACTCCACACATCAAGATATCAAACTAATTAACTAGACACCATGAGCAACACAAAATGTTGCAAAGTTAACTATACTACTGTACTCCACACATCAAGATGTCAAACTAATTAACTGGACCAATCCCTAATTAATGATTACCCCCATTGACATGCCTAGATTTCATCATCCAACATTAGACCACGCACCACTAGCACATTCTAATAAGTTTATATACTAGTAGCATGTAGCATGCTGTGCACGCAACGACCCACCCACTCACGGCAGGAATTCTATTCGATCTCCAATCCGCCGCGGATCAGTCATCCGCCACTACTGGAAGATGCACGGCGTGACGTGCGAGCCTCATGATCAGCTCACGCTTGCATTCAACATTTCACCGAGTAGACGCCGAGCCACTACCCCCGTGCTGCACGGGGCAAGGCATTGACCGGCCGACATACGTGGCCGCGCGCGATCGATCACGGCCGTCCAAGCGGGGGATCGAGCGTACGCGGCACCTGCCACTGCTCGGTGGGCCCAGCGCTACGGTGGCAATGGCGCCCTGGCCTAAACTCCTCCGGGAGAGTGAGACCGTGACTGATGACTGTACGCGTGAGTCGAGCCTGATCCCCTTATTAAGGCCTAAACTCGTAGGCGTCAAACGTGCGTTGCAAGCTTGGCTGACTGCCCCCACCCGGGCACCGGAAGCGGGGCATCAAAACGAAGTGATCGTTCCAGTGAAACTCCAGGAGATCCGTCATGGTGGAAGACTCTTGTGTGCTCACACTTACAGGCAAGGACAAAGTTCAAAATTTTTTACCTGAGAGGTCACATGGTGAAAACTAAATATCAAAATGTGCTAAATATATAAATATTTTATTATTCTACACAAGCAAACTAAAAACTATACTGAAAATTTCAACAATCATAGAGGACGACGGCTCTCACTAATCCTCTCTCTCCGTCCGTGACAGGTGGGGCCTTCCATTGCGTTCCGCACTCAAAGTCGCAATAACTTTTGCCGAGATGTACATGGTACGCGTAGCAGCGGTGTCAGCACGGTACATGTACACTGTACCAGCAGGGATATTCCTCTGCAGTCATCACTGGTCGATCCATGCATCCATCTCCATGTGCATGCTAAGAGAAATGGAGGTTAGTTTTTACCTAGTAAGTTCCTAGTTTGGGTAAGTAAAAGGAGGAGATTGGCAGGGGAGAGAGAGAGAGAGAGAGAGAGAGAGAGAGAGAGAAGGCCAAGGCAAAAGGAGCAATCGGTAGGCTCCAAAAGCGAAGAGGAGCCAACGGCCAAGGCGGGGCAGGAAGCGCCGGCGGGCAGGAAGCGCATCCTCATACGGGATCGCATACGTACCGAGTCCACAGCCAGCACCAAGCACTGCCACCGCCGTGTGGGTCCCCACCTCCATGGCCCACGTGCAGCCTCACGCCGAGCCGACCCTGTGCCGTGAAAAGAGGAGGAAACGAACAAGTACTAGTGCGAGCAGAGCAGGGGAGCCTTTTCGCAGGGAAGCCAACCGAAACAGCTGCTGCTGTTCTGCAGCATCAGAGAAGCAAAGCGAAGAAAAGAAGCTAAGCTAAGCTAAGCTAAACTCTCTTTCTCTCTGTCTCGGTGGGGCCTACTACTGCAGCTGGAGAGCTACTGCTCCCAGCCACAGCCAACAAGACACAATTAAGCGTAATAAAAGAGAAGTGCACACAGTGCATGACTTTGTGATCACTACTGAACAATATGGTGTGGTATGACCGTATGAGTCGTGTGATGGATGTACTAGTGAAGTGTGACCAACAGCTGGAAGGCCGGGCAGAGGAGAAAGAAAAACAAAACAGCGAGAATTAGGTTTCGTTACTCTTCAATGGCCTTTTAATCCATGCAAATTATAGGAACCAAGCATTGGCAGTTTCACAGGGGTAAGTATAATTTTGCTGGTTCTGTAAGGTTTAACGAAGCGGAGCTTAATGGGCCGGGTTAAGAAATGAGTAAATGCAGAGTTTAATGAGAGGATCGAAGTGAAAGATCAATTTGATTTAGGTACAGGAAACCAAAAATGAATTCTGCTATCCAACTGATTCAGTTCTAACAATCACAATAATAGTACCTTAAAAATTAAGCAAAATGTATTTTTTTTTAACTGTTCCCCATCTGGTTCTTGCATGGATTGATGCAGGAGCCCTTACCTCGAATCCATCCTTGCACGCAGCAGTTCGCCTGCCAATTCTTGAGCTTGTCTAAGTACGTATGGTCATCTGATCTTACTGTCTGGTGCTGCCAAACTCAGCGTCGTACACGGCGGAGAGCTCGAAGTCGTCGTCCATTGCGGCTGGCACGTTGAGATCGAAGGACCCGAAGCTGTCGCCGCATTTTGCTGGAGATGGCGAGGGGACCGGCGGGGCGAGCGCGCCACCGGACGACATGTGCGCGCGCTTGTGGCCGCCCAGGGCTTGGCCGGAGTCGAACACGCGGAAGCAGAACGGGCACTCGTGGATGATCGGGGCGTCGGCGCGGTCGGCCTTGGCCGGCGCCGGACGTGGCGGTGGCACGCAGCTGCCCTTGCCTTTCTTGAGGCTGGCGCGGTGGCCGCCGAGCGCCTGGTACGACCGGAAAACCTTCTTGCATGCTCCGCACTGGTACCTGCTGCGTGGGCGCGCCTCGCCGTAGAATTCCTTGTAGTCCTCGCCGGCCCCGTCGTCCTCGTCCTCGTCGAACACGTTGACGTTGACGTTGTCGTTGTTTTGCTCGGCTTCCGAGCTCGCCCGGGCCCAGTGGTTCTCGGGCTCGGATCTGGACCGCGTCCACGAGTCCCGAGACAGCATCACCAGGGACATGGCCACGTCTTCCTCCGGCGTCGCGTCGGAGACGCTGCTCGCCGGCTCGGGATCCGGCGCGGATGGTGGCGCTCGCCGGCGCGCCCGCTTCGAGCGCCACCGGCTCACGGCTAACCCCGCACTACCGCGCGGGGACTCTGTGTCGCTCTCGCCGTCCTGCACGACCGATGACTCGCCGGCGGCCACCCCAGCGCCGCATCCGCCGGAGATTTCTGGGGCGCCAACCTTGTAGCTTTTCCTGGGGTTCTCGCGCAAGACGTAGGACAGTGGCTTCTGCTGCGTTGGCTTACCATCCATCTCGGTCAACGAGGTGGATGCCAAGGATAGTGGCGGCGACAGCTGCTGCGGAGGTGGTGGCGAGTAGGCGGCGGCGGCGGCCATGACATGGGAGCGCATGTGACCACCCAGCGCACGGCCATTGTGGAATCGCCGGAAGCAGAGCTTGCAAGTGTGTCTATCCATCACCAGGCAAGCGAGCAAGCGAGAATTCTTACACAAGGCAATGTAACAATGGAGACCAGGAGCTGGAATGCTTGAGGAGTGAGCAGTTGCTTCTTCCTTTTTGCCCTCTCCCTCTCTTGCTTTCTTCCTTTGCTTGCTCTGTGCTGGCCTTTTGGTTCGAAGGATAACTAGTAATTTTATGGGAAAGAGGCAGAAGAAGTGTGAGGGAGGATGGGAGTGGGGAACTTAAAAGGAGTAGGTGACAAGCATCCCTCCCTCCACCAAGGAAGAAGAACAAGAGGAGGGGGGAGAGAGAGAGAGAGAGAGAAACAAGTGTGTGTGTGGTGGTGGGGTGGGTGTGGGGGGAACAAATGGGAGGAGGAGGTGAGAGTTGCTTAAGCAGAGCACTTCAATACACATCAAGGCCAGGTAAGAAAAAGAAAGGATGTTCAGGGTATTTCACGTTGCCGAGGTTTTCTTGAGGATTAGTAAAACCGAATATTCGCAAAATTAACTGCTCAAATTAAATCGCCCACCTGTAAATGTCCAAAGAATGAAACGAAGATGGATTGTAAAACCGGCCAAATCGGATACAAAATCAACTTGGCAAATCTTCAAGTTATGCATGTGAGTTACATCTTCACAATTTCACACATTGCAATTTCTTTAGCAGAAAATTAAAGCAATATAAGTTTTCTCGCGTCTGTTCACAGAAAAAAAACACGGGGAGTTTCTTAATTATTGGGACTGTCTATTCATAAGGTGATTGAAATTTTCTTAACCATAAGTCACGTTTTTATCCATTGGATCATTATCCAATCATATGATATATCAATCTCTACATAAATCTAATGATCAAAACAATTAACTTAAACTTAAGAAAATTTTAGATGATTTAAAAATAGTAAATCTATTAATTATTTGTATGGATGGAATACTTCCCCATTTTTTTTAAGGTGCATTGGATTTGACCATGTGTGAGCCAATCGAATGGATTAATCCTAGAGGTACTCTCAAATCTCCAATTCAATTCCTTCATCAATTGCTCCACACGAGTCTATGTTGGTGTGACGACTAAGAGGGGTGCCGTAAAGCCTATCCTGATGCCTCCAATGTTAGGTTCCATTTTTTTGGAAACACAGACTTGCAAAAGGGGCAAAGGCTGCAAGATGTCACTGTATACAACTGTGCATCATATTATACCCATTCCATGTTGTTAGAATGTTAGGAATTTTTGCCTAAATGGTACGGCTGTGCGCGTTTTTAACGGAATTAGCGTCTCTCGCGTCGCATTAAAAAAATGATAGCTCGGCTGCACGCCTATAGTCCGGACAAACAATGTGTCGATACATATTGTGTCTGCACGGCCACCGCTCGAACGTAGATGCGTCTGCACGGCCACCGTCTGGACAAGCCGCCTCCGCGTGCCCCCCGCTGGGCGACACGTAGCGAGTCCAAGTGGTGGTCGTGCGGACAAAGCCTCTCCGAGTTAGGGGTGATCGGAATTGCACAAGTAATAGTGTGAGACTCGTCCGGCTACCATATTTGAAGAAAAACCGTGCGAGGAGAGCCACATTTACAAATACGCTGTGAAACAGTGCTATTTAGCCAAAAACACGAATGTTAGTGCTAGTATAGACAGGGGATACGGTTGGTTCACATGTATGCACGTACGACTTAGCAAGCCCTTTTTTGTCGGCGTCCAGATTACAGACTAAAAATCTCCAGAAATTAAGATAAGAAAACTATGGGTTCCATGTTTTTAGGAGAAACAGTAGGAGAAGATCCTACTGTATATAAATATATAAATATAGCAAAGAGAAGGTTGCAAAACAAGATTTAAAAAAAATACAAAATTACAGCAAAAAGGTCCCAGTTAACTCAAGCTGTTAAGCTGGGTTCCATTTCATGCGTCACGGATAGCTATCAGCTAATGGCTCCGGTCTTAGAAACAAGAAACAATGCTTCCAGAGAAGAATTGTGGATAGGATCGTAGGAATGATGCGAATGAAAATCTGATGTTTTTCTTGCTTTAATTCCTTCCCTTCCCTTCCCTTCCCTCTTTCTTTTTGGTTGTATCGACCATACCAGAAAGATAAGCAGGTACTAGACGTCAGTGAACGATGCTATCCATCCATTTCAGTAGCCAAGATTTAATTAACAGAACCATCCATAAAGTCAGCCTGGTCAAGCTGTGATCCGGGTATCACTGGCCATCAACACCTTCTTCCCATGAGTCGTGCCAATTCTAGCCAGTAGCTGGCCATCTTATATTTGGAACATATGTAGTGAAAAGGTCAATGACAGTTCATTATATGCCTCTGTAACCTCTTCTAATTTGTTGCCTATATTTACCTTTACCCATGCATATCGTATTTGTAGCAGTAATATATACCAATATAAAAAGGGAGAGTTGCATTCTTTGCGACATCCACCCAAAGTTTGCGCACGCAAAACACTCTCAACCCTTTGATTTACTTGATCTAATGGTTACTATTCATACCATATCCTGCCATTCACAGCCAATTCGGGCAACTGATCTTTGCTATCAGATGGCCAGGTTCAAACCAAATCATGCCAGTAATTATTGCTAATTAGTAGTGTAATCAAACCTCAAACGAAACTAATTAGCACACGATTTTTATAATACAAGTTTATTATCTACTTATATACAAACAAAACCGTTAAATTTATGTAGTGTGAGTATCGCTCACACTGTCGGTGCGGGAGGACATGGCTGCCTGGCAGATAGGAGGGGAGCTCATCAACAGAAAATGAGACAGGTCAGTCCTTCCAATGAGCAAGTATTTGGAAGTTGCCATGCCCGAATAAAATTAAGCATTTCCTATGGCGCCTTGCACACAATAGTTTAGCATTGAGGGTGAATATAAGGAGAGGGCTGAATCTGCATTCTCTTTGTCCAGCTTGCCGAAGATATGATGTGGATGGGGGACATCTATTTTTTCGATGCAAGGCGGTTCAGAAATGTTGGAGTTTTCTTCAGTTGGAAGACGTTCGTTTCACGTTAAGCCAATGCAGGAGCGCGAAACAAATGGTAGATAATCTCCTCATGCTGGATGTTAATCCAAGGTTGCAAGCTATAGTGCTTTTGTGGTGTTGTTGGGATAGCAGGAACAAGATCAATGCCGGCGATAGTAGAAAGCAGGTGGAGGAAATTGTGTTTCTTGTTCAACAGCACACCTCGACCTATTCTACTCGGATTGAAAAGTAATCGTCGTAGCACAACGTTTATAGATTAAATCGTTTTTCTAGATCGCGTTCAATTCCGTAAATTTGGATTTCTAGATTATTTCCTACGATGCAAACCCGCTCTAATCTACTATGAGCCAACTTAAAGTAACCGACCAAACCGATCAGTGGACTACATGAAAGACCAGATGTCGATTGCACCATGAATTGTAGATTGTAAATTCCCTATAATCTACGCGAACCGACTTACAGTCGCCAGCACAATACCGGTCGGCTGATTAATTGAAAGGAGGAATTGTTGATTGCACTATGCATGGATGGACAGGAAAAGAAAAGAAACACCTATCTAGCCACTTTGCGGACACGTAGTCATCGACACAATGTCACACCCATCTGGCCACCGTGCGGACATGTAGTCATCGACACAATGTCAATCGGTTAACCTAGATGCATGAAAAAAATTGAATACAATGGCACGAAAGACACCATGCGCATAGCACTGCCTGCAAGCGGCCGTCACCGCCTCCACGATACGTTACTGGTCGGCTAGTCCACCACCACACATTGCTACGGAGGCAACAACAGAGCCACGCCGCTAGCACGCGGCAAGCATGCACACGCCGGATTGGAGCCGCGCCACCGCGCCGGACATGCAGCTACAAGACGAATCGGCGCACCCAGACGGTTTCCCGCCCGCGCTTGAAGTCGCTTAAGCCATGCCGCTAGCCGCCCGGCACCGCCGCGCCGTCGCCACCCGACCGGCCCGAACGCCGTGAGCGCGCCGCCCGACACGTGAAGCGCCGCCGCCGCCCCGAGGCTACTTGCATTTGCGCGCCGTAACGCACCGCCAAAATTCGCACGGGCGCCACCTCATGCCTAAACAAGCCTCCGACGCTCAAGACGCGCCGCCGTTGCACCCGCCTCCTGCATAAGATGTGTCGCTGGCCTTGCACGAGCCGCCGTCGCGTAGCGCACCATCACCGGACGCGTTCGCCTCCCGTATGAGGTGCACCACCTCGCATGGCCGCACCGGGCCAGCACGGTGCCGTCTCGTCGCCGCACAGATCGCTCGCCGACCTCCGCGCCTTAGTGCCCGCATGAGCCGTCGACGCGCCGCCTCACCATGCTAGCCGTCTTTGCTCCCACTGTGGCCCTTCGTCACATAGCCCTTCTTGCAGCAAGAAGAAATGCGTTGCTACCGCCACTCAAGAACAAGGCATGGGGAAACCCTGTTTTTTCCCCGGCGCACTTTGACCATGCAGGTCTGGGCCAAGGGAAAAGGCCGACACAAGCACAGTAACAGGTCGGACCGAATCCGGCTCATATGTGGGAGGAAAATCGGAAAAAAAAGGGAAAGGATGGCACAAGCACAATAACGGGCCGGACCGAATCTGGCCTATACGCGAGAAGAAAATCGAAAAAAGGGAAGAGGTGGAAAATCCCATTTTTTTCAAATAAATCCTCAAAGTTCTAAAAATTATGAGAAAATATTTTGGGAAAGAAATTCTTGCAGAATAACCCCTCAGAAATAGAAAAAATGCGCGAAGATTTCTTAGAATTGAAATTTAGTAGTTTATCCCCTGAAAATTGCAGAATTCACCGAAATTTTTTATTCTTGTAGAAAAGGACCTTGGGAATTTAGTTTTTAATCATTTTGAACATTTGAAGCATGTTTAACTATGTTATTATTATTTCTAATATATATTATATTTACTGTTTTGATTATCTGCGATTGCTTATATTGCTTTTAATCACTGAAAATAGCAGTAAATCATGGAAAATGCATAGAAAAATACGGGATCACGAACCGGGAGTTCGAAAAGCATTTTGAGAATTTTGTAACCATTTTTATGCAAATTACCAGCAATAATCTTATGAACTCTTTGAATAAATATGTACATGACTGGCATCATGAACCTGGAGTTCGAAGAGCTAGCCCAGTATGGCCAGAATTTGTACAGAATTTGTATCAGTCTTCAACTCTGTGATAAGGTAATCACGGAAGAGCAGAAGATTGAGAATACTCTCTCTACCTTTCGTCCGAATGCGGTGCAATCAGCATGAAACTATCATCAAGACGGCTACAAGGAGTATGCTGAATTGATTGACATCAGGCAAGTTGCGGAAGCTCAAGACGATGTTCTAAGGAAGAACTACATCTCATAGCCGTCTAGTAGCAATGTTAGCCATGAAGCCAATGCTAGCAGCTACAAGGTGAGGAAGCCTCTCACGAATGAGAGGGGCAAGAAGGGTAAGGTCGTGGGTCGCACGTTATTGATGCTTTCCAGTCTAAGAAGAAGGGCTAAGGACAACATGAGGCACACCTTGCCATTGCAGGCACAGATGATCCATAGCCATTAGTTGCACTCTTAGATGTGGACAGCTCAGTAGGAGCCCCCATCACTCCTCCTTTAGACATCGCCGCGGCCGCGGCCGTAGTTGCCCAAGAGGAGAAGATCGTTATGGAGCAGTGACGAGGATCTAATAATCCTCATTTAGTAAGTTGTCTATAATTCTTATTATGGATAATAATACTGTCATATGGTTCTTGAGTATACCCCTTAATATTCATAAGGGCGAAGCCGGAGGTCGTAAGTTGTCCTACGACCACCCCATAGTTGTAAGTCTTTCTACGCCTATCCCTTGATCGTAAGTCCTTCTACGATCAGTCTGTGGTCGTAAACTTTACTATAACCATCACCTGATCGTAAGCTCTTCTACAACCAGTCCCAAGTCGATGGGGCTTATGACATGTGGGCCTCATCGATCAGAGAAACTTCTCCATCATATCTAAAGATATGGGCATTTAGTTTCGCTGTTATTCTCTAGAATAATGGCATGATTTAACTCTCTGTCCTGATGATAACTGTCTGGCAACGTGGAACGTTATTACTCCCATAATAATCTCCAGTAACGGCTCCATCATCTGAAGCATTAAGGTTTGGGGGTAAAGGTTGTTTGATTTGGGGGTTCCCCTATGATCAGAATCACGCAGAGAGGGAGGCACGGGGATTTTTATACAGGTTTGGGCTTTCTCCTGGGAGAATAACAACCCTACTCATGTGTGTATGTATTGAGTATGCTGGATTACAAGATCAAGAGAGACTAGAGTATGGTGTCTCGTGCTCTGATTATACGCCTCCCCGATTGTCCTAATGATTACGCCTTTTATACTGATCTTGAAATTTGCCCTCAGATCTCGGTTTAAAGACCGCCTTAATGTTCCAGATCGTGGAGCCATTACTGGAGGTTATTGTGGGAGTAGTAACGTTCCCACATTGCTAGGCAGTTATCACCATAACAAAGGAGTTAAATCATACCATTATTCCAGACAATAACAGCATAATTGGTTGCTCATATCCTTGGATACGGTACAGAAGATTCCCTGATTGATTAGGCCCACATGTCTGTGAGCCCTATCGACTAGGGACTGGTCATAGAAGGACTTACGACCAGGTGGTGGTCGTAGAAGAGCTTACGACCACAGACAGATCATAGTAGGACTTACGATCACGTTATAGTCGTAGAAGGGCTTACGACTATGGGGTAGTCGTAGGAGGACTTCCGACCTCAAGCTTCTCCCTTATGAATATTAAGGGGTATACTCAAGAACTATACGACGTTATTATTATCCATAATATGAATTACAGATAAATAATTAAATGAGAATTTATTAGATGCTCGTCATCTAGCCCCCCAGTTTCAAGTGAAAATAACTTACTTGGAAAAGGAGTTGAGATGATCTTACGACCAGCAGGTGGTCGTAGAATAGTGGTCGAAGGAAAAACTCTTCGACTGGAGTTTCATTTAATCAGAAATTAACTTGGTCAAGAAGGTTGTGGAGGGACTTACGACTTACAAAGTGGTCGTAGAAGATCTTACAATCACATAGTAGTCGCAGTACAGTAGCCGGAAGTAAATTCTTTCCGCTTGTTGTTATTTTTGGCTAGAAGTAGACTTGGTCTAGAAGGTAATTTCGCTTGAGGTGTGAAGACAAGCTCGGTTTTCTCGAGCAAAAAAATCTAAGAATCTGAATTGACCCTCACAGACTTGTATGTTGGAGTAGTTTCCGAAGTGGTGGCAACCGTTGGGTCGCCATGTCTTTAACTCAGGCGTGCGGTTATAAATATTCACCGTGGGTAAGACTTAGGTTTTTTACATTTCCCACAAATCATCCCCACTGTTCAATCTTTCAAGTTCTTTGCCGCCGACCAAATTGAACTTCCTCCCGAAATCTTCCCAAATCCAAATCTTCGATTCTTGAGAGAGATGGCTGGAGCCGCTTCCCAGTGGGCCGAATCGGAGATGGACGCGTGTGACACCCTGAATTTTTTTTTAGAATTTTTTTTGGAATTTTCAAAATAAAAAGAACCATTTTGTTTTGATGAGAATTCAAAGCTTAACCTGAAATTTCATAATGGATTTAAGCTGCCTAACCCAAACTACAACTAAAGTTCCTCATTGGTTTTTTTTTTGAGTTGTTGGAGTTTTGTTGGTCTTTTCTTCTCTGTCCATCCTTTACCCATCTCTGGTCTAGACCTCTCTTCGTCTGAGATCCAATGGCCCAGACCTCATCTTTGCTTGATCCAAGGGCTCGGACCTCCTCTGTGTAGTCCTCCTATAGTCCAGACCTCCTTGGGTCTAGGTCTTCCAAGCACTTGGACCTCCCCGAGTCCCATTTCTCCCTCTCGGGTCCTCTCTGGCTCGCAACCTCCCTGAGTCTGTGCCACCCTTGTGTGCATTTGAAATCCTTTGGAACCCTGTGAAGCTTTTCGTGCTTTCCTGGACGTCCTTCGTTGCTTATAGCCTTGACAACCTTCTCTGGAGGTTCCCTTTGGCACCAGCCCGGTAGTACCGCCCACACTTGGTGGTACCACTACTTCTTAAGACCTCCCCTTACATTTATTTGACCTCCCCGTGTCCTTCAGGACCTCTCTATGTCCTCTAGGACTTCCCCTTACATTTATTTGACCTCCCTGTGTCCTCTGGGACCTCCCAGAGCCCTCCAGACCTCCTCCTGCTTGATCTGGACCGTTAAGACCTCTCCTTTGGAGATCTTAACCGCCCAGACCTCCTCCTATAAGATCTCGACCGTTAAGACCTCTCCTTTGGAGATCTTAACCGCCCAGACCTCCTCCTTCTTGATCTGGACCGTTAAGACCTCTCCTTTGGAGATCTTAACCGTCGAGACCTCCTCCTTAAGATCTCGACCGTTAAGACCTCCCCCTTGGAGATCTTAACCGTTCAGACCTCCTCCTTGTAAATCGGGACCGTTAAGACCTCCCCTTGGAGATCTTAACCGTCCAAACCTCCCCTTTCTGGGCAAATCTGATCGATAAGACATCCCTTTGGGAGATCCTAACCGTTCAGACCTCCCCTGGACTTGATCCTACGGTTCTAGACCTCCCTTGCGGGTGAAGTTCTCCTTTGACCTTTGCAGACCTCCCTACTTGTACTTGATCTTGACCGTTGGACCTCCCCTTTGGAGATCCAACCGTCAGGACCTCCCTTGTGTGTGAGGATCTCCCCTCAATTCACCGCAAGACCTCCTCGGGTCATTGTAGGACCTCCTTGGCGGGTCTTGGCTGCCCCACTGGGCAGCCACACACCCAGGTATCCTATACCTTTGACTAAGTCTTTGGGCAAGGAAGTTTTCACCGCATTTAATGCATGTTGTATCATATTAAATGCCCTCACCTTTTTCAGTACTCATGTCATACCGATAGTCACATTCCTTGCCTACTCCCTTGTCCTATTTACCAACTCATGTTGACTCTATCATGAGTCATGTGCAATGACTTCCTCTATATATAGTTTGGGAGAGCCTTCCTTTACCACTTTCTTCCTCATTTCTACTCTCTGTCTCAACCGAGCCACCATAGACCTCCTCTCTCTAGTCTCTGGACCTCCTCCAACAGATCTTTGGACATCCTCTCTGGAGCTCCAGGACCTCTCCACAAAGCTCCTTGGACTTCCTCTTGACCTCCCAGCTTCTCTGTTGGTTTTGTCTTTAAGTTTATTTGGAGTTCTTTGGATCTTGTTTGAGCTTTGTTTGAGTATTTGGTTTTTCATGTGTAGATTGCCCAGACAGTGGGGAGCCTGAGTTCAGTGAGGGAGAGGAAGCAGCTTGAGATCTTGAGCAAAGCAAGTTACATTCTTGAACATGTTGCACTCAATATTTCAAATTACTTATGCTGTTTTCAAAGATGTATGCATGCCTACTTTACTAAGTATTTCAATGCCTATCTTTCAATCCCTAGTTAAACCTACTGCTTGGTATGACCTCCATCCATGTTGAATCAACCCCATTGTCACACTAGGTAAATCGGGTTCTTGCATTAGTAGGGACCCGAAGCTTTAAAGAAAATGAAATGCTTAGTGATGCTTAGACCAAAGTCTTGATTTGGGGAGTTTTGACCAAAAATATCAATTAATCTAATGATTTGAGCCGTGGCATTGGTGTGCCATGGGGGTTTAAGCCATGACATTGGTGTGTTATGGTTGTTTTGTTCGTCCTTGGCATTGGTGTGCCAGGGAGGACCGAAAAGTTAAATGAAAAATGGTTTAGACGTGGGCGAAACTGGTTGCTTGGTTGGTGCATGTCTATGCACAGGGGGTCGTGTGATCCGACACCCCAGGGTTGAGGTTTGTCGCCAATGTCGGTTAAGGACCGGTCTTTGAGACACCACTTGCTAAGCCTATAATGGGCTATGCCAAAATTGTGCAACCACATGTCTCCAGTATGGGGCGTGGGACCTGGCCAACTAATTTGCAAAGCTCTATCGTGGTTCATCCCGCGGACGCGGTGGGTTTGTCATGTTAAGACTAGTTGTAGTCCCACCTAGCATAAGAGGGGGCACCCCATTAACCCGACAGTATTTCTACCCAAAGGGGATTATAAACCTTAATAGGGGTGAGTCATGGAGCAATGTATTGTAAAGGCCTTGTCATGTGCTCTAGACCTCTCACCAAAGGAAGTGTAAGGTGGCATCGATGGATGTCAAGCAAACTAGAGAATTCATGTCATGTGGGTAAAGTGTGCAACCTCTGCAGAGTGTAAATCTATTCGAATAGCCGTGTCCACGGTCATGGACATGCTGGCAATGTCACTCAAAGTTAGCTCTTGGTTTTGGTGGTTTAACCAAATTGGGTGTGGGCGGGAAGCCTTGTGCAGGAGGATATCCTTCACCATTTAAATGATGAATATATCCAACTGAAAAATGGATTTGTAAAACTGAAATTTTAATTATTGTAACCTGCCTTGAAACTTAATACTTGTATTTGAAATAAAATTGGCTTTATGCAAAAAAAACCCTAATATGCTGTCCTTTGATACATCCTTATGCATGTCATTCTGTTAATTGACAGGTGTAACTTGCGAGCACGGTTGTTGTGCTCACTCTTGCTTGATTCATGAATTAAGCAGATGAAGACTCTTATGATGATGAAGATGACCAGCTGAATTAGGTCGCGCCCTCCAGCCAGTCACCTGTGGTGTAATGGGTGGACCATGTCTTTTGCCTTTCGCTGTGTTTGTGTGCTCTCTGTTGCTGGAGCTTGTAAGCAACCTTTGTAAACAAACCTCCTTTTGCTGTTAATAAAGTCTTGTGGATGTTTATGTTATCACTTGTTTTCTGTGAGAACCAGTCGATGATCTTTGGGGGCTGGTTTGGATCACATAGGACTTTGGGCTGTCCCCAAGCCCCACGACCTCCTCGGGGTGGTTCCCTTCGGACCTCCCTCGAGTGGTTGCGTGGAGTTTAAGGAGGTCTGAGGTCCAACGACCTCAGGGGTCAGACCTCCCGGACCTCCGAGTGGTCCTCTCGGACCTCTCGGGAGGTCTCAGGCGGTCCTTCCGGGATGTCCTCTCGACGCCCCTGAAGTCCTTGCGGACCTCCCAGAGGTCCCGAGGGACCTCTCGGGACATCCTGGGGGCTCCTCTCTGGACCTCCCAGGAGGTCCTGATGGACCTCCCGGGTGTGCCCTAGGCCGGGTCGTCACAACGCGACTAAGATCAGAGCTTTGGTCGACTCCGAGAAGATCCCGAAGAAGGAGTTATCAGGATGGTAAGTAAACTTGAAGCTTAGCCTTCTTTCTGTTAATTTTTAGACTTGGCTTATTGAAAGTTTTCTCATCCCTACAAATCTCTCACAAGAAGAGATTAACGCTCGAGTCAAGCTCATCTGTGAGAAACCGTCAGCCCATGTGGTGGTGCCTCTAATTCTGGCGGACCTGTCTCTAGAGGACAGAGTGGAACGCCTAAAGGTAATCAAGAATTGATTTTATCTTTAGGACTTTGTGGTCGTAAAAGGACTTACGACTATGGGATACTGGTCGTAGAAAGGCATACGATCAGGTTCTGGTCGTAGAAAAGCTTACGACATGGTGATGGTCATAGAAAAACTTACGACTGCTTCTTTCCGATTTCTGTAGAAAGTAGGCATGGATTACCGTCGGGACGACGAAGAAGTCGAACTGATGGTTGTTGGTGCAGCTGTTAAGCAAGTAGATGCTCCTCAGACCAAGAGGCGACGGCTCGTGAAAGTTGCCGACAAGGAGGGCGCGAGTTCGAGTTCCGTTACTTCGTTTGAGCCTTTCACTAAATTTGCCACGAACATAGTTGCTGTAGAGGAAGCAATGGCGGCAGGAGTAGCTGAAGTATTCAAACATAAAGCCCCCAAGACCAAGGTAGCCTTCTACTACGACAATACAACTTTTGCAGTTTCTGCTTCTCGTGGCTTTATCAAGTGACTAGAAAAGGAGAACTAGAAGAGTTTTATGTCTTTTGTGAAGAAGACTGCTGCACCAGCAGTGCCCATGGTCGAGGGCTGTGTTGCCTTTGTGGTGGTCAAGACTGGTCTCGGCCATCCAGAGAGCCTAGAGGCTCAAGGAGCGATGGCGCTTGTTTAAGACCCACGTCCAGACATAGTCGTGGTTGTTCCTCAACCTGAGTCTCGACCAGACATGGTTGAGAAGAAGTCAAAGAAATCTTCCTTAGGGAAGGATTTTTCTAAATTCAAGATCAAGTCCGACACTCGAAGGTATGTAAAAAGAAACAAAAGTGTAAGGACAACATTTACCTTTTGCTTTTTACCACCAAATCGTGTTTTACTTTTTATGATCTTAGCCCGGCTCCTCTCACCATCAAGGATGTTCCTATCAAGGAACCCACTGCTGTTTCTCCGGTAGATGGAGGAATAAGGGTGGTGGTGGTCGAATGATCGTTCACTGTCCGAGTGGTGGAAGATGTCGTTGTTCTTTGAAGTGCCTCTGACGCCAGTGAATGGTCGTGAGGTCAAGGCGCCTGTGTTCGCGAGGCATCGCACGATGGCGATGGATTGTCACGCCATCACACCGGGAAGGAAGTCATCGCAGACGCTCCTCCTGGTCCTCAAGGAGGAACTGGCGTTACCGAATCAGAAGACGAAGAGTATGCTAACTTTGTCTCTGAGTTCTTCGGCCCATCTTTTGTTGAGGGATCTTCGGCTCTTAGACCTCGTGCCCCTATCCCTTATCCTGAATATATTCCCGATGGAGGAGATGTTTTCGATGACGCGTGTCTCGAAAAGGTGTGGTGGGATCGAGCCCAAGAGATTGATGAACTGAAGAACCCCACAAGAGTAGTGTCTTAGTTTGCACGAATGACAATGAATGTAGGTACCCGAAGTTCGGTATTTACATACATGCCTTTTCTTGCATCTCACTGTCTTTCTTTATGCAGAAAGCGTTGGAGCAAATTGTTACTGTTGTTGAATACAATAGGCAACTTGTTCAACTGTGACAAGAGAAAGCGAAACTCTGTGAGCAGGCAGAGAGGTGGTAAGTGACTGCTTTTCATAGTCTTTTGTGCTTCAACCACTTACACAGTACTTGCAGGGATTGTCGTAGAAGATCTTACGACTAGGTACTGGTCGTAAGAGAACTTATGACTAGGGTATTGTCGTAGAAAGACATACGACTAGATCTTGATCGTAGAAGAACTTGCGACCGCTTGTTTTATGCTGACGTTTACTCTTTCCCTTTGTAGGTTCAAGAGCGACGAGAAGACCTTAGCTGATTCCCTCGACTATGAAAAAGCCGAGACGAAAAAGCTAAGTGATAAGAATGAAGACCTCCTGAATAAGCTTCAGGAGGCAAACTCAGCAATCCAAAGGTTGTAGGGATGATTGAACGGTAAGTGTTGAACTTAAGACCGTTTACGACCTTCTTTTCTTTTTTCTGATTCTTATTCCTTTTCAGAAAAAAAACCAAGAGGTCCAAACGTGGGAGCGGTGCTACATAAAGGATGCTGCCTCTCACACTGAAGAAGTCAAGAAGTTAGATTCTCCACTAGTTGGTAAGCAAATCTTTACCTGTGATTGGTTGTGTTTTCCTCTCGAGGTCATTTTATCTGATTGGTCTTATTCTTTTCAGAACAAGCAGTAGAACTAAAACGACTCTGCGAGGCTTCGACTTGCAATCAGGAGGAAATGAAGGCTTCGAAGATCAATCTTCAAGACAACGTTTCACTTCTGAACAATGTACTCGGTGGGCTTCATGCTGAGGGGATTACTCCTCGTGAAGACACGATATCTGCTCACTCGAGTGCTATTGGCGATCAAATCGGAACTCTGCAAGAGTTGGTATCTACTCTGAAGACTAACCAATTCGATTCGATAAAGGAGGCGGTTAAAGAGGGAATAAGTTTTGTTTTAGCAAAACTTAAAGCGCATGACCCCAACCTTAATCTGCAACCCATCATAGACGACTTCGCCGGCCTTGAAGCAGAAGCGGAGCAATTAATGACGGAAATACAGTCGATCACTGATGTAGTCACGGAGAATATGCAAAACAAGATCTCTTTCGTCAGAGTAGTCTGTATCAGAGTCCTGAGTCCTGTAAAGATAAGTTTTTGTTGATGTTGATATATAATCCTTCATTCTTCCTGAAAATCATCTTATCGAGTAGTTAGTAACTCATAAGATAATGAATAGAAAAAAGAGCAAAACTAAGAATTGAAGTCAAGTTAATAATTTTATCCTAGCCCCCGACTATTTGCTTGGTTTATTTAGACAAACCGAATAAATAGTGTGAAATGGGTTTTCTTAAAAAGAGAGGTTTAGTTAACTTGTAGTTTTTCAATCACGATTATCATGCACTGGTCAAAAGAGTAGGAACGAGTTGACACTTGAAAGTTCCTTCTAGTGGGTAGGACCACGTGTAGAGAGGAAAAGCTTCAACTAGGTGATGTTACCATCTCCGACCAGATTAATCAAATCAAGAACAGTCAACTTGAGTTAGATAAACGTCTGGAGTTCCTTAAAAATTTGTTCAACTTATTCCAGTGCACTCAGTAGGTTCGCTCTAGTAGCAAGAGTTAGAAACAGGACGACGCTAGAAAGTTCCTTCTAGTGGGCAGGACCACGTGCAGAGAGGGAAGTCTTCGACTAGGTGTTGCAGCTTCCTTCGACCAGCTAAAACAAAGCGAGTTTACCAAAAGTAGTCGAGCAAATTTGAAAAGTGTACTTGGCTTAATTTATTTTTCAAAAATAAATGAAGAAATAAACTAAGCTACTAAGAGTTGGCTTGACATTATTTTGACCATGTTTTAAACCCAAGCTCTTTGTAGTTCCTTCTAGTGGGCGTGACCACGTGTAGAAAGGAAAGGCATCAACTAGGTGATGTCACCATCCTTTCGACTAGTATAAAGATAAACTGGGTACTAGTTGTAGAATATCTTACAACCAGTGTATTCTTGTGGAAAGGCTCACGACTAAAAATTGGTCGTAGACGGACCTTCAACCGGGGTATGGTAGGAAAAAAAATGTCAAAGCACTACTCAAAGTAAGACAATAAAGATAGAAAGAACATGATGCTTTATTGCAGTGTTGGTCGATTACACATAGAATTTACGTAACTGGTCGATATTCCAAGAATTAGAGAGAATCCGACCATCTTCCATTGCCAGTCGTACCGAATCTGGTCGCATAACTTCGACTGCTGTGTAAGGAGCTTCCCACTTGGGGGAAAGATTGTTCTGATTAGACTGGGATTAAATTTTCCTCAATACCAAGTCACCTACAGTAAGGCTACGATGTTGGACCTTACGATTATAGTATTTGCGTAGGGCTTGCTGGTAGACTACTGAACGGATTAAGGCTTGATTTCTCTGCTCTTCGAGCAGGTTAATGTCATCCGCTTGAAGTTGTTCTTGGGTTGAGTCATTGACACTCTCGACCCTTGTAGACCTGATCTTTAGTTCTGGTGGAAGCATGGCTTCGGCACCGAGAACTAGGAAAAATGGTGTTTCGCCTGTTGCCCAACTGGCAGTCATGCGAACTGACAATAATACTGAGGGTCATTCTTGTACCCAAGCCCCCGAGCGCTTAACAAGCTAGTCGAAGACTCGAGTTTTAATTCCCTACATTATTTGGCCATTCGCTCGTTCGACTGCCCCATTGCTTTGGGGATAGGCAACGGAAGCTTAACACAACTCGGTACCCAACTCGTCGCAAAATTCCTAAAATTTTGCGCTCGAAAATTATTTACCATTATCTGTGATTATTTGACTAGAGACTCCAAACCGAGTAATCACGCTTCTCATCATGAACCCTTTTGCAGCTTCCGTTGTTATCCTATTCACAGGTTCGGCTTCGATCCATTTTGTGAACGTATCAATAGCCACAAAAAGGAACTCGAAGCCTCCTGGAGCCTTTGGGAACGGTCCTAAGATATCGAGACCCCAAGTCACAAAAGGCCAAGATAGATGAATTGTTTGCCTGAACTGGTTGGTGTATTTGCCTGCTATGAAACTGGCATTGTACACATTTCTTAACCAATTCTTTGGCATCGTAGAGAGCTGTTGGCCAGTAAAATCCTTGTCGAAAGGTTTTTCCGACCAGTGTTCTGTAAGAAACATGAGTTCCACAGATGCCCCCATGTATGTCGTGAAGGAGGTTTAGTCCTTATCTTTGCGGTATGCATCGCATGAGTACTCCTTGAGTGCCTCGTTTATAGAAGATTCCTTTGACCAAAGTATACATTTTGGCCTTTCGGGATAGACGATCTGCCTTGAGATTGTCGTCGGGTACGAAACCCGTCTGAAGATACTCATATATGGGATTCATCCAAGTATCCTCGTATTCTAGAGAGGCTATCTCAATAGGAGATGTTTCTGGTGTCTCCACCAGAGACGGCTTCTGGAGTTGCTCCAAGAAGACTCCTTTTGGTACCTGTGATCGGGAAGAAACTATCCGAACAAGCTGGTCTACGAGGAAATTATCCTTTCGGGGGATGAATTGTACATCAAAACCGAAAAAATGCTTTTCAATCTTACGAACCTCCGATAGGTACCGATACATTGTCGGATTAGAGCACTGGTACTCTTTTCTGACTTGATTCATGACTAGTTGAGAGTCTCCTCTCACGAGTAGTCGCCGAATCGCGAGTGCTTTCGCAGCTCGTATGCCAGCTAGCAAATATTCGTATTCTGCCATGTTGTTAGTGGCCTGAAAGTTTAATTGAATGGTATACTTTAAGGTCTCTCCGTTAGGAGATTCCGGTACCACCCCAACCCCCAAGCCAGTTAAAGTAAGTGACCCGTCAAAATACATCGTCCACTGGTCGTGGAAATCGTACTGGGATCCTGAACAGGCTCAGGATTTGTCCATTCGGCGACAAAGTCTGCCAAGATCTGGGATTTAATGGCCGTTCGGGACACGAAATGGAGGTCGAACTCTCCAAGTTCTACTGACCATTTAGACCTGCGTCACACCGCTTCCTTATTCTGGAGGATCACTCCCAAGGGAAACTCAAAAGGCACAATTATCTTGTGCGCTTGAAAATAATGCCGCAGTTTCCTCGAAGTTATGAGGAGGGCATAGAGAAGTTTTTGGACCTGAGGGTAACGCTCCTTAGGCCCGTGCAGAACTTCACTTACGTAGTACACTGGTCGTTGGACGTTTTCACGTTCTTCGACTAGTACTGCGCTCACTGCCTGTGGCGTGGCAGCTAGATAAATTAAGAGCGTCTCTTTTGGTTTTGGAGAAACCAAAAGAGGAGCACTCATAAGATATCTCTTGACATCCTCAAAGGCAGCGTTTGCCTCTTCCAACCACTCGAAACCCTCGTGCTTTCTTAGAAGTTTGAAGGTAGTCCTTTTTCTTCCAGTCGTGCGATGAAACGACTTAAAGCCGCCATACACCCTGTGAGTTTTTAGACTTCTTTCTTCGTGATTGGAGGGCGCATTTGCATGATAGCCTTTATCTTTTTGGGATTTTCTTTGATCCCTCGTACAGAGACCAGGAATCTAAGCAATTTTCCCAAAGAAACTCCAGGCATACACTTTTCAGGATTGAGTTTCAGGCGGTGTTTTCTAAGATTGTCGAACGTCTCCTGCAAGTCCAAAATATGATCAAGCCGTTTGATGCTTTTTACGACTAGATCATCAACATAGGCTTCCAAATTTCGGCCTAGCTGAGGTGAAAAAGTTGATTGCATCAAGCGTTGAAAAGAAGCGCCAGCATTTTTTAGACCAAATGTCATTTTGACATAACAAAATATACCAAATGGAGTAATAAACGTGGTCTTTTCTTCATCTTCTAGACACATATTAATCTGATGGTAGCCAGAATATGCATCTAGAAAACTTGATGTTTCGCAACCAGCAGTAGAGTCAACCAACTGATCGATACGAGGTAACGAGAAATCATATTTTGTACAAGCTTTATTAAGATCAGTGAAGTCTACGCACATTCGCCACTTGCCATTAGACTTTCTAACTATTACAGGGTTGACCAACCACTCTGGGTGGTCGACTTCTTTTATAAAGCTTGCTTTAAGTAGTTTGTCCAATTCTGACCTTATAGCATCTCGTCGATCAGGGGAAAATCTCTGTAATTTTTTTGTTTTACGAGTACTTTGTGAGGCCATAAAGCTAGCCTGTGCTCGATCATTCCCCTGGGGACTCCGGACATATCGGATGCTTGCCACGCGAAGACATCTGCGTTTGCCCGGAGGAAAGCGATGAGGGCGTCTTCCTATTTGGGGTCGGAAGTATCCCCGATGCGAACAGTCTTCGAGAGCTCCTCTGGATCCAGAAAAACCTCCTTGACTTGGTCATTCGGCTTAGGTACAATTTTAGGCTTCGACTGCTTTGTCGAAGGCTGCCCTTTTTCTTCCCAAGTTGGCATCTGATCAACCTTCTCGAGGGATCGACGGTCACACGTATGTGCCATCTTCTTATCACAGTGAATTGTGATTACTCCTTTGGGACCTAGCATCTTAAGACATTGATACCCATAATGAGTTACCATTAAGAATTTTGCCAAAGCTGGTCGTCCAAGTATGGCGTTATATGCCGTATCGAAATCAGCCATATCAAAAGAGATCTTCTTTGTTCTGAAATTACTTGGTGAACCAAATGTTAAAGGAAGAGAAACTTGACCAATGGGTTTGGCCGAAGACCTCGGTACAATACCATGAAAAGAATATCTTATCGGTCTTACCTTGGTCCTGGGTACTTGCATCTCGTCCAGGGTACTCGTAAACAGAATGTTCAACAAGCTACCACCATCAATCAACGCTCGATTTACTCGACAGTTGTTGATGGTTGGTTCGACCACGATCGGAAAACGACCTGGTCGAGTCGAAGGGATCGGGTAGTCACCCTTCTCGAAAGAGATGGTGACTTCCGACCACTTCAGCAATTTATTGACAAGAGGAGGATCAGTTGAGTTTACCTCACATTCGACTGTCTTAAGTTGTCGTTTTGACTCGTATGCCGATGATCCCCTAAAAGATGTGCTCGATGGTGTGCTCAGGATCTTGAAACGACATCTCCTTGTTGTCATCCAACTGTGTACGACCACTAGCTTGCCGTACCTCTTTGAGGATAGGAAGTGGCCCTTTGCCGTTGTAGTAGTTCTCGAGTTTCCGTTGGAAAACTCGGTAGTCGCGAAGGTCATGTCCTTCCTTTTTATGGAAAGGGCACTACCTAGGCTTATCGTTCTTCTGTTTAGGGCGCTTACCTTTGCCTCTATCGGAGTATTGCTTGGAACTTTGTGGCTCCTTATCACTTACGGCCAAGACCTCCTTAGAAGCATTGGCTTGAAGCTTTTGGCCCTTTGCCTTGTTCTTGGATTTCTTGGCCTTCTTATCCTTCTTCTTTCTACCTTCGTCAGCCTCTTGAGAATGCTTGTCATCTCAATCGATGATTTTGGTCTACTCGACTGCTTCGTTAGTAGTCACGTACCAATCAGCCATCTCGAAGAGTTCAGCGACAGTGGCCGGAGGATTCAAAGCGATGTCCTCTGTGATTCTTCTACTGTGGACTCTCTGCTTGAAGGCTTTGATAACAGGTGAGTCAGAAACCTCAGGAATTGAATTGCGAACCTGACTGGAAAGCCTGATGAATTGGCGTAATGTCTCGTGGTCATTCTGTTTTATCCTGTGCAGATTGTCCTCCTTCCCGGGGCGATGGTAGATGTCCTGGAAATTGGCTAGTAGAAGGTCGCAGAGGTGTTGCCACGAGTAGATCGACTCGAGTGGTTGGTTTAATAACCACGATCGAGCGGACCCTTCGAGCACAGTTGGAAGATAATTCGCCATAAAGCGCTCTCCTCCTGCTGCTGCTCGGACAACGGTCATGTAGATTTGAAGAAACTCGATGGGATTTTCAGACCCATCAAATTTCTCTATGTTCCCTGGTCGAAACCGTGGCGGCCAGTGAACTGCTCGGAGGTCAAGCGAGAATGCTCGACATCCGGTAATCACATCGTAACACCTTCTTTGTAAGAAAGAAGGGTTGACGTCGCTAGGCGATCATAGTCGATGATACCTGGCAATGGGTGAATCTGACTTACGATAAGTCTCGATCCTGTGAGGTAATACTCCTCGATTTTGCTCGCATTGCGAGACCTGCTGGTCGAGTGGTGAATGATCACCTCTCCTGGGAGTTTTTTGATCATCAGGCGTTCGAGGAACCATTTTCCGGTTTGGGGAACGATGCAACTTGCGTCGATCTCCATGTGGTGAGTTATTCGAATGACTGGAAGCTGATGGAATCGTACTGCTACGACTTCCAGAATGATTTCAGCAGGGACGTTCGAGCTTGCTCATCGTGTTTCGTAACCTTCGTGCGATCTCTTCGGCGAAGAGGTCGTAGCCAGGTGCTCGGGCAAGTTCTCGAGATGGGTTTTTGAGTAGATCGTTGATATGCTGGAGTTCTTGAGTTTCTTCCGACTGGTATTGAGTGCGCCCAGGTAAATTTCTCTGAGTCGCAACTCGTTTCCGTCGGATTGTTTCAGAATCATCCATACCTGATCCTTGAGCTTGCCTTAGTGAAGTGTGATGATTTCAAGGATTTCCCGCACGCTCATTAGAGTATTAACTCTGGTCATCGCCGAAGGTGTCCTTCCCATTGCCACAAGCAGTCGTAGGGTGTAATCATCGGGGAGCATCCTCAGTCTTGCCTCTATGAGAGTTATTACTACCTGAGGGAAGGACGAAGACCTCCCGTTGATGATCTCCACTTGCGCTTGAAGCCTTCTCGCTTGAGGAGTAGTCGAATGACACCATTTGGCGACTTGGAGCAAATCCCTCCAGGAAGGGGAATTCTGGGTTATAGCCATCTCCGTCCGTAGGTGAGCCCTACGTTGGGATGGTCGAACTCGCAGGAAGAGCGTGTTCGATCGCATCCTTGGCTGGGCTAGTCGGAGAGAGAGAACCACCAGGTGCTGATGAATATCCGGAATTACGACTTCCAAGAGTTGTCGCGCCAGGTCGGACTGCCTCAGGTGGACTTGAACATTCGGAGGGAGAACCCTCGCCATGCTCTAAGACTGCCTTGGGACAGTCCTTATTGTGGTCAGATGGACCATTGCCCTCTGAGGAAGCTGGTCCCTCATCTGGACGTATCGTTGTGGGGGATAAGGATCCCTCCTCAACTCCATCGGTGGTGTAGTCTCCTGGAGAAGGATCTCAAGAGGCGACATCACCGTCGGATGATGCAATACTCGACTCGTAGTCGAAACCGGCATCCATGTCGATATCTGCGTAATCGGCCAAGTCGAACCAGTTCTCCTCGTTCCACTCTCCTGCCATGAGAGCATGAGATTAGGAAAGACGAAGGAAATCTGATGACTCGAAGATCCCCACGGTCGGCGCCAACTGTTGGTGTTTTAGAACCGAACTTACGTAAAGATTGTTCGATTCGGGGGTTACCCTAGGCTCAAAATCACGCAGAGAGGGAGACACATGGATTTTTATACAGGTTCGGGCCTTCTCCTGGGAGAATAACAACCCTACTCCTGTGTGTATGTATTGAGTATGCTGGATTACAAGATCAAGAGAAAGACTAGAGTATGGTGTCTCGTGCTCCTAATTGCTTCTGCCCCTCCCCCTAATTGTCCTCATGATTCTGCCTTTTATACAGTCTTCAAAATGTGCCACTGTATCTCCAGTTTAAAGACCGCCTTAATGTTCCAGATCGCGGAGCCGTTCCTGGAGGTTATTATTGTGGGAGTAGTAACGTTCCCACGTTGCTAGGCAGTTATCACCATAACAAAGGAGTTAAATCGTGCCATTATTCTAGACAATAACAGTGTAATTAAAGTTGAGTATTCCATACCGCATGTCTATACCCAGAATGAATTAGCAGCCTTTTGCAGAATTGTAATTTACCAACTACATGCTGGGGATACACAGTCCTGCACGCAGCAACTCTCATCAATTTTAAACCATCGGCATATAACATCCATTCATCTATACAACTAGCGTAGGGGTCAGTATCGAAAATTTCACATCTTCGCAGATTTTGTTGCAAGTTTTATGTACTTATGCCACCACCGTAGCGAACTGCAATGGGTCTTCTCCGAAATTTTGGGATATACGTTGGTTATGAGACATCATCCATAATCATGTATTTGGACCCTATGACGAGAGATTTGCATACTACCCGATTCGCTGATAGTATATTAGATGAAGATAGTTTCCCGTCATTAGGGGGAGGAAATCAACCCCTTGATGCAAAATATCGGGAAATAACGTGGCAAGCCATGGGAGTCCATGTGCATGACCCGCGCACTAGTGAAGCAAATAGAGCAGTCTAGAAGACAAGAGAAGTCCAAAAGATAATTGAAGTCTAGAAGATAATTAATTTGCAAGCATTAACAAATCAATTGCCTTACCACTTTAGTGATTTGAAGAGCGTGACCAAGTCGCATGTGCCTGCACGCAATGCACCGGAGAGGGTTGAAATACCGAAGAAAGAAAAATGTATCCCTAATCCCGTCCTGAGGCCTTAGAAAAGGACAAGAACTCTGGACCCTCGAAATATGAAGTAACCGGGGACGCCTGGTGAAAAAGGATAAGAAGGACTTGACACAGCTAATCACTGAAGTTCCCTAGAACCAGAAGGGGAGCAAGTTGAGACCTGGCACCAGTATAGAACTTTCAGGAAAAGGCATACTGGATTTAAACATTCCCACGAAGGGAGATATCAACATATATGTGTGCGCGTACATCGGAGCTGAAAAACTAAAGGGACTTGCCTCCGTAATTGGAAGCAGCAGTGGGTAAGTAGAAGCATTAGAAGAATTGTCGTATGAAGAAATAGCTATAAACTTAGTGACCACAGGAGAATCTATGAATAAGACAACAACCAATGTCGACATTTATTTTGTAAAGAAGATTGCCATAATCATCAATCTTGATCCAAAGTCTGCATCACTCGTTGAATGTAAGAAAAGATCAGATTGAGAAGATTAGAAAAAGGCAATAAAAACATAATTATTGTCTCTGAATAAAGAGAGGTGTTTAGGCCTGTAAGCCGCACGCTTCCCTATGTGCACCCCGTAGGGCATAAGTGAGTATTTGTTCGAAATAGAAATGAAAATAATGAACTTGGAAAGCAAGGCTTGTTGCACAAGTTTTCATTCAACGTCCAGGAGTTGATTATGAAGAAACCTATTCCCTAGTCATGTGCGGAACTACCTTTAGATATTTAATCTCAATGGCAGTAAATCTAAATTTAGAAATGAAATTGATGGATGTGGTAACTGCATACATTTATGGAAATTTGGGTTCAGACATTTATATGAAGATTCCTGAATGTATCCCTGTCCCGAACTAAGACAGAGCAAATAGAAACCTGTACAGTGTAAAACTCAGAAAGTCACTGTATGGATTTAAGCAATCAGGCAGGATGTGGTATAATCGCTTGAAGCTACTTTCTATGTAAGAAAGGCTACACGAACAATGAGAATTGTCCCTGTGTATTTATACGACGATCTCAGGATGGATTTTGTATAATCTCAGTGTATGTATATGATTTGAATATCATCAGAACCCTGGAAGGTATTAAGCACTACTACACAAATTGTCATCACAGACGGTTTTGTGAACCGTCTATATTTATGTGTCTGTGATGACAGACAGTCATCACAGACGGTTTTAAAACCGTCTGTGAAAATATCTATCGCGCACGGTTCAAAAAGAACCGTGCAGGATAATCTATTCCTGAGCGGTTCGAATAAGAACCGTCTGTGATAGTTTTTTGTATTGCAAAAAAAAAAACCTAGATTGCTTGCTGCTGCTCAAACCTACATGAGAAATAAGCAGCTTTCTTGTTACCTGTCTAGTTGCATGCGCACACGCAGTTGAAAAAAAGAGGGAAGAAGATCGTATATATGCAGATGCGGTCAGTACACAAGAGAACACCCCCATCACCATAGCACCATCATCACTGCCATTCCATCCAAATCTGACCAAGCAAGGTACTCACCATCTTTCCCCTCCCACTATTATTTTGGCCTCCAGCCGAACCAACCAGGTGAACCAACCCATTCCATCAGAACACTGACAATAGCCCATATCATCATCCATTCCCACATCGCAGAGCAAAGGGTAGAGAGAATAGATAGAGGGGAGTAGTATTGTACCTCAGTAAGCCATGATAGTCCACCTCCAACGCCTCACCATGCATGCATAACTAGCATCACAAATCAAAATGAATAAATCAAGATTGCATGTACAAACCAATATAACCAATAAGGGGAGGGGGCACGAAGCCATGAGGAGGGACCAAGCCCAGACACAAGGCGGAGGCCTTCCAGTAACCAGAGCCGATGGCGCGGTTGGGGCGGACACCATTGGGATACTTGCGGTCCCGGGGCTGAAGAAAGTACCACTCACCCTCCCCATGGAAGACAAGGCTGGAGTGGCCTCCCGCTGTTGGGATATTTAAGGAGAACACCAAAATATTTTGCCTCCCATGCACGCGTTCAAAAATTTTCGAACTCCCGCACTGCGAATCATAGACGGTTCGTATCAAAAACCGTCTGTGATGACATATCACAGACGGTTCTTAATACGAACCGTCTGTGATAAGTATCTCATCACAGACAGTTTGTATTAAAAACCGTCTATGACTTGGATTTTACCATAGCTTGATACTTCACAGACTATCATAGACGGTTCGTATTAAGAACAGTCTGTGATAAGTATCTCATCATAGATGGTTCTTAATATGAACCGTTTGTAATAGTCTTTGAAGTATCACAGACGGTTCGTATTAAAAACCGTCTATGATAATTACGTATCACAGACGGTTCTACTTACAAACTGTCTGTGAAGTACAACACAGATGGTTCCAATGGAACCGTTTGTGATGAAGCATCTAGTATGACCTGTTTTGTAATAGTGAAGAAAGCAAGCTCTTACATGGAGTCGGAGTTCGAAATGAAAGATTTGGGTAAAACTAAATATTGCCTAGGCTTGCAGCTTGAGCATGACCCTAAAGGGATATTAGTGCATCAGTCAACCTACACTCGAAAAGTGTTAGAAAGGTTCGGCTTTGAAAAGGCATACCCTTCGAAAGTGCCGATGGTCGAGAGATCCTTGCAAAGAAGACAAGGACCGTCTGAGACCTAGAGAAGAGGGGAGGAAGTCACAGGACCGAAATTCAGATTTCAAAGGCAATAGGAGCACTCATGTGTTTAGCAAACCGTACTAGATAGGACATTGCATTTGCTGTAAACTTATTAGCAAGGTATAGTGCAAAACTTACCAAAGACATTGGTAGAGAATGAAGGACATCTTCCGATACTTTCAAAGAAGCAAAAATCTTGGACTGCTCTACAGAAAGAGCCAAGGCCTAACTATGACTAACTATACAGATGCCGGGTACCTGTCGGACCCGCATATAGCCAAGTCGCAAATAGACTATGTATTCCTATGTGGTGGAACTGTAATTTTATGGAAATCGTCTAAGCAAAGTCTTGTATCAACTTCAACGAACCACTCGGAAATCATAGCATTGTACGAGGCCTCACAAGAATATGCTTGGCTTCGGCGGATGATTCACCACATCCAGCAGTTGTGTGGATTGAATACCGCACAAACTCTCACTATTATCTACGAAGATAATATAGCTTGTGTTGCACAAGTGTAGATGGGTTATGTGAAGAGTCATCTCACAAAGCATATCAACCCCAAGTTCTTCTATGCTCTTGAATTGCAAAAGATGGATGAAATTAAAGTACTGAATAATAAGTCATGTGAAAATCTTACAGATTTATTCACTAAGTCACTTCCAGTATCTAGCTTTGAAAGATGCATACGTGAAATTGGAATGATGAGACTTAGATAAATGCAGAATTTAGGGGGAAAATCTTCATGAACTCATTATTGAAACTTGATCACGAAGATTGAGTACCCAAAGAATAAATCATGAAGATTAAATGAAATTAGGTGGATTGTACTCTTTTTCCCTTTTCCTGAAGTTTTTCGGCTAAGGTTTTTAATGGGACAATTCGTGCAACACATCAGAACGTATATCATGTACTCTTTTTCAAAAAAATTTCCACTAGATTTTTATGGAGTTTTGACGAGGCATGAACATATGAGGATGGGTGCCCAAGGGGGAGTGTTGGGAAATCATAGGCTTAGCCTAGTAGCCGGCCCATGAGTGGTCGCCCCATCCAAAACCTTAGCAGAGTTTCTAAACTATAAATAGGGGGTGCTAGTCATTGTAAACGGCTAATCATGAGAAGAGCAATAAAGAGAAGCAAGAAGTCCCCCTATATCTTTGTGTTCAATCTACTATTTTTTTACTTGTGTTCTTGTATTGTTTTAAGCGATTCTACGCTTATCTACGAGATGGACGTTCGAACTGAACTCGCTAGCGACGGTCCATCAACAGTTCCGTATAAAAAAGGGGATCTGATACAGTGGCTCTTGCTGTAATTTTAAGTTTGGCGCAGATGGCCCGTGGAAATGGGCCATGCGCCAGACACGCGCGGGCGTGTACGTCGGTACGTGTGGCGCCAAACGAGAGCCGCGGCATGCTCGGTCCGATCGAGTTAGGCGTCGTCGTTTGTTGGCGCGGTGCCGGTGCCGATACATCGAGATGGATGGACGCGCGCGCTGATGCATGCATGCACACCAGCACAGAACCACAATCGATCGCGCGCCACCGATCGAGGCAGTAGACCAGGATGAGTGAAACACGCAAACAGCTAGATCAGATGGGATCCATGCATGCGTGATGGATTGGATGCTCTCTGATTAAAACGAACACACATATATCCGGGGCAGAGCCAAATGCCCGGACTTCAATCATCACGATGAAGCTGTTGTCTACTAATACCACACATGACTCATATAGTAGGGGCAGAGCCCTCGGCCTTCTTGGTGCTTTCAAGTCGTATCAATAGTTGTTCACAGATAGAGCAATGAGATGTGAAATCCGCATCAAGAGCATAGACGTAGCCGTAAACTTGCCTAGACTTTGGAGGCTGCAGCTCGCTTTTGTGTACGTACCCACGCGGTGGCATGCGTGCACCCCGTCCAAATATTGCCGGTGCCTTATGTTATGTATGTAGTTTGCAATTGGCTGCCTCATGCATAAACCATGACATACTAGGAGTACCAGACAGCTTCTCTGCTAGTCGCTACTATGTATATATGTATATCTGACGTACGTACGTACCTAGCTTTAGCTAATATATCATGGAGTTTAATTAAGTGAAGAAGACTTTTTTTCTCTGTGCAAATAATGCAGGGTTGTTGGATGAACGTGGGATTCGTGGTCGATATATGATCGATTACCAATATATGTACGTACGTGCAGCTCGATCGTCGCGAGTCTTGCACGTAGCCCGGTAGCCGGACGCTGGCCCTACGTACGTACCAGAAGGGCGGGGCTAGGTTGGGCCACAGGGGCCAAGAGCTCGAGAGGGAGACATAAATTTGTTGTTGTCCTAACACCGTATAGATGCTTTAAGCTATTTACCAAAAATATAAGTTTTCTTAGGAGGAAAATGTTTATATCAAAAATGAAACATAACACAAATCATGAGTATGATGGATGATAACTTAGTTTGGTAGAGTTCGGAGCACATGGACGCACCCGACAGATGCTAGAGATAAGGAAGAAGTGTTTGATCAAGGTCTAAACATGCAGAGAAATGTAATATCATGCACTCACTACTACAGAAAAGACATTCACAGACGGTTCAAAAACATCATCACAGACGGTTTCGTGAGCCGTCTGAGTTTATGGGTCAGTAATGATATGATCATCACGCATTTTTGAACCGCTCAGGAAAGTATCACGCATTTACGAACAAGAACTGCTCGTGATAATTTTTTTCTATTGCAAAAAAATCAAACCAATCAATTGCTAGACAGCTTGTTTCCATATGCAACCTCTAGCAAGACAACTAAAATCCAATTAAAATTATGATGGCAAACACATTACAGGAAAGAGAAACAAAAATGTTTCACAATGTACCATCCGAATGGGAAAAAAGAATAAAGTTACAAAGTTAAACTAGCTAGAAACCATCTATGCCTCTGTGATTGTATTTAATACAGACGGTTTTGGTCAACCGTCTGTGATGAGGCGTCCAGTATTAGCCTTTTTGTAGTAGTGACTTGTGCGCTACAAATTAGACTTAATAATACTAGCTTGAAAATTTAGGAATAAAATAGAATCTAGTTGCTACATAAGATGGATTCACGTGCCACAAATTAACTCCTAGGCTTTTTAGTTTCACTTTAATTATTACTTATTGGCATACACTACCAGAATCCATTCTTTTTCCGAGTGCCCGAAACACTCGGGAAAGTCCAAAAAACACCCGGGAAAATAATTCCCGAAGGTCGGCCGTCGGGAAAAACCACTCGGGATCATTTAGTAGGGAAAAACTGTTTTTCCGAGTGTTCCTGAGAGTTACACTCGGGAAACATAACTTTCCCGAGTGTCCAGTATTACACTCGGGAAACAAAAAACACTGGGGAGAATAGTTTGAACAACGGGTTCACCACTATAACGGAATACTTTCCCGAGTGTATGTCAGCCAGGGACACTCGGGAAAGTAGGTAAATGTTCCCGAGTGGATGTCAACTTACACTCGAGAAATAGGGAAATAGGGAAATCTAGCCACGTGGTGATGCATCACAAATGCATATTCATAGTTTTCCCGAGTGTATATCAACAAAAACACTCGGGAATTACCCGAACAACATATACATCAATTTTGTACATACAATGTATTTCATTTTAAACTAGACTCAGGGGAAACTCGATCGGCAATCAAACAGACCATACATTTCAGAGCAAAAAAAAGACCACCAATTAGCCACAAATCATTACATATATAGATTCAACAATATTAACATAATGTTCGAGTTCACAATACAACATTCACATATATAGATCGAACATCCACAACATATTCGAGTTCAAATTCAGATTATATACATGAAAAGAGAGACAGAGAGAGTAAACTTTAATCGCTAAAACCCACATGTTGGATCGCTTGTATTGACAAGCACACCATTTAACACGATTGGCGGATTGAGTCTCCACCAAGCCAACTATCAAACTTCTGGACAAGGTCAAGCACCTGCACCAGCCAAGTAAAAAAGAAAAAAGAAAGGACAACGGTTTACTACAAAATCCTGGTCATATACTCATATAGGAGTGTCTATGCTTCAGGTGACTGAAATTTTTTTATCCATCAGTCACCTTTTCCCACCGTTGGATCAATATTTTATGAGTCAGATTGTCTCTTTCTAAAATAGACAAAAGTATTACAAGAAAAATACAAAAAACAAAACAAAAAAAATTCTAAACTAGACAAAAGTAAATCTAAGTGAACCCTACAAATACAAAAAAAAAAACTAAAACAAATAGAACTAAAAGTTACAGTAGAGTTGTACTAATATTGCACATCACTTGGTACTGCAATTTTAGACTTAGTATTGTGCAACTTTAGGTGACGGATGGATAAGAAAATTTCAGGCAACTGAAAATTAGCAAATCCGTACTCATATTCTACCGACTGTTTATTTTCTATCCCGAGTGTTTCCGTCTAGACACTCGGGAAATAAGCAGTTTCGATAATTGAATAAGTAATGACATAATTGAATAAGTAGTGGCTTACTGGTAGCAAGTTCCAATGATCCTATGTCTCAACGAAGTAATCAAAATTCAAAGGGGCCGGGCCCTTCTCTCCGCCCCTGCGTACTAGTCCGATCGATCGAATTCATATATATGCAACAGTTGTAGCTACGTACTCGTACGCGTACAACTTTAGTCGCTGTAGCACGTCGTAGCTAGTGCATGCGCGTAGGTACATACGAAAATATAAACCTACTAGTCCAAAGTCCAAACACAGAAAGCAACTAGTTGAACAGAATTGACGTCAATCTGAACATTGCGAACTCTCCATGCATGTATATATTCTTCTTGTGTTTTGCAACTGCACGTCTGTCTACTAGGAGTAGCATTGCATGCATCGACAGGCCCAGGCTAGGGTACGTACGTACCTTGTTTGGCGGTAAGGAAAAGTGGTCACCAAACGAAATTCATCATACAGTACCAATCATTAAGAGCGTCGCTAACACTACTAAAAAAAACTAATATTGGACGTCTCATCACAGACGACTGACTAAAACCGATAGTATTAAATACAATCACACAGGGGCGGAACTAGAACGAAAATAACTGGGATTCACCACTTCACCATACATATAACAGAATATATACTTTTCAAGAAACATTATATTAAATAGTAATTTATGCTGCAAAAGAATGCAAGAGACCGGAGGTTGGGCTGAACCGGGGTGCACAACTTTTAGGCTAGGGGTGCACGCATAGTATATACATGATAATATCTACTATTTTTTCTGGGGGACCCGATGTCCTGTGACACCGGGTGGACCCAAGTACTTCCGCCCGCAATCACGTGCATGCTTTTGTTTAGCGACCGCTCGTGTTATCGGGTCATAAGTAAGAACCGTACCGACTATGAAGAGGTAATGTCACAGACGGTTTATGTTGAAAACCGTCTGTGAATTATCACAGACGGTTCTTAGCGGGGATTAAAATATCTAAATATTACTTTATTTAACTGAAGACCGCATGTCCTTCGTGGTCGTAACCCCTAAGGCTAACGACCCCCCGTGGTCGTAAGGATTCCAGAGGTTACTTATGGGTACCCTGGTCGGAGAGGTCCTGTGCTTGCTACCCGACCAGATGACTGCTCGTAAGAGCTTTGAACTAACACTTGGATCCTATTTCAAGTATATTACTTACCGTGTGATGAATGGGACACATGTCATATTTGTTCCAAACCACCTCACGTTTCAAAGTCCTGAGTCACTGACCATAACCATAACACAGTTATGTCTTCCATCGACATAATCAAGATCGCCATTATTTCACAAAACAAGAATCGATCCTTCGACTGTGACACGTTGCTTCAACAGGCGCCACTTCCAAGAGTAACTGCCACCCTTTCATCAGTTATTTAAAGGAGAAGACAATCAGAGAACAAGACATCAAAGCAAGTTCACAAGATCTAGACACGACCTGCAACCGCAACTAAAGGCTGTTAAAGCAATAGCATAGTTCTTAGTGTAAATTAGGACTAGTCCACTGCCTGGTCGAAGGCATTCCCTGTAAAGGATCCAGTTCATTGCAATAAAGAGCAAACACATTCTCTCCCAAGAACTCTTTGCCATTTTTCTCTATTTATTTCGTAAGATCGGTGACTCGGTCGTCGACAGTTCTGAAGAAGAACCATCTGTGATATTTAGTAATATCACGGACGGTTCTTATTTAGAACCATCTGTGATACTTCACAGAAGGTTTTAAACATTAACCGTCTGTGATAATTGTAGACTTTACATACGTTTTTAATTATAATCGTCTATGATAATGTTGCTTCGGCTCCCAGATGAGTATCTTCGTCGCCGTCGTCGCCGATACGTCTCTTCGTCGCATCAATGCTGATTCGGCGCCCCCGATGCGTCTCTTCGTCTCACGCACCGAATTTATTCCTTGTTTTATAAAAAGGATCACCCGCCATCGAAGATAATCATTCCCGCACCACTCTATACTCTAAAGCAGAAATGGCTCCTATCGACGATCGAGTCGCCAATCTTACTAAAATATAGAAGAAAATAGCACAAATCTCCTGAGAGAGAATGGGGTTGCTCTTTATTGATATGAACTTGATGTTCACAGAGGGTGTCTACGACCCGGCTGGGGACTAATCCTAATTACACTGAGTATGATCCTTGCTATGCTAATCAATCAGACTTAAAACATGAGTCTAAGGCTGATTGCGTTGCCCTAATCTGATGCAGGACGATCCGATCCCCCTTCTCGTTTTCGCTCCATCCTTAAATAACTTCTGAAAAGGTGGCGGTTACTCCTGGAGAAGACGTCCTTTGCAAAATGTTGCGACTGGTTGGAGTGAGACGACAGTTGATAAAGTATCAACTGCTCTGCGGTTAAGTGACTGTGAGACACTCAACCGCACAATGGTTGTTGTCGGTGTCGTAGGATTATGTACACTCTGTTGTATTCCGAGAGTCTTTTGATAATTTATCATGTGAGAAAAGAAATAGAAATGGAAAAGTAAAAGAACTGTGGGGCCCACCTGTCTTTTGGATGCATTAGATTGATAAGGTCTTCCCAGTCCGGAGCTGCTCTCTCAACCGAGAAAAGAAAGGAGCAGGCGGCCATTCGCGTCATCTCCGCTCATGGCGTTGGATGCGGCAAGCACTGGCGTTTTTCTCGCCGACGGTTAGCAGCGTGGGAAGGGATCCGAGTCCAAGCTCCTACTGTATAAGTGGGTTCCCCTCTCTCCTTTTAGATCCAGAACAAAACACCAAGGTATTCTCTTCTCTAGTTCATTGGGTTTCCTGATTGGATTTTAATCTTGAGTCAGATTGATCTCCGTCTGGTGGTTTTTCTACCGTCGGTAGTAAGGCTTGATTCTTCTGCAACATAGCACATCCCAATTTTTCCTTTTTGTGCTTTCTCTTCAAGAGATTGTGCTGTGAGGAATTTTGGATCTTGACTTGTTATTTTTGAATCCTGCTGGCTCTCGGTTGATATGGTGGAGAAGCTTGGTTAGTTTGGGTGTCCACTCCTTGGATCCGTGGAGGTTTCTTGCTCTGAGAGAGCATTCGCCGATGTCTTCTCGAGTGTCTTGTGCGGCATTTTCCTTGATCCTCAACTTTGTCTTCGGTGTGTCCAGAAGAACGAAGTTAGACATTGTATCTCCGACGACCACGTCATCTCACCGCAAGACAATGGGCGCTTAGGTTTTCTAGGACAGGCGCCTATTGGCGTTTTGTCTGGATTGCTTCTCGTTGGCTTGGAGTGCCAACGGCTCTGTGAGTATTGTGACATTCAAGTTTATATCTGTTTTGCAAGTTTGCTGTACTAGTATTTGTTCAATCTATGATTGGTAGTCTCTAGTACCGTGAGAAGTTGCAAAAGTGATTATTGTGTGTTCGGTTGAATTGCTCCATGATGTTTTGTTGCCACAAATGAATTTGGATGTATTGCAGTGTATAGATTTGGCCTTGGATTGTTAGATGTCTTGCTGTTATCCTATTATATTGAGCAAATTATTTCATTGTTGTGCTAGTGCTTCGTAGCTTTTACAAATCAAATTGCTTATCGATCCTTTTATAGTTTCAAGAGTTTTCATTCTCATAGTGACCGTCCTTCTCACCGTTTTCATTCGATAGAAGTATTTGATGAGCTCAGATATTAGTTCAAAGATAGATAAAGGTGATTAATTTGCTTGATCCTGAGTTGTTAGAATAGCAAGTCTTAATTGATCTCAAGGCCTAATCTATAAATTCTTATATCCAATTTGTGATTACCTTTGGCATAAGTGTTGTGATGGACAAGGTCAAACCTTGTATATCTAGCCATCTGGGAGCAATATTCATTCTACTTAATTTAAGCTTTATGCTGATTTTGTTTGTACCCATGATTGTGGGTATAATGTTTCTGTTAAATGGTTTGAAGGACTTTCATGTTCTTATATCAATTGTGTCATTTAATCGGTTATGTAATTATGCTTTATTCATAATTATTTATACTGGAATCAAATCTGAAAGATTGCTAAAACCGCTTTTCCTTCAACACACTCTTCGGTTCAAAAAACAAGTTTTAGAATACGTATAGTTAAATTTTAGAAACTTTGCCTATTGATATTTTTTAAAATATTTATATTAGATACATGAAAATCACATGTAGATTCATCTTGAAAAATATTTCAGAATATTATAATCTTATTCGGTTTACAAATATATTACAAGAGTAATTAGTGGTCAAAGTTGTGTTTTGAGGACTATGTTGATGTTCAAAACGATTTGTTTTTACGAACCGGATGAAGTATGAGTAAAACATTATATATAAAAAAAATGGAGTAAAGAAAGTATTAGCCATTACAAATTTACAATGTACAAGAAGTCAATAAAAGTGAGTACTAGCTAGTTAGCAGTTATCTCATCATGATCACAAGCTTATTGCAAGAAGAGGGTAGCATGCAACACCAGGTCACTCGGGGTGCCATGAAACTGAACGGCGCCACCCATATGCATACAGCAAGGCACGAGACTTCACGTGAACGGTCGAAGTAGAAGGCGTTAATGTGCTTGTAAGCTGGCATGACGGGTTAGTTGCTGCAGCTAGCTACCTAGCTAGCTAGCGCACGGCCGGCCGCACCGATCGATCTAAACAGATGGGCGTATATAATGCATGCACCTGTCGAGAATGCAGCAACTGATCGATCCCTCTGAGAGTCCGTCGAATTCCAAATCAGAAACGCACAGGTCCAACACAACACACATTGCATACAGCAGAACAGGATCGGTCAGAACTTGATCGGAGTTCTTGATCGATTAGAAGCAGGCCGGCATAAGACCTTGATCGATTAGCAGACCACTGGCCAAAACAATGGATCGATGGAAAAGGCAAAGTGCACAACTAACACACTAGTCTGCAGTCCTGTCGAGACAACAGAGCAGAGGACGGCCGAAGGAGGAGGATGGGTCATCTGAAAAAGCTTAAGGAATCGGTGCAGTGAATTAAATGAGCACAACGATTTATGTGTACGCGACAACCTTTGTCCAAAAAACGTACGGGGTCATCAAAATCGTCGGACCATCTTTATCCCAGCAAGTGATGAGCTAATTTTGCAAGCAATATCCATACTACTGAACCAAGGAAGGAAGGAAATGAGAAAAAAGGGGGGAGAACTGCATGCTTGTCATGTTTCAACTAGTACATCGAGCATGATTTAAGTGGTGAAACTACAGCTACAGTGACGTAGTGGTGCTAGTATGCTAGGCTAGTATCTTACAATATATGGACGGAGTCACGGAAAGTTTTTGCCCTGAAATTTTGGCGTGTGTAAGACTGTAAGTACCACAGTACAGTACCATTCTTCGCTACTATGGCCTAATCCTGTCACTGTAGGAATCTCCTACCTTAGTTATAGTTTTGTTTCACCTTATGCATGTATCGATGAGATGGCCGAGTTGGTCTAAGGCGCCAGATTAAGGTTCTGGTCCGAAAGGGCGTGGGTTCAAATCCCACTCTCATCAATTATTTTTATGGATTTTTTTTTAACATTGCAACCAAGAATTTTCAGAGACGTATACTCGTATGTTATATAACGTTTATGAAACCGTAACAAATAAACAGGAAATCAACACGGTTTGGCATCAGGTTCAATTCGCGGTTTGCACACCAAGAACATCATGCCTGTTGAGAATTCAGCAGAAGTAGCAACCGTACGTGCAAGGTAGCAGGAGGGGAACCAAACACACGCACGAGAGTAAAGTTGGAGCCCATTGCGAGCCGCTTACTGGAGTACAGAGTACCTGCTCGATCTGGCGATGCTCCGTCCTTGCAGACATCGCGGTAGCTAGATCCAACAAGTCTCTTTATGCAACGCAAAGCCATCTCGGCGCTTCACATAAGTGGGAGAAAAATTCTGTGGGGGCGGGGCCTCACCGTGAGGCCCCGCCCATCCACCGTTCACTCTTCCTCTCCCTCCTGATCCAAGGGTCTGGAGGGGTCTTTCACGGCGTCTTCAGAGAAATATTTGCCACATAAGTGCCCAAGAGAAGTGAACCATAAATGGAGCAGAAATTCCAAGCGAAACCTAGGAATTTGATAGTGTGCGTACGTACGATGGGCAAAGAAAATCGAACACTTGGCGGCCATATCCCACGTGCCACTCATTCGCTCAACCACTCGTTCCTATATCCCACAGACCATTCCACTGCTGCTCTTATCCTTTCCCAATATCCCCGTCTCCTTCCATCTTCAGATTCCTGTCTCTTTAATTTAAAGGGCAGCAGGAGCAGCGAGCTCCAGGAGGTCCCTGTCGACCCGTCCCTTTCCCCTTCCTCCTCCCTCCTTGACAGCTCCTCCTCACACGCACACGAGCGCACGCACATGGGGGAGGGAGAGAGGGAACGGGACATGCCTGGGAGCCAGAATGGCCAGCCGAGGACAGCCATGGCTGAGACCATCCACGGCCTCGCGCGCACCGACAACCTAGTTGGCGTCCAGAGAAAGCTGACGTTCTTTATTTTTTTATGTTCCTCTGTTTGTTTTCTGGTTCTGATGTTGATGTTGCGGCCCGTTGAAAAAATATTATGGCCTGTTGAAAAAATGTTGTCTACTATTCTTTGAGATGTTGCGACCTGTAGAAAAAATATTGCATACTGTTCACGACGATGTTGCAAGATTTTTTTCAACACGTTTTTTTCTTCAAATGCTTTGTTTTGATTCTGAGCCTAGATGATGTTCACGGTGATATTTTTTTTAGATGATGTCAATGCTCACGGTGACATTCTTTTGAAATGTTGCGCACGTTCTGAATTTTGTTGCGTCTAACACAATATGATGTTGCGTTCGAGCCATACGACGCTAGCGCTCGGTCCCGAAACCCAACATGCGCATAATAACGGTGTTCGTGACAGGGCCAAGGGTGGTGACGACACCACTGGATC
Source organism: Phyllostachys edulis (assembly GCA_036346405.1). Lineage (NCBI taxonomy): Eukaryota > Viridiplantae > Streptophyta > Magnoliopsida > Poales > Poaceae > Phyllostachys > Phyllostachys edulis. Next base: position 42,674,006 of record CM070564.1, read on the forward strand.
AGTCCTACCAAAATCCAATCTGAATCACGTGACTACGGTCTTCAGTGGACCGGCGGGTTCTTGTTCGCCCAGACAAGAAATAACAGAGATACGACAGCTTTTGCGTTCGAAATAAGCGAAACAAGGAGAGGGGTCGAGCGTGGCGATGTTGCGGCTGCGAGTCGCGTGCGGTAGCAGCTTCAGGCTTGCCTTTTTGTGAGGAGTGTTATGAATTGTGTTCTCGGTGAAAAGGACTTCTTTGAACGTAGCAGATCCAGTCCATCGCGTCGGGACGGCAACGCCGCACCTCCACGTCCGAGCGAGCGCGTCGGTGCCATTTATTAAAATGACGAAAATACATGCTCATTTAAAAAATTACATTAATAATATTATGTGGCCAATTCATTTGGCCACATATCTCCTCTCGCCAGATCTCATGTCATTTGGCGACAGTGTATTTTCATGTAATTTTTTAAAAACCGAGCATTTATTTTTGTCATAAAGTGATGTCTTGTTTATTTTATATAAAAAAAAAACGCCAATCTTACCCCGGCGTACAGTGGAGAGGCACTGGTCACCTCGGTGTTGGGCATCTCGGTCACCTCGGTGTTGGGCCGGATTGCATGCAATACATTCCATTCCTGGCGTAGATTGCCGGCTGTGTTTTCCCAATATATACCTGGGCTTACTAGGGTGGAAACAGGGGACGATGATAGCTTTACGGCTTTGGAGACGAGCCGTGCTGGTATTCGCCCAATTAAGTGGCCTGTGGGTGATGCGAGTATCGAGGATGGACAAGCCTGGTGAAGTGGTGATCCTGTTTGAGCCTGCCAACTCAGATCGTCACGATTTCATGGGCCGAATAATCGATCGCTTGTTAAAGGACCGCTTGAGGCCGAGGGCTTCGTTTTCGGCAGAATTAGCTCCGGGAAATCGCCATCATCAACCATCATGATTGAGACTGGAATTGTTTTGACGAATTGTTCTCATCTTCCATGCAGGATTAGGGCCGATCCAATTCACCTGCTTCTGTTATTGAGCTTTTGGACCGATATGGCATACTAATATGGGGCTTTGGAACGGACCGTCATTAGACAATTCACCACGCAGGGTTACCCAATTAGATGACCCTTAACCGCTAAAGAAGCCTCGTTCCACTTCAAAAATTCCTATACAACTATATAAAATGGCGGCAAATCTCACAAACGCGCGTTACAAGTGCTATATATATATATATATATATATATATATATATATATATATATATATATATATATATATATATATATATATATATATATATATATATATATATATATATATATATATATATATATATCTGGCAATATTTCACGTAACAGAAAAGGAAGCATGCTTGAATTTGAAAGGATCAGCGTAACGACCTCCAAATTCTACGGTGTGAAGTTACAGGGACACACACCTCATATGTCGTGCCAGTATCAAACACTAGATGTAATCCTGCGACACTTCGATAGCATTCTCATCCTAGCTGTCCTCCCAGAAACCATGGACTGGAATCACGGTGGTGTACTCGGCATCAGCATTAAGCAAGCTCTGATCCAATGGCATGGCACATCACAGGCGCGCGGGCCAAACGGCAGCGACCACACACCACTCGGCTCACATGGAGCGGAGACGCACAGAGACAGAGAGATCATTAAACACACCGAGAGGGAGGGAGGTCCACGAGAGACCAGGAGAAACACCAAGAAATTTGGGGCTTTCGATCGTTAGCCGGTCGTTATTTGCCTACCCAACCCAACCAGCAGGGGGCACCTGCCGGCCGGGCCGGTAGTTAGTGGTCCGCACCGCACGTCGCGCTACTCAGTACGCTTGCCTGCCTCGTTGTTTCGTCTTCGTCGTATGGTTTTGCCATGGACGCACACGGGCACGCACACGGCGCCTCCTCGTCTTTTGGTTGTATCCAACTGCCTATCCCCACACCACCTGCCCACCGAGATTGCATTGGACGCCCCACCGGTCCAAGTTTTTTCAGCCGCATCGTATCGTGTCCCCGGCCACATAACAACAACGGTACCGAGTAGTGACCACAGATGCTGGGAGTTAACGGTTCGTAATCTCAAGTTCGGCCTTTATTGTTGGCGATCGACGGGTCGTAGGCAGCAGCATCAATGCGTGATGGGGTGGAACCAGGGGCGATTCTAACAGGGTTTTATCACGCTTCAGCCTACCTTTCCCATTGGCGCCGAAGCCCAAGAGGCAGTGGGCAGCAACGTTGCGAGCGACAACGTAACACACCGCTCCCGAAGTCCTGATGTGTCACCACCACCTGACCGAACCACCGAACACAAACACGGCGTCGGCGACACTCCCCCGCACACCAACTTCATGCGCCACCCGAACGAGACGAGTCACCACTTCCACCCCCCCCCCCCTCCCCACCCCGGCACTAGGCTAGGCTCCGTCTTTTGCTGAACGGTAGCGGCGGGGGCGGTTCTGCGCGTTGCTGCTCCCCTTCCTCGCCGTCGTGAGCTGCCTCGACATCCCCTCCCACGGTAACGCGGTGAATTAGTGCCCCAGAAGTCAGAATCAAATGGCTTCCTTTATTGGTCTCGTAGAGCCATAGAGCTAGGGTTGCCATTCCTGGTTTGGTCAGGCTGCAGTACGAGCGAGACTCGAGAGCTCTGCTTCGGGTTTGGGTTGGATTGGAGGAGTGATTTTGCCGTGGCAAGCGGCTTCCCTGCTAGTTTGGGTTTGAAACTTTGAGCTGATTACTCGAATGATGTATTGATGTTTGTGTTGTGTAACGTCCTGTTTTCGAAAACAGGAATAGTAATTACATTTGGTTTTCGGTTTTTCGTCCATATTTCAAATTAGCGTTTAAATTCAAAAACTTCTAGCTTCTATCTCCTCCTTGGCCCAAGCCGCCACCCCCGGCCCCTTTTCTCCTTTGGCCCGGCTCCTCCCCCCCCCCCCCTCCTGCTTCTTCCTCCCCAGCCAGGTCATGCTCACGTCCGTGCACGCCACGTCGCTGGTCAGGCGCCCCTGCCGCCTGCTTCTCTGCTACACCCACGCCGCCCCTGGCACTAAGGTCGTCGCCGCGCCTGTGCCTCCGCATCCGTGCCACGCCGTGACACTAGCACCCGCGCCGCACAGAGCTCGCCTCGCCGTCCTGTTACCGAGCTGCCCTCTGCACCCGCTTGTGTCCTCCATGCCACCTCGTGCGCCTGCCTGTGACTCTGCACCGTTTCTCTTCTGCCTCGGGACCACAAGAGCGCCTGCGCCCCTCCACCTGCTCCCGTGGACTCTAGCTACCCGCCCTCGCCTGGTCTCATCGCCGTGTGTCACCCGCCTCGCCTTGTCACCTCCACCATTTGCCCCCCGCCTCCCAAGTCGCTGCCTCCATCGCTAATGGCGTCAGTGCCACCCTCGCTTCCCTGTCGCATCCACGCCGTGCCAGAGTGCCCCATCCCGCCCCCATCTTCTCTGCCACCGCCCTCGGGACCAAGCGCCGCCTCGCCCTCGAAGCCTCAACGGCTGCGACGCCCAGGCGGCTATAAAGCTAGGGCGCCCCTTGCCCTCTTCCCCCTTGCCCCCTTGCTCCTCCTCCCTCCTGGATCGCTCGCGCGCGTGCCCCAAGCGCTGGCCACCACCACCAGTGCCGCTCTCGCCTTGGCCGCGCCGCCTCCCCGTCGCCTCGCCACTCCGGCCCCGCCACCACCCCGCTGACCCCGTCACGAGGTGCCATCGGAGCTGAGGAAGTTTTCACCCACCTCCCCTTGTCTTCCCCGCCGCCGGCTTCCTCACCTCCAGGCGCCGCCCATGCATCGCTAACCGGCTGGCATGCCGCTTCTCGGCAAAGATCACAGCGGCCATGGAGCCTGCCACCACCCTTGGCCTTGCCATCACTGCGCCCTCGCCAAGTCCTGTCGCCAACCTGCTCTCGTCGCTCCATGTCACCCCGTCAGTGTGTTGCGCTTCGCGCCCGCGCCCGCGCCATGACACCACCCTCGTGCCCGCCTACAGCACCCACTCCCGCTACCCTGCCGCGTCGCCTCTGCCACCTACCCGGGGTGCCAAAGTCATTGCCGCGCTCACCTCTCCACGCCGCGCGCGTCAGCGAGCCCCTGCCATGTCGCTTCGTCGCCAGCATGCCCATGCCGCCTCCACTCGCTTCTGGCCCTCCTGGTCGTCGCTTCCATCGCCATGACGTCCACCACCGCCCCGTCCCGTCGCCCAGGCCGCGTAAGTCGTCGCCACACCTGAGCAGTGCATGCTGTCCCCTCTACCGCGCGTCGGGAATGCGCGAGCTCCCCACGCCGCCTTGGCCCTCAACGGCTCTCCCTCCCCTTGTGGCCATAAGAGAGTCCCTCTTCTCCTTCGGTTCACCCCCATTGGCCTCCCTGCCCCCACCGGGTCCCATTCCGCCCCCTCATCCTTATTAAACCTTGCATGTATATTATTGCATCTTGTGTGTTGGCTCGCGAATACGAAAGTTGTGCTCATTCTCGCTTTTTTCCCCCTAAAACCCTCAGAAGCAGGAAATCCTGAAGATTACGACTACTACGAGGATCCAAAAGTTGGAGGCCCAGGAGTTGATGAGGAATAGCTTAGCTCTTTTAGTCTAGATCTCACCCCAGTCCAGCTGTTTCCGTTGGTGCTTGCGTGCATCTTATATTATCTAAGTTTTCAGATAATATCGGACGCACACGGGTTTTCCCAATCGCTTGCCTGTGGAGAGATGTGCTCTCACCCTTTTGCTTCCGTTGTCGCTTCCACTAATTTTGTAATGCAATCAATTTGGCATGTTCGGCCCTTGTTATAAAAATCGACCCGATACGGTATATGTAAACTCTGATGTGTTACATTAATGAATGGTATGATTTTACGTTATGTATGAATTGATTCAGCAATATGCCTGTGAGTGCTATCTACTGATCCAGAGAATAGCACAGTGCTTTTACAGAGGATTCGGGATTAAAAAATCCGAGTCCGACATGTTGAATAATGCATGTGCTAACAGTTTGTAGGAAGTGGCTTGTTAAAGTCACCAGATTGTTTCGATTTTTGTGGTTTTCATGAAGTAGCACTGCACGGGTAATGGCTAGTTCTTTTATCTGCTTTGATGTGTGGGTTTGATGCACTAGTATGGTACAATACGTGGTAAATTACGTGGGCAAGGTTGGAGATTGGCTTCAGCCTGAGGTCCTTGAGGACAGAGGGCGACAGAGGGCGTGAGGCTGGGGATTGAGAGGGATCTGGCCATATGTTGAATTGAAGAGTGAAGAACGAACTGCTGATCTGCTCTGCGGCCTGTGCTAATTGCTGGTATAGTGATATATACTCAATTACTCATAGCTTATTACTCAATATCTTAATTAGCAATTTATTCATTGGTTAGAAAATAGTGTGGTATACTTTGTTTTTATTCATGTATGAATTTGATTGCACAAGACTATGTTTATCGGAAATTAGCTTAATCATTTGAAACTTTAAGCCCACTTTCTATTTTCATTCTGGCTTAGAACGGGACGAGACGAAGGAGGGGAGGCGGGCATGGTCCGCAGCGCACATGGAAAGGCTGGTCCGTTGCCGCTTTCATCCTTCAATGGCCTGCTGCTCTCCCGTCACAAAGGCCAAGCACAAAAAGGCCATACGATAACTCTTAAACCCCTAATGAAACGAACAAACGTAAGAGGATAACATCAATGCTGCTACGTAGTACTGTTACTCCTGCTATGATGTTTAATGTGGGCTTTATGTTAGAGTACGAGATTCCATTCCAATGTGGAGCTTAGCTGGAGCACTAACGCAACGAATCCCATCAAGCAGGACAAATGATCGCAATAGGATTTGTAGCTAGGTCGGGATTTATATGGTCTTCTTTTCAAAGGACAAATTAAGCACCGTGGCTGTTGATGATGATTATCATTTGGTTTTCTTTATGAAAAAGGAATATCAAGAAAGTGGAGAGCTTTTTTTTTAACAAACAAAAAGTGAACGAAAGAGGAGATTTCGGTGAAAAGGGCAAAGGCGCCCAACCGTCAACAGCTTCGGATTGCCAATGTGCAGTTAGCTCATCACACTTGTCAACCAACAGAAGGTTTCACGAGTGGCATGCGACAGCCTTCAGATTGCTGTTCGTTGCTTTCCTCTGCTCTCCCGGTCAAATTAATTGACATCTCCAGCAGTAGATTCATGTGAGCCGTGATGGAAATTCCAAACCAACCACGACATCGTCGACGTGCACGTCACCCCCCTAATAATCAGGTTAATCACGAGACAGACTCCGTGATATCCGATGGAGAACGTCACAGCATTCCTTCCAGTTATCCACTTCTCGCTTGTGTGGTATTGGCCACACCAATCCGCCACGTGAACTTGTGTGCAAATGTCATTTCACATGTTCACTTGCTAAAGCTTGTAAGCAATGCCAACGTACATATGAGTTTCTCTGACAGTCATCAGTTTCCAAATTAAGTGTACACATTCAATTCGCATGTGGTGCAACCGTGCAAGTGCAACCACGAGCTAGCACGCATGATCGGTGTTGCTCTTCTTGTTTTCTTCGTGACATCTGCCTGGTGTGATTTTGTATCTTACATTGGTTTATTCGATCCGCTCCTAGTGCCCTGCAACGACCAGGATGAATGCGTATCATATCTTTGTTTTCTCTATTGTTCAAACATTCCGTCTGCCGAGTGCCGACTAACAAAGGATAATAATTCAGCTAGCTAACAAGAACCAACACCTGAAAAACAGGCCTGAAATTCGGCAATCTCGGATCAATGAACCTGTGCAACTCGATCTCTTCACTCAGTATAATATCAGTAACTTTTACCACTGACTGAGTCAACCACGAATAGAGCCTGTAGCACATCGATTCTGCTCAATTCTATTTCTGCGTACATGCAAGTGCAACAGTGCAACTGAATAACACCACACGCAACACAAGGCATCTGTGTAGGCCCGGCGTTGCTCACATGCAGTGGACGGGCAGTGTTGTGGCATAGGCAGAGCAGCGATCAGCGGCAACCCGTGCCCGTGCGTGCGCGCGACAAACACTCGTCGCGGCGCCACAAGTTGCGCGGCCGGGCGACGCCACAAGACAAACGCGGGGCCGAGATCGCCGAAGGCTCAGTTTTGGATGGGCCGGCCAGCTACGCGCGGTGGGCATCGGCGGCCAGCGGGTCCCGAAAATCTGTTGCAAGAGCGCCATTTTGCGTGCGAAACTGCCAAAAATAAGCAAGTAGGAGTAGTATCTGCGCAAGCGGCCAGAAGCACTTTGCTTGCGGTGGCCCGCACCTCACATGCGGTGCAGCCGTCAGCGTCCAACTTGTCGCCCACACATGCACCTGAACCCATCATGAGTCGAGCCAGTTATTTTGTCCCTCCCCACCGTTGGCGGTTAACTGCTCAGATGAACGGGAAATGGGGGAGACTAATTGGCTATCTCTGTGCTTAAGTGCGTTTTCTCTATGTCTGCGGAAAAATATATAAATGAAAAATTGCTCAGCAGAGCATGACAGATACGAAAATATGACTTCATCGAGTAGTTTTCAGTGGAGTAGCCTTAAGGCATGACCATGTGTGTTCCGCGAGAATCATGGTTCATGGAATTGCAGAGCGTTTCGCAATTTTCTCCATTTCCCCACTGAATCAGAGATCCATTCTCGATCATATCTAAACGCTGTTTAAAGAAGAGACGTTATTTGGCAGACATCATGGTGACCATTTAGTAACAAAAGTCAAGTCTGTTCGACGGGCGTGCGGCACTGAAGCTACCCTTAATTGCAGTCAGCCGTGCCCAGCGAGGAGGGTTTAACGCCAGCAATTACGGCGAGAATACAGTAGGTCTGCAGGTAAATTTTACTACTAGTAGGAGTATTTACAATAGTCCAAGTCACTTGTTGTTAGAGGCGTGTATAATTAAGATGAATACCGCCTTTGTCTATAAGAACTCTTTATATTACTGTAGACAAAGACTAAAGATAGATCATACAATGGGTTGCGATGATATAGTTGGTTACAGGATTGTAGACAACACACAATCTTTTAATGTTTTTCTTGGTTCTGGTGCTACAATCGACTACAGAATTGTAGACAGCACATTTCTCTCTCTTTATTCTTTTTCATCCACATCAGCTTAAATTCTACGTGGCAGAGGCTATAGACAGCTGATGTAAACCCATTGTATATGACCTAAGGGGTGAACAAATCAGCATTTATGTGATGTGGAGGAGAGATAGTGAGAAGAGAGGATATGCTTGTTTCTAGATGAAGAAACAAGCAAGTTGTTGATACCAAGATACAAAAAATAACAAAATAGCTATTAGAGACTTGCTTGTTACCTAAAAACGTGTTTTGTTGATATAAAGAATTACCATGCACGCTTGTAGCAATTAAAATTAAATATAAGCTCAAGAAACAATCCATTAGAATGCTTATTTCTTTTTATTAAATTAAGTACTATATCTCTTCTTAGTAACAACCTAAAAAATAAACTATTGTAAATACTCTAAGTAGCCATATGATCGTGTCTCAAATAAAAAGCAAGAAACCATCCATGATCAGTACATCTGAGACTGACGGTTATAGAATTGATTACCGAAGAAAGCTTTGGAGCGAAAGGGACTTGTGTTGGGGGATTCGTATCATTTGCGTTCCATCAACGCACTAATCACTGTAATTAAGTATGCTTGCTTTGGTCCTCGTGATAATTATGATGAGCCTTTCCAGCATTGCGAAATCAGATAAAGAAAACTTTTCAGCTTTGTTGTGCATTCTAAACAGTCCCCCGATTGCTGTCGGCAGTGCTCTGAAAAGCGATATATATTCCAAGTCAACTGCACTCTCTCCATTCACAAAAGTGCGACATTTCACACATGGACACGGCCTTCAAAACACAACGTTGACCACTAATTTTTATTGTAAATATATTTATAAACCTAATAAAATTATAATACTATGAAAGTATTTTTCGAAACGAATCTACACATATAATTTTCATATGTCCAATCTATACATTCATAAAGGTATCAATAATTAAAGTTTACAAAGTTTTACGGCACATATCCCAGAATGACACTCTTTTGTGACTAGAGGGAGTAGTAAACACTACAACTACTAATTCCCTTTCTCAAACTCTAAGAGCATCTACAACAATCCACCTCAGCTGTTAATAAGAGGTTGTCACATCAGCTTTTAGATGATGTGGAGGAGAGAAGATGAGGAAAGAAGGTATAGCTGTTTCTACATGAAGAAACTATCAGATTGTTAATACCAAGACGTAAGAAACAACAAAAACTCTATTGGAGACTTAGTTGTTACCTAAACACTCGTTTTGTGGGTCCCAATGCCTATCAACAACCAACAAGCTTCAGAAGAATTAAAGTCTTAGATATGAGTTTAAGAAACAATCCATTGGAATGGTTGTTTCTTTTTATTAGATTGAGTACTCTCTCTTCTCTTAGTAACAAGCTAAGAAATAAACTATTGTAGATGCTCTAAGTTAAATCCGAGTCTCCCGATTCAGAAATCAGTCCATTGATTAGGCTATGGAAGCCAAAGCATCATGGTTGGTTAGAAAGCCCGGAGCCTGTTCATCCAGAGAACAATTGTGGTGCTCATATGCAGTTTTGATATATCACAATGGAAATACGGAGAACGGAAGAACTGGGACTAAACGAACCAGAATGCACAAATCAGAGAAGCGGGGAATTAAAATAGCACACACTGTATATAATTTATAACCTTGATTTGGTTACACAGTTACACGCTGGTATGGTGGCATGCAGTGGGCGGGAGAGCACATGCATACTTGCCTCTCCTCCATTTCCCACACATGTCCAAGACACTAATTAAAACTCCTCAATCGCATTTAATTAGCAATGATACACGCAGTACCAATTAAATTAAGCCAATATTTCGAGTGACAGTAGCCGGCCAGAGCGCATGCATGTGGCTAGTTGATCGCTGGTCGATCGGGCCAGTTAACGGAACTGGACGATGGAGCGGTAGTTGGTGTTGGGCACCCAGTTGGCCGGGATGACCTGGTTGGCCACCAGCGTCTTGCCGGAGTCGCTGCGGATGCGGAGCGAGAAGGGCGCCTGGAGGCGGTGGTTGGAATCCAGCCTCCAGATGGATCCCCATGACTCGTGCATCGGCGTCCAGACGCCGGTCGGCCCGCCGTACGCCGACTTGGACTCCATGAGGTCCACCTGCACCACGTCGCCGTCCCGGTTCTCGTACTCGACGAGCACCGCGAAGTAGACGGGGTTCGAGCCGTCCTCCACGTGGAAGTTCACATTCAGGCCGGGGTAGTTGCAGGGCACCCTGCATGAAGCCATAAACGATCGATGGGTTGGTTAATTGAAGTCGCTGTAACAAGCAAAAACGACAACAAGTTTCGATAGTAATTTAGTTTTTTTAGTTACGTTAATCTCTGAATCATTCATTTCTCAGGATCTATTTGGGTCCCAGTTAAAGTAAGTGGTGGTCGTTGTCATTAGAGCTGATTGGGCAGGAAGTACAGCATTAATTGAATGTACATAGGCAGAATGATTCTGTTCATGTAGGGACCAAATCAGTTTGTGTTACGAAGGGGTGTTACTGTGCTAGTATTGCTGACCTCCTGAACTGGATGTCGATGATGCCGGCGTGGCGGAGCTTGTCGTTGAGGCCGGGCTTCGCCATGGCGCCGAAGGCCGTGCCGCTGAGGTCGAAGTGGTACTTGGCGACGGGGTAGTAGTTCATGTCGGTGATGATGACCGTCTCCGGCTTGCCAGAGCAGGCAGGGTCGTTGCGGCATCGTATCTGAGAATGCAAGCACAAGGTCAACCAATGTACTGGTACCACATGTTATCCTCGAATTTCATGGCAGGGCGAAAAAAAGGAGCCACTGTTAGCTTTGACCAGTCACTTTAAATGATTAGCATCGACTAATTAATTAATTAATTAAACATGGTCGGCGCCGTGGTGAAACTAATTCGCGTACCTGATAGCAGGAGCCGCAGCCCTTGCCGTCGTTGAACAGGGGCTCGTTGCCGCAGGACGTCATGGACATGAACGGGTACTGGTTCACGCCCTTGAAGCCGCAAGCACCTCCTGCAGATCGATCAATGCCACGGCATTAGTTCACAGACGGCCAAAGGAGCATCACGTACTGCATCGGCAAGGCACGTACCGTTATCGTCGGGGCCGGCGCCGGTGGGCGCGCCGTACCAGGTGGCCTTGGCAGGGAGCCAGGCGGAGCTGTAAGGGGTACCCGCGGAGGCATACGTGACAAGGAGGGAGAAGAGTGCAACAAGCGCGACGACCTTGTCGGACAGGGCGGCCATCTTAGCTATCACTACTAATTAACCTTCTAATTCAATTCTGAGAGTGGTGGGCTATGTACTAGCAGTACTTGTCTGGTTTGTGTTTTGATGGTCGGAGGGGACGACATTGCCGGGGTATTTATAGGCAGGCAAATGGGCAATGAAATGGGATCGGCAATTCGGCATCAATGGTCGTTGCACCCGACGACGACGTGCCAAGGTCACATGCATGGCTACGGAGCGAATCATGGAGGAATGGAGGCTTCGGTTCACAAGCGTACAATTATAAAATCACATCTTGTCAGTTATCGCAGTTATGTTATTATGGTTATTGAAAATAATATCGATCTTGTCTCAGATCGAGATGTACAGCTCGATCTCTGACCGTTGGATCAGATGGGAAATGGGGGATTCGGGCACATGCAGCCGGTGTAAGTGTGTAACCATAGGAACCGAGCGGCGGGTCGGTTACAATACATGGACACTAATCTCGGAATCATTGGAAGCAATCATTGTATCGAGTATCGATCCTGTGTCTGACTAGAACTTCAATAAATACGTTCGACCACGTATAGTTACAGGCTTAAATTTATTTTGGTTAATTTATGAAAAAAGAATGGCTACCGCTTCTAGTACTCTACCGATACATCATACCGTGGGTGTTATAGGGATATACTCCTAATTTTAGTGTGTTGAATAATTTACAAGAACATCCAGGTGTTTGACGAAACCCTTGTTTTTGCGAAATATCAACTAGCTATCAGACCTCAAGGAGGTCAGACCGACCAAGGAGGTGGTTTGACTAGCCCATGCCGACGGTTTGACCGGCCAAGGGTGATAGTCAAACCAATCGAGGGGCTGGCGGTCAGAACAGCCATTGGGTGGCGGTTTGACCGGCCAAAATAAAATGTGAATTTTAGCAATCGGCCAAAAATCACGTATGACAGTAGGTGAGAGGATGTGTTTGCACTTGGTCTCACGATTTTTGGAGTTTTGAGCCGAAAGTAGATAGAGTTTGAAAATTTCAGAGAATGTACAAATTTCCAAGGCTAAGTCCATGGGCGGTCTGACCGGCCACTAGTTGGCGGTCGGACCGGTTGGCGGCCTAACCAACCAGGGTGGCGGACTGGCCAGACAGGGCATGTTCATGCACAGGGGCAGTGGTGAACTTCGTGGGTTAGGTCAAAGTCACGTTTTTTTAGTGAATGTGTGTTGTATGATGCATGTTTTAGATAACGTGGGTCAAGTCACGAAGAACTTGTGTCCCAAAATGATTTCTTGGTGTATTGTTGTGCAGGTGACTTGGACTCAACGACAATCAACGACGAGGATGATCGAGACTAGGCTAGGAGAGTTAAGGTCCAGAATGATCGAAGATGTCGAATGAAGTCATTGGACTCAAGCATGTCGCAAGATGGACAAGAATGACCGAACGAGAGGTTCGGTGCGATTGATTGCATCAAGTGGCGTAGGGTCGATACAAGTATCATGGTGGTTCCAGTGGAAGCCGGATGGGAGAGACTTGCCAACAAGAAAAGAGTCATGGATCAAACTACGCGTGGCGAAGTATGTGATTACGTCACGACGATTGGACCCGGTTTTCAAAGAAGGATTGAGAATGAGTATTTTGATATCTTCACCAAAGTACTGGATCAGTGACCTTTGGAGAAACCGTGACACAAAACGGCGCAAGGAGAGATGGTTTAGGTCAAGTGAAGATGAAGATCACGAAGAAACATATTTGGAAACCCTGGTTCGTCGTCCGCTTTGAGAAGTGTGCGTTGGTGTAGACATGTTTGTGTTTAGGCTTAACGAGTGCCCGGTACGGTTTTTCTCTAAACCTAGCATCCACTATAAAAGGGAGGTGTGTAGGATTTGCACCCTTATCCGTGAAGCCTCAAGTCTAGAAAACCCTAATATGTGATTTAGAGCTAGTTAGTGGCGGATCCACCATGGGGGCGCGAGGGCGCTGGAGCACTAGCCCCACTCGTCGCACATTTGATACCCTCCTAGTACCTCTGTCATTACTTGCATCATAAATCTAGTTAATTTTGTTATTAAGATTAGTATTAATTGTGCATATTTTTGGACTTTCGAAACACACTATCCATTATTAAGATATTACATTTAATGTATTTTTCATTTTAACTTTGTTTCTCATAACTTATGTATCAATTTGGATTACACATGCCATTTAAATATGTGTTTGCTAGCTTACTTCATGATAACTTTGTCCCACTAGCTCCCCTCTATTTTCGTCCTTGTTCATGCTCTTTTTTATGCCCTTTTGGATTTAGGGTGTTTCTTTGTTTTCCTTGGATCTTTTGTCGTAATCCAAGTTTCTAGGACCTGTGGGAATCCATCTAGGGTCATCTAGACCATCATCCACCTACGAGCAAGTTTTTGGATCGAAGTTCGAATTTCCTCAGTTCTTGTGCCCTCTTGATTTCATCCAAGAAATTCGTAGAATCTTGGCCTCGATCTTCCCGATCGTTGATTAAAATATGTTTGTGACCTTCTTGGTGGGCTATGATTGAAATTTTAAGGGATTTAGATCATGGATTTGGAAATTATGTCTTTTGGGATCTTTGCGGGTTGTTCTCAAGAGCCCAGCGGTCAGACCGGTCATCCTTACGGTCAGGCCGGCGACCATTCGGATAGACCGACCAAGTGGGTCAGTCAGACTAGCCTCAGTGCCGTGTTGTGGGGTTTTGCCTCTGGGTTCGTCGGTTTCAACGCAAGACTTCTAATGTGCTGGTGTTTCTGATCTTCCTAGCTTCTATAACAATGTAGGAGAAGAATAAGTTGAAATCGGTCAGGGTCGAAAAAGAATAATGCTCCTATACATCCTCCTCTAGTCGTCGTTCCGGTCCAACACATACATATGTGCACTGACCGTATTATTGTCCCTTTGAAAATGTGAATACTAGGGTTACAACTTACAGTACCCTGCAAGGTTAGAAACCGACCTAACCTAGCTTTAGGACATGCGAAACACAGCTGTTGGACCGAAAAGGGCAAATGAGGGGGTGAATAGGAACATATATCTTTTTTTACCGTCATCGGTATTCAATTTCTTCTTCACTATAATAGTTATGAAAGCTACGAAGATCAAAGTACAATAACACAATGGAAGTCTTGCATTAAAACCGGAAAACTCCGAGGACAAAGCCTCTCAGTCGATCTCAAAGCCCAGGGCTGAGGCCAGTCTAATCGCCTAAAACCTGGTCTGACCGCTGTCTACAGGGACAACAGCCCGAAGTGATCTCAAATTGACCTAACTTTTTCTCTCTCTCTGTTTTTTTCGATGACAATTTTTCCCAGACCGAAAAAAAAATGACCAACCCCTTCGAAGCAGACCTGTGCAAAATTATGCCCAGCGCCTTAACCTGAGTGCAATAATTGTTCTGCAAATGGTACGACGTGCAACCCAACAACATCGCAATTCGCAAAGGATACTGCTGTGCACGTAGGCCCGGCGATGGTAGCTCACGTGCAACTAGCGGCTAGTGTACATACTACATAGCAAGCAAGCAAGCAGCCCGTGCCTCCGTGTGTGCGCGCGCGCCGGTGAGCAGAGCACTCGTTGCGGCAGAAGCGAAACACCGAAAATCTGGTGCAATAGCTCATATGCAGTTTTGATATATCACGATGGAAATACAGAGAATGGCGGAACCGGGGCGTGCAGTGAATAACTGAATAAGCCCACACTTGAGAAAGCAGAGCACGTACGAGAGCATACTTAAACACTGTACGCATGGAATTTGTAAACATGATTTGGTCACGTTCATTGCGATAGTGGGCGGGATAGCACATGGATACTACTCCACTTGGCTCCTCCATTTCCCACACATCTTCAAGATACACAATTACAAAACAGGTACCTAATTGAAATCCCTCGATCCATCGCAATTTGTAAACACACAACACCAAATGAATCAACTAGGCCTCGATCTGAGCAGTCAACGGAACTGGACGACGGAGCGGTAGTTGGTGTTAGGCCTCCAGTTGGCCGGGATGACCTGGTTGGCCACCAGCGTCTTGCCGGACTCGCTGCGGATGCGGAGCGAGAAGGGCGCCTGGAGGCGGTGGTTGGAGTCCAGCCTCCAGATGGAGCCCCAAGAGCGGCGCATCGGCGTCCAGACGCCGGTCGGCCAGCCGTACGCCGACTGGGACTCCATCAGGTCCACCTGCACCACGCTCCCGTCCCGGTTCGCGTACTCGACGAGCACCGCCAAGTAGACGGGGTTCGAGCCCTCCTCGACGTGGAAGTTCACGTTCAGGCCCCGGTAGTTGCATGGCACCCTACACCGACGGTCGATGCGTCAGATCAGATCATCTTGTCGTTGGCCATGCATAATGATCAATGATCAAAGTAGGAGCAAAAAGGTCAAGACGTATTTTAGGTCGTTTACGTTCTCTGAATCATTACTGCGAATCTCTTTAGGTCCCAGTTCATGAACTGGTCGTCGCCGTTAGAGTTTGTTGGGCCAAATGTAATGCATGCAAGGGGCTCCACAATACAAGTAATCAAGTATATACAGAGAGCTATTTTACAATACACTCAATTTAATACCGGTGACTCATTCTTTTTTATTCAATCATTCAGATTAGTTAGGATGCGACACATGGCAGTATGAGTAGTGGAATCATGACGGGAATAGAATTGTAATTGCATCAAATTTGATCTATACTACTATTATATGCTATTTGTAGAATATGCTGTAAAATTTACCTATACATATAGACAAGATTATAGATGATTCTATTCAGCTTCACCCAAGTAGTTTGTGTCAGAAATGTAACCGACCTCCTGAACTGGATGTCGATGATGCCAGCGTGGCGGAGCTCGTCGGTGCGGCCGGGCTGGGCCATGGCGCCGAAGGCCGTGCCGCTGAGGTCGAAGTGGTACTTGGCGACGGGGTAGTAGTTCATGTCGGTGATGATCACCGTCTCCGGGTTGCCAGAGCAGGCGGCGTTGTTGACGCATCTTATCTGAAAAAGGCAAGCATAAGGTCAACGTGATTGCCGAGTTGTACTACTCCCTCTATTAAAAAAAATAGGTGACGTCTAGAATGCATTCATTTTCAGTCAAACTATTTTAAAGTTGACTAACAATATCTTTATATATATTTAGATCAACCATACGTACCTTGAAAATACTTTTGAAATATTATAGTTTTATTAGGCTTTATAAATTTACTGCAGTAGAAAATGATGGTCATATTTATGTTTGGAGACCCTTATACTAGTCCAGCCATCCACGAATTCTAAGGCAGAGCATTCACTAACTGTAACATTGCAAAGTGGAGCAAGAGTGTTACCTCTGACCAGTCAAATTAGGTTATTATCACATGGCGGGCGACATGGTGGAACTAACTTAATTATTCACTCCATCTATTCTTACATAGATGTTATTTTAGAATTTATGCCGTCAGAGTTTGTAAACATTACTGACTAATATGGACAAAAATATTTACGACCTGTTTGGAACACGTGAAAATGATATTGGTATTTTTGCTATTAAAAAACTCATACCATTGTATTTTATACAATTTTCACTGATATCAACTTAAAACAGAAACAATAATCACATGTGTGTTGAGACGGTATCGTCCAAGGAATACCTGATAGCAGGAGCCGCAGCCCATGCCGTCCTTGAACAGGGGCTCGTTGCCGCAGGACGTCATGGACATGAATGGGTACTGGTTCACGTTCTTGAACCCGCAAGCACCACCTGCAATGCAGATCGATCAACGCCACGACATTAGTTTCCCGATGGCCAAGAGAGTACTACTAGCTAGAGCAATACTGCATTGGCATCCACGCTCCGTGCATCGATCGGCACAAATACACACATAGGAGCTTAGCTGGCCCTAGGTCAAGTCTCAAGCCGGCTCAACTAGTTTTGATCTAAAGTCAAATTCCTTAGGCCATTATCTTGGAAGTCTGAGGTCTAGCTCCGTCTTTATACACACATACCGTTGTCA
The DNA here is from genome assembly GCA_036346405.1 of Phyllostachys edulis. Classification (NCBI taxonomy): domain Eukaryota; kingdom Viridiplantae; phylum Streptophyta; class Magnoliopsida; order Poales; family Poaceae; genus Phyllostachys; species Phyllostachys edulis. The sequence goes on from CM070564.1 coordinate 42,691,275, forward strand.
TCAGGGCCAGCACCGGTGGGCGCACCGTACCAGGTGGCCTTGGCAGGGAGCCAGCCGGCGCTGTTAACCGGCTGGGCGGCGACAAGCACGGAGAAGAGTGCGACAATTGCAACGGCATTGGTGGAGACTCCGGCCATCTTAGTACTAGAAGTCTAGAACCTTCTAAGAGTTATAGACTATGTACTGCACTTGCTAGTAATAGTACTCTGATTTGGGTCTTGATGGCCGGATGGGAGCTAATTGCCAGGGCATTTATAGGCTGTGAAATGTGATCGGCAGTCGCCATCAATAGTCGTTGCTAACCGACGTGCCGTGTTAGAGCTTCGTCACATGGCTACGGAGCGAATCATGGAGGAATGGAGGCCTCGGTTTACGAGCGTGCCTTTATAAAATCACATCTTGTCAGTTATCGCACGTTACGCCATGGACGTACACCCGTACTGTACTTCAGTACCTGCCAATGATTTCTATTCACAGGTCAAATGTTTCTCGCAAAAAGTCAGATGATTTTTATGCCATTGGATCAAACCCCAACCTACCCTGATTCCTCGCATGTGTCTCTGCCTTATCCCCTTATCTCCATTCGCATGCCATCACTAGCTATTCACGTCATGGCTCCTCGTCGGTCAGTGGCGGAACTAAGAATTCGATTGACCCGGTGTGAACTTGTGCTTTAAAAAATACCTCAGTAGACCATGTACACCTCACGCCTGGACAGTGGCTTCGGCCTCCAAGCCTTGCCGCCTGACCCATGACCCCATTCGCCATGCCTTGCCCCACGTCTTTGCGCCACCGCCCTCGCGCCCATGACCCCCGCAGCCACAACCCACAATGTCAAGATAGAAGCAATAAATCTACTAAACGTCTAAACATATGACAATTTACATACTACATGTCTACATGACAACATTCAACAATCAACATGGAAAATGGCGGAGACCGGAGAGTGCACCGCCCACACCACAAGAACACCATGAAAATGCAATTGTCTCGCCAAACTCAATTAAATGGACAGATCTGAAAATGGAACTATGGAAATGGAAGCATTCAAGCATAGCATTTGTCTCGGACCTCATCTTCACCTCGGTGGCTTGGTGTGTCTGCTGGTCAGAGCTCGCCTTACCCTACCCTGGCACACAGACGCCATGCCACACACACATGGCGGCCGCCTTGCCCCTTACACGCCACTATGCAGCTACTGCTGTGCCCTGCCGGTGGCGGTGGCGAGCGATTGACCTGCACAGCAGACTGACGGGAGGAGGAGGATTGGAGGAAGAAGAACCGAAGAGGAGGATTGGGGGAAGAAATCGAAATGGCCAAATCAAATGGGGATTCCGAATTAGGGATTTAGCTACCTTTAGGGTTATGCCTTGTGCTGGATTCACTTGGGCCTTGGGCCACCTGCCTCGCTTCTCAGACCCGGCCCACGGCGCCCTGCTGCTTGCTCAAGCTCAAGCCTCAGCCCCATGGAGTCAGGCGACGGAGGATGAAGAGCCATGGAGATGGAGGCTTGGTCGCCGCGGCTCATGAAGTCGCCTCGCCGGGAGACCGGCGGCCGCCTCGGCTTGCCGGGTGGCTCCACCACTATCGTCGATCGATCCCAAGACCGTCTTTGCCTATTCACGTCGTGGCTCCTCGTCGATTAGTCCCAAGACAGTGCCAGCACCACCCCTATCGCGACGCACCTTCCCTTTGACCTACCGCCGCATCCACCTCCTCCAAAGTCCAAAGCCCCCTTGTCTTCCCTTCCTCACGCTATTGCCTACCTACACTATTGCTGCCATTAGCACTAGAGAGTAGAGACAACTCAAAACCTTAATCAAAGAAAAAGAAGGGTCTATATTGTTGACAATGGCACTAGTGATGAGGTTGGCTTCGCCGACCTAAATCCATAAATTTTAGGACGAATCTTTGATCATATATATGTAGTAGAAAATGCAGTTTTAGCAAACTTTCAGAATTAATTCCAACATATTTAAATAACATTATAGCATAATTCCAGCATAATTTAAATGACCAAATTAACATATACTCATGTAATTCTTTTAAGTCATCTAAAAAGAATAATATGCTCAACACATACAACTTGTGCACAAATGAAATCAGCATAAAGCTAAGATTTGGTATTTTGATATTGCTCTCAGATGTAGAGTTGCACAAGATTTTAACCTTGGCCTTCTCAACACTTTAGTCTATACTCTTCATTAATTAAACATGACAATTTAGATTCAAAATTTAAGCTCTAACCAATACTTTACTAAGCTGTCAAAAGACCTGAAAAACAAAAGGTCACATAAGATAATTTTCAGTCAATAGGGAACCAAAGTTGATCACACACAGAACTTTGAGTACCAACAAAACTTGATAAGCCTTAGTGTAACTCACAGGATCAGCAAGCCTGCTACTTGGATAATAGAAGGACAAACCCACAGAACTGCTAGTGACCACCAGAACCAAAAGGCAATACAACTAGTTCCACTCAAAAGTGATAGAATGACAACATATCAAGATGACAGCAGTAAGTACCAAAGTAGAGCTCAAATATGAATTGATTATCAGTTCAATTTCAGTATTTGACCATTATCATCACAGAGTAGAAAGGCAGCCCACATTAAATTCTTTGCAATATATCTCCCAGTACTAGTTACAATAATCAACCACTACTACAGAAAAGGTCTTCACAGACGATTCAAAAATATCATTACAGACGGTTTCCGGAGCCGTCTGAGTTTATAGGTCAGTGATGACATGAGGTCATCACATATGGTTTTGGAACCGTCTGTGATGCATGCTATCACAGACGGTTATTAACTCATAACCGTTTGTGATATATGACTATCATAAACGATTTGTATCTAGAACCGTCTGTGATAAATGCCTATCACAGATGGTTCGTGTTTAGAACCGTCTGTGATATATAAATAAAACCTCCAAGCAATGGTCGCTTGTGCCTTTAAAAGCGGCTTTATATATATATATATATATATATATATATATATATATATATATGTGTGTGTGTGTGTGTGTGTGTGTGTGTGTGTGTGTGTGTGTGTGTGTGTGTGTGTGTGTGTGTGTGTGTGTGTGGTCCCCACCACTTTGGGGGTCATGAGGAGGATGACACGGCTACCACAGCAACCTCTCATCGAGCCCCTACAATTGAACTCTCAAAAGATGTTTTAAGGTGGAATTTGAATAAGTCTAGGCTTTTCTCGGTACAATCTTTCTATATGGCACTAATTGGAAATACTCAAGCTCCCATTAGGGAGTTCTTTTGGTGCATTAAAATTCCATTAAAAGTGAAATTTTTTTCTTTGGTATCTCAAGAGAGGGGTATTATTAACTAAAGATAACATGTACAAAAGAAAGTGGAGGGGAAGCAAACAGTGTTGTTTTGTAATAAAGAGGAAAGAATTCAACATCTATTTATTGACTGACCCTTTGCACGCCTTGCGTGGTGGGCTGTTCAATGTGCGTTTAATTTATCTCCTCCTGTGAGCATAGCAAATATGTTTGGGAATTGGTTAGTCGGTATTCCAAATATTTTAAAGTCGTAACTCTTAGTGGGAGCTAGTGCCTTATGCTAGTCTATTTGGCTATGTCGGAATGAGTTTATTTTTGACAAAAAGATTATCAATAATCCCTTGCAGGTGATCTTCTCAAGTGGGCATGGGCTATGTACCTGGGCAAACCTGCAGAAATCAACCCACAAGAAGGCTATGTTAGCTGGGAGCGCCAGGTTGGAATTAGTGGCGAAGCAAATTTTAAACTTCCATGGGTGGCGGTTTAGTCATGGAATTAGTAATGATTGAGTTTAAATTTCAGTCATCCTTTGGTTGTAAGGCTTCAGGCCACTGTTAACTCTCTATGGTACTTTTGGCACTTTAAATCTTTAAATAAAATAGGCTATGTGCATCTTGGATGCAGCGGCCAGGAGAGTTTTCGCTCTTCCATTATCTAAAAAAAATGTGATTTCCATATTACTCAAGTGGCGTATAGCAAATCTATAATCTCTTTCAGATCAAAATATACATCGATGTGACATTGGGTTAGGACTCACGAGATTCGGGTACAACTGGAAACCAAACGGCAGGTCGATTACAATGCATCAATGTTTGTATCATTGGAAGCAATCATTTATGTATCGATGTATATTACTTGTTTTAGAACATGATCATTCCATCGATCGTGTGTACAACTAACAAATACGTCTAACCATATATTTGCTGTCGGACTAAATTTATTTGGAATTCTGAAAAAAATGCATCGATATATATTACTTGTTTTAGAACATGTTCATTGCATCGATCGTGTGTACAACTAACAAATACATCTAACCATATATTTGCTGTCGAACTAAATTTATTTGGAATTCTGAGAAAAAAATTTGATTCTCATGTTCTATTTAGTATTATTAACTAGCTTAATGATTGTGCTCTGCTACAGATAAATAAAATAATATCATATTACTCCAGCACATCAATGTCATCGGGATCGGGCTACTCTAGGCCATCAGCTCCACCTTAGTGGTCGTCAGATCTCCGACTAAGCTCGTGTCACGCCTCTGATGACAAGCTCGGTCTACATCGTGACCTCTGCTCTGCCGACGTGCAGAGTCAAACTTCATTTGTATTGATGTTAATTTATTTGTTGGTATATTTTTTATTTTTTTTTGTTAGAGATGTTTTGGGACATGAAATTTGTTTGTTGAGGATGTCCTAATTATTTTGTTTTTTTAGATTTTTTTTAGGGAGGTCAAAGGGGAGATGGGAGGGGAGACGACGATTCATCACTCACTAACTTCTCTTTTTTATACCCTCTCCAATAACAAAAGAAAGTCGTTTTGGGTTATGTGTTGTGGATATCATGAGGATATGCTTACGATCATGAGGATATGCTTATGATCTTAGGATGATACAATTAGCAATGGTGGAGAGGGTTTATTGAAACACTCGTTTTCAGCACATTTCAGAAAATGTCAGACTCCAGGCGGTCCATCCGGCCATGGTGGCAGTCTGACTAGCCATCCCTAGTGGTCAGATCGGCCATGGGCAGACTAAAGGCGCGGCGGTCTGACCGGCTGAAACTTTCAGTGGAAGTTTGTATTTGGCCAAAAATAGAGGGTGTAGACAAGAGAGGGGATTTTTCTGCACTTGATTTCATAATTTTTGGAGCTTCGAGCCAAAAGTTCTATTCATTTTAAATTTCCAGATAGGTTTCGGATTTCTAGAGAGAAAATTTGGCTAAGTCCATGTGCTGGCGGTCAAACCGGACAGGGGGCGGTCAGACCAACCATGGGTAGCAGTATGACCGATTTTATCCTGTTCGCTGGTCGGTAAGGCGGTAATGTTAATAGGTTAGGTAAAATTTATGGTTTTTAGTGTATATGTGTTGCATGATACATATTTTTACTAATGTAATGTGGGTCAAGTTGCGAAGAATTTGTTCCCGAAATCAATTTCTTGGTCTATTATTGTGTAGAAGGCTTAGAGGTCAATGACGATTAACAGCGAGAATGATCCGAACTAGGCTTGGAGAGCTGAGATCCAGAATGATCAAGGATGCTGGGTGAAGTCAGTAGACTCAAGCATGATGCAAAATAGACAAGAATGATCGAACGGGAAGTTCAGTGTGACGGGTTGCATCAAACGACGCAGGGGTCGGTGCAAGTTCCATAGTGGTTTCGGTGGGAGCAAGATAGGAGAGACTTGTCGATATGAAGAAAGTTGTTAATCAACCTAATGTGGTGAAGCGTGGGATTGCTTCATGAAGATTGAATTCGGTCTTTGGAGAAGGATCGAGAATGAGTATTTTGGTAACTTCACCAAAATACCACCTTGGTGACCTTTAGCCAAACCGCGGTACAAGACGACACAAGGAGAGACGGTTTAAGTCAAATAAAGATAAAGATCACGAAGAAACAAATTCAGGAATCCCGGTTAGTCATCTGCTTTGAGAAGTGTGCATGAGTGTAGATCCGTTTGTGTATAGGTTTAATGGGTGCCCGTTAGAGTCTTCTCTCTCAGCCTAGCCTCCACTATAAAAGGGAATGTGCAGATGTGGAGTTCCCAAGTCCTTCCAAGAGAGAAATTATAATTTGTGATTTGGGTATTTTAGAGTAGTTGAGGCTAAGGTTTGTGAGAGATTGATTGATTGCGTGCTCAAGTGTTGAGATTTTATCTTCCATGGTGGAGTGGCTATAAACTAACATCTATCCCAAATTAATCCAAGTAAGATTCCTTCAAGATGAGTCTCTTCTTGTTCCTGCTCTCTCTTTGATGGCTTTTGGGATTTTGGTGATCCTTTGGTTTTTCTTTGATTTCTTGCTGTAATCTTGCTTGATGTGACTTGTGGGAATAGATTTTTTTTAATAATCTTTTTTATTATGAAATACAGTAATATACCTGCACTTTTTTTTTACAGAAATAATCTTTTGTCGCTCCCCCATTGGACGACTTGGATAGTCGCCCAACGGTTGAGCGACCAGTATACAAGTAGGCCAATGGTTGAGCGACAAATTTACAAGTCATCCGTCGGTTGAGCAACTTGTACTAGTCGCTTAACGGTTGAGCGACACATGGACAAGTCGCTGATCGGTTGGGCGATTTAAGATAATAATATTATTACTTTATTAATCTGATGGAAATAATTATGGAGGAATAAATGACAAATTTTGTAGGTAATACATTTAGCAAATCTTCTTTGCAGGTTGTTTATTAAAAGGGTAGTGACATGGTTGGTTGGTCCATTTGTGATTTTTGTAAATTCTCAAGGGTACGAAGTCTGTTAGACTCACAATAACATTTTGTGATCGCCGTATGTTATTGTAGTGTGGTAAATTTCTAAAGAATTTTGTGATGATGTTTGAGGTAGCAATGATTTGTATGTAGGAAGGTAAGTAATATTGCGATATGCTAGGGAATTCATACACGGTGGAGAACTTTGAAGAAATGGTGCAATGATAACAACATGATAGTTGATCCGACTAGGGGGTTACATGGCACGCATGCTAATAAAATAAGGACGGTACACGCATGCCTTTAGGAAATTAGAAATACATAGGACATACGATCGAAGAGGGTCGAACTACTGCGTGGAACATGGCCATTTGCCCTTGCGGCCCAGCTCGGCATTGTACTCCTCGCCTTGCGCCTTAGCTTTCGCTGTGATGGCCCTCTTCTGCACCCTCTCGGCCTTTCGTCGCCTGGCATGCTCGCGCTCCCGCCCCTCGTGCAACCTCTCGCGCCTCTTCTTCTCCTCCATCTCAGCCTGCAGCTCTTCGAGGTGCCTTTCATAGCCCTCACAATCCTTCCTGGCCCAGCTCTTCCATGTCAGTAGCATCTACATATCGTAGGGGTAGATCTTATCGTCGATCCACTGGCTGAAGTCGCACAGGCGCGACGAAGACTGCGGTGGGAAGAGAGACAAGGTTACAGTGTAACGGGAAGCAAAAAAGTATTGCACACTTGAATACGATTTCATTACCGGCTGCCTGCGGCTTGTCGTGTCAAACCTGCGATCGGGATAGTCTGCGCAGTAGTTTGGGCGGCACCAATAGCGCAGCCTAATGGTCCACTCGTCGGTTGATTTGACGCACTTGCAGGCGTCCCAGCACCAGCAAAGGGGTGGCTCCACCCCCGTTGGGGGCCCTTCCGAAGGGCATTCATTGGGCATAGGAGGGGGCGTCTCGACCCGGAATCGTTGAGCGTACTGCGAGGGAAGCTCCTTAGATTGACGAGCTCCGGAGGTGGGCGGTGAGTGTAAGGCTGCTGACTAAACACCCTGTGGCAAGCGGTGGTCTGCTGGGGAGCCTCCCAATCCTTCAAAAGCTTGCGGATGTGCTCCCATTTCTTCTCCTTGTCTATATTATCTAGGTAGTGTTGTTGGTGTAGAGTTCCTTGCCGAGTAGCATTGTATTTATAGTGAGAGCAGACACAGTTGTAGCGGCTCCATTGCGATGAGGCACGGATGTGTTTCATGTCCGTGCGCTGCGCCCTTCGAAGTGGAATATTTGCGGCAGTCCAGTGGTCTCTTTGTGCTTTACAGAGCGAGGTCACGTCCTGCTTTACAAAGAGTGGTCATGTCCTGCTGCTTTGCAGAGAGAAGTCATATCCTGCTTTGCAGAGAGTGGTCACGTCCTGCTTTCCAGAGTGAGGGCACGTCATGCTTTGCAGAGATAGGTCACGATGACAAATTGACACTTTAAATGAAGTTAAAATTTGCAATTACGATACAATTAGTTCCACAGTGCGTACAATAAGCAAAGTACTAACTGAAGTACAAGTTACAACATGCTACCATTTCTAATCTTACTACCACTACAAACACAACAAGAAGTGGTGCTACACTTCACGCTGGTGTTCCTTTGTGTCGGCAGGTGCCTTGCAACGTCTCGTAGTGTGGCCTGCCTGATGTCTATGACCGCAACGTCTACCTACCGATCCAGCTTCCCCTTCGTCCATATCGTTGCTAATGCGACGACTCTGCCGACGGCCCTTCCTACCCTTCAACAGGTCAAGATCCAGAATCCGAGTCCTGTGTGCAATATCCAACGTGGCGAAGTTGTCCACAACCCCGAAGCCTTCTAGCTCGCCGCACGCTTGCAGCATCCTCTCCTTTACAAGTACTCCGACATGAAGTTCGATGGGTCCATGTTGATAGTACCGCACGCAACGAGCACATGAGATCATAGCTTGTGAAGGAGCTTTGGCTTGTTGCAAGTGTAGTTAGGTACATTCACATGATCTCCAAGGCACACCTCGTTGGTAACAAGAGAGCGAGCCGTCCCGAATCCGGCTTTGTCCCGAAGGAGCACGTCGAAACGATGCTCCGTATTACCCATCATGAAAATGTGTTCGACTAACCCTTCTCAATCTTGGCCTACATGTACGCCGTGATCTTCGAACAGAATGGTGTATGTGGATTGGCTGCATGAAGTGCCGCATTTTGTAACATCCCATTTTTTGAGTTTTAAAGAAATGTTTTGAATAGTTAGTAGGAGAAAATTCACCATTTGGATTTTATTTGAATTTAATTAAAAAGCTTAATATTATACTTTGTGCATTAAAACAATTTAATTTGACTAAAGTCAACATCAACTATTGTCAAAACTATTTTATTTGGGTTCTATGTGCTTGGATATATTTTTCAGATTTTTCTAAAAAAATTTCAAGTTCATTTGCTATTTTCTATTGCTTATTTGAATTTATGATATTTCCTTAAAAAGAAAACCTATTAAAATCTCAGTTAAAACTCCTTGGGCCGATTTCCAACCCAGTCAACCCGTTCCTATTCAATTCGGACCAGCTCCGCATCAGCCCAATCCCGCGCGCTCGTTAGGTGGGCCCATATCTTTTGTCTCACTGCCAGTGGACCCGCCTTCGTCTTCGTCTTCGTCTTCGTCTTCGGAGTCCTGCTCATGCTCGCCATTGAAGCCCTTCTAGAAACTCAAGAAATCCTATCTAAACCACCCCGGATTTGGTTACTAGATCTTATCTCTAGCTTAACCGCGTTCGTATCTGCAATTAATCGTTCACGATACGGATTCTATCCCTTTCTATTTCGGGATTTCCTCTCGTGTTCATCTCGGACTCCTTTTGGGCGTTTCCAAAATTGTGCCGCCCGCCCCCTATAAATAGCACCCCGAGGTTCGCCCTCGCCTCCGCATCCTAGAGCCGCCACCCATTGAGCCCCAATCGCTCCAGCGCCGCCATAATCCGAGCTTTAGGGTTTTCGCCGCCGTCGGTTTTTCTTCGATTGCGCCGCCGTTGACATCGCCTAGCCATCGTGGTCTACGTCGTCATCATTACCGTCACGTGGGCTACCTCTAGAGACAACCCACACCGCTGGAGTCATGCCGGAGCTCTCGTCCGACAAAATCAGATCTGCTTCGCCGCTCAACGCTTGCCGCCGGCCAACTCCGATGCCATCTTGTTCTCAAACCGGTACCGTCGTGTGCGCAATACTTCGCTCTACCTACTAGTACCACCCACTCTCGCCAGCGAGCCGCCGTTCGCCCTTTTCGTGCGGACTCGAGCCTCACCCGTGTCCAGCTGATGTGTCGTGCCATGTGGCCGTCCACATTAGCGTCCACCTCAGCATCTGTGCGTGCGTGTCGGCCCACATAGGCACTGACTCAGCAGCCACGTGTGCGTGCGTGCCACCCGAGCCAATCTCATATTCAATCGGTTCGATGGACCGAGTCTACCGTGAACCAGGTCGCTCACGTGTGGGCCCTACATGTCGGATTTTCTTTTTAATTCTTTTATTCCGAGCGCTGACATCATCGTTGCGCAATAATCTGGATTTTCCTTTGGAAAATAATTCGAAAATTCAGTAAAATCCTATTTTAGGGTTTTCTTCAAATTCAAACTTCCCAAGCTCGTATCTTTTGCATTCGAACTCCGATTGAGCCCATTTAAATTTTTAAATTCATCTAAATTCGAGATCTATTTATCTGAGATTTTTATTTGATTTTTGGAGTTTTTTTTGCCTCTATTTTTATTTGTTTTGTTTGTTTGTTTCGTTTGCGAGTAAGCGTTGATACCTCGGGAAGATTTGAAGAATAAGAAGCACCTCAAGACCAAGATCAATACCAAGACCTTTTCCAAGGCAAATTATACCTTTGATCATATTGAACCCAGTTTTCAAAGTACTTTGATTCAAATTGTTGCATTTACTTTAAGTATGTATTTGAATGCTTTTGGGTATAGCTATTGTCCAATTTGTTACACCCACCTTGATTCATTGTTATGTCATAATCTTTTGTCACCCTAAATTGGTTCATATTTAGTTGGTGCTATGGTATTACCAACGTGGGTTGGTTAGATACGATTAGATTGCTTAGCCATGCTACGAGTCATCATCTCATGTAAGTTGCAAATATAAACTTGACTAAGTGACTATGAAACTATGTGATAAAAACGGTGTGTACTATGTGCTATTACTCGTTGATGACATATGCTGCACTTAACCAACAGGGTGGGAAAGGATTTAGACTGGGGCAAGTGATGGATACTGTGTGCTACTTTTGGTGGAGCTGTGTGCATGGGCTTAATAACCTGTGTGCGTAGGGATTCATAGTACATTGGAAGTCTTGCCTTGGTCAGTTAAGGACTTAACTTTGTGCGCCATTAAACTGAGCCTCTCGTACAACCACATGCCTAATGGGACGGCCTAACTTAGTAAGTTATGGATTCTTGACAATAGTACTCAGAAAGTAGGTTAGGCTTGTTGCATGGGTGGAGGTGTGCTATCAAGTAGTCGCATCGCGGGGCGGTTCGCCGTGTCCCTGTCCAACGATGTGTGTCAGACTTACTTCCTGTGTGGGGTAGTCTGGCGTAAAGCACATCGAGAGTAGCAATGCTTGAGATGAAGTTTTTTAAACATTTTGTTACGATTAGTGCTAGCTACACTAGTTGTATCATGTGGGTGAAGTGTACAAACTCTGCAGAGTGTTAAATCAATCTATTGAATAGCGCGTCATGATCATGGACATGCTCGGGATTTCACACGAGGGGTAGATTTTCATGAAAACCTTGGGAAGGGAGCTGTGTGACTTAAGTCATATGGCTATGTGAATAACTTGATTAGGCTATGTGTCTTTGTGAAATAAAACTGTTAAATTATTATTGTCTATTTATTTTGAATTATACTTTCAATCTATTAATTGTATTCAAACTGCAAATACTGCATTTCTGCAAAAGAGCCACAGAAGCCATTCCTTTGGAATAAGCCATCATGTATAATTGCATTTCTGTGGTATGACTTGCGAGTACGGTTGTGTACTCATGCTTGTTGTAAAACATGCAATAGAAGAGGAGGAGTCATCGCCTGCTTTCGAGGAGGAGTTCATCGAAGGTGCTTGATCGTAGGGTCTTGATCCCAGTCGGTTGCCTGTGGTGAATTGATGGGATGCTGCTACCGTTTCTGTTTCCACTGCTATTTATTTTCTTTGTCAGCCCTGCGTGGCTTAATAATTGTAAACTCGACCATAAGGTCAAAACCCTTATTTGTTAATCAAATTACTCGTTTATGTTATTAACCACTTGTGTGGATCGATATTCACCTGTGTTGACACTGTGTGCACTAGCGTGATCCTGGACTAGTGCATTATACACAGAGGGTTCAGAATTGTATTTTTGGGTCCCGACACATTTGCATGCCTTTCTCTGAAATATCCGATTGTACCGTGCAGAACGCCTTCCACGATGGCGACGAGGGGCTGAGAACGGAGACCCCTAAGAACTCAGTTGTATACCTGAGCAAGGTTAGTGATCATTATGTCGTACCTTGCACCGTTCGTGTCGTGCAGCAAGGACCACTTCTCTAATGGTTCGGCCTCAATCCAATGGAAGAAGCACTTGATGTCCCTCGAGGTCCTCTGCATCACACAGGTAGGGTCAAGCTCCCGCAGTGGTAGGGCGCGCTCGGGTTACGCCACCCCAGGAATGGGCAGACGCTTGTTCCTCTCGACGACGTGCTTCGTGGTGTGCTCCTCCAACATCTCCCACAACACATCAAATTTACGCTGCTGGTTCTGCATAGCCAACCTCTTGAACAACTTCACTAACGGTTGCTGCGGAAACTGCTTGAAGAAGTTGGCCCCCAGATGTCGAATGCACCATCTGTTCCTCATGTCTGGCCAAGGGAATGGCTCCTTGAGGTCTTACTAAAGTTTTCTGACGACGTTCATCATCCTGGGGTGGCGCTCATGAATTATGTAGACATTAGGACGTGCCCCAACTACTCCCACCTTCAGATGTTGAAGGTACCACAATCAGCTGTCAAAATTCCCACTTTCCACGAATGCGATGGCTAAAGTCAGAATCTAATTGTTGCCATCAACGCCAATTGCTGTCAGGATCTGGCCTTTGTATTTCCCAGTTAGAAACATCCCGTCGACTGAGATCACGGGCAACATGTGCCTGAAAGCATCGATGTAGGCACCGAAGGCTAAGAAGGCCCTCTGCAATACCATGAAACCAAGCGACGGTTTTCTGGATGGCTTGTCCTTCACAGCAAGGTATGTGCCTAGGTTCCTGTCCTGCAACACCTGGAGCATACGAGGAGGGTTGTCGTAAGCCGCCTCAAAAGAACCGAATCACCTTTTCAAAGCCTTCTGCTTCGCACGTCATGCCTTCGCGTAGCTAATCTTGTACTTGAATTTCTGCTCGATAGCCACCATGATGTGCTTAGCCTCCAAGCTCCTCTTCTTCGCTATCTCTTCATACATGAGATTGGCTAGGAAGGTAGACGTTTGTTGGACCGAAAATACGACTAGAGGGAGGTGAATAGGAGCACGATCTCTTTTTCTCATTGATTAAATTCAATACTAATTTCACTCCAATAGCTATGAAAGCTATGAAAATCAATATACAAGCACAGTGGAAGACTTGTATTGAATCCAATCAAAACCCCGAAGCAAATAGACCAAAATCTCAAAAACTCGAACTCAAATGAGTTGGGCGGTCTGACCACCATGTAGTTGGCAGTCTGACCTCTCCATGGGCGGTCTGACCTCCAAATACATGGCGGTCTGACCTCCAGGTCAATGAACAGTAAAATCAGCCCAAACTCAAAATCACAAATTGGTCTAACTTTTGATCTACAAATCTAAATAAAACTTGAAACATATCTTCTTTAGGATATCAGGAACCTATTCCAATCAACGATCATGAAGATCGTTGTCAAAATTCCGACCTTTATCCGTTTTAGTGAAGGTTGCTTCAAAATCGAGCCAAATATGAAAACGGTGATTGAGATGATTTCGTGGGAGGAATCAATCCAAGATGGACAAGGATGATCTCCCATACGTCATAGCGTCCTCAATCACAGGAAGAATCAAGCCAAAAGCCCTCAAGAGCAAAACCCCCCTAAAATCACCATTTCTTTCACCAAAACAGGGCAAAATCAAAACTTAGATCCAAAAGCTTGCTCGTGGGTGGATGATGATCAAGATGACCTTAGATCATATCACACACATCCCAGCAAGTAAGATCACAACAAGATCAAAAATAAAAACCTAAGGAACACCAAAAATCTCAAAAGCATCAAAGAGAGAGCAAGAATAAGAACGAACTCAACTTGAAGCAAATCTTGCATGGATTGATTAGATAGATTGTGTATTTACAGCCACTCCACCATGGAGGACAAAGCTCAACACTTGAGCACTCAAATTAATCCATCTCTCATGAATCCTAGCCTCTCCACTCTCCTCTCTTAGCCCTAAATCCCAAAATTAGGGTTTCTAGAATCCAAATGGTTGGGAAGTGCAACCAGCACCCTCCCTATTTATAGTGAAGGCTATCCCCAGAGAGACATCCCAAACGGGCACCCGTTAAGCCCACACACAAACATGTTTCACTTACGCACGCATTTTAAAGCGATGTCTTCATCTTCTCTTGACCTAGATCGCCTCTCCTTGCGCCGTCTTGCGCCGCGGTTTCTCCAAGGCCAAGAAGGTGGTTTCGCACACCCCCACTCACCACTTTTCCGATATAGGGCAATTTCCCAAAATGCCCCTCTACCGACGTTTGGCGATTCTTTCGCCTCGAAGCATCTCCCATGCTCCGTCATCATCCATGTGGCCCCAATGACTTCCCGCCAAGCCTCTCACGCGTCCGGATCCCATCGAACCGTCATCGCTTGCAAATGGTCCACCTTGGCGCACCACATGTCTCATCATAACTGCACCCGGCTTCCTTGACCGTTCAGGACCTCAGCTACCCCCTGAGCCTAGTCCGGACCTTAACTCTTCCCTGAGTCTAGTCCCGGTCCACCTTGTCGCTGCCCATCATGTTCATCACCGGTAACTTCCGCTCCGGTTCCTTATCTTCTCGGCTTGTAAGCAATCCGCTAGCCTTAGTCATCTTCCAGCACCATCTCGATCGTTCTGAACCTCGGTTCTCCTAACCTAGTCCCGATCTAGTCCGCCTCACCATGTCCTAGCTCCGGTGTCCTACAACCATCACAAACAAGCAAACCGTTACTTAGCACCGCACGATGCGTACAATCATCAATTCACATAATTAATGAGGCATGAGCACATACCTTCGTAAAGGCCTTTGCTCAAACTTCGCCTTCTATGGTTCTAGTCCATCTTGCGCCTTTGCTTGCGTCCAACCATCTCATTCGACATCCACGACCGTTCTGGACCTCGGTTCTCCTAACCTAATCCCGGTTTTTTTCATCGTTGACCATAGTTGACTCTAAGTCACCTGCACAATAATAGACCAAGCAACCATTTCCGGGCACAAATACGACCCCGGCACGACGAGCTTTGGGCCGTACCTAGGCCTGACCGAAAGCGAGGTGGACCGGCACGACGCGGCCTGAAGCACGGTGGGCCTGGACTGTGCCGACACGGCACGGCCCAATGCCCAGCTCTAGGCACGCGTGTCTTTTTTTTTTCTCTCCTTCCGTTGATTATTGTGCTTATTGTACTCAAAATGTATACTTTACACTTGCACAAAGCATTTCGCGTTTCGGTGGTTCAAACATTTCGTTCAGCGGCTAACTCAACATACTCGTATGATAAAATAGGCCGCAAACTCTGTTTGTATCAGAATGAACGAATGGAATTTGACCATCAATCTCTCTCTCTCTCTACAAATAAGTCAACACCATGGCTAGAAGCCCGCAATACCTACGCTGTCCTGCTTAGTCTACACCAGTTATGCGATGGCGCCATGGCGCTGTTACACATACAAACTTGTATCATAGCAAAAATTGTTTTGCATAGCTGTGAAAAAATGTTCTGCATCATAGGTACATGCAACCCAATAACATCGCAAAGGATGCTGTTGTACCTGCGCCCGGCACTGCTCACGTGCAGCCAGCGGCTAGTGTAGTACCATAGCAAGCATGCAGCCCGTGCCGCCGCGCGCGCGCGCGCGGTGAGCACTCGTCGCGGCACAAGCGAAACACCGCACCCCACAACGCCACGGACCAGACGAGACGCGATCGGGTGGGATATCGCGCGCCGAAAGCTCAGTCTGAGAATGGCCCGGCCGCGCGGCAACGGTGGGTGCGCGCGGGCCCCGAAAATCTGGTGGAGAGCTCGGCTGATCACTCCATTTTGCGTGCCAATTTCTGGTTCCACCAGCCGGAGGCAGTTGCATTCGCCGTGACCCGCACCTCACATGCAGATGCACCGCAGCCGTCGGCATCCGATTTCTCGCCCGCACATGCACCTGAATCCATCATGAGTCAGTTATTTTGTCCCTTTCCTCAGTTAACTGTTCAGACAAACGGAAAAAAGGGGATGGCTCCTTTTTTTCCTTTTCTTTTGTCTTAAAAAATGGTATCGATAAGCTTTTCTTCGCTATCTCCTTGAAAACTTGAGTGAAGAATGGCTGAACAGAGCACGGCGTTCTTCTTTTACATCAAGCGCAATTACTTTTTTTTGGCGAGGACATCAAGTGCAATTACGTTCAAGAAGCATTTTGCACAACGAAATAGCCTAGGGCTTGTCCAAGAAAATAAAGTTACCATGGCTTCATTTTGTTAATATTTTATTTAGAGGCATTTTGTGGATCTTGTTGAAGACCCCTAGCTAGTAGGCTATGCGTGCTCTGCAGCTTCCGTTAATTTGGTGCAGTCAGTGCTAGTGAGAGTTTAACGCCAGTAATTACGGCGAGAATCCAGTAGGTCCGGGGTGAACCTTAAGCGGCGACGTTGCCGGTTCTCATGTAGAAGTAACGAATCATTCGGATCATGACACGTGGTCATGTAAGGAGGTGAGGTTTATTCTGTCATACGTCATGAGATTAAAAAGGTTTAATATATATAGGTATAAAGATGACGAGGTTTCGTAGGATTTCCTTCTCTTCAGGATCATCATCTATGACCGACGGTTACAGAATTGGTTACTGTACTGGAAAAAGCCTTGGAGTGAGAGACTTGTGTCGGGGGATTAGTTGTATCATTTGCGTTCAGTCGACGCACTAGTCACTGCAATTGAGTACTCCTACGTGTTTTGGTCGTTGCAGAAATTATGGTGTTCCTTTTCAGGATTGCCAAATCTACTGGAACAGGGTACGATCACGAAAAGAAGAAGCATCGATACAGAAATAGAACTTTACGGATTTTGCTATGCAGTCTTGTCTTAGTCCTCGAATTGTTGCAAGTGTTCTTTCGACTTAAATTTGTGGAAAGGCAGCACATTGCAAGTCAGCTGCCGATCAGTTTGTACTAAAAACATTTCCCTTTCTCAACCTCCAAATCTTATTCATCCGGTTCAGAAGTCTTTTCCACCAAGGCCGTACGTTGGTTTGAAAGTCAGGATCAGATTCCCCGAGTGCATGCTTGGTGCGCATGTGCAGCCATGCAGGTTTGATCACAAATGTTAAAACTGATAAATGAGTACTGGTTTAGACAAAAGTTGTCTAGTACTAATTGCCACACAGCAAACTGTAGACATAATTTATGACCTTGATCTGGTTACATACTGGTACAGTGGCAGTGGGCGGGAGAGCACATGCAAACCTGCCTCCTCCATATCCCACTGGCCACTGATCATCTTCAAGACACACAACGACGTCTATACGACACTCGACACCCGACGTCTCACCTAATTGAACCTCCTTACTCCCATGCAACAATCGATACAATACCGAATCAAGCCAATGATTTCAAATGATTGAATATTGTGAGCAGAGCTTGCATGCTAGCTAATGCCGCTGCTGCCGCTGCTACAATATGATTAGATTAGCTGTACTGGACGATGGAGCGGTAGACGGCGCTGGGAGCCCAGTTCGCCGGGATGACCTGGTTGGCCAGCAGCTGCTTGCCGGACTCGTTGGTGATGCGGAGCGAGAAGGGCGCCGTCAGCCGGTGGCCGGAGTCGAGCCTCCAGATGGAGCCCCACGACTCGCGCATCGGCGTCCACGACGCCGAGTTGGCCTCCATGAGGTCCACCTGCACCACGTCGCCGTCGCCGTCCTCGTACTCGACGAGCACCGCGAAGTAGACGGGGTTCGAGCCCTCCTCCACGTGGAAGGTCACCTTCATGCCAGGGTAGTTGCAGGGCACTCTGCGTGAACCAACAATCCATGTGTTAGTGTTTGCATGTTTGCGTCCGATTATCTCTTGATTTTGTCTACCGATGATGTTCAAGGTAGGAGTAAGTAACAACCGGAGCCGACAAATTGTAAAGTGGCTGTACTAATTACAGTATTTCTGGAATCTCTTTGGGTCCCAGTTAAACCGGTCGCTGTCGTTAAAGTTTGGTTGCGCAAAAGTACAAGGGCTCCACAGCACAAGTAGCTACGCTTGCTAGCTTATGATTCTGTTCAGGTAGGGCCAAATTGGTTCGTTCGTGCAACGAATATTGAATATTTGAATGAATGTTAATGTCCGACCTCTTGAACTGGATGTCAATGATGCCGGCGTGGCGGAGCTCGTCGGTGCGGCCGGGCTGGGCCATGGCGCCGAAGGCCGTGCCGCTGAGGTCGAAGTGGTACTTGGCGACGGGGTAGTAGTTCATGTCGGTGATGATCACCGTCTCCGGGTTGCCAGAGCAGGCGGCGTTGTTGACGCATCTTATCTGAAAAAGGCAAAGCAAACAGTCAAAACTGTGCCCTCCTCGGCCCAACTCCGCTTCCACCACGGCCGGCACCAACATTAACGTCCGTCGTGGAAAAAGCATTGACCAACCAACTAACTAATTAATCAATCACCTGGTAGCAGGAGCCGCAGCCCTTGCCGTCCTTGAACAGGGGCTCGTTGCCGCAGGACGTCATGGACGAGAACGGCGGCATGTTCACGTTCTTGAACCCGCACGCACCACCTGCACATCGACCAGTGCGACGCCATGCATGAGCCACCGCATATCACACAATTCGACGGAAAGAACGCGGCGTGCAAGTTTTCTAACGATCGATCGTTTAAGATATACGAGCGTCGAGAGCCATGCATGCACCGGGCGTGTACGTACCGTCGTCGTCGGGGCCGGCGCCGGTGGGCGCGCCGTACCATGTGGCCCTGGCAGCTTCCCAGTCGGCGTCGGCGGTGAAGGCGGAGGCGTTATAGTTGACCGGCCGGGCGCCGGAGGCATACGTGACAAGGACGGAGAAGAGTGCAACAAGTGCAACGACCTTGCAGGATAGGGCGGCCATCTTAGCTAGCTAGTAGTACTAGTACTACAAGTCTCTAGTGCTCCAAGCTTGATAGAGCAGTACTAGTACGCTAAGCAGATTGGAGGTGTTGTTCTGTGTCTTGATGGTCGGGGATGAGCACATTGCCGGGGTATTTATAGGCAGGCAGGCGACGCGATCGCCATCAATGGTCGTTGCACCCGACGAGCTTTGTTTAGGGGTCACATGGCTATGGGAGGAAATCATGGGAGGAATGGAGGCTTCGCTTCGGTTCACGAGTGCACTGTTAAAAATGAAATCACACCTTGGCAGTTATCGCGTGTTATGGAGTATGGACAGTACCTACCTAGCTGCTCACTGATATTCTAATTGGTAATAATCTCTTTCAGAAATGTACATCCCTTTCTGATGTCGTAGTAGGAATGTAAGGTTCGGGCACAACCGGGAACAGCGTGCAGGAACGTCAGGTTCTGCCTATTATTGGAAGCAATCATTGTATCGATCCCGTGTAATAACAGGCTTGTATGTGTGCAATCACCGAATTGAACCATGTACGAAGTTGCGTTGTAGAGGTACCTAATCCGTTTCGGTTACATGGGGGGAAAAATAAGAAGGGTGAGTACGACTCCATTGATAGATACAATGAAACGTGCATATATGTTGTTGTTGTTAGATTGATCTCAGCCGATTAGCCCAACGGCTAATCGGGCCTTGATCCGCGCCCTGATCGGGGGCGTCCAGCCCGACCACTGGCTGATGGGCCCCCGTCGCGCTGCGCAATATATAAAGAGGTGGGGGCCAGCAGCTCAAGTTACGAGGTTAGCCTGAGCCGCAAAACCCCACTGACACAAACCCTAGACCGATCTAGAGGGACGCGCAGTCGGCGACGGGAAGCTCCATCGCCGTCTCCTTCACCGGATCTACGTCCCCGCCACCGTCATCCTCTTCTCCGACCGTCGCTGCCCGTGCGCAGACTTCACCGACGAAGCAGCAATGGCCGGCTCCTCCTCCAATGCATCGGATGGTTAGTAATGATGTCTACTCCTCTCTCTCTCTCTCCCCCACTCTCTAGAACTCGATCAAGAGCACCCCGCAAGAAATATTAACAATGGTATCAGAGCGGGCAAATTAAAAAAAAAAGGGAAGATCGGGCGGGGCTTACGCCTTTTAGCCGAAGTAAAGCTCTTGCTTGTTACCACCCTCTCCGGTGGCAGCCGCCGCTCCTCCTCCTGGCTCCGAAGCGCCGCCTCGGCCCATCTGGGCTCCGTGATCGCCGTAGCCACGCTGGTGCCACCGCTCCGCCCATTGGGCCATTGCCGCCCGCCGGAGGCGTTGCCGCCGCTGCCGCCGCCTTGCGCTAGCCAAGGCCGCTCCGTGTTTTTTGGGGAGGAGCCGGGCGGAATGAGGTAGGGTTTTTGGGGGGCGGTTTTGTTTGGGCGCAAAACACTCCGCGCCGTCCGATCAGAAGGACGGCCGTGATGAAAGGCGGGGCTGCACGTTGGGCCGGCCACGCGCACGTAAGAAGCTGGCCGAGTGGGCCGCCGTGGGCCGCGGCTGCGCAAGATGGGCCAAATGGCCTTTTTGCACAGTGAAATCCAGAAATTGAATTTAATTGGGGCGCCGACACGGATCCATATCGCTCCGCTCCGGCCCTAAGCCTCCGGCGACGGACCTCACTTCGCTCCGATCGTAAGTGGCCTAATTGATGAATAGAATGTGATTCAAATCTCTGTAAATTTTTGCACCAACGTGTTAATTTTTGAGATTAGATGTGTCTGATATAATGCTTCAATAATGAATTATTTTTAGAATAATTACGCTTTCATTGCAAAAGTTAATGTTTGATTACTCTTTCAATTAAATTGAACCAACGGGAGAATTTAATTTTTGAGAATTGTTGTGAATTATGATATTGTTATTTTCGACCAACGTTGATAATAACGATATTATAATTTTTATTTGATGATTTTATGCATTATTTCTATTTACCAACGGTGATGTAGATTTAATGTATAGATTAAAATTGTATGTCGTATTTTGACCAATGTTGGAAATAAGGCATATAATTTTGTTGTTATGTTCTCACTTTTATTTGAATTATTTTTCAGACGGGTACAACTTGATGAGTTGTATCAAAGAGATCCCCACTCTCAAAGGAGATAACTATGGGGAGTGGAAGAAAAAGATAGACTTAGCGTTTATCTTGGTGAGGTGGACTGGGTCCTCACCACAAGACGCCCCACCGAGCAGAGGCGCCAAAGGAGAAAAGAAAATGAGGACGACAACGCTTGGCGAGAAAAGACAGAGGACCATGCTCCTTACGGATGTCTTATGACCTTGAGCATAAGAAATGGACCACACCAACAAGAAATGTATGGTCGTGATAAAAAACACGATTGAGCACGCACTTCAGGCTCAATCGCAGAGTGTGACACTGTCACGAGTACCTTGAGAAAATAAAGAGTCGGTTCTTGGCTCTTCAAAGACTTATGCTACACACTAATTAAGCGACTTGTGATGAAAAGGTACTCTGGTGGTGGCGGTGGCATAAGAGAGCACATACTAAGGATGAGCAATTTGGCATCAAGCTTAAACCAATGGATTTGGCTCTCAAGGATGAGTTCCTTATTCATTTGATTTTTGCTTCCTTCTTAAAAAGTTTGACACTTTGTTGTCAACTATAACATGCACCAGAAATGGGACTTAGAAAAGTGCATAGCTATGTGTGTGCAAGAGGAGGAAAGAATTAAATCCTCACATGGTGGTTCCATCAACTATGTGAAGGACAACAAGAAAAGAACTTCAACAAGAACTCCTTCTCAAAGAACAAAGGAAAAGCCACCGTCCATCGGCCTCAACAGAATAAGTTTGCGATAGACAAAGATCGGTGTCTTCATCAGAAGAAGACGGACACTACAAGAAGAACTGTCCCGATTACTTAAAGATGATAATGGCAAAGAAAGGTGAGAACATTATTACCTTTATAAATGAATCCTGTATGTACAATATTCGAAATCTACTTGGTGGATTGAATCAGGAGCAACTGTTCATGTTGCTAATTCTTTACTGAGGATTCCGCTTCGACGAGGACTACGCAAAGAAAAGAAAGATGCGTTAAAGTCGCAAATGGAGTCCAAGCTGAAGTTGAAGCCGTTGGCGATCTTTCATTAGAGCTAGCTGATGGATTCACTCTTTTACTTAGAGATGTTCTTTATGTTCCTCTTCTGAGAGGAATTTGATTAGTGTTTCATGTTTGGACAATAATGGTTATGATTGTCATTTTGGAAACGGCAAGTGTGAAATAATGTTTAATAAAGAATGTGTTGGTCTTGCCATCTTACAAAATGAGCTTTATTTGTTATCATTACGTGATGATGTGAATGTCGTGTGCGACAATAGGAACGTCGCGTGCGCGAAAGTGAATGAATCCTCGTCTGCAAATGTAAAATGAAAACGAAAGAGAACTCTAGATCGTCGTCGAAATTATGGCACCGTTTAGGCCATATTTCGAGGGGAGAATAGAAAGACTAGTTAAGAATGACATTCTTCCTCCATTAGAGTTCTCGGACTTAGAACAATGCAGAGAATGCATTAAAGGAAAATATGTAAAGAAAATTAAGAAAGACGCCAAAAGAAGCAGTGAGTTCTACAAATTGTTCACACAGACATTTGTGGTCCTTTTCTGTGAAAAGTGTGGATGGTTATGACTCGTTCATAACATTCACAGATGATTACTCCCGTTTTGGATATATTTATCCAATCAAAGAAAGAAATGAAGCCTTGGATAAATTCAAGATATTTAAAATCAAGTTGAAAACCAACACGATTTAAAGATTAAGATAGTCCGATCGATCGTGGGGGAGTACTACTATCGACATACCCCATATGGACAAGTTCTGGACCTTTTGCAAGGTTTTTACAGAAAATGGCATAGTAGCCCAAGATTCTACACCGGCGAACCTCAAAGAAAATGGAGTAGTGAAAGACGCAACCGCACCTCGATGGATATGGTGCGAAGCATGATGAGCTATTCCACACCGCCATTGAGTTTATGGATGGAGCGTTGAAAACCGCCATTCATATTCTCAACAGAGTGCCTAGTAAGTCGGTGCCCAAAACACCGTGCGAGTTGTGGGCGGAAGAGTTCCTCATTAAACCACTTACGTGTGTGGGGAGTCTCTTTGAGGCTAAAGTATTTAACCCAAACCTTGGGAAGCTTGATCCCAAAACAAGAAGTTGCCATTTTATTGGCTACCACGAAAAGTCAAAAGGTTTTCGTTTCTCTTGTCGAGCACGGATATACAAAGTTTGTAGAAACGAGACACGCTGTCTTCTTAGAGGATGAAATGATGAGAGGAAGTATGGTAGCTCGTGAGATTGATCTTGAAGAGAAGCGGTGTATCGCCCACTCCGATGATTCAAGAGCCATTCTTCACGCTACTCGCCATCATTGCACCGACGGTGCAAGACAACGTGGTGCCAAGACTGTTATTGTTCCTCTGTGGCAACAATGAATGATAATGAGGAACCTGTTCTTGAGATCCTATAGAACCTATTGCCACGATGAGGGGAGCAACAAAGAATTTCAAATGAAGATGTACCAAATGAGGAGGCCCCGAGGAGGTCTCAAAGAGTAAGAAGATCGACTATTTCGATGATTATCGATTATCATCTGAGAGGAATTTCAAATGGAGGATGATCCCACCTCATTTGAAGAAGCCATGAAAGCGAAAATTCCTCAAAATGGCTTGAAGCCATGGAAGAGGAAATGAGGTCCATGAAGAATAATAAAGTCAGGGACTTGGAAATTATTCCTAAAGGAGCCAAAACAAGAGGGTCAGAAATGGGTCTACAAGACAAAGCTTGACTCCCAAGGAATGTAGAAAGATACAAAGCGCGACTTGTGGCAAAAGGATTTACGCAAAAAGAAGGGATTGATTACAATGAGACCTTTTCTCCGGTCTCATGTAAAGATTCTTCGAATCATAATGGCATTAGTAGCACATTATGATTTAGAGTTACATCGATGGATGTAAAGACGGCATTTCTTAATGGGGATTTGGAGGAAAATGTTTACATGGCACAACCGAAAGGTTTTGTCATGGAAGGAAATGAAAGAATGGGATGCCGCCTAAAGAAATCGATTTATGGGTTAAAGCAAGCTTCAAGACAAGTGGTACTTGAAGTTTGACATCTAATAAGAAAATTTGGGTTTAAAGAGAATGTAGAGGACAAGCGTGTTTATGCAAAGTTTAAAGTGGGAAGTTTATCTTCCTAATCACAGATGTGGATGATATCCCATCTTGGCGAGAGTGATGTCACTGCCATCGCAGACAAAGAAGTTTTTGTCCTCAAACTTTGATATGAAAGATCTTGGTGAAGCTTCGTTCGTTCTAGGGATCGAAATTCACCGGATAAAACAAAGGGATATTGGGACTATCACAAAAGACATACATAGAGAAAGTCTTAAAGAAATTTGGGATGCATAAATGTAGTCCTTCACCGCACCTATAGTCAAGGGCGACAGATATGGGGATTTTCAATGCCCCAAGAACCAAGATGAGATCGATCAAATGAAAGCGGTTCCATATGCTTGGTGTCGGAAGCTTACAAGATGCTCAAGTGTGCACACGCATACGACTTAGCATTTGTTACCGGTTACTTGGCGATTCGAGCAATCTCGAATAGAACATTGAAATTGATAAAGAAAGTCTTGCGTTATATGCAAGGAACAAAAGGCCTCATGATGACATCTGAAAGATCCGATTCACTCCATATAGCGGGGTATCTGATTACGATTTTGCGGAGATGATAGAAAGTCTACATCCGGATATGTGTTCACTCTCATTGGAGGAGCTATATCGTGGAAAAGCTCAAAGCAAACCGTCACTACATCGTCCACAATGTATGCCGAGTTTGTAGCATGTTATGAGGCTACAGGCGGTGAACTGCTAAAGAAGTTCATACGGTTTAAAAGTGATTGACGACATCAATAGACCACTTAAGTTGTCTTTGCGATAATGAACCCGCATAACGTATGCCCACGACAATAAGTCAAGTGGTGCTGCCAAACACATTGACATAAAGTACTATGTTGTGAAAGATAAAGTTCGGGATCAAATTATAAGTCTTGAGCATATAAGTACCGCAAAGATGTTAGCGGATCCACTTACTAAAGGCTTACCACCCAACGTGTTCAGAGAACATGTAGCCAGCATAGGTTTAAGGAAAGCCTATGATTCTGGACTAAAAGATGGCCTAAAAGATTAAAGTAACTATTTGAGCAGAGAGGTGTATTGTAGTCATTAAATCTATCGGCGATTGACCGTGACGATGAGACATGTTACGTGCACTAATCTGTGATGGAATGAGTAAAGTCAAAAGTAATTAAAGTTAAAGCACGATTGAGATCAAGGGAGAATGTTAGATTGATCTCGGCCGATTAGCCCAACTAATCGGGCCTTGATCCGCATACGATCGAAGGCGTCGGCCGACCACCGGCCGATGGGCCCCGTCACATGCAAGAATATATAAAGAGGTGGGGGCGGCGGCTCAGAGTTTACTGAGGTTAGCTCGAGCCGCAAAACCCCATCGACACAAACCCTAGACCGATCTAGAGGGACACGCAGTCGGCGACGGGAAGCTCCATCGCCGTCTCCTTCACCGGATCTACGTCCCCGCCACCGTCATCCTCTTCTCCGACCGTCGCTGCCCGTGCGCAGACTTCACCGACGAAGCAGCAATGGCCGGCTCCTCCTCCAATGCATCGGATGGTTAGTAATGATGTCTACTCCTCTCTCTCTCTCTCCCCCACTCTCTGAAACTCGATCAAGAGCACCCCGCAAGAAATATTAACAGTTGTCCCTTTAAAATTGGGATACGCGTGGTGGTTGCAAGATACCCTGCAAAGTGCAAAGTGAATGGAGAAGCCGCCTAGCTGTTAGGAGATGCGGAACACAACTGTCTTGAGTTTTTTAGAGAGACAGAGATGCGACTGTCCAGACTACTGATTTCTGATGCTTAAAAAACCTGACCTTAGTTCTTGGTCTATGTAACTTATAGGACCAAAGTGACTGGTTAAGCTTAGCTGTGATTAACTGATTATCACGAGCAAGCAACAGAGTGTTGCATCTTACCCTCAACTTTCACATTTGATGAGTTTATTACAGTTAGTGGCACCAAAAATTTGGATCAATCCACCGTTCAAAAGCACTACCATCTTCAGATTTCCATCTCTGGTAAAGCCAAGAAGCAGAGCATTTCCGATATCCCGTGAATCAGCAGTTTCGTTTAGAAAATACAGATATTAAACTGTGCGCCCTGTTTATTTATTTCTTAAGGTTCACTCGGTGACTTAGATACCATCGTTTCAACCTTTTCTATTCAACAATCAGGTGTTTTCAGGGCGCGAGTTGCCAGGACTCCACACTTGAGCCGCCCATTGAGCCCATACAGACCTGAGTGCGTTGTTGGGCTGGGCCCGTGCTACCTCGCTCCGAACCCATAACAGACCAGCCCAAAAGTATACCTTGAGTACTACTCCTAAAATAACAGGCATACATGTCGGCTGTCGCACTACCTAAAGCCTGATCACTTACATCTCCTATCAGAGCATGCAGCTGCGAGTTGCCAGCACATCGTCCGAGATTACACCTAGCTAAGCTAGCTAACCAAGCAGTGCGTAATGCCTTGGGCTGTTAAGAGTGCCAAAGGGACGTGGCTTCTGCTGATGAACTGGATGATCTTGGCGGGTGACCCGGGAGAAGAATTATTGGCGGGAAGGGAATTGAAGGGAAGGAGAGCAACGCAAAGCGAGCTGAAACGTAGTCCTGGTATTGTTGCCGTTCGTGGAAGGCAGGAGGGAAGATGTCAAGGAGGAGGGGGGGCCCGCGGGCACTATGATTTCACATGCGCAGCTGACACCTCTGAAGTCTGAAGCAACCACCACGTTGCGTTAACATCGCGGGTGAGAGCCACCTCACATGCCGCGCCGGCGCCATGTGACCGTGCACGCGACGCGACCGCGCGAGCCGACTCACTCAACCGCGCGCAAACGCAGTCCCGTCCGCCCGTCCATTGCCGACGTGAGGTGAGGTGAGGTCGCCCCGCCCGTCGCGTCCCCGATCCAGCTAGCTACGTGTCCGTCCGTTTAACGACCGGCTCGGTGTTATTATTGGCATTATTATTGTGGCTCTTTGTCCGTGTATGCCTTGGGTTGTAAATTCTTTTGCATACTTTTGATAATACAGTTTTATATGAAATTGTTTGGCGACGTGTTCGATACTGAGTTTATGTTTTATTTTTGTTTAGATGAATTTTTATTTGCTGCTTAATTACAAATTAGCGTTGTTTAGATTCACTTGAATTTTTGGGGTCTCACGTCCGGTCATGTATTCAATTCGTTGTACTTACTGTGTTGGTAAATTTATTTTACTGTGTAATACTATTTAATGTTGCTTAGCTTAATTAAATTGTTAGGGTTGTCACACCGATCAAGCTAGCTACGTGTCCGTCCGTTTAATGACCGGCTCGGTGTTATTATTGGCATTATTATTGTTGCTCTCTGTGTAGTTGTTTTCGCGATATATTTATTTCAGATAAGGGAGCTAAAGATGTGGACCGCACTGTCAGGAAGAAACGTAAAATCAACGACGATGGAGCCCGACGCTAGGTTGGGACTGCAATGCGCAGTACGGTGTTCCTGCGTTCCCCCTGCTTTTCCGTCCAAAGACTCGAATAAAGTTACTTGAATGAAATATCCAGCTGCCAGGGTCGGAGTTTTACCTAATAAGTATAACACTAGCTAGTACTAACTAGCAATCAGCAGCACTATGTCGAAGCTAAAAAAATCCTTCTATAAATGTTAAACTTTCACGGTTGCCACATGCTTGACAGTATGAATCGCACTACATGCACGCACGGCACAGCACGCATGAAAACATGAACTACAAGGTCGAAAATTAAGATTCCACTAACCACTCACGTACCATGCGCAGAGAAACGCACAACCCGTTTAGAGCTGGGATTTGGGCGGGCTTTTACGGGTGGTCCGAAGACGATCAAGACGCAAGACGGTCTAAGACGCAAGACGCAAGACGCAAGACGCGTCCGGCCGGGCCAAGACGCAAGACGAACGCCGGCCGGGCCGAGCCTAAGAATCTGACCGTTTGGCGGACCGCACGACGACACGACCATTTGGGTAGGCTTGGTAAAGCTGACGCACGAAAAAAGCCCAATCCTTCAATCCTCCTCGGCTGGCCCAATCCTATCCTCCCGGTCGTAGCTGGCCCAATCCGTTCTTCCCCACGGCTGCCCAACCCTAACCCCCACCCCGGCTAATCCATATCCCCAATCCCATACACCGCCTCTAGCCCTTCACCCTCAGTTCCTCCCCTCCCCAAGCACCGCTTTCCTCCCTCCTCTCCGCTCTCTCTCCTCGCCTTGCCTTCCTCCTCTCGGCTCTCTCCTCTGGTAGAGGAATGAAGATGGCGATTCCGCCACCATCGCCGCCTCCATTGTCTATAGTTATTTTGGGCTTTGGGCTTGGTGGCAACCGACTCTCTCGCACGATGGGCTTTGGCCGCGTGCTGGCTCGACTGCGAGGCGAGGCGGCGGCAAGACGCAAGACGGCGGGATGGCCGAGCCGCAAGACGCAACGCGATCTTGATCCGGCACGATGGGCCTAGGCGGGCAAGACGCAGACGCGACCCAATGCCCAGCTCTAACCCCGTTCACACATAATGCATATAAACTAGTTAAGAGTGCCAGCCACGATCTGTTTGACCCTTGCAAGAGTATATTTTACTAGTAGAAAACAAAGGCGGTCAATAGGTGCCGCTAAATGCTAGTAATGCAGAATGTATAAAGAAACCGGACGTCCTGTCGCACCCTTCAAACGGACGCCGCCACGTCCACACTGAAGCCTGAAGGCCACTCACTATTCAGATCACCGCGCCACCGACGGGAAAATTTATTCGTCGGATGCTGCGACCGCCACCATAAATACAGCATGGCATGGGCGTGCCTAGTCAGAGGTCGTTTCGCGCGTCGCGTGCTACTAGTAAGATGTACGAGTACTCTGTACTCCCACCACTCCGGTAACTTTTAAGTTTTTACCTGCGTCTGCCATTCTTCACGAGCTTTACGGGTGGGCCCGGGTAAGTATTAAAAGGCGTGGGCCAGGGGAGAGGCGTGCGTTGAGACAGTTTTTCTCGTTAGAGTGGGAACAGAATAAAGGCCCCAAACGCAGGCGCCCCTCCCAAGGAAAGGGCCGTTGGTGGTGGGCCCGGCCGCCTGGCGACGCTCTCCAATCTCCATCCTATCTCGGCTCATCTCTCGGTTGTGGATTTGCTTCCTTCCTTGCAGCCGTCCGATGCAGCCGTCAGCGTACATCTGGGCCGTCGGGACTCCAGGCATTGCCCGTTAAAGAAGTCTCTGCTTGATCTGCTCGTTGCTGCAGGCAGAAGCACCTTGATTTACGGCCATTTGCTGCGTGAGTTCGGGGCCCAAGGGGGAAAGAAATTCCTTGCGAGGAGGGAGCCCCAATCCACGGCAAGCATCACTCACTGCCCTTTGGAACTTGACCTTTGATTGATTAACTAAATGGTGGTTTTATCCGGCCCGATGGACAGGATCATAGAATGTTATGTCGCCCTTTCGTTAGGCCGCATAATTGGGTATGTTTGGGTAAAGCTAAAGGAAAGGATAAGGGGTGGTGGTTATGCTTATGCATTGGTACGTATGTTATGCCCATGCACTCACTACTCATTAAACATAGCATTATGCTCTGCGCTGAAACTTGAGGCCGGGAAATCTGCATTTCCACTTGTTCTTGGTTGCAATCGTCTCAGGCTCAGTCATGGCTCCTCCTGAGAACTCGTGGTAGCATTGTCATCTTCTTCTCGAGAGACGAGGAGCGTGTAATCAAGTAAGCCAGAGACAAAAGACTGGCCGCATGCATGACAATGAGCTAGTACTACTCCAGCTTTTATTGCGTATCGCGACATTAAATGCTCGGTTACCGCCTCCGTTGCGTCCATTCAATGTGGCTTGCAGCGGCAACCACCTCCCTCCCGGAAAGCTGGTGGTTTGCAGCGAGGTCTCGCGTGCTAAAGATTACGAGCAGATTAACCCGAACGAAAACAAGGCTCGGTGCTGGGTACCGGAGCGGTGCACAGTAGCTAGCCTTTTTGTTCAGAATTCAGATGCAGATGCTGCTGTGAATAATTACTTCTGCTATCGCGGTAGTTGTGTGCGTAGATTGCTGTTGGTCATGCCTTGTTGTGGTAATCATACGAGGCATGCAGCTAATTCAAGCATGCATGTATTTCAGAATACAGAAACCAGTGCCTCGGAGAGGCTCGGTGGACAAGTGCTGTACTGGACATGTACTGCGCATCATTGCCCGGCTGGGTGCAGAACTTCAATTGTTAGTTTACTCGATATTCCTGGATGCATGCCATGGCATCATATGATTCGCGCGACTGTTGCGTTGCATGACCAGGGTTTCATAATCAAGAATCGTCTGTAGACGACTCGGATTTTCTGGATTAGTAGGTAGCGTTCACAGAATACATCACTAAATCATTTCATACATAACGTAAATTAAATCATACATTAATTTACAGACACCAGAGTCACATAGACCGTATCAGGTCAAGTTTTACATAAGGGCTGAACAGACCAAATGATAACATTACAAAAGTAGCGGAAAACGACATCAGAAGCAAAAGTGGTAGAGCACATCTCTCCACAAGCAAGCGACTGGGGTAGTTCATGTACGACCAATATTACTCAAGGATTTAGATAATATTGGTTGTACGCAAGCACTGGCTGAGACGAGATCTATACTACTAGAGACTATCTAATCTTCACCATCTTCTTGACCATCAACTTCGGGATCCTCGCAGCACGCATAATGTCCATGATCCGCGGGTTCTGAGGGTTTGGGGGAAAGAGCGAGGATGAGTACAACTTCTGTGCTCACGAGCCAACACACAAGATGCAATAATATGCATGTAAGGCTTAACAAGGATGGCTCGAGTTCTTTTATTTGCTAAGGGTACTATTTTCAAGTACCCTTATTAGAAATTCCTATCACTTAGCGTTTTAACCAAATTGCATTTTATTAAAGAGAGTAATTGTACAATATTAAATATAGCGAATGTTACCTCCACCATATGCTTAATTTTAACTGTGGTTACCTCCACCTATTAACAACACTGGGTACGACCACAAAGGAAAAGTCTAATTTCAGGGCTAGGTGAGCCCAACAAGTTTTTCATCCCACCCACAAAGGTTTTTGGACTATAACTAATTCTAGTAAGTTCTCATGCCCGCCTTTGACCGTATGCACGACTGTTCGAACAGTTTATTACTCTGCAGAGGTTGTACACTTTGTCCACAAGTGATAATCATCCTGACATGTACACATGTTTTCTTAGACACGTGAATCGAGGAGAGACTATCACAAGGCCTTTACAAAGCATCCCTCAGTACTAGTTACACCCGTTAAGGATTCACTTGAGAAGGGTTACGCTCACATAGACCCGTCAACCATTACCCAGACCCCCTCTTGCGCCATACGGCTTACACTCACATAGACTCGTAAGTTGTACACCCGAACTCGTAACTACGAAGGCCTACGGCGTACCGGGTCCTCTAATCGTGCAAATCCTGCTGATAGACACAAATTATTTAGCCAGTTCGACACCATTATAGACTTGTGGTTGTACTATTTTACATTGGGAGGTCATCACCGGATTAAGTCTTTAGGGTTATCTGTGCGGTTCATACCACATTCCAACATTCCACATTCCTTGGGCTACATCAACACCCACCGTCCATACCATCTGCCCAAATGGTAACAGTAAGTTATTAGGGTTTTGAGAAGTGTAAATCAAGTTATCTCCAACATTTCAGCCATTCACCCCCAATGATTGCCCAAAACAATTTCATGTTTAAAAGATGATGATTAGAGCAATTAATGCTTCTGGTACTTACGCAAGACTAGCATGACGCTTAAGTACGACTATAGCTAGTAGGTTACCACGTAATAATCTAGGGTGACAAGGATTTAGAGATTCAATTTTCCAAAGGATGGTGTGATAATATCATTTATCAAGTTAGTATTTAACTATTTTAAAGATTTGACATACATTTTCATAAAGAATTAAGCATGCAATTTCATATTTTAAAAGAATATAATTTGCATAAAATGTAGGTTCAACATTATCAAAGTACTGACTCGCCTAGGTCTAAGGCAAGAGGGTCCTGGTAGTCTTTAGCTTGATCAAGTTGGAGATCTCTCGCTTCTTCAAACTCTACTCGGACGAACGCGCTAGAAAAGAGCAAACAAGCAAAGAGAACAAAATAAATACCAAAGAAATAATAAATAAAATCCAAATTAAATAAGACCACTGCCAAAAGCCAGATCTTGAATTTATACAAATTTAGAAATAAATTTCAATTAAATCGGAGTTATAACGAAGAACAACAGAACTTCTGAAGTTTAGCTTTTAAATTAAATCAAGAAAAGAAAATGGGAATTTCGGACCCACTGAACAATGGTGTGGTCCATGTGAATAGTGCATGGACCAGAGGTCAACATGCACTGTGCATGGTCGACGGGTGCACTGGGCTTTTACTGTGTACTGGGCCTACTTGTTAGCCGAAGATAGGGAAAATCGGGTTTAATTAATAGCATTAATGGTTTACTCGGGCCCACAAGTCAGCGACTCAATGCATCATTAAATTGGCCATTATCTTGGCTAATCATTGCTTTAGCATTAACCGATGAATATTTTCCCTAATGACATTGATTTAGGGGGATTAAATGCAGATGAACGGTAGCTGTCCAAAACCGACAGCATAGGGGAGGCTCCGGGACTTGGTGGCTTGGGCTCGCCGCCGGCGAAGGAGGGCACGATGGCAGCGGGCAAGGGTAGGGATAGCACTGGGGAGCGAGGCGGTCTCAAGGGCGGCGGTGGCACAGCTGGCAAGGCACCGAGCGGCCAAGCAGGCAGCCAAAGGCATGGCGTCTGATGACCCGTGACCAGATGGCGCTCTGAGCTGGAGAAGGCGAGCACAAGAGAGAACATGGCACGGGGATCTCACCAAGACTGAAAGGGAGGTCGGAGGAGGACGGTGGGTGATGAACGGTGGCGAGGAAGGTGTTGGCTAGAGGCAGAGAAGAAGGCCGATTCCGACGGCGGCGGTGGTCCAAAGACAAAACCGCTTGGGAGGAAATGCTCCTCGGCTCTGGGAGCACTTGGCGATGGAGGTGGCGCGGCGAAGGCTTTACCGGAGCGGCAAAACGTCGGCGGGGCGGCACGGCCGAAGGTGAGCTTAGGCTTTTCTCTGGGGAAACTTACCGAGGGGGAGAGAGCAGTGAGGAGGGGAGGCAATGGGAGGCTCGGGGGCCCTTTATAGCCTGAGGAGCAAGCAAAGAAAGGAGTTGTTGAAGCTTGGAGGTGGCACATAGTTCCGAGGCGGCGACATGGTGAAAGCATCTAGGCCCCTAAAAATTATTTTGGTAATTAATGATAATATGTGAATATGAGATTAACGTGTTTATTGAGTATTTACAAGGTTAAGTCCCATTGGTAAGTTTGATGACGTAAAGATGCATGCTAAAGGATTCAATGAAGATCTACATGGCTCAAAGACAAGGTACAAGTAGTCTAGGATCCTTTTTATATTTTACCGGTCTTAGGAGAAATAGTTGGAAGACCGGATTATAGGTTAAATGACGTAC
Source organism: Phyllostachys edulis (assembly GCA_036346405.1). Taxonomy (NCBI): domain Eukaryota; kingdom Viridiplantae; phylum Streptophyta; class Magnoliopsida; order Poales; family Poaceae; genus Phyllostachys; species Phyllostachys edulis. The sequence goes on from CM070564.1 coordinate 42,725,124, forward strand.
TATTAAGAGGGATTGTGACTAGTAGCTTGATAGCATGGTCTTGTGCAATATGGATCAATTTAGGATCATGCATGTATTTTGAATTTGAATTTAATAAGCTCTAAGTGCTTTTGTCAACAAACGGTAGTACCGCAGGCTAACGGGCGGTAGTATCTCTTGAAGCGGTATGACCGCGCTTTACTTGGTGGTATTACCGTATTCTGAATGTCTCAGCCAGCTAATCGCTAATGTGGTACGACCGGCTCTTGCAGCGGTACTACCGCATTACGGTCGTTCTGATTTCTAGTTGCCGGTTTGATAAAAACAGGAGAAGTGTATTTTGGTTCGGTGCCTCTCGTTGACAATCGGTAGTACTGCGTCGTGGAAACGGTAGTATCGCTCAGTGGTCGTACCGATTCTTATGTGGCGGTATATTTTTTTTCCAGAGGACACATCTTTTCAGCGATCTTGGAAACCCTACGATCGGTTGTACCGCTTGTCTATGCGGTATGACCGCATCAAGCGGTAGTACCGTAATTTAGTTGGCGGTCGTACCGCGTTGGGATTTTCAACGGCTATGTTAGAGTAATTAATGCTACTGTTCTAGTCATTACTGTGCTCTGACAAGGGTGCGGTCGTACCGCTCCCTAGTTGGCGGTCATACCGCATTTCGCTGAAAGTTGGAGATTTCCTCCCCAACGGTTATATTTGTTGGTGTGGATTATAAATACCCCTCACCTACTCAAGGACAGTGTGCTAGTGTTCATTTATCATCCTTAGAGCCTTGAGAGCATTGAGCATTCACTCAACACCAAAATTCTCTTGTGCATTCATTGTGAGGTGGTTGAGTTCATTCAAGTGCATCATTTCATCCTAGTTGGTCCTATTGCACTTAAGCGCCATCAAGCGAAGGTCATCGATTTGTTACTCTTGAAGTTTTGCCCAACTCCTAGACGATCTTGGCGGTGGAACACGGTGATCTCTTCAAGAAGATTGTGAAGAGGCCCAGTGCAAGTTTGTGAGTGGCTTGGAGTTTGCCATCTCCGGAGCGGAGAAAGAACTACCATAGTGATCGGGGAGGCTTAATTCGTGGAACCGGCTTGATTCGTTCAAGCTTCCTCAACGTGGACTAGTGAAAACCGGCAAGTCTTCGATACCACGGGAAAAAGTCCTTTGTCATTGTGGTTATTTCTTGTCTATACTTATTCCGCATTTACAATTCTAGCATTTATCTTGTGTTGAATTGATTAGCTAGAATTATATCTAGTTTAGACTAGTTCTTAATTGGCTTAATTTGTTAAATTGCCAAAAAGTTTAAAAACCTCTTATTCACCCCCCCTCTAGTCGGTTATCCTTGATCCTACACATGGGCGAGCAGGGCACTACGATGGCAACGTGATAGGCCCAGGCGGGCGTTGGCATCACGGTGAGCACGACGATGACTTGAGGGCTGTGGCACCGGCGAAAGGTGAAATAGTGACGGTTTATTGCGAGGCACCGACGCAAGGCGACGCAGCATGCGACGAGCAACGACTCACGTGCCAAGGGCAGGGGTGGCTTGGCGAACGGACGGAGTGGGCAGGTGAGCGAGTAGGGCGCTGCTAAACGGGCGCACGGGGGTGGGAATCTGGAGCAACTTGAGCCGACCTGGGCGCAAGGCTAGCAGGGGGCTGAGCTGAGAAAGAGGGCAGAGGGAGTGGCGCAAGGAAGGATGGGCCAGAGGAGATGGGCCAAGCCCAAAGGAGATTTGAGAGATCTGAAACGAAACTGAAATTTGAAATGGGATTCAAATTGAGATTTGAAGCTAGAATTGAATTGAGGGATTTTGAAAATACAAACTTAATTTGAATTAGGTTTGATACCTCGAACTCTTAGCAGATTAAACCATCCCTAAAAATGGGATGTTACAATAATGCACACGAAAAGTAGGAACAAAGTAGATACGAATTCTACGTGGAAAACTATTTCGAACAAACCACGAACGTACGAAATCAATATCACTATATGATGCGATGTTTACAATGAAACTCTGCTCTTCCCTACAGATTACATAAATATATTTATAGTGGTATACGAAAGATTTCGTGTAGAAGTAGAATTATGAGTTGAAGTATAAACGAAGTTCATATCACACTCAAACTCAATTCGTATCACACTCAAACTCAACAATCTCCACCTTGAGAAAAATTCCTCATGTGCCCAAAAAAATGTGATCTCCTCGAAACGGATTGGCACATCATATCACAATCAAACTCAATTCATATCACACTCAAACTCAATGATCTCCACCTTGAGAACAATTCCTCATGTGCCATCTAGCAATCGAATGATCACCTGTCTGATTCATTGATTCCGTGGATCGATAATGCTACATGGGCGCACAAGTACTCTACATCGGCGCAGCTCTGCTCGTCGCTCAATGCTCAGCTTGCTAGTTCATATGGGGTCAGATTTTTTTTCTTTACCGGCACCCTTAATTTGTCGGCATGTATTGTCTGACCCGGATTTCACAAATCCAAATCCTCTGTGAAATCACTATGCTATTCCCTGGATCAGTAGATAGCACTCACAGATACATCACTGAATCATCTCACACACGATGAAAACCGTATATTACAAACATCATAGTGACATAGACCGCATCGAATCGAGTTTTACAAAAGGGCCAAACATGCAAAAATGATAATGACGAGGATTAAAATCTCTATATATTACTTTAATACATAAAAAAAAATCATATGTCTTCATGGTCGTAACTCCTAAGGCTCACGACCTCCGTTGTCGTAAGGATTCCAAAGGTTACATCGTGGAAAACCGAGCGGATGAGGTTTTTTACCCAGTCCCCGACCAGATGACTGCTCGTAGAAGTAATGAACTGGCATCCGGATCTAACTCCGGGTATATTCCATATCGTGTGATGAATGAAACACATGTCATATTTGGTCCATAGCACGCGACGTTTCATAATCCAAAGACACTGACAACAACCACTCTACGGTTGTGTGTCTCATAGACGCACAACCACCGAACGATTAATACTTTATCAATCGTTGCCTCGCTCCGACCAGTCGCGATTATAGGACCGGAAAGGCGACTAGAGGGAGGGTGAATAGGAGCTCAATAAAATTTTCTTTTAAGATTGGATTCAACACATATTTCACTCTAATAGCTATGCGAGCTATGAAGATCAATAGATAAGCACAGTAGAAGACTTATGTTGAATCCACTCCAAACCCCTAAGCATAGCAATCAACAAACACAAAGATCTGCTGAAGAAACAAAAATTGGTATTACCGCAGGCAAATGGGCGGTACTACCGCAGGCAAACAGGCGGTACTGCCGATGATCGGTACAACCGCAGGTATAAGGGCGGTACTACCGATTATCCTGAAACAGTCCGACGACGAAAACTAAAATTGGCACAACTTTTGATCCACTTGGCCAAACTCTACGAAATTTGAAACAAAACTTCTCCAGGAAGTTAGAAACCTATTCCAATCAAAGATTGAGAAGATCCACGTTAAATATTCAACCTTTTTTCATTTGAGCAAAGTTTGTTTCAAAACCGAGTCAAGAACCAAAACATGATCTAAATCTTGCTTGTGGGTAAAGAATGATTAAGATGGTCTTAGATGCACTCCCACATGTCACAGCAAGCCAGATCACAGCAAAAACTCGAGGGAAAACCAATAAGACATCAAAAACACAAAATAATCAAAGAGAGGGAAAGCAAGAAAATGAACAAACTCATCTTTGGGAAACTTGCTTGGATTGATTTGAGATAGATGGATGTTTACAGCCACTCCATCCTGGAGGACAAAGCTCAACCAAGGAGCACACAATCAACCAAACTCTCTTAGAACCCTAAACTCTCATCTTTCTCTCCAAAACCCTAAAAACACCAACTAGGGTTCACACAATGCAAGGGTTTTTTTTTGCTACTGGACAGCACCCTCTCCTATTTATACTAGAGGCTAGCATCTAGAGAATATTCCAATTTGGGTACCTGTTAAGCCCACACACAAACGGGTTTAACTCACGCACGTATCTTAAAGCGTCGTCTTCATCTTTTCTTGACCTAAACCGCTTCTCCTTGTGTCGTCTTGCGCCGTGGTTTAGCCAAAAGGTCACCAAGGCGGTATTTAGGTGAAATTACCAAAATACCCCTTCTCGATCCTTCTCCGAAGACTGAGTCCAATCTTGGTGAAGCAATCGTCTGCTTCGCCACGTGTAGGTTGATCAACGGCTCTCATCAAGTCGGCAAGTCTCTCCCGTCCGGCTCCCACCAAAACCTCTATGGCACTTGCACCGACCCCCATGCCGCTTGATCCAACCAGTCGCACCAAACTGCCCCGTTCAATCACCTTTGTCTATTTTGCGCCATGCTTGAGTCCATTGACCTCACCCGGCTTCCTCGATCGTTCTAAACCTCAACTCTCCAAGCTTAGTCCATTGGGGTCCACGATAACCGCCTAATTAACAATCAAAGTTAGTTAGATGATAAAAATTCTTTATCTAGAATGTACATTTCTGTTCGGTTACCTACCTCTGTAAGACCACCATCTTGGATGGTCATAGGAGTGGTCAAAGCGTCAATCGGCTCATAACTTTCAGTGGCCTTGTTGATCCTCAATCCGATCGACTGTACATCGAAGAGGATTTATGGTAAAACCGATCGAAAAACATGTAAGTGATGAAAGGTGGTTGATATGTTTTACCCTAAGTCTCTCAACCCTCTCTTTTGCGGAAACAACCGCTAAGATCCGAGGGAAATTAGCTTCTCGCCAGGCTCTCCGGCGTAGATCATTTTGATCTGGCTTCTGATCTCATCAGGAGATAGAGCTGTAAGGATAAGTAAGAGACTTTAGGATCACAAAAATAATCAATCAAAGTAAGCAAACTGGTCGGAATCCTTCAGGACTTACCCTCCTTGGAATCTTTGGTCGCATCATCACGACCAATGTACAAGAGCATCGGATGTGCTTGGGGCTTCAAGGGGCTGATCCGGCGCAAGGAAAAATCCCTTACTACATGCCAAGAGGTTAAACCCCTGGCATTAAGAAGTTGGATGGCATCAACCCATCTCCCCACTTTTCCTTCCTTCTCCACGGAGGAACGCCATTCTGGATTCTCGATCACCTTCTTACCTACATAATAAAGGCTATCTTTTTGAGTGACCATCATGTAGAACCAGCTCTTCTTCCATGACGACCACGAAGACTTCGAGTACATGTGAATGTACTCATCGGCCTTTCCATCGTGGAGGCGCAAAGTGCACTCTCCAGGCGTCCCGGTCGTCTTCCCTGACTTCGCCATTTTGTAGTAGTACTTGAAAAGATACAGATCTGCAGAAATCCCCAAGTACGCTTCGTAGAGGTACATGAAGACGCTGAGGTTGACAATGGCATTGGGGGCAAGATTCACCAGTTCAACTTCGTAATGCTCCAAAACTTTTGGAAGAAAGGAGTGGACTGGCAACCTAAATCCGCATTCGATATATGCGAGAAAAAAGGATTTTCTCCATTTTCATCGCTCGGAGAATGCTCTCCGGCTGCCAATCTCCAAGAAATCAGGTCCTTGTCAGGAAGCAACCCAATCTTCTCCAAGCTCTCTAGCTTCTTCTCGCTCAGATTAGAAGTTGACCAGTTGGTGATACGATCCGACATCGCAGAATGAGGTCGTAGAAGGTTGTGGACAAAAGTAGATCGGAGGCAATTTTTCTCTCAGGAGATGAAAAGAGAAAGCAAGAGGTGTAAAATCCTAAAACCCTGCGCTAAAGGGGTTTTATAGCCGTAATTCTTTAACTGCATTGAGGAGTTATCTAGAGTCTAATAGACACAAACCAAAGTCCTACGAACAGAGAAACTCTTTGGGTCCCAACGCAGTTTCTCAACTTTAAAGTGAATACAGACCGTCTCATATATCACATGATTAAATGAGGGTCTACCTGGTACGACTTCATTGGAAGAAAGTGGTCACATGATCAATTCATTTAAAGTTCGGGGGGGCTAGCTGACGAGGATTAAAATATCTATGTATTACTTTAATACATAATAAAAGACCATATGTCTTCATGGTCGTAGCCCCTAGGGCTCACGACCTCCGTGGTCGTAAGGATTTCAGAGGTTACATCATGGGAAATATGGTCGGATGAGGTCCTGTACCTAGTCCCCAGCCAGATGACTGCTCGTAGAAGCAATGAACTAGCATTCCATATTGTTTGATGAATGAAATATATGTCATATTTGGTCCATACCACGCAACGTTTCATAATCCAAAGATACCGACAACAACCACCCTACGGTTGTTTGTCTCACAGACGCACAACTGCCGAGCGGTTAATACTTTATCAATTGTTGCCTCGCTCCGACCAGTCGCGACACTTCCAACAGGCATCTCTTCAAGGAGCAACTACCACCTTTTTTACGGTTACTTAAAGATGGAGCGCGGGCATCAGACTATATCGGATTGGAGCATAGCAATCACTGTTAGATTTATGTTTCAAATCTGATTCCGCAATATAGCAAACATTGCACTTAGTGTCATTAGGATTAGTTCACTGCCTTGTCGAAGGCACCCCCTGTAGTAGCCAGTTCATAGCAATAAAAGAGCAGTCTCATTCTCTCCCAAGAACTCTTTGCTATTTTTCTCTTTTTTCATTTCGTAAGATCATCGACTTGATTGTCGACAGATAACATTACGAAAACAGCGGAAACTACAACGGAAGCAAAAGAAGGGGGGTAGAGCACATCTCTCCATAAGCAAACGTCTGGAGCATCTCGTGTACGACTAGTATTAACTAAGGACTTGGATAATATCGGTCGTATGCGAGTATCGACGAGCAAGCTAGACTAAGGCAAGACCAAGACTAACAGAACTAGACTACTCTTCGTTGTTGCCTTGTCCGTCGACTTCGGGGTCCTCGTAGTAGTCGTAGTCTCCATGACCTGTGGGATCTGAAGGTTTGGAGGGAGGAGCGAGAGTGAGCACAACTTCCGTGCTGGTGAGCCAACACACCAGATGCAATAGTATACATGCAAGGCTTAACAAGGGTGGCTCGGATTCTTTTATTTGCTAAAGCAATATTTTCAATTATCATAATTAGAAAATTGTATCACTTAACATTTTAACTAAATTACATTTTATTGAAGAGAGTAATTGCAATAATATAACAGGCAGAGGTTACCTCTACCTATGCTTATTTTGAAATGTGGTTATGACCACTATTAACAACAATGGGTATGACCACCCAGGAACAACCAAAGTCAGGGTTACATCCACCCGACAAGTTTTTATCCCACCCACAAAGGTTTTTGAAATAGAATTAACTCTAGCAAGTTCCTATGCCCGCCTTTGACCATAGGCTTTGTTGTTTAAAAAGTTTATACTTTGCAGAGGTTGTGCACCGTACCCACAATAGATAATCAACTCGTCGCCCCACATGATTCCTTGGTTGTGTAGTTGAGAGATCATTACATTAACTTTTCAAAATATCTCGCCCCTTTCGTCATCTCACCCATATGGGTTGCACCCATAAGTTGTGCGGAATGTCTACCACAACGACTAACACAGCTGATCCCAACCATAACGACTAGCGCAGCTGGCAACTTCACCTTACCTCGGTGTCCCATTCAAGCTGGTCGCATCCAACACTTGCACTACCTCGATCCCCTCCAGCGAGTTGACTTTTAGGGTTCAATAAGTTTACCAAGTCAAGTTGTACTTTACAGATTTGTGGTTGCACATGTTTTACAATGAGTGGTCATCACCGGATGAAGTCCTTAATGTCATCTGGGTGGTTCATTCCATATACCCACCATTCTCGTGCTACATCTGCACCCACCATCACACCATCCGCCCAAATGTGGTATCGCAATTTATTGGAGTTTTGAGGAGGAAACCAATTTATCTCAAATACTACAGTCATATACCTCCTACGACTGCCCCAAATCAATTTCATGCTTTTAAGAGATGATGATCAGGACATTTTAATGCTGCGGTACTTAAGCAAGACTAGCATGTCTCTTAAGTACAACCTATTGCTAGTAATTACCACATAGTTACTAGGGTGACATAGAATAATGGATTCAATTGCCAAAGGATGGGATAATAATTAATTAATCATCAAGTGGGTATTTAGCTACCTTAATATTTAACATACATGTGCGTAAAGAATTAAAGCATGCAACTTTGGTAATTTAAAGGAGTATAATTTGCATAAAATGTAGGCAAAATGATCAAAGTATTGACTCGTCTGGGTTAAAGGCAATACAATCTTTGTAGTCTTGTGCTTGATCAAACTGGAATGTCTCCTATGTCTTCGAACTCTACTCGGACGAGCGCACCGGAAAAGAGAAAAACAAGCAAAAAAGACAAATAAATACACAAGAAAAGCAAATGAACTCTAAATTAAATAAGACCAGAGCTAAAAGCAAGATCTTGAATTTAGACAAATTAGAAACAAATTTCACTAAAGTCGGAGTTACAATGAAGGAGAACGGGGCTTCTAAAGTTTTGGTTTCGAGCACTGCTCATCTGACTTCACAGTTGGAAGGAGGTTCGACAACACGACATGGTCGAAAGAAGGATTCGAGTACTCAACATGGTCGAAGAAAGAGAAGGATTCGACCGCTCAACGCGGTCGAAGGAAGGACTTGATTGCTCGATGCAGTCGAAAGGACTCTGGTCGGAGGGTCTGGTTGAACACCGGGAGGGTGGTCGCAACTGAGAGGATGGTCGAAAGGACAAGAAAGAGAATAGGGTACGAGGAGCTCACCGAGATCGAGAGAGAGGCCGGAGGAGGTCGGCGGACGGCGGTGGGGAAGCTTGCGGTCGAGGTGAAGGAGGACGGCGATGAAGTGGTTAGCCGAGACTGAAGGAGAAGAGGAAATGTGGCGGCTCCTGCGAAACAAAACTGAAATTAAGTGAGGAGATTGCTTCAAGGGGCTCTGGGACACGAATTGACGAGGGTAGAAGAGGGGGATGCACTAGGGTGGCGAGTGTTAGAGATATATGTCTAAGTATGTTATTCCCCATTGTTATGAGGGGTTTTGTGCATATTCACCACCTGTATTTGTGTATATATACTGGCCCATTGGCCTCATATTGAATACAAGCAATATTCATAACATGGTATCAGAGCCAAAACTAGGGTTAGGGTTTCTCACGTGTCTCACGTGACAGCCGCTCGTCGCCCCGTTGCCTCTGTCCCTTTGCTTCGTCTTCGTGGTCGCCTCGTCGGCCTCTCCGCCCATCCATCGCTCCATCATCCGTCGTCTCGACTTCTTTGCGCGATCCGTGTCCCGTGCTCGATCACATCACGACGCTCGCCGCCACGGAGTCTCACGTCGGCCGCCGCCACTCACTAGTGGCCGCCTCTCTTCTACCCCGAGCCACCGTCGATCGCCAAGGTCGCTCACCATCGGACGGCTCAGGCGCCACCAGCTCGCACGCCTCTCCGCCAGTGCCGCCAGGCGCCATGCCACGCCAGCCGACTTCTCCGCCCATACTTGCTCCCACCAGAGCCGCCGACGCCGCCGCCGCCTCGAGGAGCCGCCGCGTGCTTACTCCCGCCAGAGCTTGCCGCCGCCGCCTCTCTGGAGCCGCCGCCGTCTCTCGAAGGCCGCCGCCGTCTCCTGGGAAGCCCTAAGGGCGTGTGCGTGCTGGTGTGTTTACGAACAGGCCGAGGCCAGTTTTATTTAGTTTTTAGCCGGCGAAAAAAAAAGAAGAGAGAAAAAAAAAAAAAAAACGTCGCTCTAACCGGGCCACCGTCGGTATACCGTTAGACCGTTCCTTGGTCGCCGGTCCCAAAGACCGCCACCAATGGGTACTATTTCTCTCCTCATTGCCGGTGATCTTCGATGGTGTTAATTACACCGACTTGCGTCTCACATGCGCATTCATATGCGTGGTCTTCGCTCGGGCATCCTCTCTGGCGATGTCATCCGCCCGCTTTGCCCTACTCCTCCGACGGAGTTTACGCTGTCATGCCCTCGGCAAATTAAAAGGTCGCTCTCGAGGCCGCCACTTTGCCGATGACAAGGTGCCTCGCCTACCAAGAGGCTCGATTTCTACAAGGATCAATCGTCCGTCTATACTCGCATACGACGACGACGCGGCGCTCGAGCTGCTTCTTTGTCCTCATTGCTAGTGTCGACCTCGGTTCTCTTCGAGGTTGTGGGACTCTCCTCGGCCTTCGGATGTGGACACACCTTCGCTGGCCTCTGAGCCCTCTGGTGATGCCTTGTACTGTCCGTGGTCCGCCAGAGCACTCTCTTCGCAGGCGATGCTCTCGTTGACGCTTTTTACGCCAGAGCTCTGCTGCGGCGTCGTTGGACTCTCTTCAGATTCTGGTTGTCGCTCGTGTCCGTCTTTGCCTTAGCCGCACGCGTCTTGACCTGAGTTTCAGCGGGTCTCGAGTTCCTTACTCGCCGTCCCCGAAGTTCGAGCAGGGCGTGCCCGGCTCCTTGCACGCACCCTCGTGTCACTCTCCCGGAGGTTCTACCGAGATACGCGCAGAGGAGACTCGCTTGAGTGGTGCCGGATCTGCCGCCACTCCCCTCTGTGCTTTCCGCCGTCCACTGCTACACCGCTCGCTTCCACGCTGCTGACACTCCTCCAACGGCCGCCACAGCGGTGGTGGCCGCCCATCCGAGGTGGCCGCCTCATCGCTTCCTATCGCGACAAGGTCGGCCACATTGAGTCCCATGCTATAAGAAGAAGCGGCATCTTTCACGCCGTTCTTCTACTAGCATCGACATCGGTGCTTCTACATCGACGCCGCATCGACTACTTCAGCAGCTTTCTCTCGAAAGCGAGAGATAGCTGACTTGACGCCGCTTGCCGCTTGCGCCAGTTCTCCTCGACAGTTCTGCAGGCTCGCATCGACTCTTCGAGCATCGAGAAACCACCCTCTACACAACAGTATCTCCCGTGGATTCTTGATTACGAGCATCTTTTCACATGACTTCGATGCTTCCACTCATCCTTCATTACACCTCTTGATTCTCTGTTAGTGTTCTCACCGCCGATGGTACCTCTCTTTCGTCTCGTCGAGGATCTCTTAGCAACTCATCTTTTCATATTCATTCATTGCTCATGTTCCTCGCCTTACCATGCTGACTTCTTTCTGCTTTGAATTCGATCTTGGTTGTCGGGTCATTCTCGACTCGACTCTTGTTGTGTTCAGACCGCCACACGGAGCTCTGTTGGTTCGGCCCTCGGCGCTTTGACTCACAGCGTCTCTGGGAGCTTGATCGCTTCACCTTCCTTCCATCGCCACCGCCGCCGCCGCCTCTCCGCCGCCACTCGTCTCACGGCTCTTACCAAAGATGGCATCACCGTCTTGGCCATCTGTGTGGATCTCGTCTGCCGCCTTTAGTTCGTCGTGGTCTTCGGGTCTGCATCTCAGAGACGTGTCTTTAGATTGTCGTACGTAAGTTAGGCAAACAAATTCAACTTCCTTATCCTCATAGTGAGTCAAGATCTCGGCGTCCTTTTGATCCTGTTCATTCAGATGTTTGGGGTCCGGCTCCCTTCGTTTCGAAAGGGGGTCATCGATATTATATCATATTTATAGATGATTTCTCCCGCCACACTTGGATATATTTCATGTCTTCTCGTGGTGAGGCCTTGTCTATCTATAAACAATTTGCTACTATGATTCGCACACAGTTCTCCACTCCTATTCGTGTCTTTCGAGCTGACTCTGCGGCATGAAAGTACCTCTCTCGTCACTGCTAGCTTCCCTTCCGAAAGGAGGCACTCTCGCCGATTCTCTTGTCCCGGTGCTCATGCTCGAAATGGTGTTGCCGGCGGAAGCATCGTCACCTCCTTGAGTCGGCTCGTGCTCGATGATTGCCGCCTCTATTCCACCTCACTTTTGGGCCGAGGTCGTTTCCATCGCCACCTATCTCGTCAACATCCAAATTCTTACGCTTCTTGAGTATGCAATCCTTTTGAGCGTCTCTGTGGTCTCCTTCCGACTACTCGCCCGCCGTCTTTTTTGTCATGCGTTTGCTCGTTCTTCTCGCCCCTCGAGAACGTACCAAATTGACCGCTCAGTCTGTTGAGTGTGTTTTTCTGGGATACAGTGCCGAGCACAAGGGCTATCGGTGTTGGGATCCTGTTGGTCGACGGATGCGGATTTCTCGATGTGACTTTCGACGAGTCTCGTCCCTTTCTACCCACGCCCCGTCTCTCCTTCGGTTTCCTCCGAGGAGTCTCTCGCCTTTTGACCTTTCCAGATACACCTATATCTGTTTTGCCCTCGTCCACCCGTCCCACTGAGTCTCCACATATTCCCCCCGTAGCCTCTCCGCCGTTGTCGCCGCCTGCTTTGTCTCCTGCGGCTCCTCGAGCTCCCCACTACACTCGTCTACACTCGTCGTCCTCGTATTGAGGATCTTCCAGATGAGCCATCTTCTTCGATGTTCCATCTTCTTCGATGCTCCATCTTCCTCGATGGGTCATCTTCTCCTCGCTTCGCTCTTCGCGATCGCCACGATCGATTCGGCCTCCGCCTGCTTTTGCCTTTGTTTGGCGCAGCCTACTTGTGAGCCTCGTCTCCTATCGGATGTCAGTTGCTCATCCCGAGTGGCAAGATGCCATGGCCGAGGAGATTGTCGCCCTCGAGCGTCTCGGTACTTGGGATCTTGTTCCTTTTCCATCTCACTCTCGCCCTATCACATGTAAGTGGGTCTATAAGATTAAGACTCGCTCGATGGCTCTCTTGAACGCTATAAGGCGCGTCTTGTTGCTCGTGGCTTCCAAAGCAGAGCATGGTCATGACTACGACGAGACTTTTGCTCTGTGGCCCACATGACCACCGTCTGCGACTCTTCTTTCGGTGGCGTCTGCTCGCCATCGGTCTGCTTTCTCGGCTTGATGTCAAGAATGCCTTTCTTAATGGTGAGTTGCGTGAGGAGGTCTACATGCATCCGCCACCGGGTATTCTGCCTCGAGGGCATGGTCATGCCGCCTTCGCCGCTCTCTCTATGGCCTTAAGCAAGCCCTCGTGCTTGGTTTGAGCGCTTCTCCTCTGTGGTCACTGCTGCGGCTTTTTAGCAAGTGATCATGATCCTGCGCTCTTTGTCCACACTTCGCCTCGTGGTCGGACTCTTCTTCTTACAGTATGTTGATGATATGATCATCACCGGAGATGATTCTCGAGTACATTGCCTTTGTTAAGGCTCGTCTTAGTGAGCGATTCCTTATGTTCGATCTTGGTCCTCTTCGTACACTTCCTTGGGATTGAAGTTACTTCCACTTAGATGGTTTCTTTATGTCCCAAGAGAAGTATATTCAGATCTTCTTGATCGCGCTTCTCTCATCGATCAACAGATTGTTGAGACTCCCATGGAGCTCAATATTCACCTCCGACCCTCGATGGCGAGCCTCTTTACGATCCGACTCGCTATCGCCATCTTGTTGGGAGTCTTGTCTACCTTCTCATTACTCGTCCTGGATATCACTTATCCAGCTCACATTCGAGTCGATTCGTTTCGCTCCCACTCAGTCCACTCTGACCACCTTCTTCGAAGTTCTGCGATATCTTTGTGGGACTATCTCTCGCCGTCTCTTCTTTCCACGCTCCAACTCGTTCTGACTTCAGTTTATTCGGGCGCTACTTGGGCCAGCGATCCTCCGATCACGGTCTATCTCTGCTTCTTGTGTTTTTCTTGGTGGTTCTCTCATTGCACGGAAGACAAAGAAATGATCGGTGTCCGCTCGAGTGGAGAGGCCGAGTTGCGAGCTATGGCTCTCTTGACAGCAGAGATTACTTGGCTACGGTGGTTACTTGAGGATTTTGGTGTTTCTGTCACTACACCAACTCCTCTCTTGTCTGACAGTACAGGTGCTATCAGTATTTCCCATGATCCTGTGAAGCATGAGCTCACTAAGCATATTGGTGTTGATGCTTCCTTCATGCGGTCTTGTGTGCATGATCAGGTGATTGCTCTTCAGTATGTGCCTTCCGAGCTTCAGATAGCGGATTTCTTCACGAAGGCCCAGACTCGAGCACAAGATGGTTGCCTCTCCAAACTCAATGTTGTTGATCCACCATGAGTTTGAGGGGTGTTAGAGATATATGTCTAAGTATGTTATTCCCCATTGTTATGAGGGGTTTTGTGCATATTCACCACCTGTATTTGTGTATATATACTGGCCCATTGGCCTCATATTGAATACAAGCAATATTCATAACAGCGAGGACCGAAAGGAGGTGCGTGGCGGCTTGAACTCGAAGCTCAGGACTTTGGGTAAACCACAGCAACAAGAGCGAAAGAGGGGGAGTTGGCTGGGGGAAGAAGATGAAGGGGGCTGCTCTGACTCTTTATGGCCCGAAGGAGAGGAGGAGAGAGCCGCTAAGAGATTCGGAGGCGCGCGAGTCCGAGACGGGTGGTGGGTGAGCGACGTGACAGAGTAGGCAAGGGAGCAGGTGGGCACATGAGGGTGCAGGAGAGCGGGCACGAGGGTGCCAAGGCGGCTCGATGCCGAGTTCAGAAAAAGAAATGGGCCGAGCACAAAGATGGGAGTTGAATTGAAACCGAAATTCGAGCCGAACTTGAAACCCGAATTTTTGAAATAAGACAGAAACTAGAGAATTTTGTAAATACACAATAACTTGAACTAGATTTTTGAAAATAAAAAAGAAAAACGGAAAGATACTAGTAAAAAAAAAACGGAACGCTTCATGTATCGATCGAGATATTGCGGCTTGTTACGGGCATGTGGGATGATCTGGAAATTAAGGGCAAATGGAGTCAAAAGCAGCATACATGTACTCCTTGCGCAGGGCATTATCCTGGTTTTCTTTATGCCGATCTGTCACGTCGTTTTTCGGCAAAATTAGTGTCACTAGCAAATTATTGCGTGCGCTACATATGAACGCAAGGGCTATGTACAGCTAGCCCCCCTCCCCACCCCACACCAAAATGGACAAAGTGCTAGGAGCGAAGATGCCAGGTTCTGAAATCTGGAGTCCGAACACTGGTTCGGTTAGCTAGGAACCAGATGCACTTAAGGCGAACTGCAAGTAATCCTCCAGTTAAACTAATCCTACTCACGAAAGGAATCGCAATTCTCAAGTAACGCAGTTAGTAGATTCTAATCTTCATTCTGTGTACCATGAAAGATCCAGACTACCTTTGTAAGCTTCACACCAGCACAAGTTAATAAAAGAGCACAAGTTAATGCGGCCACGCTGCTGTGTGTGTTACGGTCAAGTGAAACACAGTACCGCACCCAGGTTTGCTCGTCTGTTTTCTTGCCCCCACCATATCCAACCTAAATGAGAAAAGGTCCAAAGCAAAAACAGAATAATTACAAGCTCTATCTGTCCATGCCCGCTGCACACTTTGTAGCTTTTAAGCAAGCTAGGTACGTAGGCTGGACCTTTCGCATCTAACAATAGTTTGTCTCTTCCTATTATCTTTAAAGACTCTAACTCATCTAAAGATAACGTTAGAGACAACATCTTCAATAATTTATCTATAAAATTATTCATTTTTAATACAATTTCTCTCCTTACACACTCACAATTTGCGATGGTTTACGTGTCCAGCTTATCTCTTATATAACAGATAACATATTTTTTCTCTTTACAACCTCTCTCCCCCAACTAAACTTTTAGATGACATGGTAGCTAACAGACGACTGAGGTGACTACGGTTAAAGATGCCTCATGGGACATGCCGACATTTCTAACATGCACCTTCTGTTCTGTTCTGCGTTTCTCCTCCCATCTGAATTATCTGATCTGAGGCTGAGGCTGAGGCTAAGGCTGAGGCCGGCCTGAGCTAAGCTGCATGGCAGCTGGCCATCCTATCTACCAGCCCCAACTATCATCTGCCACCTTTTAATACGCGCGGCCGTAACAATATGAGGCTGCGAGGCTCCGAGCCAGGCCAGGTCCATGTGCGACCCAACATGGCACGTTCTCCCTTCTCTGCGCGCGCGGACACACACAAGCCCCCATCTTATTAACGCACCAATCTGGCTTATAAATAGCCCCCACCGCACCACGGCCACCTCCCACCCAAAGCTAAACAAACCATCACTCGCTCCTCACTGCACTTCACTCGTCTGATCCGACTCCGAGAGGAGAAAGAAAGAAAGAAAGGCATGGGCTCCCTCCCCTCCCTCGCCACCCTCGCGGCGCTCCTCTCCCTCCTCGCCGTCGGCCACTGCGCCGCCGAGTTCAACGCGAGCGACGCCCCCGCCGTCGACTTCAACACCAGCGACGCCGCCGTCTACTGGGGCCCCTGGACCAAGGCCAGGGCCACCTGGTACGGTCAGCCCAACGGCGCCGGCCCCGACGACAACGGTAAGGATCCGCATTTCCGCGGGGATCTCTCTCAAACACAAAGTTGTTCTTGTTTTTCCCTTCTTGTGGGCAATGTGGCTCATATCTTGGTGCCGAATCCTTTCTAGGTGGAGCTTGCGGCTTCAAGCACACCAACCAGTACCCCTTCGCGTCTATGACGTCCTGCGGCAACCAGCCATTGTTCAAGGACGGCAAGGGATGTGGCTCTTGCTACAAGGTAAACCGAGTTTATTCACTTGTACCTACCACTCCCAACTGTCAAAGTAGGCCGTTACAATTTAGGCCGGCCGTCGATCTGCAGCGTCTGCAAGTGGGACCCATATGCATATGTGTATGCGTGGCTCACTCGCTTTCTGTGACAGCGCCTTTCACTGTGCGGCGTGCCGGTGCCAACGCATTGATTGACTCTCTGTCTCTTCACTCTCCAGCGCTAGTGCATGAACCTGACGTTTTGTTCTGTTTTGTGCGCATTTTCTCAGATCAGATGCAAGAAGGACCCCTCCTGCTCCGGCAGGACGGAGACGGTGGTCATCACCGACATGAACTACTACCCGGTGGCCCCCTTCCACTTCGACCTCAGCGGCACGGCGTTCGGCCGGCTCAGCAAGCCCGGCCTCAACGACAAGCTCCGCCACTCCGGCATCATCGACATCGAGTTCACCAGGTCAGTAAGCTAAACTGCTCTGCTCCGTTCTGTTCTGTTCTGTTCTGTTCTCCTCTGCTCTGTTGCCGCTGGAAGCGGAAGCTAGACGCCCAGTGTTGTGTACTAGTGTAATGTTAAATTGTACCATTTGCCATAGACGTTTCCCTCCAATTCTCCGTTGAATTTTCCGTCGGCCGGGCGAGTAGCAGCTAGTAGCACTGGCGCGGCAAGTTGAAGTTCGGTGGAGCAGATCCACCCAACTGCCAGCATTACTCCTTGCCGGACACGGGCACAGGCACACTGGACAGTCCTACTAGTGGGCACACACACACACACACTCCTCTGCCCTGCACATGCATGTGCAGCACAGATGCATGGCAGAGCTGAGCTTTATTGCTCGTCTCTCCTCTTCCTCTCACTGCGACTGCAACGTCTCAACATGCTCGTTTTCGGCATACTAGTGGGGTGCCCACCCACCTTTTTGCAGCCTAACATATGCGTGCCCTGCTACTGTACGCCACCGGGCACCCATTTCGATCCTGTGGCAAAAGCTTTATCAACGGATAGGCCCATGATCAACAATATAGTAAGGAAAAAGATTCCACATGAAGGTTAAGCTAAACCGCAAAAACTACTAAAGCACATGGCACGATTAGCAGCGTCTCCTTTTCTAATCTTTTCTAGTAAGTAGTAGTAACACAACGACTTGTTTCCTATCTGTGTTTGTGCAGGGTGCCGTGCGAGTTCCCGGGCCTCAAGATCGGTTTCCACGTGGAGGAGTTCTCGAGCCCCGTCTACTTCGCGGTGCTCGTGGAGTACGAGGACGGCGACGGCGACGTGGTGCAGGTGGACCTGATGGAGTCGCGGACGGCGCACGGCCCGGCCACCGGCGTGTGGACGCCGATGCGGGAGTCGTGGGGATCCATCTGGAGGCTGGACACCAACCACCGGCTCCAGGCGCCCTTCTCCATCCGCATCCGCAACGAGTCCGGCAAGACGCTGGTGGCCAAGGAAGTGATCCCGGCCAACTGGAGGCCCAACACCTTCTACCGCTCCTTCGTGCAGTACAGCTGAACCGACCGGTCGATTAGGTGCCCGCAATTGGAGCCGGCACTACTACTGCTGCTACTAGAAGTACTAGTAATGCAGCTACTATGACTAGTCCTCGAAATTCGAAAAGCGTCTGGTCATTGCGTTGTTGTAATTGTATCGGTTGGTTGAGCTATTGGTGCTTTTAGGTGAGGCGTCGTCGTCTCAAAGTGTCTGGAGTTGGGTGCGTGCGTGCCCATGGGATTCGGTCTCTAGGGTTGGAGTTTCTGTTGTTGCAATTGGCAAAAGTGGCAAGAGCAAACAGCTGTGTGGGAAATGGAGGAGGCAGGCGTACAAGATACGCTCTCCCGCCCACTGTCGCTTTATAATTTATCGTTTCAAATGGCGATTAATCGAAAGTATATTGTTATATATAAACCGTGATCATTCATCCCTGTGTACTCTGCTGTACACCTACACTATTTGCTGTGTTTCGTTTCCCCCCATGCGCTGCGCGCTGCAAGCCTACACTTCGTTTCTGTGGATGCTTCGTTGGAGCATTTCTGTACCGAGAGGAAAGGCATATCTGCCTGACGAAGTAAATTTCGAACTGCAGAAAAGCATCACCGGTCCTTTGCTCTTAGCATCTCTCTCATTCTAATAAGGGATGCTAATTTGATTACTCGTCCACTATAATTTGCAATCTCCGAGACCTATCGTACGCGCTCTCCGCTTCGCAAAGGGAAAAATTTGACACTACGCGCGCATCCGCATGCAGTCTAAACCAGTTCCCGCGCGCGGTAAATTTGGAAAACCCACCTCGGAGGAGGCATGCACTTCACTCGCTGCTTTTGTGTGGATTCCGTTCGTTAGCGACGCTATTTGGATGCCGGTAAAGTGGTAAAGCACGCGGTTAGCTACTGACATGATTTGGATGCCGGTAAAGTGGTAAAGCACCCGGTCCTTGCGACCTTCCATAAAGCTCCCAATAGTAGTAGCATTTCTTTTTCTTATCCCATCAGGCTATATCAGCATAGACACTAGCAATAGACTTTTACTACACAGTCTTGACTCTTGCCAATTTGATGTGTAACAATAACCTAGAAATGTGCGGCTCCGGTCATACAGAAGAGAGCCTGGCATGCAGTGCAGGTGCAGCGTTACAATAGCGTCCAGCCAAACCATCCCATCTTTGCCGGTCTGGCTTTTCAAATCTCATTAGCTGTCCCGCGTTGCTGCCTCCGAGTTATTGCGGCTCCCCTCGCTTGATCCAGATCTCCAACACGGCATCTTATCTTACACATGAGGCCGCAGTATCAGAGCTCAGAACCGGCAATGCAATTATGCCGTGTGCAAGCGCACATTGAGCTGCTAGCACTCCTGATTTCTGATGCCACATCCAACGTGCATCGATCCAGACATGGATCAGTGCAACGGAGCATGCCCCGTAGTACTTACTATTCATCGCCGGTGATCAAGGACACTCATCAGCTCGGGACTGGCGCTCTGCTCTATTCTCTCTTCAATTTGCATCCATCGATCAACGCCAGACCAGTCACTGCTTGCTTGGTTGGCCGACATAGTGACATTCGTCTTCTTTTGGACGCCGCTTTTCCGTTGGGTTGTTCTTTTTCTTTTTTTATCCGCGGATCGAGCTGTTTCCCCGCGGTCTGCGGCATGTGCGCCTACATGGCGCCGAGGCCCATGGAGTCAAAAGGCAACCACCCTGCGTCGACGAGTACGGCATCGTCTTTTCCGTTTGTGATACTCCTCCGGCTATACATGTGTCGGTGAATTATGATACCCTTCTCTCCTCTCCTCTCCTCTTCTCCCCGGCACGCACCACACGAGACCATCATTGCCGCACTCCGTTACTTCTCCGTAGATGGCAGCTGAGCTGAGTGCGCCACAGTTGGGGCTAGGTATGTAGACGAGCGGTCCAGCAACTCCTCCGAGCTCCAAAAGAACAAACCATCACTTTCTCGGTCAGACTCCGGCCGGCACACTGTTTTGGAGCACTAAGCAGAAAAATATCTCTGCAGCATACGCACATATACGCAGGGATAGGATGGAGATGGAGATGGAGATCGGGGGGTAAAAAGATCTGCAAAAAGATGAATGGTTGACAAGTTACGCTGCGCAATGATTGATTGAGCTGCGCCCAGTCCAATGCCTAGCTACATTCATTTGCCAGCGGATAGAAGGACTCATCTGGATAATACAGCCTAGACCAAAGTCAGACAAGATAACCTCTAGGTCCAAAGCAAGCTCGATTGCTTGATATATAGTTGATACAAACACAGCTTTACATGACTATCTGGTAATTTATACAGGCTAAAGAGGTCAAAATTAACAATATAAATGCACGATGTACAGGTGCTGCCTCGATGGATATTTCACATGCACCGCAAGATTCAGGATTCGGCAGAAGAGAGGTGGAAAAAAATCGGGACAAGCAAATGAAAGGAGAGAATGGTTTGGGCGAACGTTGCACAGGCCACAGGCACCGCTACGTATATTATGTACTACCGTACGCTAGGCTCGCTGTTTGGAGTTGCTGGGCTGGCTCTGCTGCTGCTGCTGGTTTAGCTTCTGGTACAGCGCGACCATCCTGTTGTACGCCTCCATGCTGTTCGGTTGCTGCTGCTGCTGCTGCTGCTGCACAGATTTGCGCCAGTTCGTGAGTTTCACACGACGCTAAAATAAGGACGACCTTGAAGCGTACATCATGATTCATGCATGTTTGACAGTTTTGAGGAAGGGAAAAATTGGACGTAAATTTGCAGTATGTACCTGTGCGTTTTGCTGAGCCGCTTGGCACGCGAGGAAGGCGGAGAAGGCGTCCGGCACGGCGCTCCCGGCGGGCTGCTGCGGGCGGTCGGCGGCGGCGGAGGCGGCGTCCCAGGACATGGGGACGAAGGGGGGCGGGTGCATCATGTTCGTGGGCGGCGTGAGGCCGGCATAGCCTGGCTGGGCGAGGGGGGCCATGTTCATCATGCCGAGGCCCATCTGTGCCATCTGGGCCATTTGGGCCATGTTGGCCATGACGGACATCTGAAGCTGCGGCATGGCCATGGGCATCATCATGCTGCTCATCCGGCTCATCACCTGCACCTGCGCCTGCAGCTGCTTCAGGTAGTCGATCACCTCGTCGAGCATCGACGCCTTGTCCGTCTGACGAGGCACGACGGTACCAAAATCGCGTTAAGTGAGAGAGAGAGATAGATAGAGATTGGTTTGGAGATTTATCTTATCAGCTACGTGGTTGCAGATTTTATTTGTTGCCATCGGCGGCTCACCTTGCTTGAGTTCGGGACGAGCTTCTGCAAGGTTTGCATCTTCTGGTTGATCCTGTCCCTTCGTTTCTGCAACGCAAAGTTGTTGGAATGATCAGATAGTAGCTTTGATGTTCCAGTACAATCATAATGAAGGGTTCATAGGCCAACTACAGAGCATACTTTAGTTTTGACCCATGGGCCCATCCATTTAAGTTTTGACCCGGCCCATACGCGACTACACAGGTCCTAGCAACAAACTGACCATTTTTGGTCTAGCCCACTCATAAGAAGCTAAAAAATTCCTCTCAAAAGAAGAGGAGGAAGAAGAAGCTACAAATCTGAAATCGTTCGGTGTCGGCTAAACAATTTGTATGCTTCTAAAGAAACAAACGAATACTTGACATAATGGCCTGCAAAGGCATATTGGCATCTTATTATGAGTCACTTGTCACTGGGAAGGTTGCAAATCTTACGATTCTGCTGTCACGGCTAAGTCAAAAAAGCTGTCCTGAATTGTGATAGCTATGTGAAAGGTATCCTACACAACAAAAATTGCTGTTTTTTTTACTTGGCTGCTGGCCGGGGTATCATAAATCTAGAAAAGCAATGCAAAAAAGGCAAGAAAAAAAATAATATGTGGATTTCTTCTCACAAAATTTAATATTTCTAAATGAAGTACTAGATTATCGAGACAAAAAAAGGAAGTACTAGATTAGAGATCGGAAAAAGAAAAGAAGCGGACGCTCAATGCCGACACCACAAAAAAGAACTGGATGTGTGACATTTCTTTAGGAAAAAGGTACAAAAGTGGTGCTTGGTCGCTCGAAAGAGATCGAACTACATATACCTGGAGCAAATTTCAGCCTAGAAAATTCAGTTTATCAATTTCATCATAAGGTGCATCAGTGCATGTATCGATTGCTTGGTTGTAAAGATCGGACAATTGACATAAACCATGCAAGCTTTTAAAATGAGCTGAAAGTTCATCTCTCAACAAGAATTAGGAATGTGTAGAATATTTGTCAACTATAACAAGCTAAGTGTTATCCAGTGTGATAGTAATATCATGGCTAGCTAGCTATATATGTCCCTGAACCTTTCCCCCGCAAAATTTTAGCTTTGATGTATGTATGAATTGCACTGCGTTAACTGTCTCGCTGGCTAGATAGAGCAACGATAAACCTAGCAATCTATTTCGTTCCGAGGGATGAACTTGCTATATAACGTCGTCGATCGGCGCCAGGTCTAGTGTTCTGTTACTAATTAATTCAGTAGGGTGCAGCTAATAATAAGCAATCGAAGCAAGAGATCCTTAGCATGCATATATGAGTGCAAAAAGGGGGGTTTACTTACACGCTCAGATTCGTTATGGATGGCTGCAGCCCGGCTCCTCTTGGTGGAAATGGACGATCTCATTGCAGCTTCCCCGTTGACCACCACGTTGTCCCCCTCATCGCACATCTCGTCTCTCTTTAATTTTTCAGCACATGCATGCACCGATGGACAAAAAAAATAAGCACACGGAATCTGCAAACCGATAGGAATCAAGACAAGCGCCTCTACGTGCATGTAAGATGCTTACGATCGAGACATGGAGTACGTAAATAAGATGTAAGCTGAGCTTGCCTGAGACCGCCGGCTAAAGCAACGGGAGTCGCTGGCGCCTCCGCCGATGCTCGTGTTCTCCGTCTCCGGGGAGCCCTTGTCCTCCCTCTCGAGCGACGTCGAGTTGTTGGTCGTCGTCGTGAACCAGCACGCGTCGTCGGCCCCGGTGCCGCAGGCCTCCAGCGTAAGCAGCGTGCTCTCGCCGCGGCCGGGCGCGGCGCTCCCCTGGCTGGCGCACACCCGCCCGTCCTCGCCGAGCACCCGCGCCCGCTTATTCCTCCGCGCCTCCCCTCCGCCTCGTCCCTCGCGCACGGCACGAGCGCGTCAACCGGGGCACGCGCCACGCCGGCTACCCCCATGCCGAGCAAAGGCGCGGGCACCGGCACCGGCTGTGCGAGGTGCGCCGACCGCGCGGCCGCCTCGCCCACAACCGCCTCGAGCGTCCCGCCGCTACTCCCGACGACCTGCAGGTGGGACGACGCGGGCGGGTACATGGGCACCGGCCGGTTGAGCAGCAGCCCGTGCGAGGAGATGTTACCCTTTTCCCACGTGAGCTCCGCCACCTCGTAGTACTGGTCCGACATGGGCACGATGCCGGGCGTGAAAGCGCCGGTTCCAGACACCACGCGGTGCGCCCCGGCGGACGCCGGGTTGATGCTCGCCGCGCCGACCGGGTCTTCCAGATCCCAACAACTCGGCACGCACTGGTTCATCTCGCCCCAGGCACCACCAAAGCGAGCTTGCCGCCGCTTGCTATATTCCTCCCTCGCCAGCCGGCCCGTCTCAGCGCATGGTAAGTGCAGCACCGCGGAGCTACGCGACGCGCGGGGCGAGGCTGAGCTGAGCTTGGTGGTAGGTGTAACGTGTATTGATGGTGCAAAGCGAAGGCGGGGTAGGGCGGTGGCTGGGTGTGGGCGGGCGAGGTGGTACTACTACGTCTATACTGCCGCGAGCAGTGTGTGGCGGAGCCATGCACTGCGCGTCGGAGGCGATCGAGGTGTGTTAATGGGGATCGAGGAGATGGATGGATAGGTGAAGGGGGCACGGAGAGGGACGGCACGGGGAGAGGGGAGGTCACGAGGGGCCTAGGGCTTGTGAGGAGGAGCCGGGCACGTAGCCGCCTCGCCTTCCACATGACCACGTACGTAGCGCACTGGCAGCAGCAGCCGCTGCTTTTCTCTATGTATGTGACCATCGAAGTACTCGCTACTCCAGTACTGCTGCTGTTCTGTGCATGGCTGCTGCTACGTTTCTTTCACGGCTCCCGGGGATGTCGGCGGCGTGGAGCCATCGGATTGTCATCGGGCGGCTGCATGCATGCGTTGTGTGTGTTGCTTGTTGTCCTCTGATTTGTACCTCCTGGACGGGCCTGGTACTCTTCCGAATTCTGTCGGGGTTCTCGATGTAGCGCCCGGCCTTTGGGAGCATGCACCGACGGGAAACCTATTTTCGGACCTGTGCACGTACGCTGTACGCATACACCGAACATATTGGTCACCTTCGGATTAAGCAATGAACAGTTCTGTTGATGAGAGGATGTACTATAGCGTGATGTTAGCGGTCAGAAAGCCTTGCTATGTACGAAACGAGATGGTGTGAATGAGAGATGGAGCATAGATAATTGGACTGTCTCTCATGCAGTAGTCGACTATAACATGATCTGTCTATAGAGACATATAAAAATATTACACATTGTAGGAGTTGTCTTTAGTACTATCTATAAATAACATTGAGAGAAATCATATACAACAACTGTTTATATCATTATACATATCCTTAGGCACATAATTGGAACAATGAAAATGTGACTCCTCTCTTATTTTTGCCACTGCGGTTCATCCCAGATGGGTTGCGTGCGTGCGTCTGATCAATTACGTTGCGGGTTTGTAGTTGTATCAGATCTTCTTTTTTTCAACCCCTCAAACCAGCTACTGTCAGCCAGACAGCACATCCTTCGATCTCTCGGATCTAAAATCGACGTCTTGGATTGCATCAGAAGGAAAAATAGGGTGTGACTGCAATCGTTCTCTTTCTCTTGCTCTCAAACATTTATTCCCAATCCTTAGATCCCCTCAAGCCTCAAGGCATCTCCTCATTGTAGATGCAGACTCGTAGCAATGACTACAACGGATCTTTGTCCTTTTTTTTCGTTTGTCGTAAATGTAAGTGGCTGCTTTTGCACCTATAATGTCGGTATGTTTGTGTGTGTGTCTTGCGACGTGAGGAGGTCGATATGTTGTGTTTGCATTATTGATGTTGTTTGTGCGATGGGTACAGTGTTAACCATGCGAGGTTAATTAGTATCATAAAATGCGTGTTCTCTATTGCTGATCAATTCTAATGACCTCAACCTCAAGAACATCCAAAGCATACATTCAAAACAATATGTTTGATCAAAACTATTTCGTTTTGATTGCACATGTTCTAGAACGTCACTTTTTTGTGACGGGAGAGTTTACTACCTGAGCCTTCTTTCACAGACTCCACGACACGTTGAGTCCGTACAAGATCGACATGTTTTGTGACGGGAGAGTTTACTACTTGAGCCTTCTGTCACAAACTCCACGACACGTTGAGTCCGTACGAGATCGACATGCACGCATCAATCTTTGGTCAAGTAGCTTCGATATCTATTTCTATTGTTAGTCCTTGACCAAGGTCCAGGCAAATTTGTCGCAAAGAGATAAGAACGGTGATCACCAAAACGTGATGCAGATTGGACAAAAAAAAGGATTGGACAGCGTATTAAACGCTTCATTTGGATCAGATTGGATCAGACTACGAGTATCTTATCTTAACTAATAAAAAAACAGGTTTACCCCGTACAGCGGGACGATCGATCCACCCTCTCATACGGAAAAAATCGAACGAACCTGAACTGCTCACGAGTCCCTCGCGAGGCAACCCCAACCGCTCCTCTCCCCTTCCAACCGCCCACCACTTCCTCTCCCCATCAGCCATCCCTCGACCTCGCTTTCGCTCCACATCTCTGGTTGGCCACCACTGTCACCATCGACACTCAGAGGCGCCAGCAGAGAAGGCAGATGGAGACAGTGGCAGGTATGGAGGAGGGGGGGCGACGGAGGGAGGGGGAGTGGGACGGAGCCTCGTCATGTCGGCCCGAATCAATAGTGACTCGAGCCCCGAACTCGCTTCCACTCCATATCTCAGGTCGGCCCCCTACCGTGGTTGCCATAGACCAGAAATTGATATATGCTGTACGGAGTAGGATCATGTCTGCTGGTATATCTCACTCTCTTTTAGAACTCTGTTGCAACGCATCAACACCCAACTAGTCTATATATGAATGCAGAGGTTGACAAAGGAACGGCTTTTGTGTGGTACTTCTTGTTTTGATGCCGTATGTGCATTCTCGCTCTTGCCAGGAACGACAACAACATCTATCGAAAGGCATATGTCCAAATATCGGCGCCTTCTCTGATTACTGCAGATGATTATGGGCCTGTTTGGCATGGCTCTAACTCCAATTGGAGCGGCTCCACTCGTAACTCCAGTGGGCCGGCTCGAGTGGAGTTGGAGCCGCTCTGTATGGAGTGTTTGGCTAGAAGGGTACTCTTAGCTCCAGAATTGTGGTTTGTCTGTGTGGATTGCCCACTTTGCCCTTGGTTGACATGAGTGGAGTTCAATGATGCGTGCAGCAGCATAACAGTAACACGTATGTTCTCATGTATCGCTTAGCTAAACTGTATGAATCCGAGATACAAGTCCGACAAGCATGTAAATAAATTAAAGTACCAACATATATCAAGATAATCATGTCCAACCAAATTATCCAAGATACAAGTCCATAGTTTCAAAATACAATTACATTAATTCCAAGCTAAGGCGACGGATGTAGCCAAACTATCACGAAATGAGTCCATAGTCACAAAGCTTGATTCCGAAGTGGATCCATCAGAGGCATGTTGAGACACATCATATTTGTTGTACCTTTCCGGGATAGTAGGCACATAGTTCGGATCTCGATCGAAATTCGCAAAGTCCACATCCCCACTAGCATGCTCACGTATGAAATTGTGGAGAACCATGGTAGCAGCTACAATCTTTTTTGTGTGAGCATGGAATATGGAGGCATCTTATAAAGAATTTGCCATTTCATTTTAATAGTCCAAATGAACGTTCAATAACATTACGAAGATGAATGGATCCGGTTGAACTTCTCTTTTGGAGTGTTTGGTTCCATACCTCGATGCCACTCAGGTAAATGATACCTTTCACCCTTGTATGGAGCTAGGTAACCTGGACGATTAGGATAGCCCGCGTCCACAACATAGTACTTGCCTACACATGTGAAAAAGAAAATAAGAATTGCATGGTACAAGACACATTTGAGGACAAAATGGAGCTGGACAAAATATTTTTTACCTTGTGGAGGATGTGGGAAGACTTCGATCCACTTCCATTGCATGGTACAAGACACTAGTGTCATGCAAAGCTCCCGGACCGACCATGACCACATATGTGAATCGATATCAAAATCACAAACGGCAAGCACATTTTGAGTAGCAATTCCTGTCTTACCAATGTACCTCACTTGTTCCTCAGGTGAAAGAGAAACACGAATATGAGTTCCATCTAGTGCTCCTATGCAATCCCTAAAGTGTGGATATGCTCTTTTATCATCCCTTATTCTTTTGTGAACTGTCCGAAAATTAGGATCAGTTGGTCTCAAATAATCTTCAGCCATTGCAACCACACTATCAAGAACTTCATGGAATTTCCTACTAATGGTTTCACCAGAGTGCTTAAACCTATTTTGCCCTCTTCTATTTGACTCACATCCACCACATGTGAATAGAAAAATTGCAAGCATTTCATAGGTATTCATGTGTTTTGACGGTCTCAAACCATACCTCTCAACCAGCACATCATGAAGATCCAAAAAGATATCCTTGTTCATCCGAAGCATTGTGTGGCATTCCCCCGGAGTATTTAGGGTCTCGATCACCCATCCCATTCCATCGAAGTCAGAGGTCCTTGGCGGTGCCTTGTCCATATAAATGTGAACATAAGCTTCTACAAGTTTAGCACCACCTTGAATGAGAGAAAAAATCGATGATCATCATCGCTATTTTCATCACTCTCACTTGTAGACATCTGTAAAATAAAATGGTATAGCAAATTATAAAATGAGTTCATACAAATGTAAAGCATAATATAAAATGAGTTCATACAAATGTAAAGCATAATATAAAATGAGTTCATACAAATGTCAAGCATATTATTACAAGTCTTCAATCATAGAAAAATAAAACATATTGCAGGATACAAGAGACAAGCCATAGGAAGCACTCCTACTTTCCATGCTTGTCATTATATTTCCTACTAAGCCACTTGAACCTAATGTCATCAGTAGGCAAGGTCATAAACATCTCCCTTTGCTCCTTCTTCACAAACAATTCAGTGGCCATGTAGTGTTCATTAGTTTCATAATCGGCACCACAAGCAATCACAGCCTCCATACTTGATCAATAGTGAATTTTCCTTCTTTCTTGGAAGCATATTCATTTGCTGAACTAGCCATACTAGTGACAACTTCTTGAATGAGGACTGCATTCGCTGTCTTAGCTTTCTTGCCTGTATCTTGGACAGGCCTTGCCGCTCTTTTGGCACTACCAGGGGAAGGGGTATCCTCCTCTACCTCCTCACCTTGAGCCAAACCTTCGCACGCACATTCTCGCCAAGACCTTCCTCACCTTGTGCCGATTCTTGTGTCGCGACTATCAAGCTGTAGGTGTTGCATTGCCGCCACAAGGGGACCAATGGTCAACACCAATATTAACGATGCCTTGAAAACAAGTCGTCAACTCATCTTCATTTTGAAGAGGTTGCTTCCTAAACTTCCCGCAGCCTGGAATGTCCTGAAAATATCCAAGAGAGCAACACATATTAGTACAAATAATAACAGCAACTAATTGAAAAGGTAACATTCCTATAAATACATGTAACACTTACAGCTCTAGCTTTCTTCCACCATTCATCGTCCATATCAATAGTGCCATTATTACGGTTCCAACCGGTTCCTGTTTGCCTCATCTTAAGCTTTTTCCATGCCTTGAAATCTTCCTTCAATTTATCTCATTTGTTCTTGATTTGCGTCTTGGTTAATTCAATACCCGTCCTATCTTTGAATCCTTTTTCAACCGCAGCATAACCAACTGAATTCAAGAATGTATTTGGCCGATTTCCTTTCTCAACTTGTTCGGCCATCAAACCACATAGGATCCGAGTGTTCTTTACGTTCCAATCAATTTCCCAGCATCTATAGCAACTCAACACAAGCTTTCAGAACATACACAAATTGCTAACTTTAACACGAAAGCACTGATTAATGCATTGTCCAAAAGGTGCCATACACCAAATAATGAGATGATGTGATGTATAACCAATGGAAAAACAAGGGACGGAGAGGGTGCTACAGACATTGAGAAAATGCTAGTTATGTACTTGAAATTGGATCTAGTAAGAAAACACATAAGTTTTTCACATTTCAATAATATCAACTCAACTACAGGGAATTTAAGTTGCCCTTCTGCTGGCATTATAAGCTATCACACAGGTGGTTAAGTTATTGAGAGATACATTTTAGCAATTTGGAATGAAAGAGCTAGCAAGGAAAAAAATATACTACAATTAGTCCATCACAAAAGGAGAACACAACATGGGACATGAAGAAATGCATTCAAAATGTTCCTTTTGCTGACACCATGGTGTTTATCATATCTTAAATGCATTTATGACAAATAGAAATTCATCATAAGTGATAAGCTGCTCGAGTAAAATTTCCATCGGAAGGTAACATGTGCCAAGCTAAACCGATTAAACCAACCTTGGTCCCACAACACATGACTACCCATACCTACACCTGAGCGACTTGAGGATGTACACCCTACATCCAATGATCCACACATTTCACCATAAGACCATCTCATAGCATGTGAGTGATCACGAAAGCCGTTTATAATTCATAAATGGATTGCATAGAAATAGAATAGTTACAACAACGACTCCAATGCATCAATTCTAGTTCAAAACAAGCATGCAAAGACTTTATCTAATCCTCCAACACCCAAATATCGAACTCCATCGAAAATTCCCACACCCCCAACCAAGTTACGATAACTACATGGATTAATCGTCGAATCTCCAATAAAACAAGAACGCCAGACTACCTCCTAGCCCAACGATTCACTCTGAATGAAGCATCTAGAGCAAAGACCGCAATTTTGCTCAACTACTGATTAGGCATTTTTCACCAAGCATATCGACGAGTGGACAAGGAAAAATGAAGAAAGGCTCACCTCTGCGACCTCAACGACGCCTACCGCCGAAGAGTCGGGCGAGGCGCATTGTCAATATCGTAGGGTAGGTTCGACGACACCTTGGCCTCCTCTGGCGGCTCGGCGTACTCACGATTCTCCTCCTCACTCGTCCACGCCTCGCCATCTCTCGACGGCCCGAGGCCTCACGGCCCTCCTCCTCGGCGTGTACCCTCGTCCTCCTCTCTCTCGCTGGGCCGGCTCCGTGGTCGGTCTCTCTGGCTTGGTCAAGAAGCCTCAAGGCAATGAGTCGAGTCGAGATGAGTCGAAGGAAGGAGGCGGCGATGAGGCGGGCGAGGCAGGCAGCAAGTGAAGCGGCGGCGGCGTGGGCGGCGAATGCAAGCAAGTCAGGGTTGGTTGGTTGCAGGCGGCTGATCATGGGGTAAGGGGGTTGGGTTGGGTTGGTGGCATGAATCGGGGGGGCGGGGCGGCATGGCATGGCGGGCGTGGGCAGAAATAGAAATGGGCGGGGTGGGAGGATGGGGAATGGGCGGGGTGGGAGGATGGGGAATGGAGGCGGGGTGGGAGGATAGAAAAAAACGATTCGTTGGGTTGGAGTGTAATCGATGGCAAAGGTGGGTAATTTCTTTAAAACTCCATGTCTAGATCTATTTCAGATGATTGTAGAGCTGGAAAATAGGTGCTCCAAGAGAATAAACTAGAGCTCCAAAAACTCTATGGAGTTAGGCTGCTCCAATTTTTTTTAGAGTTAGGGTGTTTGGCTAGCTCTACCCAGCTCTAGCCTGGAGTTGGGCTCTAGAGCCATGCCAAACACCCCCTATGTGTCATCTCCTACATCGTGGAACTCGAATCTTGCCTACAGCTTATTCGTAAAGAGGTAAAATTAAAAAAGAGGGGGTCAGTTGACTAGTCCTCGGAGGAATCTCCAATAGCTGACGACCGAAAAGGCCGTGTGCATGTGCGAAGGAAACGGAATCCTCCACTGGCTAGGTAGCTTGGCATCATGATGGCGAAGTACATTGAAGACTACTCAATGTAAACACAGCATAGATAGAAAATATGCTGCTTAGAGAACGAACGTACGTACGTTAGCGATCGATCTCAAACGGCTGAAAGCATCATGCAGGAAGTAACATACTATATAGTAGCCGGAGATAATAACCTCCATACCGAGGCCAAGATTTCTCAGGGACCACACATGCAACGCGCGCGAGGACAGCTTCTAACTTTCTTTGATAACGTCAGAGAGATGGCGCGCGGGGCCGTCAGAGGAGGACGACGAGGCGGGTGGAGGCATGCGGGCCGGTCGAAGTCGGAGGAGGAGAGGACGGGCGGGCGGGTCGTGAGGCCGGCCGGCATAATTCTTCCCTTTCTCCGTCTCTAGATAGTTTAAATATCTTGGCCTCTTGCTTGCTGCGTTGTATACTTGTATGGGACCACGGCATGCGTCGCATTGCATTGATTGGTTTGAGGGTGAATCTGATCTAATCCTAAGTCATCCATCCTGGACCATGCCATAAAGAAAGAAAGCTAGCGATCTAGGCTCATTGCCATCCTCTCCTTTTCCAAAGTTTTATCCATCACAAACTTGAGATGTGTGTGTGTGTGTGTGTGTGTGTGATAGATTTAGTATGTGCTACTTGTATCTCTCCTGCAAGGACTTTGTTGTGCTTACACGTTGGCGCTCTCTTCGCCACAAATGAACTCATCAGGCATAAGATTTGCTTTGGCCACAAGATTGCTCTACTGATATTGCTGCAATGCTGCTCTATGCATTGGCAATTATTTTGCATGCCGAGCCCCGTTACAAAAAGTTAACATGATTACGGGGGTCTACGTGTAAAAACCCAAATGGTAATGGTTTGCGGTTCAGTCCACACTTTTCCCGTCCTAGCCGCCAAAGCTTGTGCGGGCATATACGGTAGCCCGCCAATGCATACGTGGGCGATGCGCTACCCCACTTCTTTGCCACAATCAACGATATCGCGACGTAGCAATGTGTCGAGCGACGGTGGACACCAGCCACTCCTTGGGCTTCTGGCCGCGCAGAGGTCACCTCGAGATCCACACATTCTACCTCCACCTCTCCTCCTTAGCTCCTGCGAACCTCTTGCTTGTCTGCCTCCCCAGCATCGGCGACGCCGCGCTCCCACTGGGGACGCAGCTAGCGTACGCGAGAGCCGACCACGTCTGCGCCGTCGAGGGCGTGCGGTTCGAGGTGTACACCAACAAGGAGATGGCAGCGCATGGGGTCTTTAGCCAGTGCCGCAGAGGTGGGTGGCGCGTGGAGTGTCGCTGGTCGGCGTCGACGACAGTGGTCGTGGAGGTGGGGGTTCTTGCGGAGGCCGACGTGCTGATGAGGAGCAAGGCTCGAGCATCGACGAGGGGATGGGATGCGGGGCGAGGCTAAAGGGGATACTAGAGGAGTCCGCGGACGTGGTGTGGGAGGAGTGGGAGGTAGTCGGAGACGACAACAATGAGTGGAAGGAAGAAGAGGAGGTGGTGGAGATTGATGAGGACGTCAACCCTAAGGATGCAACCAATGCTTTGATCCGCTACACTGCATCCTCTACTTCAATCACATCTTCTTCAATATGACTTTCGACTATTGCAATGCTATATTCTCCAATTGGATAGAGCTACTTCTACTCCTACAAGCCGAGCTGCGTCTACATGCTATCGTACTACGTCTACATGCTATGATACTGCGTCTACATGACATGGTGTTGCGTCACCAATTGTTGGGCCTCGGGCTATGTAATGTATGGGCCGACTTGGCCCATAAGGCCTATATGCTGGCCGACCACCCTAGGGAGCCCGTACTGTTTGTGTGAACAGTACCCATGAACGGTACCATCGGCCCTAGGGTTCCCACCTCCTGGCCGCACCCCTCACATAGAAGCCGTCACCCCTTTAGCAAAATTCGGGTTTTGTTGATTGAAGTTTAGCTTTGCTACTTTATTCTGTCCTCTTGTTCGGTGAGATCAACAACGACATTGTCTTCGGAACCCCACTTATCAATACAATTTCACTTCATATTTGTAATACATCAGATTGTGTTTTACCTTGTTCTTGCGTGTTTCTTCGGTGTATACAGGAATCGATCTTCGTGATCATGTCAACCAGGTGCTTGTGCACAGTTGATAACGACTTGTCGAGTAGTTCAACGATTGCGTGGTTTCGGGCCTTGCGAGTTTGTAGCCATGAACGCGAGAGTTGAGCGACTTCTACCGAATTTACCTTCTCGTCGAAAGATCGAGCTAGAACAGGACCTCTGTGGTTCATCAGAGATAGAGATGGAGATGATGAGGTGGGCGTTGGGGATAGGGGCTTGAGCCCGCTATCTCATCCGCCGTACCATCGGCGCCAATGGCCCCGTCGGATCTGTCGCCCCGTGCTCTGCGTGCATGGTGTCGTGAGTCGAAGGTGGAAGAGTCAAAGGGCTACAAGGATAGGGATGAGAGGTTGTTGGCTATGCGGGCTAAATTGTGAGCTATGTGGACCACCACTTAATTCCATTTAAGAGTTTGTTTGGGCAGGGAGGGTTAGAACCAATCTTTTCAGATTGAAAGATATTTTAGTTCAAAATCTGAGTCAATCCAAACAAACCTAAAAGGGAAGGTAGTTTGTGGGTTCATGAACAGTCCGCACCAGCTGCACCCTAGCCCTGACCCGTTTCCTTCCCGCTTCTCTCCACTCCCGTAGCCACCGCGACGCGTCGCTCCCAAATCCTAACCCTAGCCACGCCCAGATCCGGAGGGGATTCGGGAGGCGCCGCCGCATCAGCGACCACCGGCGACCTCTCGGGGGACACGGCGCCACCGGATGAGCGCTGCGGTGGCTGCCTCTGCGTCGGTCCCAAACCCTAACCATGAGATCCCCAACCAGATGTGGAGGGAGATCGGGAGGTTCCGCCGCCTCAGCGGCCTCCGGCGACGCCTCGGGCGACGCGACGCCACCGTATGGGCGCGGTGGCGCGTCGCGGATGCCGCACCCGGCCACCCGTCCCGTAGCGCCTCCTCCTAGCGCAACTCAAACGTGAAGGTTCGTGCGGTCTCCGTCTCTCCGTCGCGGCCCCCACCCTCCCTTCGCGTAGCGCTGCCTCCTAGTACGGCTCCCGTGAAGGCTCGTGGGGTCTCCGTCTCGGCGTCGCGGCACCCGGCCTCCCTTCGCGTGTCGGCTCCTCTCCGTGTGCGACTCCCTGAGGGCTCGTGCTGCCTCCCGCCTCGCAGGCGCTGCGGCCAGTGGGTACGTCCCGTGAAGGTTCGTTTTACCTTCTCCCCTCGCGGCGATTTACCCTACGTTTGCTCTGTTTCGTGTACGCGTGGGAGGGGAATTGGTGGTAACCCAGTGCTGTTTCGTTTTGGCATTGTTAGGGTTTGATTAGGCTATTGCTCGGATCCGAGGAGAAGGAGACAACCGCCACGAATTCGCCACTACCGCCCAGGTTCCTCGTCACAAAGATGCTCGGCTTGAGAAGGTAAGGGTTTCTGGAAACTTTCGCAGCAGTTTGTTGGTTTTTTTGGATGCAATGTTTCTGATGTGTTGGTGCAATAATAGAATTGGATATTTTGGATGTGTGCGTAGATGGGTATGTATATCATATGATTCATATGGCAAATTTGCAATTTGGTGTTGGTTCCTTGGTGAAATGTTGGGTGCTGCATTGAAATCTCATCATCTGGTCTAGGAATCTGCTACTTCTTTTTGCTACGGATGTGATAATAAACAGAGTTATAGTTGTACCATGTGCATTTGTGATATCTGATCCCACAAGATTCCTTTACTTCCAGGATATTCATGATGCCAAAGCTTGCACAATGTTTGGTAATCTCTGCTGTGGTTTCTTTAGTTGGTGCATTACAGTCTCATGCGGCGATTGACTAGTTCTCCTTACTTGTGTATTAGCTTATGAGGTTTCCAGCACTCGGTTTGATCAGCTCATGGTCATCGTCTTCCACTTCGTTTTGATAAAATCCATCCAGATTTTTTAGTATCTTAAAAAAATATGGCCTAAGTTACACATTGGTGCACATAGAAAGGGACCATTACATGATATTGGTTTAGAGGTTTTGTTTTGAGGGAGTGCAATTTGTGAGCCTGGTGATTTCGTTGCTTGGATTTGTGGTCAAATATCATTTAGCTGACCTATTAGTAGACGCAGGGCTAATAATTTTAGTTTTAGTAGCCTGCATTTGGGCTCCAGCGTGTGGTGTTTGAATGCTGGAGGTACTGAAAACAAAAAATGACAGATATTGGGATTTTATTTGGCAGTGCATTCTAAATACTCTTGTATGTCACTTATATATAGCTAAATGGTGAAACAAAGGACATTCATGACTATGACTGGAAGTGTTTCACTGAAAATGTCTGTCCTTGCTGTTACTCCAGCCTTCTTTGGGAGAACAAAACTTCCTGGTATATATGCTACAAATGCCAAACTTGGAACCGGATTGATACAGAACTATGGACCAGCAGGCAATACCAACCTATTTCTTTCATCGCTTATGAACACTAAAGATATTGATTTGGCAGAAATGTAGGTTTATATGTTGAGATGCGTGTTAAGCTTGTAGGATTTGTAGATCGATACAACTAATACAAGAAGATGGTTTGAATGGTAGGGCTGATATATTTGCTAAAGACGTATAAAAAGCTATTTTTTACATTAATTGTAGGGATAAGGAACTGTTAAAACTAATCAGATAGCATCTCAAAATCTGCTGGTATTGTTTTCTTATAATAAGAATAACCTGGCATCGTAATTAAATGATTTTTCATGTGTCTATAAGTTGGACCAGGCATGATTGAACATCACATATTGAAGTTATGTAATTGTGCATAGATACAAAGTGCAGCCCTGCTTTTCAATGAAATCTCTATGCCCGCCTGATTATTTATCTTTATCGGTGCACATCTACTTCTACTTGGCATTTACCAACTAGAGGATCCAGCATCTTTATGTATGTTTATTGCAACAAGTAGTTTCCTTTGCAAGGACATAACAGTTTACAACCCTATCGATATTTTTGCTGATGTTTAATATATAATATGTGTACTAAAATGGTGTATGGCATTTTCACATGTTTTTCATCGAGGCAACCTCATCAGTGTATAAATGCGTTACATCAACTTTGTATTCCTTTCATGTTCTTCGACATATTTTTTACATGCTCCTCTGTTTATAGACCTTAGCGTGAATCATCTGTTGTTTTGTTCGAGTTGATCAAGTAGCAGTTATTTGATCATCTTTCTGTTCACACAGTGCAGAAGCTTATATATCTAAGGCGCTTTTCTTTAGCTACAAAAATGGTTTTGGCTTCTTACAGCTCACTGTGCTGAGTAGGGTTATGTTGAAGGTGATACGAATCCATATGAAATGATGACAAGGTAAAGCATTTTGGAAACGTTCTGGTTCTCTTTAAATATCAATTTAAAATATAGTCTATCATTAGGCTATCATCTCTTTCATTGGCACATTCCTGTTTGTTTAGGTGGCTTTGCGTTAACATGTTTAATTATGCTGTCACACATCCACTCCCATATTCCATCATGCAACACACCACCGCCACCATGTTAGTTTTATGTATATATTCTTATGATATTGCTTGCTTAGTAAGTAACTCTGCATGATTTTAAAAGTTAGATATATTGCAACGATATGTTGCTTGCTTAGTAACTCTGGTCGCACTAACAAGTTTATCTTTATTGCTCGCACTTACTTCCTGGTTCCAGGGCTGTGGTGATTAGCACATGTAGTGTTTAGGGTCTACTTCTTGAATCTCAATGTCAAATTCTGAACCACAAAGCAACTATTGTCTTCAAAATTCCAATGTCTAAATCTATTTGTAAATGGAGGGAGTATTACGAAGTCTGATAATTTTCTCTGAATGAAGGATAAATCAAAGCCACATGTACATGGT
Organism: Phyllostachys edulis; assembly: GCA_036346405.1. Taxonomy (NCBI): domain Eukaryota; kingdom Viridiplantae; phylum Streptophyta; class Magnoliopsida; order Poales; family Poaceae; genus Phyllostachys; species Phyllostachys edulis. The sequence continues at coordinate 42,762,209 of CM070564.1, forward strand.
ACCCCATGCACTATCTCTACTGTTGAAGTGCTCCAAGCATGTCGATAGTCGACGGAGAAGAGTCGACTGGAGGCGGCGACTCAACTTGCGCCGGCAAGTCGGGCGACTGGTTGTCGACTTGCCCGTTGACCAGGCGACAAGTCGGGCAACTTGGGATGAGGGACGTGGGGCCTGGTTGTCGGAGGCAGTGGACAGAGAGATAGAGGGAGTGAGTGAGGAGTTGTCTAGTGAGTGAGGGAGGGCAGTCGCACCGAAGGGAGCTCACGCGAAGCCTAGATCCAGTCGCCGCTGCCCTCGGAGGCAGCTCCCACCGTACCGCCGGCCTTCGTTGCCGTCGCCCTCACCCTTCGTCGCAACCGACAGCTCCCTCGCTCTAGATCCAAGTATGCCCTTCCCTCCAAGCCTCCCCCTCCACTCCCTTCCCTCTTGGCCTCCACCTCCATTCCCGACCCCCCTCAATCCCGGACTCTCCCGATGACCCCTTCTCCCTCCTCGGCTCCCCCTCCCTCCCTGGCACCCCTCCCTCTTGGTCTCCACCTCTCTCCTCTTCTGGCGACGACCTGGCCTCCCTACCCACGCATCTGAGGAGAGGGAGGGAGGAGCCAGGGAGGTGGAGGTCGAGAGGGAGGGAGAAGGGGTGGGTCGAGTCGTCGTTAGGAGGGGGAGCTTGGGTCACCGCCTAGAGAAGAGAATAGAGGAGGGAAGGGGCGAGTGAGTTTTGCAACGCTATTTGTTTGCTAGCTGCTACTGTGCCGACTACTGATTGTATTGTTGTCTGTTTAGTACTATGTTAATTACATTCTTGTAATGCAGAAGCACCCAAAAAATGGCGAGTGCAAGTATTGCATCCTCTAAGGCTGTGTATGTTCCAAAGACCGACTCAAAATGGAAGGCGAAGTTTAATGATTCGGGATGGAAGTATGGTTATTAGCCAGTTGTTGGCAACCGAGATTTGGTGCAATGTTCGCTTTGTGACCGAAAGGTATCGGGAGGAATCAAAAGGTTTAAGGAGTATCTTGCGGGTGGGTTTAGAGATGTTAAAAAATATGCCAAGACTACAACAACAATCATGAAAGATATGTGAGAGGCTTTATGGAAGTACAAGGGCAAACCACTCTTACAAGGGCATACCACTCTTCTTAGATTATGATGATGAAGGAGAAGATGGAGATGTGAGTGTAACAACAACCGACAAGGAGTCCCAAACCTCTGTTGTGCAACCAAGTTTTGGGACAGCCGACATATGAGTGTGATAACAATCGAAGATGGTGATAGAAACAACATAGATGCTACTACTAATTTAGATGAGTTCGAGATGGATGACTTTTGAGAGATGAGAGTTGGACATGTTATTGTTGTGCATTTATGTTACGTCGTTACTAAGCTTGTGGACATATGTTGGCTATGTCGTGCTTGTTATGTTGCTCATTATTCATGTCATATGAATAGTATCTGTCGGCAAGTCGTAGTGACTGACTTAATAGCTCCAAGATTTTTAAATTTTCAGAAAACCCCTCCCTTTCTCTCCCTTCCTCTCTCCCTGTCGGTTGGCCGCCGTGCCGCTGCGCTACGCTCGCCCCTTGTCACCGCCGAAAACCCTGCGCTGCCATCTGAAACGCCATGAAACCCCAAGGTTTTCGGCAGCGGCGTGAGGTTCGGCGAGGTTTCCGATAGGCCATGGCGCTGCGGCTGGCGGGGAGAGAGAGGAAGGAGAGGTGGTGTTGGGGGGGGGGGGGTTGAATAGAGATTAAGATTAGTGGGTTTTGATGCTTATTTAATTGATATGTGCTTTGAAATATCTGAGTATATGGCCTCTTATGCCAACTGTATGTAACGTGGTTATTATTACGTACCTCTACTAGCTGTGGGAGCCAACACTAGTACAATACTACAAAAGAATGCCAGTTTTTGCTGCTTTTATTCTGTCAACTACTATGTATTCCAGAAATTCCAGTGTTTCACCTGTGCTGTGCTATTGTCAGGTTTTGGTGAAAGGTGTCGGTGAATGGACTAACGTGGCGGGATGTCTGGGCGCCTTTGGATTAGCAGCGTTTGCGAAATGCATATTTGTTTGGACGGCTTATTTTTTAGAACCGGTTAAATGTTTTTTAGGCAGGGCCATATGTGCCGAACACTGTAGGCTCGACGGTAGTTCAGCGTAGCTAACTCAAACAATAAGCTGGCCCAAAACGATGTCGATTAGATAGGTACGCTCAAAATGAACATTTGCAGCCTACTGGGAATCACATACCGCCCATTAACAATCGCCCCAGCAACAATCACGGTGAGGCTACATGCCAGAATAAGGCCCAATAAAGCCCATAGCGAGCTAGCCAATAGTGTTATAAATTGGGCCCATAATGCCCACAAAATCACAAAAGGACATCACGTACGTAGTCGGGCCCACGATAGGAACTCAATCGAGCTCATGGCGAACTAGAATCGGCCCATTCGTTAAAACAGGGGCCTATGAAATCCCAAAACAAACAAACTCGGGGCCATAGAAGGCCCACAGCTAACCAACAAACTACGGGCCATAGAAGGCCCACAACTAAGTTAGTCCGTTAGGACCGCCGGAGGTCGGCCAGGCCCATTACGGACTGTTTGGAACTTGGCATTTGGTACATCGTACGATTCATTCAGAGAACAACAGGGCACGCTGGCAGTGTAACGATCACGATAAGCCTATTGGACAGGGATCAACTTCCCTCTAAACAGAGTAACTACTGCGCACGACAATAAAACGACGCGCTACACCAAACAATAATGCTCCAATAGCATGTATGCAAGAATTGTCCTGTATTAGAAGCAAAAAATGAAGCTAGGTAATACAGGTAAAGCGTGCAGAACCACATTGTTCTAGTCAACACTGGGCAGTCCGACATACACAATCAGCCAATACTGGACGGTCCGAAATGCACAAACAACTGTTGAACAGATGAGCATTCTTTAATGGCCACCATCGGGGAGACCAGCTCCGTCGTCAGTAGCTTTTCCTCCACAAGACCTTGCAACAGACTCGAACAGCTTTTCAATCTCAGGTGCACAGCGCGTAAAGGATCGAGCCCAAAAGCTGTAGCGTGGGTTCTACAGAAAGCAACCCTTTATTAGAACTGTTTCGTGCCAAAATTCACTTATATGCATAAAAGTTTTAAGCGGTCACGAGTAGCATACCTTTATCAGCTCAATGAAAGTAATTAGTAATCCCCACGGATGAGGACGGTTAACTATTAGGCGTTCTAAAAGAACCCTTGTTATCTGCTCCTGGACAATTTCCTGCTAGTTTGAATTGTGCTTCATCAGAAATGAGACATTACGTGGGTGCAAACGACACTATGACAACAAACGTATAAAAACAGAAAAAGGAAATCATCAATATACCTGTGTTGCCTCGGCGAACAAGTATAGAATGATGAAGGAAAAGTAGTGAGTATGATTGTTTGGATAGCGCAGCTGGTTGGCAATCGCATTGAGGAGGAGGTAGCGGCCTTCTGTATCCATATTCATTATAAGATTTCTGAAGACCTCAGTAGCTGTTTCAATCTGAAAAATATCCAATGAAGGATTTTGGTTCATTTGCTGTGCCGATGCTGATGCATTCGCCTTGTTATGCTGCAATTGTTGCACAGCCTGCATTTATAATTTAAATAACAGCTTAAGTCTTCAAACATGTCAAGCGCAGTTTAAGCACTCCACAGAATTGACGCACTGATTAAAAACATGATATAGAGCAAGCAACAATAGGAAGACGGTAGGCATGAGCATAGTATGTTCAAAAGCAAACGTAAAGTGACCCACACTATGCCTAGGTACAGATTAGGCCTACTCTTTTATAGCATCTAAAATAAAAGAAACATTATAAAAAGAACAGCACGAACAAATGGAAGATTTACAAACTGACCTGCATGCCCACATAGAGGACAAGCGAATTAACTAGAGGAACATTGTAACGAGTCCCAGCAACATTTGCTTCGTTTTGAGGTAGCAGTAACTTCTGCTTTAAATCAGTTAAAAAGGAGCCTTCTGGCCTCTGCAAGAATGCAAATGAGAAAAACATTATGTACACCATCCTTGTATCTATTAGTGTTATCAACACTATCCTCTGTGAATGCCTCGGGTCAGTTTAAAAGTAGACTTACAGCACTGCCTAGTGTCTGCTTAAATTAGAGATATACAAGGTTGTCTACACACTAAACCATCCTTACACCGGAGAAATGCAGTACAGTACAACAGCAGCAATAATTGTAATTCACCTTGAGGTACTCGTCAACCTGAGTCTTCATTTGCTTTGCCTTCAAAGCACCCTCCACATCATACATGATTCTTGGAGCCATCGAAATCTCAGCTAGCAGATCAATCTGTGTAAAAAGAAACAGCTGGAGCTGATTAAACATATAAAAGCATGGCGAGAGTATGCAAGTATTATGTCTTCACAGCTGGCAAATACCTTCAAGTTAGGAGTAGAGGGATCTGGAAGTCTCATGTTGCGTGGAAAAGCACTAAGAATAACATTACGCATTTGAATGCAGCTTGGGGGGATCACATCACAGAAACTGAAGTGGTAGTCACAAAGAAATTCAGGGAAGTCATGCAGTAGCACAAGTAGCATCCTCAAAGTTCCTTTGTACAAAAGATGAATCTACAAAGAAAGAATAGTATAATATATCAGAATGCTACACATATGTAAAATAGACAGCTGCAACTGAAAAATGAAGGAATCGAGCTTACAGGTTGTCCCAGTTCGGCATTTCTTAAATATGGTTCCATGAATTTGAACAAATCAACAAGCAACCTCTGGAAGAATGGCCAGCCTTTTTGTGAATTGCACATCAATAACTTTGGCAAGAAGCTTCTGTGGCTAACCAACTCAAGCCAAGCAAAACTACAGGGAAGAAAAGTAATTAGTTAACGAGTAACAAATAACATAGTTATCGCAATAATTTCATAACTCCAGATTTTGAAAAGCACAAATATGTGGATGGGCGGGTGAGAATTAAGGAGAGGAGGATTATCATACATAACCGTTCATGTATGAATGTATCACTTTGCATTGATCCACGTAGCAAACTGTGTCTTTCAAGTTTTAAAAACAGAATATCATATCATTTATTGTAAACATTTCTGTTATTTCTTTGACACTCTACAAGCCTTCAATCGATTTAGGGCCAAACGTCATCTTAGGATGGCTGGCCCATCGTGGGGTCATCCACAATTTTTGTTGCATGGCCTTATTCCTCTATCTTCTAATGGAATTGTGACCATGCGGAAATTGGAATAGCATGGTGACGGACCAACTCATATTATACCGCAAAAAAAAAAGGTTAGGTTCAGAATTAGGAACTGGTAATTCTAGGACTAAACCATTCGTCTCACCAAACAGCTCACTATTTTCCGCTATCATGCATATTTGTTAATTTGCATTGCAGGAACACGCAAATATTAAGCATCATTTCATAGAGTGCAAAGCTAAAATTGGTACGGTGATAATATACATTTAAGAACTTCAATTGCAACACTAAGCATTGGAAGGAACATATTATTTTTTGCCCATGAAGCATGAAACAACAGAGGGAGAAGGCGATCAGATTATCAGAACGAATGAGAAAATTGACGGGTAAAAAGGACTTAACAAACCTCCATGCAGGAACTCTCAAGGGTTGTAGCACATGGAAAGCATTTGCAAATGCAGTCAAAACCTGGTACATCTAACTATTGTCATATAAAAGTGGTGCAAACAAGTCGTGCAAATCTGAAACTGCATTAGCATATAAAATTGGTGCAACCAAGTTAAATGTACAAGACATGTACCTGAAAATTAGCACCATCATGTTGAAGGTCAGAAGTAGTAAGCTCACTTAGCAAATTTATAAACAATCGAAAATACGGCCGAGGGTTGAAAGAAACTTTCTTTTCTTCAGCATCTTTCTGAATGGTCCTAGCTGTTACAGAGAGAATCTGCACACAACAGTGAAGGAAACCTTTTAGGAACTACCAAAGTCCCGGAGAGCATCATTGACAAAGGTAAACACTGACCTTAGGAAGAAGGCTGCCTTTATTTGGTCCCAAATCCACAGAGTACTGAAGATAAAAAAAATAACAGTAAGTATAGTTTATCACGAAGAGCTTAAATATATATATAAAAAGTTAGGCCTTTCAAACTAAGTTTATCATTGATCAATGATTAATAAATGCCTTACACTATAATATCACTTTAAAAATAAGTACAAGGAATGCAATTTTTATCTCTAATGCAATATATTGGTAGAAGCAATTACAGCAACTGGAATGGCCCATGTCTAGTGCTGGCATATTGGTTTACCAGTCATAATAGTCTAACAAGCTATTATAAGATGTATCAAAAATAACTTAACCCAGGAAAACAAGACAATGTAGCAAAATGTCCAGAATACGCATACCCGTAAGTAAGGTGTATCTAGTTTAATCAAGTAAATTGTGTATAAGATTTCAAGCATTCTCGAAATATTGGAGGATTGAAAATATTTGCGCAAATAGAGGAAGGGGTGTTCTATTACACTCCAAAATTTCACGATCAAATTTGATTGAATTCAGGAGCAAAAAAAGATGCCACGAGCTTCTGATTATGAAGCATTTGATTGCCAAAAAGTTAAGTTCCTAGCACAACTTTAAATTGTCAACACAATCAACCAGGGGGAAAAAACGGGCCGGTTACCGGCGGTAACCAGATTTCCCGGTGGCGACCGGGTGAAAGTAACCAGCCGGAAAATTTCAAATTTGAATTTTTAACTGCATAATGCACTTCCTAGGTTGGTTTAGGCTTTTTTTGTGCTAGATTACGTATTGTATGAGCTAAATATGCTTAAATTATTGTTCCGGCCGGTGTTGCACTTCATATGAGCTAAATACGAGCTAAATATGCTAGATTATGTATTGTATGAGCTAGATATGCACTTCATCAAACACTTTCTAATTCAAAATTCGTCAATTCAAAATCCCGGCCGGTTTTTCCGGTTTCCGGGCGGTAACCGATTCCCAGAAATCAGAGTTCAAAATTCAGTTTGTGAATTTTTGCCCTGTTTTTCACCGGGAATTCCGGTAACCGGGCAGTTACCGGTACCGCCCATCGGTCGGGATTTGCATCGGTACCAGATTTTCTATCCTTGCAATCAACTTTAATCATGATATTTTTTAGAATCTTAGAACACCCCTGTCCCTATATAAACCAATATTTGGATATTGCAGAACCACGCAAGCTAACACACAATTTTACACGAGCTTACACTGAATTGTGTTTACACCTGATATTCACCACATAAGTATATCCACGTGAATAAATTTAAATCCTATCAAGTCTAACATTAAAAAAGGGCCAAATAAATAACACAAAGTATTTGACTTGGCCGTACATGTGAGCTCAGTTTCAGCCATGCACATTCAGTTATATCTTCTTAAAAACAAATACCATGCATATACAAACTTTGTTTGCTTAATGCAATGAAAAAATAGTTCTCTTTAGACATTTAACAACTTCTGGCTTCTATCCATGTTCACCTTATAAACATACATAGAATGGCATTAAATATACCTTAACCACTAAAGCCACAAGCTTTGAATATGAATCAATTGAGAAATATGAAATCTGGAGTTGCTGGGTTGGCTGCTGAGATATTCCACCAGGAGCAATAACATGCTCGGAGACTACAGAGTGTGCGACAGCAAGTTCCTGGATAATTTTAGAATATTAGCACTCACGTATCATGTAGATCAGTAGAAAAATGGTACTGGGGTAAAAGAATCACCGTGAGAATGTGGAACAAGCGGTCGGTCAAATCATCTCCCTTCAGCAAGCCATTCTGTTGCAACTGCACAATGTAATGACTATATGCTGTATCACCCATAGTTGGATGATCACATATCTGACACCACTCAGAGAATAAAACTACAACCTGTGCATCAACCAAATAACGCATTAGCTTTCTATGAAGTTCAAAATTCTCAATCATAAAAAAAATTCTGAAGTCTATGCAAATCAATTACCAAAGAGACATGGATTAAATTTCTTTGACGCAAAGCAATATGATATTTTTTTAAACCAAGAACATCTGCTTGACTGTAAAGTATATTTTGGCTCCATTGAACTTTTATGAGTTTATTATTTACTTCAAAATAGTTTGAGGATCATCATATTATATCAAAACTTGAAACGCTGCCCTTGTACCTTCCATGTGTACTGTACATATTAGCAACTAAAGCAACAAGGGTAGTAAGCTAATCCAGGTCAATTTCTTTGGAAATTTAACCGCATGACAAGATGAATTCTTAGGGTAAGGGGACTACGGAAATATAAGCTCTCTAACCCCAGTGTGCAAAGAGAACTTAAACTTACAACTAGCACCAGAAAATCATATGGAAATAACATCCTACAAGCTCCTTCATCTTAATATCTCCTAATCAAACTAATATAGCAAGGAAGAGTCCCAAATTTTATAGCAAATTAGCAACAAATGGCTACTAGAAGTATGCTTTGCTTGTACAAAACCATAAATTATCGGCATACTACTTGATCTACTTACTAGTGCATGTGCACACGCAGTAACCTACACTACATAAAAATATTTGCCCAACAAAATGAGTCCATATGATTTTTTATTATTCATACCAAAGAAACATTAAAGTAAGGAAAAAAATATAATGCACTGAATTAAATTGAATTCAGCATGTGGATGCATTGGGTTTGGATTATTGCTGTCTGATTGGCTACAACAATCGAGTCGCCAACTATTTTTTCAATAAGAAGAAAATTATCGAGTACAACATTTTGATTTCACTATGAAAAGTGGTATTGAAAAGTTACATCTACATGGCATCTCTTCTAACCAAATTGCAGAAACTGTGTAAGCATGAGAAAGAAAAATGCTACTGTGTTGATTGTATACTAGTTTGCACAGAACCATACAGTAACATAAGACAGATATTACACATACGCTGAAGTAGATAGATGGTATCATTAGCATACTGTAGAGTGTACACCACCAATGCTGTACCTTTCACAGCCCATTTTTAGACAACAAATTTGTATACTAAATGCTTCTTTCAGAAACAGTTACAATAGTGAAGTGATACGTGAAAAAAAAGCAAATGCAAAGTATGAAAAAATGGGATGAAGAAAGAGGTAACAGAACAAGCATCAGAGTAAAAAGACATACTGAAAACACTTAGATCAATGAAGAAAAATTACTTCTTGTTCTAACTTTAGTGTTTCATCGTAATAAAATTCTTGCAGAAAATGTATGATGCATGGTTTCCACACAAAAAAAGTTACACATGTTTCATAAACCTGGTCATGAAAACCAGCAGTGTCAGCCAAAGCAATGTCATTAGCAATATTTTCTTCTTTATTCATCGAAGGACGACCAGATAAAACCTGCATCATTCAAAAGCAGTTTATCATTGAGTAAAAAAAAATGGATTTTGGGAACAGAGATACTTGTGAGTTGTGACCATTTATCAATGTTCAGACCTTTTTATCCCTTGACTGCCTAACCTTTTCATCCTTCATGGCAGCAAAGCTAGCTGCGTTGTTGAAATTACTCCTTGCGATCTCAATCAACTGCTGCAATGATTCAGGTGAACCAGGCCTGATTGCAAGCTGCAAAACAGCACGTATTTCCACTTAGAAGTGAGCTAAATACATGGTGATAAGACTCAACAGCATAATACATCTACACAAAATGGCCTACCTTTGATAAGGCGTCAACAACATTATAAAGCTCGGATACACTATTGGATTCTTCGGTAATCATTGTCTGGACAAGTGCTACAGCAAATTCCGTTGCAGCCTCTGAGGATGGAAAAAACACATGAATACTCATTGCTCAACGATGAAAATATCTAAAATTATGAGGCAGCACATAGCATTGCTTAAAGATTTGACTTTTATTGGGCATGGTTACCTAGCCAAGTGTAAATCTTAAGGCAACCTTTGGCATTGCGGTGGCTATTTGAAAGTGCATTTGCTTTTGTATTTCTGGATATATTTATTAATTAACAGCCTTTTGTATTGAGATGTAACAGAAATATTTTACAGTAGGGGGAAAAGTTCTCTGTAACACCAAACTGGCAGTATGATAAACTGATCAACACTTGTTCATCTCCACATTCAAACATAAGCAGCAGTTAAGTCATTTGGGTTTTCTTTATACAAGTCGTCAATCTTTAATATGGGGTACACATAGGCTGTCATTTCAATTTCTTTTATTGGCATATACCCATTAGAAAGCATGTATTGCACTTTCTTAAGCAAACGAATCACCATCATTCAGGTACTATAGTTTGGGTATATGTTTCTGAGCAGAATCAGAAAAAGGGAGAGGTAGAATTATTTTCATGTTTTTTTTCTATGTTAGACAAACGCCTACACGGTTCCCTTTGACACTAGACACCAGAATACCAGATATTCTAAGGACCAAACTCCTACAGTTACTCTGTTAACAGTCACATTCTTGAACTCATGAAATCATGTTAGTGCACTTATCATTAATAATTACTACTCTGAAAAGCAGTCTGCTCAGCCATTTAACCAAAGCAACCACATTGGGTATATGTTTCTGAGCAGAATCAGAGAAAGGGAGAGGTAGAATTATTTTCATGTTTTTTTCTATGTTAGACAAACGCCTGCACGGTTCCCTTTGACACTAGACACCAGAATACCAGATATTCTAAGGACCAAACTCCTACAGTTACTCTGTTAACAGTCACATTCTTGAACTCATGAAATCATGTTAGTGCACTTATCATTAATAATTACTATTCTGAAAAGCAGTCTGCTCAGCCATTTAACCAAAGCAACCACATGTCACATTTTAGAATCCAACGTGGGTACTTCAGCGGCGTGATCATTGGATGAAAATAAGGCCAAACAAGTTTTGGTCACTTTTTTCCTTCGTTAGTTTCAGTAAGCCAAAACACCCTCACCAATATCCCTTAGACCTTAGCAATAATCACGCAGAGTAATAAACAAGATTTTGCACATATTTTCATTTATATACGGCCCAATTAGGACACATAAGCAAATGCTTATTGTTTACGTGATATTAGGTCATAAAACGGCATCATGATGACTGTTTGCGTGATGACATTTGCTTCTGACTTTCTAGAACAATGGTAGTAATACCCAAATACTACCCATGTGCCGCATTGCCCAAGTCAAACAATGGTAATATTATATTTGTTTCCTTTCTTAAGTTTTAAATACAGAAGAAAAAAATGTGTATCAACATACTATTTCTTCCACCATCAATAATCTTTGCTAAATGAACATTGTAATCCCCAAGATTAAGCAGCTCAGAACGAATTAGTCCAATAATTATGTCAATGTTAAACTTCTTCTCTTCATCAGAATATATTACCTGCACAAAATGTTTATTAAGTTAATAAAAAAAACTTGTGCCAGAAATGAGTCAAAATAGAACTATGCAAGTAACAAAAAATCAAGTAGACATAGCATCAATTGACAACACTTTGTAGAACAAGAGAAAATTGCACCGGAGTTCCCTACTCCCTAAACTTTTAGAACCAGGCCACTTGGAACCTAACCATGATAATTAACTTGGCAGGCAGGTCCATAAATAAGTAAATATGCAAAGTGTGTTGGATCATTTCTGCTTTCTTTAATTAGCTCAAAGTAATTATGCGACAACGAAATAGTGGCGAGAAGCTGACTGTGGTCAAATGGATCATCTATATAATTGATCCACATCAGTTTTCGTAGCTTCACATCAATGACGCCTACGCATTGTCGCACATTTAGTTAATTGAAAGGCTAAAGGATCGGATTGAGCAGTGTGCAGGTTTAGGGGTCTGCAAGTTAATTTTGACATAGGTGCCTCTTAACTACAGGTTTAAGGACCTCCAGTGCAAGTTTTCTTTATAGAAAAAACATGACAATTAGTTGTCTTAACAAGTAAAGAAATAATAGTAGAATCCAGACACCAGCCTTAGTAACTCATATGACATTTATTTAATCAATTATGCAATATGGCATTAAATATCTAACTATTTATAATAAATGCAAACCAACAGAAATTCTACAGTAGAAAGCATAAATTTCAGCTATATCAATTTAATAAACTCTGGTACTGGCACATTCATGCTTTACAACAGCTTGCTTTCGCTAGAATATGAGGCAGATATGTTTTCATGTCTAATGCTGACAAACATGAGTAGCCCATATCAAGAATCAAAAGATACTAGCACTCAGTTACAGATGTTCATCTAAAGGTTCAACGGGTCCACAGCATCTAGGGGCAACTTATAATTAGCACAACCGCAGTGTTAGCACCAACAATATCCTCCAACTTAGCACAATCAGCAAAGTCAACCCTACTTTGAATTTTGAAAGGGTCCATGCAAACCACGATGTACAGTCCTACACTCCTACTAGCAGTAACAGAAAATATTTTATATAAACAGGAAGTTTAGCATCACAAAAATGTCCATACGGAATATCGCTTTCCAAATATAGTATTTGTATCATGCAAAAGAAATAGTGCATATGTACAACTGATTAAAAACGGAACATTTAAATGGCATAAATCAGGTTAAAAATATCAAGGTGTCCATTGAACTCAAATACAATGCATAGAAAAAAAACACTTCAAGTTGTGCAACCCTACTTCGAAAGTGCTTCTGCACAATATTTAACTTGAGAATAAAAACAAATGACTACTGTGAAAATACATACCCAGCTTGTTAACTCTTTAACAACAAGTTTGCAAACATCACGTATTGCAACCAAAGTTGCTAGAAGCCATGTGACGAAAGTACTCTTTGATGAATTTTCATACAAACTTCGGAAAACCTGGAACCAAAACAGCCAAATACTTAAAAAAAATTGAGAATAAGTTGAACAAATATCTAATTACAAAGCAGAAATGATGGCGGACCTTTTGTGCAACAGCCAATGCAGCTTCATCCCGACTGACACATCTGAGTATGATATCAGGAACTTCCGCAATAACAGACTGAACAGAACAATAACCCGTCATAAATGCCATCATTATGACAAGAAAAGGGTAATCTACTGAAAATGAATCTAGTCTACCAATATAAATAAATAAAGCAAAAGTCAAATCCCTGGAGGGAAAGATTCAGATATGTAGTAGCATAGCTTACCTGAATTTCTGCATCTTTACCATCCTTGGCAATCAAGGCTTCCAGCTGAAAGGTAAAAGATAAGAATATGAAAGTTGTTCATTTGCTCAATGACAGCATTGCCCAAAAGGTGTGAGAGACCATAATGCAGAAGACAACTAGAGCCAAAACAATAGACTTTACCAAGACAGGTAAAAATAAGGGTAAGACAAGAAGTCTAGTAGCACTAGCAAATTCTGGGTGGAGAGTGGAGACTATACCAGTGAGAATAAATCATACATAATATTGACAGGCAAAATTCTGAGCTATTCAACAGGAACTCCTTGGACAAAGAATACAAGAAGTTCTCTATTTTTAAGGTTGACTTTAGGTAGTAAGTAGTAACATGTAACATAGGTCATGACATTCCTCCGTGGTACAAGTTGACTCCAAACACAGTTACATTCGAATATAAAAAGATATTGTTACCTTCTGTGAAACTTGTTGATATCTGTCCAATGCATCGCCAGTATTCAGAGGTTCAGCAAAAACAGATCCCATTTGATCAACAGCAGTCGTAGGTGAAAGTGGTACTGCAGAACCTAGTTCCTGGTAGCAGAGTTTTGCAAGTTATGAAATCAATCTTCGGTATACTTTGCTCATGTAGATACAAGAATAAAAGTTACTGACTTTAGTCACATTTGTTGGTTCAAACACTGGAAGGTCATTAGAAGACATAGGGGGGAATACAGATGCAACATTTATGGTTCCCCCAACTTGGGCAGAAGTGTCACTTGTACCAATTTGTGCAGAAACACTGCAGAAGACGGAAGATATCCAATGCTTCAGAACAAGATGCCCCAATAAAGGCTAGACAAATGAAGGAAGTACAAGCATCTTTACCTTAAAAGTTGTGTAGTACCATGATCTGACTCTTCAGGTACCAGCTCTGTTGACTGACTTGCAGATGTGAATGGAACATTTTGGAGAGTGGATGACTGTGCTGGATTTGGACTATAAACTCTAGGTATAGTGGAATTGCTTGGAGCAATGGCCACAGCTGTAGCAGAAGTAGTAGCACCAGCATTTTGACTACTCTGGCTGTGCCATACAGTAATGAAGTCCTGAAATCGACAGTTAAGCAAGATGCAGACAGTCAAACATGTTAGGAACAAAAAAAAATCTGATTAAGGTGAAATTTTTGCTCGGGTGCTTCACCTCATACACTCGTTGTTGCACAGCGGATAAATGGGCAGCAGGCTTCGGGCGAAGCGCATCAGGGACACGCGTAAGACCTTGAGTGTAAGGAAAAGCATCATAATATGCAGAACCAAGTAGCTCTTTTTGTCTCCTTAGTTGTGAAAAGGGCTGCTTGATTTCTCCATCAATTGTCTCGACAGCCTGCAAGAATACAATTGATGTTGTGACGCTGCAATGGAAAATTCCATAGTTTCTGCTATACTGCTGTGAGTGCACACATTTGGTAGCAAAGCCAAAAGGTTTCACTTATGGAAGCAAAAAATAGATGAGCTAAAGATGAATTTTTTTATTAATTAATCCTTTTTTAAAATTTTATTTTAAAGCTAACCCCCGGCGCACTTTATTTCCAATTCTGACCCTTTTGGTCACGTCACCACCCGTGACGTGACAAAACAACGCTGTCACGCCAGCCTGTATCTAGGGCAAGCTCTTGTCACGCCACCACCCGTGGCGTGACAGTGTTGTTTGGTCACGCCACTAGTGTGACCAAAAATGCTATTTAGTGGACTTATCCTATGGCGTGACAGCGTTGTTTTGTCACGCCATGGGTGATAGCGTGACCAAAAGGGTCAAAATTGAAAATAAAGTACGCCGGAGGTTAACTTTAAAATAAAATTTTAAAAGAGGCTAATTAATAAAAAAAAAAGTTCGCTAAAGATTGCCGAGAAGCATAAGCAAACTTAATAAAATGCAAAAGAGCCACCTTGCGTGTTGCAACAGTCTCTATAAGGGCACATCCAAGATCCAGATTATCGTTGATAAGAATATGAATGATTTGCTCAGTGGTTTCACTGTTGTTATTCAGGTTCTGAATGAGACTTCGAAGATGAGATGACAAAGCAACGCGAAGAGGCTCCTGCAACAGAAGACAGAACAGTTGAATATGCTGTGTCATACATGAGATCTAACCAGAACAAAACTAATCGACAAGCTGAGAATGTAACTACAACTGCGAACTAAATCTAAGAAGCCATAAGCAGAAATACCTTGGAAGTAACATGGGCTAGACTTCCAGCTAATGTGCCAACCATCAAATGTGCAGAGCGAGATACTGCACTATCATCAGATTCCATTGCATAATCCTACAGGGAGCAAATATGACAGCATGTTAGAAACTTTTCTACAGCAGTAAGACAAATAGCTAACGTGGATCGGCGCCTAGCAAAAGAGTCCATGGTGCTCACCTTCAGAATAAGTTCCTTAGTGGTTCGGCCAGCTATTGTAACACTTCTTTGAATAACAGGGCCTATAATCTCTTTGATAGCCTTATCCAAAGCAACTTCCATGATTCTATGAAGATCACATGCGTTAGCAGATCATCAGTAAAAGAAATTCTAATGTAAGTTAAGCTTTTCTTGAAAAGACCTACTTGTTATATTGCAATGAGCCAAGAGAGCTAAGCTTTTCATTAATTCTGAAATATATATCCGCACGTGGAATTGCTGCCATGAGCTGTAAAGAACCCATGCACGAAAAAACTTGAGCACAGAAAAATCTAAGTTAATAAAAGAACTACAAAAGAAACAAGGGCGAACCTGACTAAGAGAAAACAGAGACGGCGATGGTGATAGTGTTTGAGATGGTGAAACCTGGCTCAAACTGTGAGACGTAACCTGTTCAGGCATGATTAAAGCAACATTATCATCTTCTACCATGCTGTTTGGAGGAAGACGAAGAGGCGCTGCATACTGCAGAACAAAAATATCCAAAATGAATAAAGAACAGAAGAATGTGCAGGTCTTAAATACTAATTAATTATGAAAGCACAAAACCAACCTGGCTTGGCATATTTGGAAGGCTTGTAGCACGGGAGGTGCTATTTATTTCTGGTTGCACTTCCACATGATTTTTTGTAGGCATGATACCTGAGGAGACCTCTGCAACTATTTGTGTTTGAGATGAACTAACATCTTTATTTGAAAAATCTGGATTTCCTTCAATTTGGCGAGTACGATCTTTAAGAAGAGAAGATGGTTTTACATCTTTCATGTCCACACTAAGGTTCTTAAACAAGACCTACACCCCCAAAAAATCGCAATTAGCTAGCACACTTCTAAGCAAAATATAGTCCCCGGTCCTCACAAAATAGAATAGATAAAAGAATGGCAAAAACCTCAATGTCAAACTTCAGGTTCATCTTGAGATTAGGTAGATTATAGATCTCAGCAAGTAGGCTAAGAATACCCATTGTCCAGGGATTTGGAGGACGATATGCTATACTTGAATGGCAAGGTTCAAGAATCTGAAAAGCACCATCTGGTCATCATGGCAAGCACAATAGAACACAGTTTTTTTTTACAAAAATCAGATCAACATAAAGAGAGCACCTTTGAAGTAAACGGAATAACTGCAATCATCAACCCCCTTTCATATGCCTGAAAAAGGAGTTAAAAATGGAAAATGTCAGCTCAAGAAGCATTATATTTAAACTATACCGCATGACTAAAATCATTGCACCAATTTATAAAACTCTTTAACACGAATCAAAAATTCAACATAAAATCATTCAACCAATCTATACAACTCAAACACAAGTTAAATTCAATATAAAAATATTCCACCAATATATACAACTAAAAAAAGTTAAACTCGGTAACCGAAATTAAAATATAGCAACCATTATAGTTTTGTTAAAACTTAAAAATAACAATAGATTCAGAAGTTTGAAGATTAGATGCAGTAATGAACAGCCAGAACTATATTTCTCTAATTTGGGCATGAGACAGCATTACAGCAATGAAGAAGCTAAAAGAATCTAATTACAATTGAAGTATTACCTCAACTATAAGAATTTTGGGGTCAATTTCCTTTGCTCGTAATGTTTGATTCCTTCCTATGGTGAATTTTCCAAGCCAACTACCAAGATTTTTTAGCAACGATCGCTCTTCTGAACTAGATTTGATAAGATCCGATTGTAACAGGACCTGCCGAAACAAAATTTCAAGTTTTCAACTAGAGAGGTTGAAAAAACGAGAGAGGAAGACAGATATTAGTAAAGCATGACCTTGCAGTTCTCGTACGTAGCTTTCAACATCTCCTTATTCAAGGATTTTGAGTTCACTTTGTCGAAAAACTTCAAATACAAGTCATGAAAATTTGGTTCAATGCTTGCCCTGTAAAGATATGCACATGGTTTTATAATTTGACATGTAGAAAAATTGTTAAATGAAAAGAAAACAAGTGCACTG
This sequence comes from Phyllostachys edulis, assembly GCA_036346405.1. Lineage (NCBI taxonomy): Eukaryota > Viridiplantae > Streptophyta > Magnoliopsida > Poales > Poaceae > Phyllostachys > Phyllostachys edulis. The sequence goes on from CM070564.1 coordinate 42,779,767, forward strand.
GTCATCATGGGTACCTTTTCATAACCATGTATTGCGCAAACCAAGGATAATACTGTTCCTGCGAAACCTCATTAAATTCTTTTGCCTTAGCTTCCATATTAGAAGTGGAAATGTTATTGATCATGAAGAAAATCTTGTCTTGAACTTCAGAGGGAGGGGCCTATGTGCGGTAACAACACAAAAGTTAATTAGTCTGGCAGTATTCAAATAAAATAATAAAAAAACTACAATTGATTTTCTTAAACCTGTCCTACTGTACCACTTAGGTCCCTATACTAGAATTTTAGTCTGTCGGGTCCCGAATTAAAAATGAGGACCTTTGGTGCAACTCACTACAAAAACACTAAACAAACCTCAATTGGTGTATCCCTTCGTTCTGCAGCAGCAACAAGAGTTTCAATATTTAAAGCCGCTCCAAATCCTGTAGTGTAGGAAGATTGTCGAATGCCTAGCAAATGATGAACATGTCACAAAACTACAGTCATGACATAAATTCTAGGGCAAAGAATCATCAATACTTGAATAATTACCAGCACCTATCTGGTTAATATTTAACTTAATAAGTAAGCTAAAAGTAACCTGAAGGAGCTGAACTTCTAGGCCGTAGAAAAACAGTGGGTTGTGAAGGAGCTGGCACAGTGGTAGAATGATGCGGAGAAGCTTGTGAGGATGGTGGCACGGTAGCCTACACTTGTTCATATTTTGTAAGAGGTTAAACACAGAGGTAAACTTAACATACAAAAGGAAAAATTACTGCATTTTTCAAGGATCACATGACATAGAACATTAATTTAAACACTAATACCTTTGGAATAGTAGCCAAATCACCAGCAGTTGAAGCAAGAGGAGGTTGACTGATAGATAAAATGTTCTTTGCTTGAATGCTGTCTGTAGAACCCTTAGACCTCTCCCCAAGAAAACCCTGGTGCCTCTGTTGCAGTGGAAAAGAAGAAAGTGTTCGCTCAACTTGTGTTGTAGTTGGATTGATCAACTGCCATGATGCTTCAGAAGCCTACATAAACAAAACATTTCTTTCATGAAAGGAATAAGAGGGTAATAATAGTACCTAAAGTCAGCATGCGAACCAAACAATCTTAATACTAGAGCTGTCCAAATGGGCCATGCCGGTCGGGCCGGCCTGAAGCACAGGATTGTTGGCCGGGCACGGCACAGCCTAACACTGTACTTAGGCCGGGCCAGCACGACACAACCGGGCACGTCGTGCTTGGTCGGCACCCCAGCCTAGCGAGCTGGACCGGCACGTGTAGTGCCGGGCCAAGCATGGCACGGGCCACGGCCGATGACGGAGGTTGCGGCCGGGCGCGGAGGTGGCCGGGCGTGAAGATAGTGGTGGCAGCGGCCAGGCGCGGAGGCCGACACACAGAGGCCGAGCATGGAGGTTCTGGCGGCTGCCGCGCCCAGCACGGCACGCATGGCTTTATCATGCCCGGGCCGGCCCGGCACATCCCGAGAGGCCAGCATGCCGTGCCTTTGTCGGCACCCCGACCCCCAATTAGTTAGTTGGGCCGGGCCAAGCCGCCCATTTGGACAGGTCTGTTTGTTACTCCCTCTATTTCACAATATTTGTCTAGAACAAATACCAAGGAGGCATAAAATTTAAGTAATATTTAATGCAATTGGACCATACTTGCCCCTATCTTTACTATTATAAAAGGACTTGGTGGTGGTGAGTCTATCATCTACCCCCCCCCCCACGTTTTGAGTTGGTAGGATCTTTTGATGATAGATATGTATACATGCATAAGTTCCTTGAAAGATCTTTTGTGGATAATTAAATTATTTGTGCTTGTGGCTTGTGATAAGATTATATGTGGCTTGTTGATTAGATGCAAATTATGTATAAAACTTTCATTTGTAGGATAATTACCTTATGGATATTGGTTTTCTAAGTTAATAACTTATATTATGTTTATTTGAAAACCGTTGCAACGCATGAGCACTCGGCTAGTTAGATAGACATAGTACTACATCTCATAGGGACAAGTATGGTCTATTTATATTAAATATTACTTAAATATTGTGCCTCCTTGGTATGCGCGCCACACAATATTGTGAAACGGAGGGAGTATCTTAAATGAATGTCAAACAATATGTACCAACAAGTAGTTGTTAATCCATCTTATTAAAATTTTGTGAGCATGATTTTACTTCTTGAGTTGTAATGTAAGTGTACCTCTAAGTTTCCAATAGATAATGAGCCAGAACCATGCTGATCTGCAGAAAGCATGTTGCTAACATTTGGTTCATTTTGACTTGATGATATCTTGGCAAGTGCTCGCTCAATTGCAGAAACTAATTCGGCATGTGTTCCACGAAGATGTGAAATCTGCAATATATGGTTGCAGTATTGTGGCCACTCTATTAAACGATCCATAAACTGCTCCAGCGCTGTTGTACCAAACATATACATCTGCAACCATCATGCTATCAAATTTCAAACTTCACATGTAAGTCGGCGAGATATTGGAGATAACACAGAGATTTAAGTAACAATATACCTTTGAATCAACAGATTTACGCAAGGCATCAAGAACACTACGTAGTGCAATTCCAAGTCCCAGGTGAGCCACAAGTTGATGTTTAATGAGAGAACCTATTTCCAAACATAAAAGTACATCAGAAACAATTGATTAGAGTAGATCATGACTCCGCACTTCGCCAGAAGAAAATTTCATGTCCTGTTATGCAATCGTACAATACAACATAGTCTATTCTAATTTACTTTGAAAAAATGGCACGCAAATACAAACAAATCTGTAAGGAAATAAAATCAAAGAAATATATGACAGCCTAGTCACTTTCTGTGCAAGCTCCTTGCAAATGATGTTGCAAATTATCACAAGTTTAGATTAACCAGCAGCAAGCAATTTATGCATATGGGTTCAAGTGAAAAGAATATGATTTCCAATCAAACCCAACAGATTCAAGAACAAAAAAAAATTGAAATAATCAATCTCATTTACCTCACTCATAACTGCAGTTCCAACTTGCTACATACTATATAACTTTAAAATAACAGTCACAAAATCCATTAAACCACAAGCAATCTAAGCAACAAGCTAACAGTTCTGGGTATACAAGTTCACCAGACAACATGCTGGAAAATATTGCGTTGACTTATTCAATAAAGTAACGCCAACTGCAAATCTGTGTATCTTGATAACTTAAGCAGGTGAAAGCCAAGCAAAAAAGAACACTTACCCATTAGCACAGCAGCTAACTTAAGCTGTGTATCTGGATACTTTGGGAAGAACTTGTACTCTTCGAACAAATTTGAGATCATGCAATTGGAAATTGCTAGCTCCCTGGCCATTCATAACATTAAGAAATAAAAAATTACAAACATCAGCAAGTGAATGAAACAGAGTATACATAACTTTAACACAAGTGCCATGTGTGTGTGTGGGGGGGGGGGGTATCTCAGCCAATTAATTTACAGGGTTGCCTTATATTGTATATGTAAATAAAAAATCAAATATAACACGATTGTTTTTGCCACAGGCTCCCTCACTGAAAGGTGGAGCCCCAGCCTGCATGTCAGTGAGAGATCCCAATGGTAAAAAACAGAATTGCAACGTGACACATTGGTAAAGAATAGGGAATAGGTTTGCAATAAGAGAAGTGGTCCACAAACCAATCAACGAATTGCAAAGGGTGAATCAACTGGACAAAAGTATCTTGGCAAGAAGAATAACATCCACAAGGCCAGAGGAGAAAGAAATAAACAGGGTACAGCTATAAAACATGCCTATATTACAGATTTTCACATCACTTCATTTTGTACTAGTTCTTTTATTACCTCTTCCAGTTAATTTTGTGGTTTTATCATGATGCACATATTCGAGTGAGGAAGGTAACAGATTAAGCAGAAAGTAGATCAAATCAGGTACAAAAAGCACCTCTTGTTTGTAGATTCTTTGAAGCGTGAAAGCATTTGTACCATAGCATCAATGCTTATCTGTCCAGAAAACATCTGGTGAAAATATATATTTGCCTGCGCTTCGATGTCATCAGAACCTCCCTCAGAAGTATGGATGTCCCTTCCTACAGTAACATGATTCCTTGATTCATAAACTGCTTCCACTCTACTTAGTTCATCCACTAGTTGGTTAGGCAACTGCTGCCCCGAGTGAGACTGAAGAACCTGCAAATGTCACACCATTTGCACATATATTTACATACATTCATGCAAAAAGAAATGTCACCAGATGGTAACCAAAGCACAAAAAGAACAAAAGATCATTGAAACCTTTATAAATAGAGGACAAGATTCCCGGCAAATATTCGTAATAGAAGCTTGAGGTTGTTGAATGGCACCTACTGCAGCATCATGCAATGTGTTCATCATAATTTCTTTCAAGAATTTAACACATTCCTGGGAGTACCAAGCATTAGCATGCAAGTTAAGAGCATAGAGCCGAGCTGGAGTGAAAGTACATATAGAAAAGTACAATCTGAAAGATTATGTAATGATGTAGGGGGAAGTCATGTATATTACCTCAAGAAAAGACTCTCTTTGTGCACTCAACTTTTCAGTCAGCCATTTCTCAAGACTGCTATGATCTTTCCTGAAGGAAATTGTAGCAAGTTTGATGCTAAATGCGAATGGGGTGGAATCAAGGACTGCAGATAGGATCTGTTTGAAAAGAAGTGAAAGGGTAATGAAACAAGTATGGAATCACTGGCAGAATCCATCAAGATCAGAATAACCTATTGATCAATAATCATGGATGTGCTATAAGTATATTCAAATGGTATAATTAATGTGAATGTAAAAAATGGAACTTCATGTAATAGTTACATGGAATAAAATTCATGGAGATTTTATTCTACTAGCAAAAAAAGTTATTGGCAAACCATGGCTGTTTCCATTAAAACATTTAGTTTTCCACAGTGATCCAATGTGGATAAAACATATTCATTTCAACACAAAACTTAGTTTTCAACCATCATTAATCATAATCAATGTTACCGACACCACACATGTCAAGAACATCCAGTCAAACCCATCCTTATGGCAAATACATATTGTCCATAGTTAAAAATTTAAAATGTTAAATCACCATCACTTCAAAATCTTAAATCGACACCACCTTTTCTCGTTTAGTTTGCATTTCTAAGATTCACCGTGGCTTAGCAGCCTTTTTTTGTTTAGTTTGCCTTTAACATTTTGTACTGGGATGAGAACTCAGTTTACCAACCATGGTTTGCCATTAACATGTCCAATCAAACCCATAATATATTACAGGGAACACAATAAAAAATCAGTTTACCAAGCAAAGACTCATTAAATTACATGAACATACAAAGTAAAAAATGTAACTTCAAAAAGATAAGAAAAAACTATAACAAGGTTGTTCAGTTGCTAACTCACAAAATCTCTGCATAAGATTGGTGTAAGCATGTTACCTTTAGGTCTTGACATATCTCAACAATTCTCAAAAGACAATTTATATCAAAATGAGCATCAACAAATCCTCGAAGAGTGAGGTAAGGGTTGACATGCCAGAGATAGTTCATAAGACTGTTATGTGTAGCGTCCTTCAGCACAGCAGGAAAAACAGAAGACAATACTTCATATTGGACGAGATTATATGCAGTCTGCAAACAGAGAAATAAAGGCAATAGTTTAAACCTGCAAAAAAAAGAGGGGGGGGGGGGGATTCCACAATACTTACGTTGATATGGCTAACACCAAGAAGTAAGATTTCTGGACAATGACTAAGTGGGTAGTCAAGCATCGATCGCACTAATGTTGCATAGCCGAATTCAGCAAGTTGGCATAACACCTCCAAAAGGTCTAGGCAGTACCAAGCCTGATTGCCTTGGGTAGGATTAGCCAAGTCTGGAAATACCTAAAGATCAGAAAGGTTAGATGTGTGAAATACAAGACGTTTATTATGAGTAAGACAGCCTGACAAGATATTATAATAAGATAGATACCATCTTCCGGGAACAATGTTTGAATGTAAATGTATCAGTTGGTGCAGCCACTGCATGTTTCAAGAATGATAATTGTCCTTCTGTATTCTTCCACAGTGACCCACAGACAGCATGAAGAGGAAATGGATCCTGTATGATTCGATGAACTAGTCAGTTGTACGGTTCAGGAACTCGGTGTCCTGATCCAGAACTACTTGTACATACCTTGCAAGCCCGAGAATATATAGACATCAATAAACGAAAAGCTGCTGCATCAGGGATATTGAAACCTTCGTGATCAAGATTTTCCATTACACTGGTCCAACTAGTTCTTGGGGCCTGCATTTGCAAGCACAAGCAACTTAGATTATTAAAAAAAGAATGGAAAACAGCGGACAAGCAATAAAAAACAAGATAACAAAAGCTCACAATTTCATTGATTGAATCCACAAGAACATCAATATTCCATGCCGTCAATTGAGACGAGTCACTTGTTTGGCTGTTGCCAAAAGCCGAAATGAACGTTGAGTATGTATTGTGAGCCTCACCAAGACCAACATGAGTGCAAACAACTGCCCCAAGCAACTTAGAGATTCCCATATCATTAAGAGGCTCAAAAAGTGATAGTATCTCTTTACAATGCGCAATGTCCGCAGTGCATCCATAACCCAATTCAGTAATGATGTCGGCCATGCTTATTTCTTTCCCAATTTCAGATAAAAGGGAATCAAAATCATCATCTAAGCTACACATGTACAGCTCCGTATGTCTGTAAGACACAAAAGCGCAAGGCAATGTACATGAATAAGAGCAACATGGAACATACGACATAAACATAAATAGGAAAAACTTTGTAAACCTTGAAGAATTTGCTGGCCGAGCATTGCCTTCCTGAATTGGGACAGGAACATAGAATGGCGTCTCTTTGACTTTGAATAGGGAGATAATGTTAGTAACAGAATCCATATGCTTTGAGAGGCCATCAGTCTGGTGAAGAAACACAACAATATCGTGAATTTGGTCATTTGATATGGATTGGACAGGATTTGAACATAACTCCTCAATTTGAGCAATCGAAAATTTTTGCCCTGTAAAAAAAGAGAAAGAAAGGTGGGAATAAGCATCTAAAGAGGAGAACTAACAATTGACCAAACCTTCAAAATTGGTTTTCGAAACCAATTACCTTTCAGACTCAACCCTAGATTTTCAGAATCTGTCAGGGCAAGTCCAATACCAACCCGCTCAGCTGCTGATAGTTCAAGTTCATTTGATAATGTTTCAAGGAACCCATCACTGATGGGTACGGTCCTCAGTGCTTCACAAAAACTGGGGCTGAAGTATGGTTTATCCAGGCAATATCTGAAAGCGATGGATAAGAGATCATGTTTTGATTGAGAGTTCTTTGCCACCCCAACATTCAGCAGCACTTCATCCAAACAAACTTGAAGAAGCAAAATGCAACCATCAGGACTGCAGTCTACTAACTGAAACAGTGGAAAGATAAACATATTAGAATGGCACCGATCCATAAAGCTTAAGCAAACTTCGGTGGGGATCACAATGAATGTAAAAAAATTACTAAGGCAACACAACTTTTGAAATGCAATCAGAAGGTTGCTGAATAGTGCACACAAATGATACCGTATTGCACCAATTGTGTAAACAAATCCCTCGCAAAAAAAAATGTATAAACAAGTAGAACAAGAAGAATGCAGCACACATCTAACAAGATCTTATATTGCAACACTTGAAAGTTGAAAGTATTATTCAACCAAGGAAAAGCACATTAGTTGCTAAAGCGGAGATGAGATGAACATCAGACAAAACAAGAGAGTCCATGTTGCTGAAAATAGCATGCCACTAAAACAAGCTAGCATTCTGATACAATTAACTTTAAGCTTGCAAGACTGATATTGTGGCTAGTGGTCTGCACCCTTTTCTTTTTGCATTTTAAGTAAATGATCAACCTACACCTTAAGAGATCTGTGTGAAGGAACAATGCGAAATTATGTAGAAGGTCACAAGCAGATACAACTTAACAAAATCATCATCTGCGAAACCTCTAAAGTTTTTAAGAGAACCCTCCATGCTAACAAAAACCAAATGTGCTCTTCACCAAAATATACTTAAAGCATCAAAATGAGCGATACCAATATATGCATTGTGAACAGTAAATCTAGACAGGCAGGCTATGAACCAATCTCAGTTGATGATATCTAAAGATTAAAGCTTATAACAATCCATGACCATGAGTGATTTTTGCACAAGCAACAACCAGGGCAACTCCAATCATGGAGCATGTGGCCCATATTCAGGGATCTAACGTACCAAATAGAACCAATCAACAGGATCCACGTTACATGATCGCAGCAATCCCCACCAAAACCCTAGATTAAATCGTGCACAAGTACATCAGCGGTGCAACCCTATATCGGTCTTCGCCACTCGCCAACAACCATAAGACAACTAAATCCGCCAAAACCCTAGATTCGCCCTAAGATAGAGGCGTTTCTAAGCACGAAACCAGCACCCGGGGGGGGGGGGCGGATTTGGATCCAGACGAGCAAACCCCGCGAGGGGGCACGCGCTGGGCGAAACGAAGCCAAGGGTTTGGGGCGGCGACATCTCGTTACCTGGCAGAGCTCGCGGTAGACGGAGTCGAAGGTGGAATCGTCGGCGCCCTGGACCAGGGAGCGGACCTCGGCGGCGACAGCGGAATTGAAGGGAATCATCTCGCCGGCGGCGAGAGGCGGTTGTCGGCGCTAGGGTTGGGGCTGCCGCTGCGACTACGCGCGCGAGGTTGGGAGAGCAGAGGCGAAGCGATGGAAAGGTCGGCGAAATCGGGGATGCGAATGCGACGAGACGGTGGAAGACTGGAAGGAGCGAGGACTTGCGTACGAAAGGAGGGAGGACACGTATTAGCTAGATGCGTTACTCGTCTCTTGATGGATTTGAGGCATTGAGCGACCGGGGCCCAGCAGGCAGCCCAGGTCCATTACCCAGTTTATTCGCAAAAATAAGAACGAACAGCCCATTCTTGCTCTGGTTTTGGTTGGTTCTTTAAGCAAAGATAAACAAATTTGTTAGCTGCTGCTCAAACAATTGTGAAAATTTGCAAGATGGCAAATGAATCATCTGCACAGGTAGCATGCAGGCCTACATTTCAGTTTCACAGCTATATGTTGTACCTTTGATATCAAGCTGGTGGATAAATCACTTGCCAACAAGGGGCAGACCTGCCATCATTCATGGGTTTTGAGTCCAACACCCTTTTTTTTTTTGCAAGATAGCATGTATTTGGTAGCTATATTAAACATATGCACTGATCGTAGGTCAAATACTTCATGTGTATAACCCCAATAGATTTAAACCTACTCCCACACCTCCCTCTCCATTTAATATCAAGTATAGTGCAGCGCAACCGGTAAACGGTTAGAAATAATCAAGACTTGGTCCATGATTTAGAGCCTGTTTGGAACGGCTTCGGCTTTTCGCTCGAAAAAGCCGAAAACCGTTCCAAACACCTAGCTTTTCATAGCCGCTTTTCCCCGAAGCTGCTTCGTGTTATAACGTGTAGAAGCCGGAAGCCGCCCGCCGAGAGCTTCCGTGGCTTCCCGCAACCTCTATTCCGAACTTAGCCCCAAAGTTCGAGAGTAATTACCCGCCGATTGCCACCGCATAAAAGCCATCACTAGCTTGTCCCCCTCCCCAGCCTGCTCGGCTCCCTCCTCCCCCATCCGCCCACTTCCTCCTCCTCCTCGGCGCCTCTCCGGCCCCACCTCATGGCGACCACCTCCTCCCGTGCTCGCCAGATCTAGATCTCGCCCATGGCCGGCCTCCTCCTCCTCCTCCTCCTCACTTTCATGGCTTGCCCCTCCACCTCCCTCCTCCTCCACCACCCCTCCTCTCTGGCTGCCCTCCTCCTCCTTCCTCGACCCCGCTCGCTCAGCTTCCTCCTCCCCCGCTACCCAAGTCCTCTCCCGGCGTTGCCACCGGTGGCTCTTTTTTCGGTTGTAAATTTAATGTTTTATAATAATTATTTGTTTTATTAATTATTCATAGTAATAATTGTTTGTAATGATTACTTATTGTAATAATTGTTTATCTTAATAATTATTTATTGTAATATCTATTCATTATAATAAATGTTTTTAATAATTATTTGTTGTAATAAATGTTTATTATAATAATTGTCATTAAATACACTAATTGTGGTTTATTGTGTTGCTTGCGGTTGTCGTTAATCGCGGTATATTACGTTGTTTGCGGTATATTGTCGTTAATCGTCGTTGAATGCAATCGATCAATTATGGTAGTCATCGTTCATTGCAGTTAATTGTGTTAATCATCATTAATTGCAGTTAATTATCGGTAATTGCGGAGCTCGTGGTAGACGGAGTCGAAGGTGGGATCGTCGGCGCCCTGGACCAGGGAGCGGACCTCGGTGGCGACAGCGGAATTGAAGGGAATTATCTCGCCGGCGGCAAGAGGCGATTGTCGGCGCTAGGGTTGGGGCCACCGCTGCGACTACGCGCGCAAGTCTGGGAGAGCAGAGGCGGAGCGATGGTAAGGTCGACGAAATCGGGGATGCAAATATGCGACCGATACGGGCACAGATGGTGGAAGATTGGAAGGACCGAGGACTCGCGTACAAAAGGGAGGACACGTATTAGCGAGATGTGTTACTCGTCTCTTGATGGATTTGAGGCATTGAGTGACTAGCGCCCAGCAGGCAACCCAGGCCCATTACCTAGTTTGTTCACAGAAATAAGAATGAATGGCCCATTTCTTGCTCTGGTTTTGGTTGGTTCTTCAAGCAAAGAGAAAGAAATTTGTTAGCCGTTGCTCGAACAATTGTGAAAAATTGCAAGATGAGAAACGAATTATCTGCACAGGTAGCATGCATGCCTACATTTCAGTTTCACAGCTATATGTTGTACCTTTGATATCAAGCTGGTGGATAAATCACTTGCCAACAAGGGGCAGACCTGCCATGATTCATAGGTGTTGAGTCCAACACCTTTTTTTTTTTGCAAAATAGCTTGTATTTAGTAGCTATATTAAACATATGCACTCATAGTAAGCCAAATACTTCATGTGTATACCCCCCAAAAGATTTAAACCTACTCCCACACCACCCTCTCCATTTAATATCAAGTATAGTACGGCGCAACCGGTAAACTATTAGAAATAATCAAGACTAGGTCCGTGATTTAGGGCATGTTTGGAGCAACCCGGCTTTTATTTCAGCCAAGCCGTTCAAACACCTAGATTTTCACTGCTTCGGCCGCCGTGTTATAATGTCATGGTTTGGCGCCATGGGAGCCTGCGGCTTCATGACCTCCATTCCGAACTTAGCCACAAAGTTCGAGGTAATCACCATGATTGCCCTTGCATAAAAGCCCGCACTGCCACGTGTACTCGGCTCCCTCCTTCCCGTCCGCCCACCTCCTCCTCCTCCCTTGGTGCCCTCCTCCCCGACTCCCGCCTCCGTCGGCGCCCACCTCCCCTGGCGCCCTCCTCCTCGGCTCCCCCTTCCCAGTGCTCGTGTTCGCGTGGCCCAGATCCAGATCTAGATCCCGCCCGCGGCCAGCCTCCTCCGCTCGTGGTTGGCCTCCTCCACCCTCCTCCTCCGCTTGCAGCTCAAGCCCCTCCACCACCTCCTCTCCGGTCTTGCCCTCCTCCTCCCTCGACCCCGCTCGCTCAGCTTCCTCCTCCCCTACTGCCCAAGTCCTCTCCCGACACCGCCGCCGGTGGCAACCCAAACCTTGGCCGTCGGCACTTTTTTTTTCGGTTGTAAATTTAATGTTTTGTAATAATCATTTAATTATTTGTTTTGTTAATTATTCATTGTAACAATTGTTTGTAATAATTACTTATTGTAATAATCATTTATGTAATAATTGTTTATCTTAACAATTGCTTATTGTAATATCTATTCATTGTAATAATTGTTTTAATAATTATTTGTTGTAGTAAATATTTATTGTAATAATTGTCGTTAAATACGCTAATTGTGGTATATTGTGTTGCTTGCGGTATATTGTCGTTAATCATGGTATATTACGTTGTTTGCGGTATATTGTCGTTAATCGTCATTGAATGCGATCAATTGTGGTAATCATCGTTCATTGCAGTCAATTGTGTTAATCATCATTAATTGCAGTTAATTATCGTCAATTGCAATAGTTGTCGTTTACTGTGGTAATTTTTGTCAATTGCGGTAGTTGTCGTCGATTGCGTTAGTCGTCGTTAATAATCGTCAATTGTCGTTAGTTGTCATTAAATGTTGTTAATTGTGTTAAACGGCATCAAACAAGCCATTACTATCATGAGGGGCATTTCAAACATTTTCTATCTCAGAAGCTGCAGCCAGCCTATCTAAAAACCAGATATCCAAACACCAAATCTCTTTAGCCCAGCCATTCAGCTCTGCAGCCCAGCCGGAAGCCACTTTTCAAGAAAGCCACAGCCGTGCCAAATAGGCCCTTAGCTGGTTTTAGGCCGATTCATTGAGCACGTGCATGGCACTGTGTACATGTGAGTCGTGTTGTGCATGGAGTAGGTTGTACATGTCACGTAGAAATTGGATCATGGTGATGGTACGGATCATGGAGTCGTTTTAGGTGGAGTTTGTTATTCCCGTTGTTTTCATAGTTTAGCATATTATCTCCAGTATTGTTGGTTTTTAAAAAGTTAAGCAATACAGAGAAAACTTGCCCTGTTGTGTGTCCACTATCTCGTGTAGGGATGGCAATCGGGCGCGGCGGGGCCCGGGTAGTGTTTGCCCATACCCATGCTCGCCACCCTATTTTTCACCCACGGGCATGCCTGGGAAGGGCGACGGGCAGAGAAGCTCGCCCATACCCGCCACCTGCGAGAACCCATCACCCGCGAGCATGCCCGTGTACCTGCTAAGGAGGCGAAGGGGCTCCAAGTATGATAGGGGTGCGCATTCCGAGGTGCTCAATGAGGTTGTCGACACAGACATGCTCGTCCTCCCTGTACGATTTGGGGCCGATATCAGTGCAGCTCCCAGACCGGAACACCGGCAAGAAGCCGGGACGGATGTCTGTGGATGAGATCAAGCATAGTGTCCCCGAATCCAGCTCCCAGACAATGAAATCAAGTGAAGATAGAAACATCCATAGCATCAATAATAGGGAAGAAAAGAAATTTGCTTTCCCTCCATGCAATGATTGGAAGTAATAAAAAGACCAAAACGATGCCATTTTCGCTGCTACGAGGCCACCGCGGCCAAAAATGAGTAAAATCACTCGCTCTCCACTATTCCAACAAACAAAGACTCAATATTTCCCAACAATGAGAAGGAATCCACCTGAACGAATGAAAGATGTAAACTTTAGGACAAGATTAGATCAGAGATGAAGGACATGAGCGCTCACCACCAGGGAACAAACGCAGCCACCGTGAGAGAGGCTTTGTATGCAACAACGTGGGGGAGGAGACGAAGGTGGTGATGGCCGGAGGAGGAGTTGGTGCCTTGGTGGCGATGTGGAGAGCAGGGGTGTGAGGAGTTCGTGGATTTGAGAGAGGTCTGGTTGGGGATGGGCTCGGGGGGGGGCGGAGGAGTTGATCTGGGAATAGACGGAACAGGGAGGGATGCGAGCGGCGGGAGGTGACCACGGGAGGGAGGCGAGCGATGAGAGGTGACCTCGGGAGGGAGATTAGATGAGATGGATTGGGGATGGATTTAGGGCTAGGTTGGGGATGCTAGCGAGCAGGCAGCAGCGGTCGTCGGCTGAATGGGCTGATGGAGTTATGGAGAGATGAGATGGATGGGCCCACCTGTCAGTGTGATCAACGAGTAAATAGGCGCAACGGGCACGGATAGAGCTCACCCATGCCCGCACCTGTTTACCCGATGGGCAGAGGATTGCCCCTATTTTCATGCCCGTGGGCAAAAAAACCCACCTATACCCAGCTCCAATAGGGTAATTACCCACAGGCACGTGGGTAATCGAGCTTAATTGTCATCCCTAGTCTCGTGTTCGTATCATTTTCCATCTATTGTGTTTCGGTTTGATCCATGGTTTACATCAACACAAACCCAACAACTCAATAGCTTTCGGCCCATCTGGAGACCCCCCCCTCATACCCTAAGTCCCCGTCATACCCTATGTCCATAGATGATGAGGACATGTCCCCTATGGATACAACCATATTTGTTATGCTTGTTGTTCCAAGTACAAGAGCTCGTACGCTCCACTTAAATTATCAGGTGAGCTCGTTTTTAGGAGTGCATTTATATTATATGAACTATATGATGCTACCTAATGATGAAAATATATATTTGTGTAGCACCATGTCACTTTTGATCCAAGATAAGCAAGAGTTTGAGCTGGACCCGTTTTGGAATCCAATTCGGCCTTCGAAGATAGCACCGACTTCAAACATGCATAACTTTCACATACGGAGTCTGTTTGAGGTCCACGAATACTTGATGGAAAGATTATCTCGTTCTCTTTCCAACAGATATAGCCTTACCTCCAAATTCCTACTGTGCACATCGCAATCACCAAAAGAAGGTGTTGCGTCACCTATTTGGGCCAATTTAGGCCTTGTAATCGTACCGGATTTGGCCCATATGCTGGCCAGCCAACCAGGGAGCTTCACTGTTCATATGAACAGTAGTACCACATCTCCTATCTCATGCTATGTGCGGTTGCCCCCTCCCTATTTAAGGAGGTCGCACCCCTTTAGTTTTTCTTGGATTTCGTTAAGTTAAAAGTTAGCTACATTGCAACTCTATGTATTGGCTTGTGTTGACTAGACCAACCCTGAATACCACTTTGGAATCCCACCTTATTAGGTATTTAAATCTTATTTGCAATTTTATATTGTTTATTATCTTGTTCTTGCTTGTTCTTCGATTGCATGCAGGAATAGACCTTCGTGGTCAGGTCGATTGTGCTTCTAGCAAGGTCGATAACGAACTCAGAGTTGGTTCAGCGATTGCCGATCATATTGGTCGTGTACGATTGGTAGCCGAATCGTGAGATTCGTCTCCACCCAAATCGAGTTATCCTTCTCATCAAAAGATCGGGACACACATTGTCGTATCGGGTGGTATCAGAGTTACAATTGATCGGTGAGAGTTTCCTATTTTCTAGTAGTAGATTCGTTTTTCATATCTAGAGTCCAGAAAATATCCCACAAAAATATTTGTTGTGCCATTAACATCCCTATCTGAACCCCTTTGAGCTTTTGCAATTTCCTTTTTGGTATTTTGCTTGTTGAATTTTTGGTTGCATTATCATGTCTAGCTGTTGCATTTTAGTTCTAGTTGGAGTCTAGTTGGCCTTTGTCGAGTTGCATCTCATGTTTCCTTTGCGTCGCTTGATCGTTCTTTTAGGGTTCTTAGTTTTTGCATCTAAAATAGAAACTTCATAAGTTAGAACTCCTCTAATCCGCACAAAAAAAAGAACATTTTCTGTTATTTGCGACTTGCGGAAAACCCTAGGGCTGGCAAAATAATAGAAGGAGAAAGAGGTCGCCGCACAGAACAAAAGCCGCGGTCGGAAAAAAAACTTACGCTAAAAACTAGTGAAAATTGGTGGAGTCCTTCTACATATAGCCACAAGCTTCTAGAAAAAAAAATCAGCAATTTTGGCCTAAGGATTTGAAAGATATAGCAGTTTCAAATTTGAACCCAAAACGGTTTCGAGTCTGAGAAGGATTCCGTTTTTGAGACACCTTCATTAAAACAAGCATAACTTTTGTATACGGTGTCCATTTGGGACATTCTTGTGCTCATTGGAAAGCTAATGAAGAGGCACATACTTTCCACCTAAGCCAATAGTAGCCCTTTAGGGGCCCCAAAATCGGCCATCATCGGTCCCGAATTTGCATCGCAAGTTTTCAGTTTCTGTTTTTACCGTTTCTTCCGATCTTCCCTTCGAAATTTGGGGTTCGTCTCAACTGCAAAGTTGTAGATCTTTTTATCTTTTGAGACTAGTTGTTGTTTACTACTTAAACTAGAGGGATGCTTACATTGCACGTTATTATGATTTTTGTACTCTATTTCGTGTGAACAATCTTGTGCCCCTAAAAACAAGTTTGAGTAGTTGGCTAGCGTCTCTCCTAACACTTGGTGTGAGAATTTCCTTTACTTACATCAAATCACATTGATCTTTGCTTGTGCGTAGATACACTTCTCTTAGTAGGCTTTGATTAGTTAGCTCTTTCTAGGTTAGGATCAGTAACATTGACTAGTACTTTGAGCAATATTTTAACTTGTATTTACTGATTTGATTATTGCTAATCCTTGCTACCATATTGAAGCCTATCCTAGCTCCACCAACTACCATTGTACAGGTACCAGTTGCTTGAATCACTTTGTCAATCTTCAGAGAGAATTTGACACCGACACTAGTTGTCGGTCACCGCCTGTTTGCTTGGTAAGAATTGGTAAGAACTGGTAAGAACTTGGTATTAGCTTGAGTGTGAGCGACTTTGAGCCTCCAGATCCTAGTAGTTAATAGGAACATATACTTGTGATTTGTTTCCTTATTTTCTACTAACTATGACAAGTTCGCGGGATAATTACAAGATAGATCCATGTCTTCTTCAAGCCATTGAATTGGAGTGCAAGAAAGTCAACGAGGAAGACGCACGCTTGAGACAAGTTTCTCCACGGCGGGGGTATATGATCGTGATAGTACATCTGGTAAAACTAAACTCATTGTGCCTTCTTTTGCTGGGAATTATGATCCTGATGCTTATCTCGTATGTGAATTAGCTGTACAACAATTATTTGCATGCCATGAATTTCCTGATAATCTGAAAGTTAGGGCTGTTAGGCATGAGTTTACTGGTTTTTGCATCTATTTGGTGGAGTGAATACTGTCATACTAATCAGAACATATCTAGAACATGGGATGCTTTGAAGAGAGTAATGAGATATAGATTTATACCTTCATATTATTCTCGTGAATTGCTTAATAAATTGCAAACTGGTTTGTTGCGTTATGGTTTAGATGAAACTGAAGATGCTAAGATGGCTAGATTTTTTGGAGGTTTAAACCGTGAAATTTAGGATAAACTTGTCTATAAACCTCCAACTGTCACTTACTTATTTCGTCTTGCTTGCAAAATTGAAATGAAAGTACAAGGACAACAATCCAAGGCTAGTCATGCACTTTCGTCGACTTCCATTACACCTTCACGTGTACAAGAAATGAACAAGCACACGGTACACACCTCCTCACGCACCTACTATGATTGCCGCCCCTACTACTGTGAGAGTCACTTTGACTCACTACCTTGTATCATTGGCTCGCTCATTAGCCATTGAAGCTTGCTCATTGGCAATTGAGCTGGAGCAAGAAAAAGAAAGGAAAGTTCGTGACTACTCACCGTCTCTAGTACCAACATTATCTGAGTCGGGCCTACAAGGTAATACCAAAGGTACTAATTTGAACACTCAACCTGAGAACAATACCCATGATTTCATTCCTAGTATCATTGAACAAAGGGAACCTAGTGCAGAGAAAGCATATATTAATTTCCTAGCTACATAATATGATATTATTAAGAATTTGTGTGAATCATGTGATACTTTGACCTATTTGCCTGCAGAATTAAGTGCACCATATGACAAACTTGGTGATTTACCTGCTGACTTGAGTGCACCTTGGGATAAAATAATTGAATTACCTGCTGTTTTGAGTAATTCATGTGATGAATTAATCACATACAATAATCATGTGGAATTGGTTAGACATAAAGAAGTTTTGACTAGAATTTCTCCTGCTAATTCTTTATGTTACATTATGTTAGATCTACCTATGAAATGGTCGTCTTGGAGCCAATAACCTCTGCAGTTTCGGTCTGCAGACATTCTTTCTCTCCCGTCTGAAAAACAATTCAAAGTTTTAACCAGATGATGTTATTTTCCATCTAAATTGTATTTTCCTCTATCTGTGAATGCTCTTTCTCACCTCTAGAAGACCATCGTCTTATGCGGTCTCGGAGCAAGAATCAATCGAAACGGTAGTACAAAAGGAATCCTTGTCGGATTTAGCATACTTCAGTCCGACCAACTACATATTGGAGCAAAAAGTTATATACAAATCGGAAGATACATAATAGATGAAGAAAAATGTGGTTATTTACCTTAAGTCTTCTTAGTCTCTCCACATCAGAGACAATAGCTAAAATGCCCGGGAAAGCAGCCTTGGTATCATGCTCCCAGGCACAAATCATCTTGATTCGTTCTCTAACTTCATCGAAAGAGAGGACATCAAGAAGACAAGAAGAGTTCAAGGTTAAAGAATAATAATCAACCAAAATAAAATATACTGGTCGGAGTTTTCCAAAGACTTACCATCTTTTGAGTCTTTGATCGCTTCGTCACAACCAATGTACCAGAGCAACGAATGCTCTCGTAGCTTCAAAGGACTAATCTGGCGCAAGGAAAAGTCCCTAACTACGTGCCAGAAAGTAAATCCCTTCGCACTAAGGTCTTGAATGGCATCGACCACCCTTCCGATCCATCCGACCTTCTTCTTAGTTGACCTCCACTTTATGTTCTCAACCGCCCTCTTGCCGATGAAGTATAGGCCGTCATCTTTCGTGACCGTCATGTATAACCAATTCTTTTTCCATGACGATCATGAAGATTTTTAGTACATCTGGATGTACTCATCAGCCTTCCCATCGTGAAGACGCAGCGAGCATTCCCCAGGTCCAGCCATCGACTTCCTCGATTTTGTCATCCGATAACAATACCTAAAGACCTTCAAATTTGGTCGGATCCCCAGGTACGCCTCACAAAGGTAGGCGAAGATGCTGATGTTGGCGATGGAGTTTAGAGCCAAGTTTAGGGGTGGAAATGAGCCGAGCCGAGCCGGCTCGAGCTCGGCTCGTTTGGGCTCGAATGAAAAGTGAGCTCGGCTCGGCTCGTTTCGGTAACGAGCTAGAAGATAGGCTTGGCTTGGCTCGGAACTGAGCTCGAGCCAACTCGAATGGGCTCGCGAGCTTGGTGTTCCTCCTACCGCGGCGGTTCTCAAACAACACAGACACAGCGCATAATCCTCAATTCCTCATCAAAATAGTTCATCCCTATACCATCACGCATCAAAATTGCACTAGCAAAAGCATAAAATTGGACAAGGATTCAAGGAAGCATCACATAATCACATTCACATCAGAGATTCACAGCCAGGACTCCAAGAGGGCCTCCGCCGCTGGTCCGTCGTGCGCCCGTGCCCTCCCACTTGGCGTCTTCCGCATTGACGCCGTCGCCAGCACTCGGAGCTGAGTAGAGGGCCACCGCCTCGGCCTGCAGCCCTGCACCATCGTCCATCGCCGCATGGCCCACTGCAAGACGCAGCGGCCCAAGACGTCCTCGCCTCCACCCAGCAGCGTCAGCCTCAGCCCACACAGCCGCCTCCCTCACTTCGCGAACTCGCGTCTCCGCCGAGACGAGAGATGGAGAGGAAGGGAGGCGGGAGGCGAGGTGGCGACGGGCGAGGAGGAGGCGGAGCTGGTCATTGGAGGAGGCGAGGCGGGCGAGGCGAGGCCAGGCGGGAGTTTGGGGGGAGGCGAGGCAAGCGGGGCCAGAGGTGGAGGCGGCGGGCGGGGCGAGGAGGGTGAGGGGGAGACAGCGACAGCGAGTGGGGCTGGAACCTGGAGGTGGAGGAGGCGAGGCGGGCGGGGTGAAGGCGAGGGCGGGGGAGGCAGTGAGAGATTGTGGGAAGGAGGAGGCCATGGGTGAGGATAATGCCGACGGGGACCGGGGATAAGGGCAGACAGATCGCAGAAGGGGATAAGGCTAGACCTGGAGGTAGTCAAGCGCCCTTTGACCAATGGAACGAGCGGCTTGTGAGCGGCTCACGAGCCGGCTCGAGCTCGGCTCGAAATTGGACCAAGCCAAAATCTGGGCTTGGCTCGGCTCGACAATTGCCCGAGCCCGAGCCGAGCCGGCTCGAGCCTGATACGAGCCAAGCCGGCTCGCCAGCCTCGAGCTATTTTTCCAGCCCTAGCCAAGTTCACCAACTCGACTCCGTAGTATTCCAGGACCTGAGAAAGGAATTTGTGAGCCGGCAACCTCAGTCCACACTCGATGTAGGTGAGGAAAATAGGGATTTCCCCTTCCTCATGGCTTAGAAAGTGTTCTCCGGCCGCAGACATCTATTTGATCAAATCCCTTTCTGGAAGCATCCCAATCTCCTCCAGAGCCCTAAGCTTCTTATCACTCAGATCATAAACAGGCCACTTAGTAATTTGGTCCGACATGGTCAGGTTTAGGACAGTGGTCGGGAGAGGGTTTGGGGGAAAAGAACAAAGGGGGTCGGAAGAAACTCTAAGCAATAAGATGAAAAGGGTCGAAGGAAAAGCAGAAGGTGTGAAAACCAAAGCCCCGTGCTAAGGAATTTTATAGCCACCATTCTTTAACCGCAATCGGGAGTTACCCAAAAAGTCCAACAGACAAAACCTTTTTGTCTAACGGACATAAAAACTCTTCAAGTCCCAAAGCAGTTTCTCAACTTTAAAGTGAACAACGCAAGCGGCAGAAGGAGGATCGAATCCAAGTCGGAAGATCAACAGACGATTGAATTTAGATAGCATAAACAAGCATTACACTCAGTGTAATTAAGGATTAGCCCACCGCCTTGTTGAAGGCACCCCTTGTAATAGCCAATTCATAGCAATAAAGAGCAGTCTCATTTTCTCCTAAGAACTCTCTTTTATTTTCCTCTTTTTATTTTGTAAGATCGGCGACTCGATCGTCGACAAATGGTTCGGGCCCAATTGTGTGACTACCCCTATCTTGTATATGTTTGACATAACACGAAGACTTGTAGTATAAGTGAGTTGCGGATGATTGAGTTAGGTTTTGGTGGACAACAAGTAAAAGAGGCTAACTATGCTATAGACGACTGAAAACTACAAAAAAAAAACAATCACTTTTTTGAGCCATTGGATCACCATCCAATGGTTTCTGTTTTCTTTTCCTGTTAAGCTTTCTGTTTATTCAGTTGTTGGGCTTTTGTTGTCTTCCTATTAGGCTGAAATTGATGCTTAACGGGTATGAACTATTCTCCACCGATGCTTATGGTGGAGGTGAGCTGATTCTATGTATGTGTTCTGTTTTGTTGTTGTCACATGGGCTGAGTTGTTTTGTTGCTTATCGGGCCCCTAATATCTAGTTTTTGACCCATCATAGCATGGTTGCCCATTAAGCTTCACAATTAAGACTTCAGAGTTGTGCAAACACACAAAGGAGCCCACATAGAAGGCCTATCTGAGCAATGAAAACAACAACGTAACACATAGAAAATAAAAGGCCCATTTTGCTCAATGTTCTCTGACGAGGATCTAATAATCCTCATTTAATTATTTATCTATAATTCTTATTATGGATAATAATACCATCATATAGTTCTTGAGTATACCTCCTTAATGTTCATAAGGGAGAAGCTGGAGTCGTAAGACCTTCTACGACTACCGCGTGGTCGTAAGTTCATATTCTCTAGAATAATTGCACAATTAAACTTTCTGTCCTGATGACAACCGCCTAGCGACGTGGAGACGTTACCACTCCAGCAATAATCTCTCGTAACTGCTTCATCATCTGAAGCGTTGAGGCGCCCTTTGGACTGGAGAAACCGCCGCCCACTTCGAGCACTATATAAAGAACGGAATCAGCAGACGGCAAGGAGGCGAAAAAAAGGGCGCAATCAGGAGCACAAGACATTAGACTTTGGTCTTTCTCTTGATCTGTAACCGACATGCTCAATATAGCCACACAGGAGTATGGTTGTTATTCTCTCCGGAGAAGGTCTGAACCCGAATAAAAACTCCTGTGTCATTCTCTCTGCGTGATTTGAGTCTTGGAGACCCCCCAAATCAAACAATCATTACGTAAGATCGGTTCTAAAACACCGACAATTGGCGTCGACCGTGGGGATGTTCTCGTCAACAAGTTTCCTTCATTTTTCTCAACACTAATGCTTCCATGGCAGGAGAGTTGAACGAGGAGAACAGGTTCGACTTGGCCAATTATGCAGATATCGACATGGGTGCCAGCTTCAACTACGAACCGAGTATTGTTTCATCCGGTGGTAATATTGCCTCCAGCGATCATTCATCAGATCCAGGAGACCATACCACCGAAAGAGTTGAGGATGGATCCTTATCCTCCATAACGTTACGTCTAACTGCGGGACCAGTTTCCTCTAAAAGTAAGAGTCAATCCAACTATGATCAGGACTGCACCAAGGTAGACTCAGAGCATAACGAGGGTTCCCCCTCTAAACATTCAAGTCCGTCCAAGACAGTACGACCTGGTACGACAAGTTCTGGAAGCCATCATTTCGGAGCTTCAACAACATCTAGTGGTCATCTCTCTCCGATTAGCCCCGCAGAGGATGGGGTCGAACACGCTTTTCCTGCGAGTTCGACCATCCCCTCGTAGAGCTCACCTGCGGACGGAGACGGTTATAACCCATAATTCCCCTTCCTAGAGGGGCTTGCTCCAAGTCGCCAAACAGTGTCTTTCGACTACTCCTCAAGCGAGGAGTCCTCAAGCGCAAGTGTAGATCATCAACAGGAGGACTTCGTCCTTCTCTCAGATATGATCACTCTCTTAGAGATAGAACCAAGAATGCTCCCCGACGATCACACACTGCGACCCCTCGTGGCAATGGCAAGAACACCTTCGATGACGAACAGAGTCAACACTCTAATGAGCATGAGGGAGATCCTCGAAATAATCGCACTCCATTAAGGCAAACTCAAGGATCAAATACGGACGATCCTGAGACAACCCGACAGAGTAGAATTGCGGCTCAGAGATATCTGCCTAGGCGCGTCCAATATCAGTTGAAAGAAGCTCATGAACTCCAACGCATTAATGATCTGCTCGAGAACCCATCTCGAGAACTTCCCCGAACGCCCGGCTACGACCACTTCGCCAAAGAGATCGCATGAAGGCTTCAAAGCACGATGGCCAAACTTGAGAACCCTCGCCGGCATCATTCCGGAAGTTGTAGCAGTACGACTCTATCAGCTATCATTCATTCGAACAACTCACCACATAGATATCAGCGCGACAATAGGTTATGTCTTTCTCCTAACCTTAACTCCAGTCGGGAAAGAGTTCATCGAACGCCTGGTGATCAACAAGCTCCCAGGAGAGGTGATCGTTCACCACTCCAGCCTAGAAATCTACAACAGCAGATGGAATACGAGGAGTATTTCCCTCGTAAGGTTGAGACCTACCACAGGTCGGGTCCACCCACGACCGGGATCATCGCGTACGATCACCTAGTGATATCAATCCTTCTTTTTTCGTAAATAAGTCATCAAGAAGTCATTACCGGGTGTCAAGCATTCTCACCCGACCTCCGAGCAGTTCGCTGGTCACCTCGGTTTCGATCAGTGAACATGGAGAAGTTTGGTGGATCTCAAGATCCCATCGAATTCCTTCAGATCTATATGACCATTGTCCGAGCAGCAGGAGGAGGAGAGCATGTAATGACAAATTACCTTCCTACTGTACTCGAGGGATCTGTTCGATTGTGGTTGTTAAATCAACCACTCGAGTTAATCTATTCAAGGCAACACCTCTGCAACCTGCTACTGGCCAATTTCCAAGGCACATACCATCGTCCTGGGAAAGAGGATGACCTGCACAGGATGAGACAAAACGACCACGAGACTCTACACCGGTTCATTCGACGTTTCAGTCAGGTTCGAAATTCAATACCTAAAGTTTCTGATTCTTCTGTCATTAGAGCTTTTAAGCAAGGTCCGCAGTAGAAACATCAAAGAGGATATCGCTTTAAATCCTTTGGCTACTATCGCTGAACTCTTCGAGATGGCCGATCAATATGCGACTGTTGCTGAAGCAGTCGAGTGGAACAAAACCATCGATCGAGACGACAAAAATCCTCAAGAAGCATGCAAAAGTAGCAAAAAGAAGAATAAGAAGGTCAAGAAATCCAAGAACAAAGCGAAGGGTCAAAATATTCAAGCCAATAGTTCCAAAGAAGTTTTGGTCGTAAGCGATACCTCAAGGCTCTAAGTCATACTCCGATCGAGGTAATGACAAGCGCCCCGAAAGGAAGAACAATAAGCCTAGGTGTTGCCCTTTCCATAAAAAGGAAGGACAAGACCTTCACAATTGCCGAGTTTTCTAACAAAAACTTGAGGACTATTACAACGACAAAGGACCACTTCCTACCCTTGAGCAGGTAGGAGAAGCGAGTGGTCGTAAGCAGTCGGACGACGATGAGGAGATGTCATTCCAAGATCCTGAGCATACCATCGAGTATATCTATGGGGAATCATCGGTATACGAGTCATAACGATAGCTTAAGGCGGTCAAACGTGAGATAAACTCTATTGACTCCATTGATCGTGCTTGAGCCCATAATCAACAAATGTCGAGTAAATCGAGTGTTGGTTGATGATGGCAGCTCGTTAAACATCTTGTTTACGAGTACTCTGGACGAGATGCAAGTACCCAGGACCAAGGTAAGACCGGTACGATACTCTTTTCATGGGATTGTACTGGGGTCTTCGGCCAAACACATTGGCCAAGTTTCTCTTCCTTTAACATTTGGTTATCCCAGCAATTTCAGGATAGAGAAAATCTTCTTTGATGTGGTCGATTTCGATACGACATATAATGCCATACTCGGACGACCAACTTTGGCAGAATTCCTAATGCCTACTTATTATGGGTATCAATGTCTTAAGATGCCAGGTCCCAAAGGAGTCATCACAATTCACTGTGATAAAAATACGGTGCATATGTGTGATCGTTGATCCCTCGAGATGGTTAGCCATATACCAACTCGAGAAGAAAGCAAGGCGTAGCCTTCGACCGAGCAATCGAAGCCTAAAGCTGTACCAAAGCCGAACAACCAGGTCAAAGAGGTTTCTCTGGATCCAGAGGAACCCTGAAAGATTATTCACATCAGGGATACTTCCGACCCCAAATAGGAAGACGCCATCGTCAGTTTCCTCCGAGCTAACGCAGATGTCTTCGCGTGGCAAACATCCGACATGCCCGGAGTCCCCAGGGAGACGACCAAGCACAGGCTAGCTTTACGGCCTGATAAGATACCCGTAAAACAAAAATTATGGAGATTTGCACCTGATCGACGAGATACTATTCGATCAGAATTGGACAAGCTACTTAAAGCAGGCTTTATAAGAGAAGTCGACTGCCCAAAGTGGTTGGCCAACCCTGTAATGATTAGGAAGTCTAATGGCAAGTGGCGTGTGTGTGTAGACTTTACTGATCTCAATAAAGCTTATCCAAAAGATAATTTCCCTTTACCTCGTATCGATCAGTTGGTTGATTCTACTGCCGTTTGTGAAACATTAAGTTTTCTAGATGCATATTCTGGTTCGTCAGATTAATATGTGCCTAGAAGATGAAGAAAAGATCATATTTATTACTCCATTTGGAATATTTTGTTATGTCAAAATGCCATTTAGTCTAAAAAAATGCTTGCGCTTCTTTTCATTGCTTGACACAATTGACTTTTTCACCTCAACTAATCCGAAATTTAGAAGCCTATGTTGACGATCTAGCTATAAAAAGCATCAAGCGACTTAATCGTGTTTTCCACTTGCAAGAAACATTCGACGACCTCAGAAAACACCACCTGAAACTCAATCCTGAGAAGTGTGTATTTGGAGTCTCTTCAAGAAAATTGCTTAGATTCCTTGTCTCTGCACGAGGAATCGACGCAAATCCCAAAAAGATAAAGGCTATCGTGCAAATGCGCCCTTCGACCATGAAGAAGGAAGTCCATAAACTCGTAGGGTGCGTGGCGACTTTAAGTCGTTTCGTCGCACGACTGGAAGAAAAATGACTACCTTTCTTCAAACTTCTAAGGAAGTACGAGGGTTTCGAGTGGTCAGAAGAGACAAACGTTGAATTTGAGGATGTCAAGAGGTACCTTACGAGTACTCCTATTTTGGTTTCTCCGAAACCAGAAGAGACACTCTTAATTTATCAAGCTGCTACGTCACAGCCAGTGAGCGTAGTATTGGTCGTAGAACGTGAAAACGTCCAACGACCAGTTTACTACGTAAGTGAAGTTTTGCACTGGCCTAAAAAGCATTACCCTCAGGTCCAAAAACTTCTATATACGTTTCTCATGTCTTAGAGGAATCCGCGGCATTATTTTCAGGCGCACAAGATAATTGTGTCGTCCGAGTTTCCCTTAGAAGTGATCCTCCTGAACAGGAAGCAGCGAGACGCATGACAAAATGGTCAGTAGAACTTGCAGAGTTTGACCTCTATTTCGTGTCCCGAATGACCATTAAATATTAGATACTGGCAGACTTTATCGTCGAATGGATAAATCCTGAACCTGTTCAGGATCCCCAGTATGATACCCATGACCAGTGGACGATTTACTTTGACGGGTCACTTAATTTAAGTGGATCAGGGGCTGGGGTGGTCCTGGAATTTTCTACCGAAGAGACCTTAAAGTATGCCATTCAATTAAATTTTCAGGCCGCTAACAACGTGACAGAATACGAAGGTTTACTAGCTGGCATACGAGCCGCTAAAGCGCTCGCGATTCGACGACTACTAGTGAGAGGAGACTCTCAACTATCGTAAATTAGGTCGAAAAAGAGTACCAATACTCTAACCCGACCATATCTCGTACTTATCGAAAATTCGAAAGCATAAAAAGCATTTTTTTGGTTTCAAAGTACAATTTATCCCTCGGAAGGATTATTTCCTCGCAGATCAGCTTGCTCGTATGGCTTCTTCTCGATCACAAGCACCAAAACAAGTTTTCTTGGAGCAGCTCCACAAGCCATCTCTGGTTGAAACACCAGAGACAACTCCTATTGAGACAACCTCTCTAGAGTACGAGGATACCTGGATAAATCCCATCTACAAGTATCTTCAGACGGGTACAATACCCGATGATTATCTTGAGGCAGATCGCTTATCCCGAAAGGCCAAAATGTATACTTTGGTCGAAAGAGTCCTCTATAAATGAGGCACTCAAGGGGTACTCATGCGATGCATATCGTAGAAAAAAGAATTACACCTCATTTATGACATACACAGGGGTCTCTGTGGAACTTATACTTCCTACAGAACGCTGGTTAGAAAGGTCTTTCGACAAGGTTTGTACTGGTCAATAGCCCTCTACGATGCCAAAGTGCTGGTTAAGAAGCATGTATAATGCCAGTTTCATAGCATGCAAATACACCAACCGGCTCAGGCATTACAAACAATACCTCCATCATGGCCTTTTGTGACCTGGGGTCTCGATATCCTAGTACCGTTCCCAAAAGCCCCATGTGGCTTCGAGTTTCTCTTTGTGGCTATTGATACATTCACAAAATGGATTGAAACAGAACCTGTAACTGGGGTAATGTAACATCCTGAAATTTCAAACCCTTTTTCCTTTAAATTGTAAAACAAAATAAAACTATTTTTATTTTGGTGTAAATTAAAAGTTGGGTTTGTTGGAGAAGTTGAAGCTTCATGTTGTTACCTCCTCTGTGATGAAATCGGTTTGGACCTCTTGTGTGGCCCAGACCACCTCATGGCTAAGACGTGCCTACATGTTTAGGCCTTACTTTAGACCTCCCTTGGGACTCAGACTTTGCTCCCTCGGACGTATCAATATGTCCAGACCTCTTTAGGTCAGGACCTCCTTGTGTTCAGTGGACCTCTTATCGCCTTTGGACCTCCGTGAGGCGTATCGACCTCTGTCCTCTGGACCTCCCCATCCATTTGACCTCCTTACTCATTTATCGTAGGAGCTCTGACCTCTGAAGACCTCCTCTCGAACCACTAGGACCTCCTATATTGAGATCCTCACCGCCAGGACCTCCCATCGTGGAGATCCTAGCGTTTAGGACCTCCCCTTGTCGACCTAGTCCTTTAGACCTCCTCTCAAGACTTCCTTGAGCCGTGGAACCCTCCCTTCTTGAGAGCCTAGCGATAGGACCTCCCGTTGGTGAGATCCTACCAACGAGACCTCCTCTTTGCAAGGATTCCTCGGCCGGGACCTCCTCGATGAGATCTTGGTTATCAGGACCTCTTAGTCACGTGGACCTCCCCACGTGTGTTGGGACCTCCCACGTCCGGACCTCCTTTGTGTATCTCAGGGCCTCTTAACCCCAGGACCTCCTCCTTGAACATCTCGACCGTCAAGACCTCCCCAATGGAGATCTTAACCGTCAGACCTCCTTTTTGACATATCGTACTGTTAGGACCTCCTTGGAAATCCTAACCGCTCGAGACCTCTGTCTGGAGTTGATCCTCTGACTCTAGACCTCCTTGCAGTGAGGTTCTCCTCATATGCGGACCTCCCGGTTGCTCTAAATCTTGGCCGTTGGACCTCCTCTTTGGAGATCCAACTGTCAGACCTCCTCCTTGACCCTAGTTGGTTCTAAATTTGGCTGGCCCCACCTGCCAGGCTTACCCATTTTTATGTTTTCCCGCCACACTAGTACCATGGGCATTTAATGCATGTCTTGTTGCATTAAATGCAGCTTTGAAAATGGATGCTTCCATTGAATGTAGTCATTTGAGGACACTGTTGGTGTCTTTTCTAGTCTTCTCCCGCAATAGTGCACAATGTCCTTTACTATTCTTATGGGACATTCTCGTACCCTTTTTCCTACCCTCATACTCATCAAGTCACGTACGCATTAAAATGACCCTTACACTCTTTTGACTATAACTAGCCCTAGGAGCCTTCCTTTGCCACCTTTTTCCCACACTCTACATTGACTCACGCTCGGTGGCTTCTTGGAAAGCCTTCTTTGAGGGCATCCCAGAGCACCTTCATCGACTTTCACCATTGGAGGTTCATCGGGAGCTTGGGCATTGACCCTAATTGCCCAGTTGCCTTGACCTCCCTTCAACTCCTCACCTCCTCCTTATCTTTGGTAAGTCCTCTTGTGCCTTGACCGTTCTTGATCTTATCTCCACCGTAAGAGATTATATCCCTTCGGGACCTCTTCCTTGGGATTCTCGGTGGAACTCTATAGTTCTTGTATAAAGACCACCCCTCCGGACTTCACACAAGCGTTTTCATCTTGGTCTTTCGCTATCGCCCCTCTGGTTTCTGCGAGGACCTTCCTCATTTGATCTCTCTCCGATGAAGTTGAGACCTCTCCCAAAGAACCTAATTTGAGTCGGTGAATGGTCTCTGTTAATTGAGTCTTAAGAGTTTCTTTTGAAGTTCTTCTTGGCTCTTTATTTGGAATTTGGTTTGAGTTGTCTCCTTTCTCCGTATAGATCGTGAGGACACTGAGGCGTGAGACCACTTGAAGAAGACTCTCAAGGCAAGGAGCAAGGCAAGTCATGCTCTTGATCATATTGCACCCAATATTTCAATTTACTTATGTTACTGTTTTCAAGGATAATGCATGCTTAGTTCTACCAAGATAATTTAATACTGTCTTTAAAACACATAGTTATGCCCAAATTCCTTCATATGGCCAACTTGACATTGAATCAACTCTGTTGTCACCTTAGACAAAACACCGTTAATACATTAGTGTGAACCGGAGCAATTAATGAAAACATATGCTTAGGCGGCTTAGACCAAAAATATTTGATTTGGGAAAAATCTTTACCTTCATGACCAACTATTGTTTAAAATGTTTTGACCATGGCATTTGGGATGTCATGGGAGTAAGGAAATATTGGGGAAGCAAAAAGGAAATGAAAACCGATTTGGACTTGGGCGAATTGGTTGCTTGGTTGGTGCAAGGTTGATGCACGGACTCTATCTGGTAAAGGTGGAGGTCAAGGGTTTGTGATTGTCGCCCAAGTCGGTTGAGGACCGGTCTTTGAGCCGCCAATGCTAGGCCTATGATGGGCTATGCCAAACCGTGCAACCACATGTCTCGGTATGGGGCGTGGGACCTAGCTAAGTAAATTGCAGAACTTCCACATGATTAATCCAGTTGGAGGTGGGAGGTCTTCTATGGCGGTGGTCTTTTATGACCTATGTTCCCACTGGTGCAAGAGGGGCCGGATCTGCGAGTGAATCCAAAGGAGGCGAAACCTTAGCAAGGAGAGGCGTGGTGGAACAAGGCATTTTAAAGGCTTTGTCATGAACTCTAGACCTCTTACCTTTGGTAGTGAGAGGTGGCATCGGCGGATCTTGGATAAACTAGAGGAACTCATGTCGTGTGGGTAAAGTGCACATCCTCGATCAGTGTAAATCTATTGAATAAACGTGTCGCGGTCATGGACATCTTGGCGTGACCACTCGAGTTAGATGTTGGTTTTGTGTTTCTAAAATGTGTAATAAAGCTGTTTTGGGATTTCCATCCCATGGGTTGGGCGAGGAGCCTTGTGCGGAGGTATCCTTCACCAATTTATTGATGAATGCTATCAACCGAAAATCAAATTTATAAAATGGATTATTTTTCTATTAAACACACCTTTGGAACTTAGTAATTGTAATTGAAAGAAACTTGGCTTTACGCAAAAGCAACCATATTATGCCCTCTGTTGTATATCCATGTATGCATGTCATTTACATTAACCCACGGTGTGACTTGCGAAGCACGGTGGTAGTGCTCACTCTTGCTCAATGCAAAATCTTATCGAGAGAAGACAACGGCGGAGAAGAGGAGGACCGGGACAAGTAGGTTGTGCCCTCCACCATTTTGCACAATGGTATAGTGGATGGACCTCTGTCTTTGCTCTTTTGTAAGCTTGCTTTTGGCCCAAGGCCACCTTTTGTAAACAACTCCTTGGTTATGTTGTAAATAAAGTTTTTTTGTAGTGGATGTTACCATTCTTGTTTCTTTGTGAAGAGCTAGCTTAAGATCCTTGGGACTAGCTTAGTTCACTTTGGGAATCACAGAGTGATCCCCAAGCCTCACGACCTCCTCAGGTCGAGTCCTGCGACCTCTCTGTGTTGGCCGTGGCGATTGGGGATCTCCCGTGACTCCCACTTCCCTCGATGGTAATCGAGAGAGGTCTGACAGGTCTCGATGGGTACTCTGAGGCGAATCCTACAGAGCCTCGGGAGGTGCCACCCGACCTCTGGGAGGTCCTAAGGGGCGATCTAGGTTTGGTCTGGGAGGTCTCTCGGGTGCCCTAGGGTTGGAGTCGCCCTGAGTAGCTGTGAGCAACAAAGCGGTTCATAATGAGAAGCGTGATTACTCGGTTTGGGGTCCCAAGTCGAATAATCACACATAATGGTATACAATTTTTGGCAAAAATTCCAAGAATTTTCTGACGAGTTCAGTACCAAATTGTGTTATGCCATTACCCATCCTCAAAGCAATGGGGCGGTCGAAAGAGCGAATGGCAAAATAATACTGAAATCAAAACTTGAGTCTTGACCCGACAGTCGGTAGCTCGGGGCTTGGGTACAAGAATTACCCTCAGTGATATCGGCAGTTCGTACGACTGCTAGTCGGGCTACATGTGAAACACCATTTTCCTAGTTTTCGGTGCCGAAGCAATGTTTCCACCAGAACTAAAGATCTGGTCGACAAGAGTCGAAAGTTTCAAAGACTCCCTGGGCTTCTGCTTGATCGATTTTTTTTGTCAGGATGGAGAGCTAACCTGTGCTCGATCACCTCCCTGGGGACTCCGGGCATGTCGGACGCCTGCTAAGAGAATACGTCCTGATTTGCTCAGAGGAAGGAGACGGGCAACTCTTCCTATTTGCGGTCGAGGCTTGCCCCGACCAGTACTTTTCGGGTAGATGTGTCAGTGTTTCCTGACCCAAGCAACTTGGTGCCTTCCGGAGAAGTGCCCTTGTCGAGTAGTACGTCTTTTGTCTGGTCGGAAGGCTTTAGTGTCATCTTTGGCCTCGAGTGCTTGACCTGCACGGCAGGTGGATTAGCCTCTCTGGTCGGAAGTTCATCGACCAGTTCTAAGGATTTTCAATCACACGCGTAAGCCATTTTTTGTTCTCCTCGAACCGTGATAACCCCTTTTGGTCCTGGCATTTTCAAACTCTAATAACCGTTAGCAGTGGAACCAGGAACTATACCATGGAAGGCATATTTCACAAGTTTCACCTTTGACTTGGGAACTTGCATCTCTTCCAATGCCCCCGCAAATAAAATGTTTAAAGAACTACATCTATCTATTAGGACTCGATTAACCCTACAGTTATTAATAGTAGGTTCAACAACATTAGGGAACCTACCTGGTCGAGTCGAACGGGTGGGGCAGTCTTCTTTACTGAAGGAGATTACAGTTTCCGACCACCTTGATGGCTTGATGGTGATCGGAGGCTCGACAAGGTTGACCTCCCGCTCCATGGCCTTCAGATGATGCCTTGATTCGTACGAAGAAGACCCACCAAAGATCATGTTGACCGTATGCTGAGGCTCCTGGTACTCCATTTATTCGTCGCCATCTTTGTCCTTTTTGAAGCTTGTTTACCCGAGTTCCCGTATTGAGGGGAGTGGACCTTTACCTACATAGTAATCTTCCAGTTTCCTTTGCCAGGCTCGACAGGTGCGCAAATCATGCCCTGTCTGCTGGTGAAGTGGACACCACTTCTTGTTCTTGTTGTATCCTTCGGTCGGAGTTTTTGGTTTGCCTCGACCGGTATAGTCTCTTTTACCGTTAGTAAACTTCTCAGGAACCGCAAGGACTTTCTTATCATCGAGTCTGCAGTTTTTCTTTTTCTTGAGAGCCTTATTATGCTTCTTTTCTGGTTTATCCAAGCCAGATTGGGGGATTTTACCCTTTCGATCAATGGCCTCGCACCATTCAACTGCTTCGCTAGCAGCTGTGTATTTATCGACCATGTCGAAAAGTTCGACGGTCATCTTTGGAGTGTGCATGGCGATATCCTCCGTAAACCATCGATTCCTTAAACCTGCTTTGAAAGCTTGGATAATAGAAGACTCTGCGACCTCTGGTATTGAATTATGAACCTGCTAAATCTTTTGATGTACTAACGTAGAGTTTCATTAGGTCCTTACCAGATTCGGTGAAGATCATCTTTCTTTCCAGGGCAGTCATACGTGTCTTGGAAATTCGCAATTAGAAGGTCACAAAGTTGCTCCCAAGTGTAGATCGATCCGACCAGTAGGTTGAGTAACCACGACCGGGCAGATCCTTCAAGTACTATGGGTAGGTAATTTGCCATTACTTTTTCATCACCACTAGCCACTCTGATAGCGGTGGTATATATTTGGAGAAATTCCAATGGGTTCTGGGTCCCATTGAACTTATCCAGGTTGGGCGGTCGGAACCTGTTTGGCCGACATACAGCTTGGAGCCCTGCGGAGAAAGCTCGACAACCTATAATTAATTCATGGCGCCTTCTTCGGAAAGGTGCCGAATTGTAATCGGTTGGAGACCGGTTTCTAAAATTGTAGTGCCAGAGCTCCGGTGTCCCGATTCGATCGTGGACGTTAGTATGACGCCTACGATCGCCTGCTTGGTTTAGGTGATACCGGAGATCATTAGGGCCAAGTGATCTTTCCTCTCGGAGAGGTGAGGGAGTAGCTGCTTGAAATAGCTTTCTTCCCTCATAACTCCTTGGTCGAAATCATCGAGGAGGTCTTGGTATCGGTTGGCTTCCAATCCGACCATGCTGCCCTCTACTAAGGGAGAAACGCTGGGATGAAGTCATGGTTTGACTTCGTGAATTCCTTTGTTCCCGGTATGCTTCCGTTCGTTGCATGGTCTGCTGGAGAATTTCTGATACCTGACCTACAAGTTGCACAAAACCTGGGGTCTCTGCTAGGGCAAGGTTAGAATTATTTTAAATATCCTAAACACGCTGCAGATTTTGTACCGTTGCCGAAGGTCTCGGAGAATTCACACTGGTAGTATGTGTTCGAAGATCTGAACTTTCCCACAACCTTTTGGTTGGTTCTGTCTGATGCACTACCCTTGGTGGGGCAGAGCCAGGCGAATTAACTAATGGATGTTTATCAGTTCTGTTACCTCTGGCATTTGGTGCTTGATGTCCCGTGTCATTTCCATCAACACGTGGTGGCGTGGCAAATTGTGCAAGATCATTACACAATTTTTGTGTGTAACCAATCAACTCTACAATAAAGTATTAGGTTCTTTCTACCTTTATTGTCTTACTTTGAGTAGCGATTTAATAATTTTTTGACCATTCCCTGGTCGTATGTCCTTCTACGACCAGTACCCAGTCTTTCTTTACGCTGGTCGAAAGGATGGTAACATCACCTAGTCTTTCCTCTCTGCACGTGGTCCTGCCCTCTAGAAGGAACTTTCTAGTGTCCACTGTATCCTTACTTTTGCTGCCAATACAAAGAGCTCGGGTTCAAAAAACATGGTGGAAATATTTTCAGGCCAACTCTTATCACCTTAGTTTATTTCTTCATTCATTTTAAAAAATACTCTAAGCATAGTACACTTTTGTAATTTGTTCTACTACGTTGGGTAAACTCGGTTCATTACAACTGGTCGGAGAAAGACACAACACCTAGTCAAAGTCTATCCTCTCTGCACGTGGTCTTGCCCACT
This sequence comes from Phyllostachys edulis, assembly GCA_036346405.1. Classification (NCBI taxonomy): domain Eukaryota; kingdom Viridiplantae; phylum Streptophyta; class Magnoliopsida; order Poales; family Poaceae; genus Phyllostachys; species Phyllostachys edulis. The sequence continues at coordinate 42,814,178 of CM070564.1, forward strand.
AGAAGTAACTTCCTAGCGTCGTCCTGTTTCGAACTCTTGCTACCAGCGCAAACCTACCGAGTGCACTAGAATAGGTACTCTATACGTTTGTCTAACTCAAGTTGCCGCTCTTGATTTGATTAATCTGGTCAAAGAGGGTAACATCACCTAGTCGAAACCTTTTCTTTTTGCACGTGGTCCTGCTCACTAGAAGGAACTTGCTAGTGTCGACTTGTTCCTACTCTTTCGACAAGTGCATGATAATCGTGATTGAAAACTATAAGTTAGCTAAATCTCTCTCTTTTTTAAGAAAACTTTTTTCACACTATTTACTTAGTTTATCTAAATAAACTAAGCAAATAGTCGGGGCTAGGATAAAGTTATTAATATGACTTCAATTCTTAGTCTTAATTTCTTTTTCCATTCATTGTGTCGACGATCGAGTCGCCGATCTTACGAAATAAAATAGAGAAAAATGGCACAAATTTCTTAGGAGAGAATAAGACTGCTCTTTATTGATATGAACTGGCTATTACAGGGAGTGCCTATGACCAGGTGGAGGACTAATCCTAATTACATTGAGTATGATGCTTGCTATGCTATCTTATCAGACTTAAAGGATGAATCTAATGATGATTGCGCTGCTATATTCTGATGCTCGATGCGATATCAGATCATATCTCTTTCTTTGTCCTCGCTCCATCCTTATATAAATTTCGAAGGGGTGGCAGTTGCTCCTGGAGAAGACGTCTGTTGTGAAGCGTTGCGGCTGGTCAGAGCGAGGCGATGGTTGATAAAGTATCAACCGCTTTGCAGTTGAGCATCTATGAGACACTCAACCGTTCGGTGGTGGTTTGTCAGTGTCTTAAGATTATATAACGTCACGTGGTATAGTGTATACAACACGTGTTCCATTCATCACACTCAGAAAGAATATACTTGGACTCAAATCCGGATACGGTTCATAATTCTTCTGGCGATTACAGTGGGAGACTAGGTCTGAGGACCTTGTCCCACAGGTACCCATTATGTAACCTCTGGAATCCTTCGACCGGTGAGTCGTTAGCCTTAGGGGTTACGACCAGTGAGGTCGTCAGCCTTAGGAGTTACGACCACGAAGACGTATGTTCTTTTATTATGTATTAAAGTAATACAAAGAGATTTTAATCCTCGTCACATTATCTTATGAGTTACTAACTACTAGACAAGATGATTTGCAAGAAAAAGCGGATTTATATATTCATACTAAAAAAAGCTTGTCTTTACAAGTTCCCTACTGCAAACTACTCTGACGAAGGACATCCTATTTGCATCTCCTACGTGACCTTCTTGCTGATCGACTGTATCTCTTCAATCAACTGCTCCGATTCTACTTCAGAGCTGTCAAAGTTGGCTTCGATTGGATGCATACTAAGATTGGGGTCATGAGCTTTAAGTTTTGCCAGAACAAAACTTACGGCGCCTTCGACCGCCTCTTTTATTAAATAAGCTTAGTTGGTCTTCAGAGTAGCCACCAACTCTTGCAAAGTCCAGACATGTTCTTCAATGGTACTCGAGTGAGCAATTATTCTGTCTTCACGAGGAGTGACCTTCCCAGCACGCAGCCCACTAAGTACATTGTTCAAGAGAGAAATGTTGTCTTGAAGGTTGATCTTCATCGACTTCATCTCCTCCTGATTACGAGTCGATGCCTCGCAGAGTTGTTTTATTTCGACTGCTTGCTCTGAAAAGAGTAAGACTAGTTAGACAAAATAACCCTTAAAGGACTAGAAAACCAAATTGGTCGCAGGTAAAGAGTTACTTACCTCCTAGTCGAGAGTCCACCTTCCTGACTTCATCGTCATGGGAATTAGTGCTCTTTGCATATCGTTCTTCCCACGACTTTATCTCCTGATCTTTTCCTTTGGCGATGCGGGAAATCTCGTGAACAATTAAGGTCTTTTCTCTACCCTTGTTTTTGAGATTCCCCATTTCAACCTTTTTTTTCTGAAAAGAAATAAGAGTTAGAAAAACAAAAGAAGAACATTATCATAAGCGGTCTCAAGTTCAGAACTTACCGTTTATTCGTCCCTGCAACTTTTAAATTGCAGAGTTTGCCTTCTGAAGCTTCTTCAGAAGGGCCTCCTTTAGCCTTTTCATTTCGACTTTCTCGTAGTCGAGCGAATCAGTAAAGGTCTTTTTGTCGCTTTTGAACCTACAGAGGTTAAGAGTAGACATGAGCATAGAATAAGTCGTCATTTTTTACGACCATTTCCTTGGTCGTAAGTCCTTCTACAACCAATACCTAGTCGCAAGTTTTTCTACGATAATCCCTTGGTCGTACATCCTTTTACGACCAGAACCTAGTTATAAGTTTTTCTACGACAATCCTCTTGCCGTAAGTCCTTCTACAACCAGTACTGAGTCGTAAGTCTTTCTACGACAATCCCCATGAGTATTGTGTAAGTAGTTGAAACATAAACGACTACGAGTAGCAAAAACTTACCATCTCTCTGCCTGCTCGCAGAGTACCGCTTTCTCCCGTCGTAGCTGAACAAGTTGTCGGTTGTATTCTGCAACCCTGACAATTTGTTCCAAAGCTTTCTGCGTAAAGAAAGACAGTGGGAAGCGAGAAAAGCCACATATGAAAATGTTGCGCGACAAGTACTTACATTCATGCTTCTTCGGGCAGACGAAGGGAATACTCTTATGGGGTTCTTCAGTTCATCGATCTCTTGAACTCAGTTCCACCACACCTGTTCGAGACGCTTGTTATCGAAAACATCCCCTTGTTAGGAATGTCCTTAGGGTAAGGAACCTGATCATGAGATCTGAACGCACGAGATCCCACAACAGATGCGGGGCTGAAGAACCTGAAGAAACGGTCGAAGAAATCAGACCCTTCTTCTTCTTATTTGGTGATGGCGACATCAACAGCTTGACCTTAGGGGCCGGGAGGAACACCAACAATGATTTCCCTCCCGGCGCGGTGATCGAAGGTTTCACCACCATAGCCGAATGCCTTGTTGAAAATATGCCCTAGAGGCAATTATAGAGATGATTATATTTTATTATGTTCATAATATTGGATAATATGTTATCTTGTTCCTAGAATAATATCGTTAATATTTATTATCAAGTATGTGACTTGATTGTGAAACTCTGTATTTCTACGATGATTATTCTTAAACGTTCTCTGGTCGGAAACATATGAGGACACATATGAATAGACTAGCATATGTATTGGTTAATGACTATGTTTCACAAGTCATGGATATGGAGATAGATATCAAACCAATAATATGAACACATGTTAGAGAATATGGTGTTGGATAAGACCCACCTTGAGATACTATTGAGATTGTTATGATTCTATGTGTCGTTAGTTGGTCTCAAGTAATGATGATGTATAATCCTTAGACTTGAGATCAGCATGGTTTCCTACATGTGTAATAGCACTCTAAGAGGTTACCAATCACTACTTGTAACTGGGTAGTTATAAAGGTAACTTTCGGGTATGCTCTGAAATATGCGAAGGAATGTGACAGGTCGGATATGGGATTTGCCCCTCCTAACATAATAGGAGAGATGTCTCTGGGACCCTCGTTGTGGTCGAATAAAGTAAGTACATGGCCATACCACTAGTGGTCGAAGTGTTCGACCACATGAAGTTATCCGACACCCAATCGAGAAAGTATTGAGCAGTCCATGGATGACCTGACATCTCACCCGAGTTCAACCGGATATCGTGAGGCAAAGGGATAATATCTGAGTAGGTGCTTAGATTCGATCGATTCTGAATTTGATCATATGGAACCTGTTTGGTAAATGAGGCCGGTCGAGCGTAATCACGCATGTGGTAATGTAATGTCGGTCGTGGGGAGTTCTGAATGGTTGTGACCAAATCTGACTGATCATATAGAGATAGGACACGGTCATAAGTGATGAGGACACAGTGCGTAGATCATATTGCATTAAGATTCATCCGATATAATTTATGTGTATTCAGGAATCGCTATGTTCTGCTAGGAACCGCTAACGACTCGTGGTCGGAAAGGGTTTCTGAGTCACAACCAAATACTCATAAACCTAATGGGTCACACACTTAATGGGTTGGAACAAACCAGTACGGATACGATTAGTAAAATGTGTTTGGATAGGATCCGTCATGGGTACTATATATGGAGATGGGGAGTGTAGTGGACGTGAGTTGCTCTACTGAAACCCTAGCCGCCATCTTTCTGAGAGCTCTGCCGTGCAACTTGGTGCTAGCACACCGGCGTACAGTTGTTCCTTCCCTGGACGTGTAGATACCGTAGAGGCCCTACTATGGTTGCTGTTGCGTTTAAGAACGATCCGCGATCTTTATAAGGAACTGCAGGGGTTGCTGGTGGAGACGAACGATCATCGAGGACGTTGGCCGATCGACTACGACCACTGCATCAATATGCTCGACGCTGGACGATCGACTACAACCCCTACATCGACGCGCTCTACGTTGGACTAGGCTGCTCCAACTCTTCTTCCGCCGCTCTGCACGTCTGGTGGTAACTGTAATACCCCAGTCTACTCATAGTGCGGCCCTTGTGGCCCATGAGGAGTTATGTGGTGGGATTAGTCACATATTGCTTATCTAAAGTGAGTCGTAGTAGTATATAATGCCTGTTGGGTCCAAACTTAGCACCTCCGTGTTAACCCTTTTACACGAAGCGAGGACGAAAGTGTAAGTGGGGTGCTATGTATCTGTGGTCCATTTACTGAAATTTGGGCATTAGGCGGATTTTGGGCGAGGGTGTTACAGATGGTATCGAGCATCAACCTTATTTGCCTGCAGTGCGTCTTGGAGACGAGAACGGGTATATGGCGCATGGCGCATGTGGTCCCAAAGTGGACACATGGCATGGCATATGTGTCAAGACCTTGGATGCCTGAGATGTGTACCGAGGGGTGGTTACGGGCATTTGCAGCGTGTCTTGTGTCTTTGCCAGGCGTCAGCCCTTGAGGGGGGTGAATGTAATACCCCGGCCTACTCGTAGTGCGGCCCATGTGGCCCATGTGGAGTCATGTGGTGGGATTAGTCCCATATTGCTTATCTAAAGTGAGTTGTAGTAGTATATAATGCCTGTTGGGTCCAAACATGGCACATTCGGATTAACCCTTTTACACGAAGCGCGGACGAAAGTGTAAGTGGGGTGCTATGTGTGCACGGGCCCGCCCCACGATGGGCTAGGCATTAAGCGGATTTTGGACCAGCGTGTTACAGTAACGATCAGTGATCATCTTCTTGCTTGGCTTCTTGGTTTATGTGGTAGAAATTTTTTGAATTGTTGCTATCGTAGCCTATCCGTACCCCAACATGCTTCCGCCGCTACCTCCAACCGTCTTCACTTCTAGTTCCACGATCACTTCAGTGGTTGTAGCCGCTTTAGCAAAAACAACCTTTTCCACCTCATGGACAGTGGACGACCCTTCGACCACCTACACTGTCATCTCTCCGACTGCGGGAGAAATAGCAGTGGGTTTCTCGACAGAAATGTCCTTGAGGGTTGGAGGAGTCGGACTAAGATTACAAAAAGGAAAACACGTCAAATTATAGAAAGCAAAAGGCAAATGCTATTCTTACACTTTTATCTTTTTACAAACCTTCGTTTCCTATACTTGATCTTGAATACAGAAGAAACCTTTCCTAAGGAGGATTTCTTCGACTTCTTCTCTTTGACCACGTCTGGTCGAAACTCGAGTTCAAGAATGGGGTCAGCCACGACCACGTCTGGTCGTGGGTCTTGAGCGAGAACTGCTGCTCCTTGGACCTCCTGACTCTCCGGATGGCCGAGACCTATCTCGACCACCCTAAGAGCAACACTTCCCTCGGTGCAGCGGTTTCCTTCACAAAAGACATAAAAACTCTTCCAGTTCTCCTTTTCTAATTGCTTGACAAAGCCACAGGAGGCAGAACCTGCAAAAGTCTTATTATCGTAGTAGAAAGGTACGTTGGTCATAGGAGCTTTGCACTTTAGAGCTTCGCCCGCTTCGACCATCTTGACTTTCTCTACAACAGCCATATCTACAGCAAATTTCTCAAAAGGCCGGATCGAAGCAGCCGAACTCGAGCTTGCCCCTTTTTGGTCGACAGTCATTACAAGTCGACGCTTTTTGGCCGAAGGAGCCTTGACTTGCTCTGCCTTTGTGCCAATGACCATCAATTCGATCTCTTTGTCGTCTTGATGGTCTTCTGTGCCTACTTTATGCAGAAGTCAGAAAAAGAAATATTACTAAGCGATCGTAAGTCCTTCTTCAACTAGCACCTAGTCGTAAGTTTTTCTATGAATATCCTCTGGTCGTAAGTCCTCCTACATAGTCGTAAGTTTTTCTACGACCACTAACTAGTCGTAGGTTTTTCTACGACAATCCTCTGGTCGTAAGTCCTCCTACATAGTCGTAAGTTTTTCTACGACCACTACCTAGTCGTAAGTTTTTCTACGACAATCCTCTGATCATAAGTTCTCCTACGACCAGAACCTAGTCATAAGTTTTTCTACGACCATAAGATTCTAAGGACGAAATCAATCTTTGATTACCTTTAGGCGTTCCATCTTATCCTCTGCGGAAAAGGCCACTAGGATTTGAGGAGCCACCACATTGGGTGGTGGGGATTTCTCACAAACAAGCTTGACTCGAGCATCAATTTCTGCTTGTGAGAGATCTGCAGGAGTAAATAAACTTTCAATAGACAAGTTCGAAATCAACAGAAAGAGAGCTAAGTTGAAAATTTACTTACCCTTCTCGTAATCTCTAGTCGGGTCTTTTGGCCCCGAGTACCTCCACATGGGATGAGCTCTTTTCTTCATAGGGCTAATATGGCGTGTGATGAAATTCTTCACCACATGCCAGCCGGTGAGCCCCTATTTCTTAAAGTCTTTGATGGCTTGAATGTAAGGGGCGATCCGGCCAAGATCTTTGGGAGTCGAATCCTATGAAGAAATCTTCTTGGCAGCATTCCCGTCGAAAAAGAGGCTGTCTTCACTGGTCGTCTCCCAGTAGAACCACCTCTTTTTCTATCCCAGCCATGACGACCGGATGAACATCTGAATGTACTCCTTCGACTTCCCGTCGTGGAGCTTCAGACCATAGTTACCGGTGATTCCTGCTATTCTGGTCATTCTGTAGAAATACTGGAATAACTCCAAGTCGACCGGAATCTCTAGGTAGGCCTCACACGAATATACGAACACACCTAATATCGTGATGGAACTGGGAACGAGATTCACCAACTCCACCCCGAAGTGTTCAAGTACGAGTGTGTGGAAAGGGAGAGCAGGCAATCGAAGGCCACACTCACAGTACGCCTAGAAGACGAGAATCTACCCAAGCTCCCCCGACGGCCAATGTTGCCCAGTAGCCTCAATCCACTTCACAAACTCTTTGTTCGGGATCTTCTCAGCGGTGATCAAAGCCTTCATCTTGGCCGCATCCATCTCCGATTCTGCCCACTAGGAAGCGGTTCCGGCCATCTTTCTCAAGAGAGGGAGATTTGGATTTGAGAAGGTCTCTAGAGGGTGTACGACTTGGTTGGCAGAGGAGAATGCAAGAGCTTGATGAACAGTTCGAGTGATTGGGGAAAAGTAAGAACCCTAGAATCACACCTACGATAAGTTTTTACAACCGCACACTTGAGTTAAAGACGTGGCAACCCAACAGTTACCACCTCTTAGGGAACCGCTCCAACAAACAGGTCTACGAGAGTCGATTGAGATTCTTTAATTTGTTTGTTCAAGAAAACCAAGTCTTTCTTTACACCTCAAGTGAAATTACCTTATTGACTAAGTTTCTTTCTGGTCAAATGAAATACCAGTCGGAATGGTTTTACTTCCGATTAGCCATACTACGACCATTTTGTAGTCGTAAGATTTCCTACAACCTATAGCTATAAAAACCTGAAAAAAATGCAAACTTTTATAAAGTAGACTACATGCAATTATTAAAGTCACAGTAAGCTAGGAAAGAATGTTTTACCAAGTTTGAGAGTCAATGCACAAATGATCATATTGGAACAGACAAGTAAGCCTTCAATATTCTTACATGTTATCTTTACACATTAACTACATGATAATGTTCACATGTTAATTAAAATAGGCATAGGTCAGATTGGTCGAATTCAAAAGCAATGCAAACCATGTGCATACTAAAAATAATTATAAGCAAGACATAATGTCGCTGACATGGGTGAACCCTAAAAGAATTGAGCTTTCTTAGTTCCCCATGTTTTTCAGATTACATCTAAAAATTTGATGCTTAAAATATAAACAAAACAAACACTATAACATGTTGATTCCCATGCAGGTGTTGTTTGTCTGAGTTACACACCACACAAACTGTCATACATGATAATAAATAGTCAACTACATACCATACAATCTTTACACTACCGCCCTTGATTCTTCTCAGAACATGCAGAAGATTAATAACGGAATTTGTGTGAAAGTCAACAATGGAATTTGCACTAAAATTGCACATTACCTAACACCGAAATTTTCATTAAAATGGTATGCCAGATGTAATTCGACGGGTATTTTCGTATATAGGTTAGTTCCATAGGTAGTTTCCTTTTAATAACCTTGATGGATCCCAACAAACAATAACACAAAACTAATATACTGAAACAAAAAACATACAAAACAGTGCATGGTAGAAAAATCCCAACCTGCATAGTTGCAAAATTGCATTTAATTGAACATTGGGTAGAAAAAAACAATACAAATATACTAATAAATATTCAGATTATGATGATGACTAACCAATCAGTACAAGTTACCAAGTCTTTGAGACTAAACCTTTTGTGCTAGAATATATAACAAGCCAACTAAAAAAACATATCTGCAAACATACTACTAAACAGATAGAGCATTAAACAATGGCAAACCAAATAACCCTAAAGATCATACAAAACAATACAATCAAATACTATCAGCCTTGGATCCTATAAATCACTCGGGCGCAAAAAAAAATCACAGGTTTAATGAAATTGCATATCACATGACACTGCAACTTTAGTTACAAAACTATGCAAGGTTTAATCTTGTACTTTTAATGAACCCAGACTAATAATAGAACACTAAACCATAAATTATATTCTAACCTAGGTAAAAATAAACCTAAACTAGGTGAACCCATACCGAAACAAAAACAAAAAAACTAAGTTAAACATAAATAATCCTCCCAACTGCCTTCATCTCTGCAACAGCTCCACCACACCAGGGACAAGAAAATCAACAGCTTTACAACCTTAGATTGCAGAAAACTGAACAATGCAATATATATACAAATTAAGTTTCATACAGAAATTTAAAACGCAGTCCAAATCAATATAAATTGCGAAAAACTGAACAATATAATATATATACAAATTGTCTGCAACTTTTTAACTAGCAGCTAAAACAACAAGGGATTGTCTATTCCTCATATATAAAGATCTAACCACTCTCACCACTCCCCTCACATCCTACATATAACCCGCCGCTCACCTCTAGGACAAAGAATTGTTCTAACCTAGACAAAAATAAATTCAAGTTTGGTGAACCCCAACAAAATACAGAGTCAAAAAATTCTAACCTAGACAAAAATAAAGTAAACCTAGGTGAACCTACAAACAAAAAAACAAATGGAACAAAAAATTGCAGTAAAGCAGTACTAAAATTGCATATTACTTAGAACATCAATTTTCGGCTTAATATTGTGCAATTTTAGGTGACCGAGAGATGAAAAAATTCAGGCTAAGAATTAGCAAAACTAAAATAGCAAACTACAACATCCTCATTGGCCATAGTTAGCAAAAATTCATATATATAAGTCTGAAAATAACAAATAAGAAATTTGTGCTGACCAATTACCCTACAATTTCCTTCCAACTAAAATAATGATAGCCCTAAGACTAGGCTAATTTCATAGCAGCTCCTATATGACTTTTGAAACTGAAAAGAAAGATACACAATAATTTGAAAATAAGATAAGTTTTGCTCATATCAAATATGAGTTAATCTTCAGATGACTCACATAACTTAATAAGATAAGTTTCATACCTTGGAAATAAACGTTGTCAATATTTGGAGACACAATGAGGGCTGCTAAAACGAATGTTGGTGCACGAACATGGATAGAGAAAAACCACAAAAACAAGAAATAAAGGTGAGAACATGGAAAAGAGAATATCATAATGGAACTATAAAGTCAAAATTAGATCTCAATTTGAGGATACAATGGTTTGTAACTATGAATATAGATAATTGGTAAAATATTAATAATATCCATTTTCAACAGGCTTGGTGAACCCTAGGCTTGGTTAACCCCTAACGATACACAGAAATAGAAAATATTAGTCTATCCTACACAAATAAAAATCCCAGGCCAGGTGAACCCCTAACAAACGACATAAACAAAAAATATTATTATCTCCTAGACAAAGAAAAATTCAAGGCTTGGTGAACCCCTAACAAAGTACAAACAAAGAAGTGATTAATCTAACCTTGACAAAATCAAACCCAACCTTAGTGAACCCCTGCCAGAACTAAGCATTTATAAAAAATACAGTAAACTTTTATAAGAATTGCACATAACTTACCCGTGCAATATTATCTTAAATACTATGCAATCTTCCATGTGTCTTCTATTACAAAAAGAAAAGTATATTACTTACTAATCTTGGGTAAAACAGAAGAGCAAAACATATACGCACTGTTCAGAGCAATTGTAACATTGAAGTGCACATTAAATTCAACTATTTGTTGTGTATGTATGAAATATAGAGAGATGCAGATATAAAGATGATTATTCAATTACTTAAGATACATGAAATAGCTTCGCATCTTAGATAGAAGCACAACAACAAAGAAAATGAACATTGGAGCATACTACATTATTATTGCAAATGTTACAAATCCTAACAAGCATTTTCACCCTTATGACAAGTATTACATGAACATAATAAAGATAACAATAAACTTAATATTTCAGGTAGTACCTATCAATTTTAATCTCTCTTCCATGCTTCACTAGCCCAAGGAACAATTTTACAACCTCTTGGTCTGTACAAGGATTCTTCTTTCCCTGCAATGTAGCATTCAATATAAATTCTAATCCTTCTTACATGTAGAAGCAAGGATATACAGGGTCCTGATCAGGACAAGCTAAAGTTCATGCAAGAGCTAAACCAGTAAGCAAAATTGCACATGCATACAAGCCACTACAACCAAAGATTACATGAAATTTCTAAATTCTTCTACATCCACCATAGCTTAGTAAAAAATAAAAATACAAATAAATAAAACACAACAACTTGATCCTACGTAGAGTACTACTTCGTGCATCAGCATGGACCCTGGTTGAATCACCTCTCTTCTGCTACATTTCATCATGGATGTGAAAAAAGATCCATGGTTTTTAGAATGTCTCTTTGGTGCAAAACTCAAGGCGCAGAAACACGAAGATATATGTTTTAGATGCTCAAAGTACACGATAATTGTGACCACCTACCCATCCAAATGAAAAGGGAAGGTTGTTTCTAGTTCCCAGAGGCACACTAGCAACTGGAGGTGGGTAGGCAAGCTTAAGATCGCTAACTACCCCAAGCAGCCAGCTCGTTGTACCATCGCCACATGCAACCTAATTGAAATCTCGTAAGTCAAGAAAATGATCACCAGCGAGAGCACAAGGCAGTGAAAGAATACGAAATTTACGAACAATTAAACATATCCGAGCCCAAAACCCACAAAATAATTTCGATTCGAACCAATCCGACTGCACACATGAACAAGCATCGAACTGGAAGCACATCAAAGCTCTTCGTAGGCGAGCTCTCACTCGTACTTAACAAATCCAAGCCCATGTCCTAGAACAACCTGAAAAAAGCCTTTAAAATTCCCCAAATGGAGCCAAAACAAGTAGAAATCTAACGGCAAAACAAAAATTTGGAGAGACCCACAGATCTTAGAAAATCCTAGCCGCACCACAGATCCACCCAAAAATCACACACCCTCACCAAAAAATAGACCAAACAAACGAACAGAAAATCCCCAAATCCCACCCAACCAAACACTACTACAAAAGAGGCTATAGTAGACGCCCCATCACAGACGGTTCCTTTGGAACCGTCTGTGTTCGGTCTGTCCGGACCTGCGGGTGGCGCGCGGCGACCTATCACAGAGCAGTATTTTTAGAATCGGCCGTGATAGTCATCTATCCTGAGCGGTTCTATTAACAAACCGTGCTGTGATAATCCCAATGACGAGCAGTTCTAGTTTAGAACCTTACATGTACTATCCTGAGCGGTTCTTAATAAGAATGCGTGATTCTTCGGATTATCGAGGCAGTTACGATTAAGAACCGTCAGATATTCTGCTCCATATAAATTGAGCCCGACATCCCTCTGCGCCAGCTTGCCGCCCAGTGTCCACTTCCAAGCTTTGCCATTTGCCTCTGCCATTGCCTCTACCGCTTTGGAGCAACCCCCTGCGGGCTCCACTTAGATTTTGCTCCTCCTCAGCGCCACTTCCTGCCCTAGCTTCTCCAACTGTAGCTCCTCCCTAATTAAGCAGATGGAGTAATACTTATTATCCTTTATCCAAGATTGATTAATGACTTTCCTTATTTTGCTACTCGTACATGGACCCTAATGTTTTGTTTTCTTTGTTGTATTCCTTAATCGAAAGCATAGGGTTTAAGTTTCAATTAATACTTCTCACAAAAGCTATAAATTCTTAGAAAAAGGCAAAACATCTAGCTCTCAATTTGATGGACCCTAATTAATTAAACCTAAACTATAGCGACCATTGGATGTTATTGAACCAAAACTATGATATAAATTCGAGAAAATGAAAAGCAAAACTTGTAGCCTTTAATGCGGTGTAATTCCTTTGTGCAACGATGAGACAAAAGCAGTAAAATGCGTACAAAGAGGTGAAAGTCTTAATCGAAACTAATTTCATGAGTAGTTTTCTAGAACAGTTAAAAAGAAGAATTTATGACACACCAAGGTAAGTCACATGTGCAATGATCTATTTTATATTTCCTCCATTTATCCATGAAGAAAGCGTCATCATAGTGGTTTATTGTTTCAATTATATCAAAAGCGGATACCCGCGCAATCCGTGGACCAACTTGCTAGTTATTAGGATCTTCCTCTTGTCTTTTGTCTCGTATCTAATCAACAATCATGCGGATAATCAATAATTATCCGTTCTGCGCCACTTAGAGAGAGAAGGTTGGACCCGCCTAAGCGCCTCCAACACCGCCGCCTCCTCCCCATTCGCCACCTTAGAGAGGAGAAGGAAAGGAGATGAATCGTATTTTCTTCGTGAGCTCTAAGGGTAACGATCTATAACCCTTTATGTTTGCTATAAATTAATCGTTAATCAATTTGACACTAATTTGTTACATGCGTAGTGTAGATAGATCGAAACTGGATGTACGGTGTGAACCGTGTGAGTCAAGAGTACATTAATGGCGTGGTTGCTTTTAGAAGAGCCGCTGAGCAGGATATGTTGAAGAAGGGGATAAATTTTATGTACTGTCTATGCATTGATTGCGGTAATCTGAAGATGTTTAACAACACGGCGCAGATAGAAGCGCACTTGATTCGTAGGGGTTTCAAAAAAGGGTATACATGTTGGACCAATCACGGTGAAGAGCAGATTATACCAGAAGTTAATAATGACGACATCGCCGAGGAAGTCAATGATTCGCCGGATGTGGACTGTGCTTTTGATGAGGATAGGTGGCACGATGACAATCTGGATCAGATGCTACGTGATGTAGAAGAGAACTACAGTGAGAGAGAGTTTTGTAAATTCGAGGGCTTAAGGGAGGACTTCGTGAGACCTTTGTTCCCTGGCTGCAAGCCGGAATACACAAGGTTGTCAACCGTGCTTGAACTGCTGAAATTGAAGGCAAGCAATGATTGGTCCGATAAGAGTTTCACGGCATTGTTAGGTCTCCTAGCGGACATCCTTCTGGAGGGAAACGTGTTGCCTAGCACCACCTATCAAGCAAAGAAGGTTATTTGTCCATTGGGAATGGAAATAGAAAGAATACATGCATGTCCGAACGATTGTATCCTCTAGTAAAGAGTATGCGAGACATGCTGTATGTCCGTGTGCAAAGCATCCGATACAAGCGTCGAGAATCTTGCTAAGGTGAAGCAAGGACCTCTGCTAAGATGTTGTGGTATCTGCACGTGATCCCACGTTTGAAGCGTTTATTTGCGAACCCAAATGAGGCAAAATTGCTGCGTTGGCACTTTCGGAGGAGCGTAAGAGAGATGGAAAGCTAAGACACCTGTTGATTACGCCCGTGGAGAAACTTGATCGAGAGCTTCGAGGAGTTTGGTGCGAGCAGGAACATAAGGTTAGGGTTGAGTACGGATGGAATGAATCCTTTCGGCAACATGAGCGTGACATAGCACTGGCCCGTGAATCTATGTATGTACAACCTTCCTCCTTAGGCGTGTATGAAGCGTAAGTACATTTTGATGTCACTACTTATCCAAGGGCCAAAGCAACACAGGGAATGATATTGATGTGTACCTAGCATCATTGCTGGAAGATCTTGTGACATTGTGGAATGAAGGGTGCAGTATGGGATGTGTACAAACGAGAGAACTTCACTTTACGCGCTATGTTGTTCTCGCACCATCAATGATTTTTCGCCCTTGGTAACCTGTAAGACTTGATACAAAAGGAGCCAAAGCTCATTCATCGCCGCTTAGATGCTACAGAGAGTGTATGGTTGAACAACTCGCAAGAAAGCGTGTATATCGTCCACCGTAGGTTCCTTCGAGAGTCACCCATACCGCAAGATGAAAAAACAATTTGGCGGAAATAAGGAGAACGATTCACTCCAAGGGCTTTTGGAGAGAAAGATGTCTATGATATGGTTAAGGATATCGATGTTGTGCTTGGGAAGGGCGTAAATTAAGAACCCGTGAGAAGAACATCCGGAAGAAGCGGTCAATTTTTGGGACTTGCCTTATTGGGAGCACTTAGAAGTTAAATCCTTTGCATCGACGTCATGCACGAGAGAAGAATGTATGTGATAGCTTGATTGGTCTCTTCTTTGAACATTAGTGGCAAAACAAAGGATGTGTTAACGCACAACGTGACTTGGTTGATATGAACATAAGGACCAAGTTAGCACCGAAGAGACCGATCTGAGACGAACGTACCTTCCCCTGACTTGCTACACTCTGTCCAAGGCCGAGAGAAATGAATCGTGCGGAGCTTGCATGGTGTGAAAGTCTCATCTAGTTACTCCGCTAACATTAAGAACCTTGTTTCTATGCAAGATTTGAAATTAATTGGTATGAAGTCTCATGATTGTCATGTCTTGATGACACAAATGCTTCTGTTGCAATTAGAAGTATCTTGCGAACAAGGTCCGAGTGGCAATCTTGAGGCTGTGTTATTTTTTCAACTCAATTGCTCAGAAGATCATTGATCCCCAAGGACTAGATGCTCTGCAGGCCGAGGTGGTGATGACTCTATGTCCTCTTGAGATGTATTGCCCTCTGTCATTTTTCGATATCATGGTCCATCTCATTGTTCACCTTGTGAAAGAGATAAAGATATGCGGCCCTGTGTTCTTGCGTCATACGTACCCGTTCGAGAGGTACATGGAAATTCTCAAGTCCTACGTATGGAATCGATCTCAACCAGAGGGCAGCATCATCGAAGGTTATGCAACCGAAGAGGTTATTGAGTTCTAGGTCGACTACATGGCTCAGGTGGAACCGATAGGTGTGCCTCTATCTCGCCATGAGAGGAGACTGGATGGTCTCAGGACCATCGGAAGGAAATCAATCACTCCCGATCTGGATACGTACGCTCAAGCCCATTTCACGGTCTTGCAACACATGACCCCAAGTGTCCCCGTACATCGACGAGCACAAAGACATGGTATGCCAATAGAATCCAGACCGGTCGGAGGTTTGGATCACGAGAGAGCACAACCGTCGGTTCAACGAATGGTTAAAGGTGCGAATCACTAGGAGGTCATCAAGTGATGATACACTGCTATGGTTGGCACGAGGGCCACAATTTACAATTGTCGCATGGCAAGGATACGACATAAATGGGTACACATTTTATACGGCAGCTCAGGATAGGAAGAGTACAGTCCAGAACAGCGGTGTTCGCATAGATGCATTCAGTACCGATGGGCTGAGGAGCTCCTACTATGGGCAAATAGAGGAGATATGGGAGCTCGACTACGTGCTTTTCAAGATCCCCGTATTTCGGTGCCGTTGGGTCCATCTCCCACGGTGAAGGTCGACAAATGCACGGCGTCACTACCGTGGACCTCGAGCGTGTCGGATACAAAGACGAACCATTCGTACTGGCTAACCAAGTTGTTCAAGTCTTTTATGTAACCGACCCGGCAAATAAAAAGCGCCACGTAGTTCTTCATGGAAAAAAGAGGATTGTCGGAGTTGAGAATGTAGTGGACGAGGAAGAATACAATCAATTTGACGAGTTGCCTCCTTTCGGAAACAACATTAGGCTCGAGGAAGAACCCAGTGATGAAGCTAGTTATATGCCTATATTTTAATTAAGAATTTACTCTAATGTAATTAATTTATTCCATAACATCATGTGTTATGGACTTGTAATCTCTCATATATTTTGATGTCAACGTAAAATTGTCATGTGTTGATGTGTTATGGACTTGTTATATTTGATATTGATGTCAATGTGGACGTTCATTGTAATGTGGGGTATCAAAATTGGTTTCACTTGATTTGGAGTTGAGTTGAATTAGATATGAAATTTTGAAGTCAAATGTGTTATGAACTTGTCATCATACTTGTCACCAGGTTCATATGGACTTGTCATGATTGTCATCATACTTGTCACCAGGTTCATATGGACTTGACAATCACTTGTCACCAGGTTTTGTCAGGATATCACACATTGTCATCAGGATATCACACATTGTCACCAGGTTTTGTCGGGCGATCACAGACGGTTTTCTAATAGAACCGTCTGTGACAAGGATATCACAAACGGTTTCCTACGAGAACTGTCTGTGATAAGACAGAAGGTTTCCTACGAGAATCGTCTGTGATAAGTATATCACAGATGGTTCCCTACGAGAACCGTCTGTGATAAGTATATCACATATGGTTTCCTACGAGAATCGTCTGTGATATGGAAATATCACAGACGGTTTTTTAATAGAACCGTCTGTGATATACTTTTTATAAGGCGGGAATCGCTAGGGTTTTGCTCTCACTCGTCACTTCCTCTCCCGCGCCCCTTAGGCTCTCGCGTGCTCGTTCGCCTCCTCTAGGGTTTAGGGCTCGCCCGTTCACCGCCGACTACGACCTCGGCGCCGCCGCCCCTGACCTCGGCGCCTTGACCTCGGTCTTGCCGCCCCGACCTTGGCCCCGACCTCGGCGCCCCCAACCTCCGCGCCGACCTCGGCGCCTGACCTCGGCGCCTCCGACCTCGGCACCTTTGACCTCGGTGCCGCCGCCCCCGACCTTGGCGCCCCAGACCTCGGCGCTCCCGTTCACCTCCCGTAGTAAGCCCAGCGTCCCCGTCCGGTGTCGGTCTCCGCCTCTCTGACCGGCCTCCTCCCTGCAATCCTCCTCCCGTGTTGGCCTCCTCCCTCTGCCCGGCCTTCTCCCATGGCCGTCCTCCTCCCGTGTCGGCCTCCTCCCCTACACCTCCCTCCTCCCGCGTCGGCCTCCTCCCTGCCGGCCTCCTCCTTGCACCGTGAGTTCTTGTGCGGCATCCTCTCTGTGAGTATTGCTCCTCTGTGGCGATTAGGTTGATCTTTGCATATATATATATATATATATATATATATATATATATATATATTTGCGGTGCTAGTTGATACCTTGATCTCGTATTAGTTCGATTTACGAATCTATCTCAAGATATTGCAAATTGATCGAGGGCTTTGTTGACATGCTCGTGATGAACTACGCCTTATCTTGAGATTGAATGTGATAGTTAGTTCATACTTGAGCTCTATTGTATTACTTACTCTTGTCAAGATGATGTCTTTATTAATTGGTTACTTTTGGTTGAAAGCTAGTTATTACGATTCTTCCGGTTCATTTGATCTCTAGCATTTGAAGTGGATCTTTGTTATGTCGATCAATCGGTTTTATCACTGAACTCGTGTCTTCATGTTCGATTCTATTGAGAGTATTAGGTTTTAGTTGGTAATCTAATGACTAGTTTGTGATTCTTCTAGTAGTCTGTATGAGCTCATTCAACTTTTCATTTGCCATCTTGATCTCTATAGTCAACCTCTGTTTGACTGGAAGTTTAATCTGTTTTCGTTAAGAGTTGAGATCATTTGACAGTTAAGCAAAGTATTGTTTAGAGCTCATAGTTTGAATTTATATTATCATATTCATTTAATAAAGAGTATAGACAATATGATTGAGATGGCAAAGACTTGTTCTTTAGCTACTCTCCTTCGAGAGCACATAATATCATCAATCAATATGTTGGAATAGTGTTTGTGCAATTGTTAATCTCTAGACCTTTTATTGGTGAGAGTTTAATCCGCATTTGTTCTTATTAAGAACCGTCTGTGATTCCTTTGCATTTCCTTAGAGAAGCTGGTGGATTAAGGAGTGTTAAATTCTTTAGGAATTATGCTTTAATGCTAATTAATTTTGTTGGGATTAATTATGAAATTTTGCTAAAACTGTATTTTTTACAACAATCAAAAAAGAAAGTTTTACTTGATTCTATTTTGTTTCTATGTTTTCATTAAAGGCTAGTCTTCTGTACATGAAGCATTAAACCTTTGCTTAGCATTTTCTTCATCGATTCTGACACACTTGAGTGTACCTTTGCTTCATGCCGATCCTCCACGGCATGAAACAAATGGTACACTCCAGTGTGTCGGGCTCGATGAAGTAATGCTTAATTGTTTCATATTTATGCTGGAATTAATTATGATTATTTGCTAATATTGCACATGTTGAGCATATTATTAAGTTTAAATGTATATGTTAATTTGGGACACTTGCAATCCATTTTATTGCATATGTAACTTATATAGATAGCAAGTAAGTGAGATGGCAGAGGCACCGTCTTCGCCGCTGTCACCGACGCCGCAGATGGAAGAGGCACCAACACCGTAGATGGAAGAGGCGCCGACGAGGCCGCCACACCGTCGATTTATAATGACACGGCGAGATGGCGAGAGGACAATCGAAAATTCCTACTGCCTACCGGTCATCACGGAGGTCAGTGACTTTGGGGTCCCTCTGAGTACCAAGAGATCAGCGGCGAGATTCCGGACCATCTGCGGGATACTTGGAAGGGAACGGGTCCCCATCACCACACCAAGGTGGAAGTACCCGACGAAAGGAGCGAAAGGCGCGCCGTGGACAGAACTTTTAGAGAAGTTCACTATTCCAGAAGCAGACGTGGCACGCGTGCGACGGACGGCGATGCTCACGATGGATAAATTGTGGAGGACCTTGAAGAGCATTCTTGTCACGAAATACGTGAACACGGGTCGACACCCTTCGCCAGAAGATAGATTCTTGACGCGGAAGCACGGACACCTTTGTGGCTATGAAAACGACAATGAATTTAAGGAGCAAAGTGCGGCGCACAAAGCTCTCGGACACGAAACACTCACCCGCACAGACTCGGCACCGGCTGGTACGCGGGTAAATCGAGGAATGGGCGGCGGAGGAGGAGAACACAACCGGCCATTTCGATATCACGCACCGCGCGTTCTCTAAAATTTGTTAAGCGAGGGCAAAAGTCTCGTCTTGGGCGAAGATCTCTTTCACAAACCCGCAGACCGGAAGTGTCCCAACGTGTGGTAAATATGTCGAACTACCTAGTTAATAAGTCCATAACTTCATAGTGTCTATAATAACATGATGACCTCTTGCGGCTTGACTTGATCGTCCAAGCTTCCCAAGGCTCCTTCCATGCGAGCGGGGAGAAGGATATACTATCTACTGACCTTGGAAAACAAGGAGCACCTGGTCGCACGCGAGGCCTTGGGGTTAACGTGCCTTGGAGTCATGGATTCACGACGACTCTTCGCGTATAGGAGTAGGAAGAGATCCAAGGCGAAACGACGGCCGGTTGAGTACAGATGATTACTAACAAATTTGAAGAAAAGATAGCGACATTGCAGGTCAAATGGATCTACTCTGAGCGGTGATGCGCAAGCCGCCCAGATTAATCGGGAGGCGGTCCTCCTCGGCGTCGGAGTAGGCGTCGCGTCGCGCATAATTACGAACATGACGACGTCCGATTCTGATAGACGACATCAAGGTAACGTACATCTATGGAATACACCAAAGATAGACCTATAGGGCGCCTTAGCTAATTGCGTGTCGTTTTGTAGGAGCCGACATACGCAAGCTCTAAGTGAGGATGGATGGGTCCCTTTCTATTGAGGCTACGCAGGATGGTGTATCCATACGAGGAAGAGGCGAGTAGACGGTGCCCAAATAAGCGAGGTTACACCAGGTCGGTGGATATGGTACATATCAATTTCCGAGCCGTCCGTGAAGATTTGCGGACGAAGAGATCATAACACTAGGGATGCCGTCCACTCTTTTATCCATGGCCCAAGAAGGACATCACCTGGACCCAGCGGCCGCGATCCGACACGACCATTCCTCTCCAACGGGACCCTCGATGACTCCACCTCATGTTTCGCCTCAAAAGGCCACCTCTTCGATTCCCGTGGAGAAGACACCGAAGGAACAGCAAAAGTGTGCCGCCGTATCGGTTCCCGAGTCGTCTCACAAGAAGACGCTGCCAATCGCTAAGGCCAAATCGAAATCGACGAACGTTAAGACGCCTCCCAAGTCCGGGAAGTCCGCGATACCCGGGAACTACATCATCGGAAAACCGTTGTGCTCCGATGCAGTATCAATGCACGCTGGATATGCTTGTCAGGCTTTGCATGCCTGGTACTTGGAGAAGACCCAAAAGAAGGGTGCGATACTTGAATCACCGTCAGATACGAGGAGAAGCATTTCTTCAACGGGACGAGGTACTTCGTCGTGGGCTTCAACGACTTATATGACCTATTCAACCTCGTTGGCCTCGACGTCTCGTTTCTACGATGTTGGACACTGTAAGTGCATACAATCAAGTTCTACATTCATGTAATACGATAAATATCACAACTCATTGCTTATGTATAGATACATGCTGAAAAACGTTCGGGAATGGAAAGAACCGGTGGGTTTCCTCGACCCACATGTGGTATCGTTGCAAACCATCTAAGAAGACTCGTCCTTCGTCGAGAAATACATAATGAGGTCATTGCTTCATCAGAAGAACATGAAGTACATAGTGGTGCCCTACAACTAGGGGTAAGTGTTACTACTTGCTATACAAATTTCATTTGTACTTTATACGCAGCACGAACTTAGGTTTAATGACTATAGCGACATACATGAGTAGGTATCACTGGATCCTTTTAGTTATTATACCCAAGAGGAACCATGTGATATACCTTGATTCCCTAAACCGCAACAAGCACGACTTCAGCGTTCTAAGAGGAATACTCGAGAGGTATGCTCATTTCCTCCTTACATAACTCTATTGTAGTCTTCATTCGTTTGAAATGGCCGAGGATAACTTTTTGGAATCATGTAGGTCGTTCATCGATTATGTTGCCAACAAAGGAATATACAATAGAAAGAGCGCCCAACTAACACACAGGATGGATTTTTCGGTACGTGCTACAACACGATAATTCTATATCATACTTCATAATAACGCGTCTCGAACTGACTATACCTATATATGTAATTCTATTTTTGCAGTGCCATCAGCAAAAAGATGATGAGTTATGTGCAATCTACGTCCGCTATCATATGCAGCTAATCCTTAGAGCTAGGAAGAAGGATCCTGAGGTTTGTCAATCTCGAAATAATTATTTCCTAATTATAAATTTAAATATATATAGCTTACCACTTTACTCTTGCTAGTGACAGACCTTGGATTTACAATGTGATGGACTCGTTGCGGAAGAGATTA
The DNA here is from genome assembly GCA_036346405.1 of Phyllostachys edulis. Lineage (NCBI taxonomy): Eukaryota > Viridiplantae > Streptophyta > Magnoliopsida > Poales > Poaceae > Phyllostachys > Phyllostachys edulis. Next base: position 42,836,176 of record CM070564.1, read on the forward strand.
AGGACATTCGAGGAAAGCTCTGCACCTTTATCAACTCAGAAATCATTAACGACAACGGAGAGTTTCACTCCGCCGCCAACCCAGAGCATCACCCCGCCGACACCTCTCAACGCAAACAATTGTAATCCAGTTGTAACTATAGCGACAATACTTGAACAAATGCGATCTTTTGTAATTTATTCTGAGTAATGATCACTTTGAGTTGTCAACAATTGATTATCTCTGATGAATCTGTTTTTGTGCATGCTTGTTTTCAGAGGGCATGGCTAGCAATTCCTGAGGCTAGCCAGAAAAACAGCAAAAATGTAGTGAGGGGTATGAGCTATCACAGACGTTTTTTTTTGTTAAAACCGTCTGTGATCCGTGAATATCACAGACGTTTTTCACTACAAACCGTCTGTGATCCGGAATATCACAGATGGTTCTCAAAAAAGCCGTCTGTGATATTCACGGATCACAGACGGTTTTTGTTTAGAACCGTCTGTGATATTCGCGTATCACAGATGGTTTTTAGTCGAAACAGTCTGTGATACTAAACTTCACAGACGGTTTTCATAAAAAACCGTCTGTGATATTGCCTGTTATCATAGACCAACAAATATAGACGGTTCGAAAACCGTCTGTGATGACGATTTCGAACCGTCTGTGATGTGACTTCCTGTAGTAGTGAAATCCATTGAGGAAACAACAAGCAAACCAGAAACCCACTAAAATCCAGTGCAAGCAACAAAAAAAATGGGGTAGAAATTACACAGAAGCAAAGCGCCCACCGAGAGCCCGCCGCTCGCCACGCGTTGATGCTCTTCCTCCCCCTCTGTTTCTCCTCTCGTGTTTCTCCACTCCCCCTGCCTCTCTCTCTAACTGAGTAATGAATACTGATGGGCGTGGGGCAAAATCAGAAGACGGTGAAGAACAAAAGGAGATAGTTTTTAACGGGTTGAGTTTCGTACTAGCCGAGCAACACAACAAACCGCACGAATCATGGCACATATCCGATGGTTGAAAAATATATCGACTGTGATTTCCAACAAAAGCAAGTGACCGTGAGCTAGCAAAAGCTCAAGTAAAATGGTCCTCCTTGGAAGGACTTGTTGATCTTTGTGAGCTAGCCTGAGCTAACCTGGCAGCTTTTCTTCCCATAATACACCTTTTTTGGTGGGTTGTGGACCTTAATGGCCATTGTGTAGGGTAGGTCTTTGCATTGCTTTTTTCAGCGGGTAGTCACATTTACCTCGTTTCGGCCCAACTGGGCCGCTCTGATTGTTCCCAGCTGGGTGCAGGATTCCCAGAGAAGAAAACATGATGCAAGTGAGCCTCTGCGGGTGGACCATGCCTCTTTAAAGTGGGCCACACACACAGCTCACCGGGCATCGGCGCGTCTCTGCCCGGCTGCACTGCACCTCGGCTTGCTCCGGCATACAGGCAAGTCAATTGAACGGCCATGCCGCGCGCATGCACTTTCACGTCGGTGCGAGGAGATAGAAAAAGAAAAGCCGGGCAAGTGTCGATCAAATCGGACTGCACGCAACGTGACGTGACAGACGACCGATAACTACTGGTATCCACCATACACCAGAGGTGCCAGTATCGGTATCCTATTCCCTTTTTTTAGTCGGAGTCGAATGTAAATAGTATCGGATACTTATTTCTCTATTTTGTATTCGCTTTATAAGCTTTTAGTCGGTCAGACGAAAATTATCTGATTCTTTTGCACCTTCTACACAGGGTATTAGACAGTAGTAGTTCAATCAGAGCGAAAGCAAAGAGACTAATCGCTGAGATGCCAAAGAAAAAACACTCAATATCCATTATTTGCTCAAATGCAACAATTCATCTATTTGTTATCATGTTCTCAAGTCACACAGATTTTTCTCATACCATCTGACATACAGAAACATACGAACGAATATCGCTCACCACGTATCATATTCCACATTTTTTCCTCAAAATCGGAGTTAAAGTCGGATACAAATAGTAACGAATATCCATTTATTCATTCCATATTCGCTCCTCGAGTTTTTAGTAGAAAATTAGCCGCTCCGTTTCCCGTATCTACTCTTGCGTGCTCCCCCTCCCTCTCCTCGCTCGCTCTCTCCGCGTAAAGCCAAGAAACTTCGTGTCCAATCGCTTTGCATGCACAGAGCGCGGCGCAGGAAGTGTCTGCATGTACGTTTTCCTTCGTGATGTCGAGTCATTGCAGTGGCAAATCATCGGAGTTCCTGCATGCCGATGATGGGGCTCCGCTCGTCATATGTCATGTCACTCTATCGAAGCGCATGCTACATGCACAACTAATACTGCTCTATAATCAGCAAGCAAATTGTTGCTCATACTGCTTAACCTAGCTATAACCCAATCAATCATATATATGATATGTCCGTCTCTGAGAGTTGCTGTTTGTTCTATATATGTGCTTTTCTGCTCACCTTGGTGTGTACCGTGTTAGGCCACGTTTACGAAACGTACAGCTACGGCTTTGCGAGCACACAAAGCATCTTTAGTTTATTGAACCGACGTCGATTTAAAGTCATGTCACGTAAACATTTTAGGAACTGAGCTTGTTTTTCTCCAATGTATTGAACCGATTCCTACTAATAACTGAGACCCATGTTACATTAAAAAAATACAAAATAATAATATTCTCTCTTAAACGCACTCTCTTCTATGTAGCTGTTTAATGCTCATATGAGTTGTTTAATGCTTTGAATTGATTCCTAAGTAGAGTTTGGTTCCATACATTTTTTTTGTTGGAATCGACCCTTCCAATATATTGAATCAATTAAATACTTTCTCTCTCCTTATTTGAATCGGCTAAAACACAACATTGGAGATGGTCTTAGTAACCGTAGTGCATCTTCCATCAAACTCGCCATAATGTACGGGCACCCAAAGAAACAACACAAACCAATGCACGTGGAAGTCGGGAGGCTGCATGTACACACACTCCATGGCTACAAGCCTACAACCACAATGAGCTCTGCCCCAAGCCATCTTTACTTGTTCTGCCTTCAGCACAGCCCCATAGGGAAAGAGAGGAAGAACGATGATAATATTTACTATTATAAAGAAGAATTTGATGGTGGTAGTGAGTCTCTCGTCTACCTTCTTATCTCATGAGTTGATAGGATATTTTATGGATAGATACTTGCGTACATGCATATGTTACTATAATGATATTATGTGGACAGTTAGATCGTATGCACATTTGGTTTATGACAAGACTCTTTGTGGCTTGTTGAGCGGATGTGAATTTTGTATGTAACTTTTAGATGCAACTTGCAAGAATAATTAGTTTATGCATATTAATTTTTCAAGTTAAAAAATATATACTATGTAAGGTCCGTTGCAACCCAGCGCCCGGCTAGTACTGCTAATAAGTGAAGAGAGATGAAGCGTTATGAAGGGGGGCACTGTCACGTGACCAGAGAGCATTGCCCACTCTTTCTCCTGCCAAAAAGGCCATGATAGAGCCAAATCACGTGCTGACCCACCCACCATTCCCGGCTCAGCTCCCTCTCACTGCTCTTTCTCTCTCTCTCTCTCTCTTCTTCTTTTTTTCGCCATTAAAAAGTTGACCTACCAGTGAGGGAAAAAGCAGTTAAGTGGTAACTAATAACTACGAAGAAAGCCGCAACCCAATGAGCAAAGTACTAGCAAGAGGAAGAAAAATCCCACATCGAAATAACAAAAAAGAAGGCAAACGAGAACGAACAAACGGAACGCGAGGCATAGTACCGTTAGTACTTACAACAACTAATCTCACTGCCAAATCACAATCGTTCGTTTGATTTAACGGAGTTTTAGATGATTGATCACGATCATAATTATACCAACAGAATTGATTGATTGATCTCTCATAGTAGAACTTAGAAGGGAGGTAGGTACCAACAAATTAATAAACAAAAGATGAAAATATCTGAAAGATAAGAAGCCGAAAAAGAAAAGGAGACGGGAGAATTTTGCAAAAGGATCTTCTAAGCTGCATGCATGCGATGCATGGCTAGCTCCGTCTGGCTTAATTAACAGACGCCGTAGTCACGGAACATGAGATCCGGCCTCCCGGTCGCCCCGGCAGATCCTGCCGCCGCCGAGGCAGCCGCCGCCGCCGCGGCGTCACGGTGGCTTCCGCGGATGAGGATGATCTCCTTCTGGCGGCGCAGCTCAATGACCTTGCGGTGGGAGTTGGAGTGCTGCGTCAGCACGAACGTGGGGCTGGCCGCCGGCCGGTACTCCGGCATCAGCCGGCCGGACTTGAACCGCACGCCGCAGGCGTTGCAGAGGGTCTTCGGTCCCAGCGGCCCCGTCCGCCACTGCGGCGTCTTCTCCGACGCGCAGTGGGTGCACCGCCGCACGCCGCCCTCCATGCCCACCTCCCCCGCGGCCCCGCCGGCCCCGGGGATCTTCTTGCCACGGTTGCTGTTGGAGCCGTTCGGGCGTGCCGGCTTCGAGGACGGGAAGTCGGACGACGAGCAGGACGATGAGGGCGAGGATTGCGATGGTGGGCGCGGCACGAGGGAGTGCCACGCGGCAGCAGCCGCGGCGGTCGCCCGCGACCGCTTGCTTCGCGCGCCGCGACCAGGCGCCGCTGTGATACAGCTGTCTCGACCAGCCGAGTTGACACCACCGTTGCTGGCCGCGGAAGCAGCCGCCGCCGCCGCCATTGCAGCATGCGCTGCCGGCGAGTAATTCGGGATGTCGGAGTAGGAGTCGTCCACGAACTTGGATAGCCACTCCAGCTCCGCAGCTTCCTCGCTCTGAATCACACACATCCATATATATCACCATTGTTCAGCTCGGCGGTTCGATCTCAAGTCAGAAAACCTCTCTAAGTACGTACATATGCAAAGTTCACAAGATATACGCATGTATGCAAATGCAATTGGCTGTGCGATCTTTAATTATGATCTGGTGCTTACGGGTATGTAGAACTCGTCGGCGAAGGAGAGCATCGACGTCTGGTGATCCGACGACGTGGCGGACGGGGTGTTGGCCGACGGCTCGCCCATGGCGCCGAGGTGGTGCCCGTTGTCGGCGGCGGCGGCGGTCGCGGAGGCAGGGAAGAACTCGTGGGCGCCCGCGTTGGAGAGGTCGAGGAGTTCGTCCACGCGCATGGCGTCGCCCATCGGCGGCATCCCGTAGAAGTGGTGAGCCGTGGAGAAACCGCCGCCGTTGCCGTGGTGGCCCATCGGTGCGGCGGTGATGCCCGGGGCGTTGTGGTACGTGCCCATTCCCATGCCGAGCTCCACGCCCATGGCCATTTCCCACTCCGACGCCATTCCAGACCCAATCAAGAGCTAGCTAGCTGTACTACGTACTTAATGGGCACCTAGGTGGTTACTGAGAGATTTCTTGAAATGAGCACGTTGTTCTAGTACGAGCTAGCTAGCAGCGGCTTTGCTAGTAGCAGTGAAGAGTGAGTGTGCGAGAGAGAAGGTTTAGAGCGACGAGTGGAGGAGAGGTGTGAGGTGAGGAGGGAGGGGGGAGGAGAAATAGTGCTGGGCTTTGAGGAGCTCCAATCAGTCACCAGTAACAGGAAGGGTTGTTGCGAAATATTTAATATAGAGTGGGGGAGGAGAGAGAGAGAGAGATGGAGTGTACTGGTAGTACATGTGTGTGCACAAAACTATGTTTGACAAAAGCTGTGCATAAGATAGCATTAAGGCGGTGTCATTAGGGGGAGTACAGAATTAGCGTGCAGAGAGGAGAGGAGGCTGCAACCCAGCACAGGAGCAGGCACCAACGTGCCCCATGCACTGCGACCATCCTCTGCCCACCCGCATTCATATGCTCCACGACTCGTCTCCCTCCCCTCCCTCTCTCTCTTACCCTAGCTAGCTTTAATTCCCTTACCCAAGCTTGCTGCTTACTTACCATTTCACCATGTCACACCATACATATATATAACCATACGTATATATACATCCAGTTTAATCATGTACTAGCTAGTGGTAGCTTTTCTCTCTCTCTCTCTCTCTCTTGAAAAAGGAAAAGGAAGAGAGAAGAATCTGGCCTGTTACTTTAACCGTAATGCATGCACACAAGCACGTGACTCCATGAGCTGTAGCCCGTGGCGAGTGTCCACGGAAGTGGATGCCGAAGCATCCTGACGGAAATCAATGCTTGCTCGCATGCAGCAGGGGCATTCGTGCAGGCAGGCAGCTACTCCAGCTATAGCTGCAGAAAGTCTGCCACCGATCGAGAATGGTTAATTGGTCAATTTCTTGTCCGGGGGAAGGAAGTGACTGTTTGCGGGTGGGGTGTTGATTGGCACCTTTGCCGTCTAGCCTGGAGCGGCCGGCTGGCCGGCTGGCGCTCGTCTTTGCCGGCCTCGGCATGCGATAAAGCCGCTTCGCTGCGTAACCTGTACGTACACACCGCTGCGTTGCGTTTGCGCTTCAATTCTGCTGCCGCCGCCGCCGTTGCTGCTAAGTGACGCTTTGATTGATTTGGGAGGGAGAGGGCAGGAGGCCGCGGCCCCCGGCCCCGAGGAATCTTTCTTTATATAGTTCACAGGCCAATTACTTCCCCCAGCTGCCTGCTGCGTGCATGCTAGCTTCGGTATGCGGTGACTGCGCATGTGCCATGATGGGATCGATATATTGGTAACTAACGTAAAAGCGCTTCCCAACCCATCACATTTTGTTTGGTTTCCATAAGCATCCATTGCCATCGCTACTACAGTACTACAAGTTCAGTTCGACCCACGCTAACTATCAGCTGCCTTTCGATCGGTGAAGTGTCGATTGGCCATGGTAACGCACGTACAGTGAGAGTTTGAGATCGAGAGGCTGAGAGTGCGAGCACGGTACGTACGGTAAAGTTTGTTAATAGTGAATTAAACAGTCTGGCCACAGGTAAACCAGGATGAAAAGGAAACGTCCATCGCTGGTAGGACATAACCCGACAGTGGACATGTTGGCACATGGTGCGCCTGACACACAAGCTAATGATGCGAAGCTGTCGTTTAACGCGTCCCTCTCATGTAGAGTAACCTTTAGCCTTTATGTGACACCAGTAATTAGTCAGCTTTTTGACGATTGCAGTAACCACTTCTTGTAAACTAACTTCAATTTAGAACTACCATATGCAGAACTGAATTTTGGTTTCTCTACCCAGCTGAAGAAATATATAGGGAATTAACACACGTACATGGCTGCTAACTTAGCATTGGCTTGGGAGCCAGTTAAAAACCTTGATATTTATGCAAGTCAAACATATATAACATAGCTATGTATAACTGGTCTCGAGTGCGTGGGTTACATATATATTCGCCGAGAAAAAGAAATGGTGTGCCACTACGAGTGATCACACCGAAATCACATGCTTAAAGCGATCCGGCACATAAGATAACAGAATTAATTCGTACTGAAATGATACATTAATCTGGTCGCATCACAGCTAGCGGGCTTGACGTGAGCTGTCTCAGCTTGACCACAGCTAGGTTAAGTGACACTCCTGGGTCTGGTCAAAAGGGCGCTAGGCGCGTAGCTACCAGCCTACTACATGCATATCCGGCACCCTACTGCTTGCAATTTGGGAAGATAAATATGGGTTTCCTATTCGCAAACTGCCTAACTTGAAAGTTTTTTAAAACTCTAAATCGATTTTATTGGCCTTTGGATTAATTTTGAGATGTGTGTGTTTGTGTTTTAAATTCTATATTCTGTGCCAGTTTCGATCGTACATACGTGAGATTCTTGTACTAGTAGTACGCGAGTAAGTGGGTAAAAAGGCAATATATGGAACGGATATACTATTTCTGTCTGAAATTTTCTAGAGTCTAATTTAGTCATTTTTTTGTGACTATTAGATTTGCGTAGAGATTGATGAACTATATGATTGGACATTGATCCAATGGATGAAAAATGTTACTTATGTTTAAGAAATCGGATTTGCTAATTTTCAGTTGTCTGAAATTTTCTTATCCATCAATCACCTCTGATTCTTGATATTAAGTCTAAAATTGCGATCATGCCGTGATGTGCAATTTTAGCACAGCTCTACTGTAACTTTTAGTTCTATTTATTTTTGTATTTATTTCTATTTGTTTTCGTATTTGTAGGGTTCACTTAGATTTACTTTTGTCTAGTTTAGAATTTTTTTTGTATTTTTCTTGTAATACTTTTGTCTATTTTAAAAAGAGACAATCTGCCCATAGAATGTTGATCAAATGGTAAGAAAAGGTGACTAATTGATAAAGAAATTTTAGTCACCTGAACCATAGATACTCCCTTAAGAAATTCAATAATAGACAACCCCTATAGGCTATAGAGAAAGAGATGAACCAATGCTCGATTTTTACTGGGAAGGTTGCATGCATGCACAGGAGTAGCATCTACGTTCATCACTTCAGAATTCGGATAAGATATGGTAATGTTTACTGCAACATATTTACACCGGGCTGGGTTGCCAATCACTCTCAGTCTCTCTCACTAGCTTGTGCGCAGTAATCAATGATGAAGTGAGGCCGGCGAGGCGAGGCGAGAGTGTGAGGAGTGTGCAGGGAATTGACAACGGTGAGCGCTGCGGGGCCATGCGTGCAGTCGGGGGCCTGCGCGGGGTAGGGCCCGCGGGTTGCGGTGGTAGTTACCGCAGGTAAAGGGCGGGTTGACGTCAAGGCAACGTGGAGTGTCGGCGCTCATGGGGACCTCCTGCCGCTCCTCGCTCCACCCCACCCCACCCCTCGCGTTTACTTTCCCCGCTCTCCTCTCCTTTTCTTAACTCCTCACCGTTGCCGGCCTAGTGCCAGTGCAGCGCGTGCCCACCTTGTTTCTCTCACCTCCTCACTCTCTCTCTCTCCTCCCGATCCAATATTCTTCCACCGATTACCAGCCACTAGCTTCGAAGAGAGAGAGAGAGAGAGAGGCATGCACGTTATCCACACACAAATGGAGACTAGTGGCAGTAATAGCAGTAGATAGTACCACAACACATGGGCAGTGCTTCGCTGTTCCCTCTCTCTCACCGTCCGCCAGCAGGGATCGATGCTGGTACGTACTCCACTCCGTGGTAAAAGGAACAAAAGATAAGAATATAACGCGAGCCAGCCTCTTGTTTCGTAACGCCCGTAACATACGTGCGAGGCCGAGGCTATAGACATGCGGGGGCCGCGAGTGACTCTTGCTTAGCTAGCTGCTGCAAATGGTGGGAGCTCTCTCTCTCGGCTTGCTCCAGAAAAGCCGGCGCCACCGCAATCATACCCCCTGCACGCTGCACCCCAGCTAGCCTCCGGTCCGCGACGTGGACGCCTCTTTGGCCGTTCCCTCCCTCTTCCGTACGCCCTTGATCTTATGGGCTAGCTAATTTCTCTAGCGCTCGTCGCAGCTCCTATGCATGGCACGCTCCGAAAACGTACGGTAATTAACCTCGCATGCATCATATATGCATGAGCGAGAGGACGTGTAATGCAGTAGTGGTTACAAAGCTTCAATCACATAACATGCACGCATGTATATACGTGCACCTAATTAGCAATATCGAACAACAAACTCGCATTTAGCGGTATCCGAGAGAGATTAGCTATTGTCATTTAGTATCATCGGCAATTTGTCGTGAGCTGTGTTAATTAGCTCAAAAAACTGGTTTGCGTTTCAAGCGACGACAGGCGAGGAAACCGGGTCTCGCCAATTGATAATGTATACAATATACGGGTGACATGTCGGATATTTTCTCTCAAGCGAAGGACCGGACCGCCACCGTGGTTAATCAGTAACGATGCAATTGATTTTGTCTAGACTAGCATGGCCAATTTCCAAAAGTAGTTTCTCTGTTCTCGTGCATTATGATGAGAGCTATCAAAGAAAACTAATAAGACTCCCAACGATCGACCGATGCTGCAGGGCCCAAACGCGAAATATAGTGCACAAGAAACGGTGGATATCGATTGATGATGGACGGGATGGTTGCCATTTTGCGACCACATGGAGGACCACAGGGCGGAGGTGGAGCAGGGGCACTGTTGTCTCGTCATGGACATGGAAATGTACGAGATCGTTTGCTAGCTGTACACCTCCGTTCACTTGCGTACGTACGACCAGAGGACCACTGGCCTCTTGCACCCTGCACCCACCGCCCATTGTACACTGAGAGCCAACACACGTATATATAATGTCATCACAAAAGAACTGACATGCGGGGCCGCCTCTAATGGGCCCGATCCCGTTAACCTTGCTGGCTGCTGTGACATGACATTGTACCATGCATGCATGGTAATATTATATGGCTCTCAAGATGGATGGACGAAGCTTCGATCGGCGCCTACACACACACATACATAAAACTTTGGAATATTGAAGCCTGAATATGTGCACTTCATTCACTGTAAGTTAATTCGCTCACAAGGGACAGGCATGGCGACGAAATGCCTGACAGTACTAACCAAGACAGTATAGAGTATTGATATACTTGCCACCAATAATGGTATCCATACTGCAGAGCCATCAATCCAATTGTTAGTGTAGTTATTTGGAGCACTACTGCACAGTACTTGCGACACATGAAACAGCTCCTGTGACGTCCGATGCCAACCGAGCAAGCGCTTGCATGTGTATGCACGCAGCCAGCGCCTCGGCGCAAGATCGCAAATCAAGCGCTCGATCGGCAGCCAAACGCGCCATCCGCCTTGCATGTGTGTGCGCGCGCGCGCACGGAGACGGGGTGGGAAAACAATGGAAAGCGGGGGGCGCATGCACGAACGCACGCATGCGACGCCGCAGCAAGAGCCAACAGAGGAGGGAGCGAGCCGAGTGGCGTAGTGCGCCAACGGCATCGAATCACGTGAGAGCGACGAGGATCCCGAGGCGCGCCGGGGGGTGCAGAGTGGGGGTCCACGGAATCCGCGCGGCACGTGCCCACTCGTGCTTACGCAGTTCCGCGCCTCCGCCCACCTCCGTGCACGTGACTCCCGCGCGCACTCGGCGTCGTATCGTGCGCTATTAGAATGAGTTGGCCGTTCAATCACCGCGCCCCCCACGCGCCCGGTTGGTTACTAATCCGCGGAACAATCGTGATAGTGCTCGTCTTGTATCCATGCTCGTCAGTATAAAATTGCGTATGCTTCAAAAGGGTGACGGCAGAGAATCTCGTTTAGGCATCTCCAATAATGTATTTATTATCATATCTTAGCTATACCATGCCAATAAAATTCTACGAGGAGGAGAGAGAGCACATGTCGTCTCTTCTTGAAGAGACTATCGTGCACGCGAAACAAGACATGATATATTAATCTACTTTAGATGACATGTAGGCTCGTTTCAAAAAAAATATATAAAATATAAATGTTGGAGAGTGTGCTAGAGACTATCTGTTGGAGACAATGTTATCTCTAACCATTGAAGATGCCCTTATGCTCGTTGTCTGCGGGCACCCGTCGTCCGCAGGCATACCCGTACGCCCGCCACACGGCAAACTAGTGGCGAATCCAGGATAAAAATAGAGGAGAGGCTCTACTATTGAGGCTATAGTACAACATAAGCATACCAAAACTACATCCACTGGTCTTTTGCCATTGTAATATTAAATTCATACATAAATAGAAAGAGAACAATTTGAAAATGTACAATATAGTAAATTTAGTACATCGCTAATGGATAATGTGCCCCCAAATGTCCACAAATATGTGAGTATCGATTTGCAGATAAGAAATATAAAATTTAGTGATACAATATTAAATTGTGAATATTTATAAACATTAAAAATGAAATGAAAACATACCACTGAGGCACTAAATCTAATTACAACACAATTTCACTCTACGAGTTTTCATGTCTTCAAAAGCGTTGAATGATTCTTTTATTATCAAGGCTTCTAAATATCTCTCGCTCAGTGTAACACATCATCAAGTCATTGAGCTATTCATCTGATGCCTTGTTGCGCAAATCTGTTTTTAATAATCTTCATTGCTGAGAAGATTCTTTCAACTGATATCGTTGCCACTGGAAGGATCAATGTGAGAACGATGAGGTGATAGGCCAATGCAAAAGTTATATTTTTTTTTCAGTTTCAACCATCTTTTGAGCAACCTTTGCAAGAACACGATATTCACGAAATTCAATACTTCTTCTAACATTGAGAATGAATGTTTGGAGCTGATTTCTTAACAACAAATAGTCAGCTATGGTAAAATCTGTAGTATAAATATCAGCAAGACGAACTAGCTTTTGCACATCAAACTTAGAGGAGTTGCTTCAGTTCTGCTCTCTATATTTGGAGGGTCACTGCTAGTTGCATTATTTGAGAAATAATTGTACAAAGTTCGCTTCTCTATTTTTGTAAATCCAAGAAAAAAATAAACAACAACGAGTCAACCACTAATTAAACAAATTGGCTAATCGGCTAATAACTATTGTCTTGATGTTCACTAATCAATTAAACAACAATTTGTATTAGTTTGTCAATCACAAATTAAACAATAACCACCAATTAAACATTTGCATCAATAATCAATTTGTCAATCTTCAAGTCTACCTACATTTGCAACAGACAAGAAAACTAGGGATTTGGGAGAGAAACAAACTCACTGCCTCAGTGCCTCACCCTCACCTCACTGGACACTGCGGCACAGCACTGCCTCACTTCAAGTCTTCACTAGTTCACTGGGTCACTGCGTCTCTCGAACCTGGGCGTGTGGGTATGGTTGAGAGTGAGACCTTATCTGTTCTCTACTTATCTGATTGTGATTGGATTTGGACCGACAGCTGACTGGGCCTTAAGCCACATGCCTCCATGAGACCATGAATCCAAGAAGGCAAGAACAGCCCACATGGCTGGCCCGGCCAGGCGTTCTTCAACCTTCAGCTGGACTTTCTTCAACCTCCGTCAGTTCGTCTACCGCAGTCCGTAGAGCACCTAGCTGGCTAGCTCTCGTCGGTGCTCAGGCCTCAGTCTTAGTGGGTACTAGGAGTACGGTGATGGGAGGAGGGGATGCTCGAGCACCCACGGTGGACTCGCCACTACAGCAAACCTCATCTTCGGGGTTGAGGAGGGAGATCCAAAGAAGGAGAGGAGGGCACGACCTGGTGGTGGAGGACGAGGGCGGCGGGCGAGATGAGAGGGATTGGGGTTGGGGATGGTGACGACGAGGCCGAGCGGCGGATGGGGGCATGAGGAGGGAGATCCAGAAGAGGAGAGAAGGGCGCGACCGGTTGGTGGAGGACGGGGGCGGTGAGCTGGAGGCGGCGGCAGGCGAGATGAGAGGGATTGGGGAATGAGTATGTGATGTGTCTAGGGTTTGCTCGGGCCCACCTGTCAGTGTGGGTTGGTGGGTAAACTGGTGCGACGGGCATAGGTAGAGCTTACTTATGTCCGTATCCATTTGCTCGATAGGTAGAGAATTACCTCTATTTTCGTATCTATGACAAAGAAAGTCCTTCATACCTGGCTCTTTTAGAGCATTTGCCCACGGCACGCGCGCGGGTAATCGAGCACCGTTACCATTATCGGGCTGACACGGCGGGGCCGAGCGGGCGCGCCGTCGCATTGCAATTGGCATGGCGCTGTTCGGGTGCTCCGCGGTGAGATACATAGGCGCGCGGGCGGGGTGTCGGTTGGAAACTTCGCAGGCGTGAGAAGGGAAGCGTAGGCTTGTGTCCGGTGTTTGATTGGAGAGGCCGGATGCAGCGGCGACGGATGATGGATGGGGCGCGTCTCTTTCGGGGCTCTGACACCGGCCTGCTGGGCATCACGTGGCGGCTGCTTTCGAAGGGCCCCTGCCGTACCCCTGCCACGTGTCGGTTGGCGGCCGGGCACCTCCGCCGTGCCGACGTGAGGAGTGTCATCATTTCCTCCTCCCTTATTATAGCCCACCCCCACACTTGCTACGCGCACCAACTCACCGTAATTTGTTTTAGTGAGTACGTGTAACTACCTACTAGAGCTTTGTTTACCAGTACAGAGTCCAGCAAAACAGATTGACGCAACAGTGGAGTCGTGTGTTGGTCCAGCTTATGCTTTGATTCCCACTGGTCCATCTAGCAATGAATGCCAAACTTTTGTGATAAAATCATCCATGCATGTACTCCGTGCAGTACGCAGTGTGAAGTAAAGAGCCGGCCTTCACAGTTTACCTTTACTAATGTGCGTTGCTTACTTTACTAGTACTAGTAGTATACTATACTAGTGTAGATGAGATATTTGTAGCGGGTGGGCACCAATGATTTTGGATGGGAAAGCAGTTGTTTTCGAGGCCGTGGACCTAATAATCACTACCCCGCTCGCTGACAGGCAGCGTAGGGCGCTCTCGCGCGCGGACCACGCCGTCACGTGGGCAGCACCCGGGCGAGACGGGGCGGGGCGGGCAGGCTGCTCGGCTCTGGTCCTCGTTTTTGCCTTGTTTTGCCATGTATACATGTTCCTTTTTCTTTTCACTACGTACGTACAGGGCTTAATTTTTACCAGGGCTACCAGTTGGGATTGCGTCCCTCATCACAAACGGGAAAGAAGGGGAAAATCCTACAAATTGCCACGGGGGCTGGCTCTTAAAAGTTCGAACAATGTACTCGCGCACCAGCTGCTTTTGCTAGGAGTTCCGAGCGACCCTTTGTGCTGCCAAAACTAGACCTTCGTGTAACTTTCGAAGCTATTTTTAACCTACTTCGTCAAAAAGCAGGGAAACATATAAGTCGTCAGATGGAGATCGAATGGATGCTTTGGGTGTGAAGACTCGGAAATCCCACGTATTTTCTCTGCAAAGATGCTTTGATCTAAATCAGGGGACTTGCTTAGGCAGATGGTCTACAGCACGGTGACCCCCTTCTGCAAGGTAGTGTTTGGATGAGTGGACTCCGGGATCCATGTACCAAACGGTTCAGGAAAAGGAGGCGTTCGTCCGTTTGATTCGCTTAACGGAACCGAGCCATCCCGTATCAGCGCGTTCGATGAAAGGGAATATGCGGGCGAGATGCCACACCATTCTATTCGATGGAAAACGCTGAATGACACGGTCCCGAACCTCCTCGCCCACCTACGCTCTCTCTCGCAGCGCTGCGCTCACTCTCCCGGAGCTCCTCGTATCCTCTTGTACGGATCGACGGCGCCGCCCCTGGTCTCTGCGCCGTTGGCTCTCGGAGATCCTGAAGGTGCCGCCTCTCCTCGGTGTAAATTGCTTGTACTCTCGGAGATCCAGAAGGTGCCACCCTGCTGTGATTTGCCATCTCCTGGTTCTTCCCATCCCGGTCTACCTCCCCTCCCCTAACCTGGTGTGAAGTTGTTGCGGGATCCGAAGGTATGCCCCGAAATCGCACATATTTTCATTCGATTGGTGTCCTTTTTGGTAGATCTAGCCGGTACAGATGTTTTTATGGAAGAAATTGATAGATCCCCGTTGTCCTGTGCATCGGCATGTAGAAGAAATGTTAAGTTTGTCTTGCTTTCATTTTTGAATTTTTATTTGCTATTGTTGGGATATCTGTTATAGGAAAATTAGCTTGCACATGTCCTGAGACTTTGAGTCTAGGGGAAAAATTGCTTACACCTGAAAAATTGATTGTGTATCAACATGTGTAGTGAAATATTGGCAATGTTCATGCTTATTGTTTGTGCAAGTTAACTGAAATGTGCAAATATTTCTCACTGTCAAAGATGTCCAACACAACAGCTTTGAGACTTTCGGCCATCAAGTATATTTAGAATCTTCTTGTCCCAGGCCAGACTTCTCTCTGATAAAAACTACTGACATCTGGAGTCTGAAGATTTAGACTCAAACATATGCTCCAATTTTATGAAACATGTAGCTTAGGTGTTTTGTGTACCTAGGATGTATGAGTAGTATATAGTTGACACATATATGTTAGCTATACTTGAGACTTCCTTGAGTAGTACATATTATGCTTTCATTTTTTTTTGAATGTATTGAATATTTATGTGAATGTATGTTTGCACAGTCAGCACTGGAATATTCGTAATATAGTCAACATTGTTATGATCTGTAGATGGACAAGAGGAGGCTTAAAAGCCGAAAGATGTTGTTTATGGGCGCTGCTACATATGTTGCTGCTTGTATGATTATTTTGTACGTACGGTCTAGACTAAGGAATAGGAGAGACCGTATTACGTATGGCCCAATCGAGTAAAGGGATAGTATTATAATTGATTATCTAAATAAGAAAATTTGGAAGAATGAAATAACTTGTACTAACACAATTAGGCTTAAGCGAACTCCGTTCTTTCGGTTGTGTGAACACTACTACAAAAAGGTTAATACTGGATGCCTCATCACAGACGGTTGACCAAAACCATCGGATTACATTCAATCACGACGGTTTTGGTTTAGAGACCGCTCAGGCATCTCTTCGCGCGCTAAAAACCGCTCTGTGAAGAGGTAATATCACGCAGGCGGTTCATGTTGAAAACCGTCAGTGAAGTATCACGCGGTTACTCAACAAGAACCGCTCGTGATATTAATTAGTATCACGAGCGCTTTAAAACACAACCGTCAGGAAGTAGCATGCGGTTACTCAACAAGAACCATCTGTGATATTAATTAGTATCACGCAGCGGTTCTTAACAATAACCGTCTCAGTGATAATATCGCCACTGACTCCACGGTGAGTTTCTTCATCGCCGGCGCGCTCGTTACGCCGCCATCCGCCGGCTCCCGACACGTCTCTTCATTGCATCAATCCGCTTCGGCTCCCGTCGCGCCCTTCGCCTCACGCTCAATTTATTCCTTGTTTTATAAAAGGATCATCGCCATCCAAGATGATCATCCTCACATACTTATAAAAAACAAAATGGTCAGCCTCTTCCTTGTCGCCAGCATTGATGGCCTTCTGGCCGCGACTTGCATTTCTGACACCTCTCTCGTGTAAATTGAACTGTCTTTGCGGAAGAACACCGCTTGATCATCAACGGTGTCTTCACTCCTCTGCCGGCGAGAGAATTTGCCGAGCAGTGACGCCACCTTCCGCCGTCTTGACATCCTCCTCCGCCGTGTCTTCCGGTGATCTCCCACTTTCGGCGAAGTTTATCACGTCATCGACGTAGTCCTCCAAAATGACGTTGCACGTCTCCGGGAGGCTTGCCGTCACTTGACTGTAATCGAGGCGGCGGCGCATCGAAGTCGACCACGGCCGAGACCCTCAAGCAAGGAAGAGAGCTTATGGGCTCAATTCTTCTTGGTTCAACGATCGAGGGTCTTGGAGACACTTTCGAGCAAGCGTCAACGGATGGACGATTTCAGCTTCGTTCACGATGATCGAGAACCGTCCGATGCCGACACTGCCGCTTATGAAGTATTGCAGATGGAGATAGCGACCTACCCCGCCACTAGAAAAACCTTGTTTAATTATAGGTTTTTGCTTTTTTAATATAAACATATAATTTCTTCATGTCATGTAAGTGTATATACAAGATAAATATACTTGAGAAAAATAATTTCACGCATAGCCCATTATGGAGCCGCTGCAGTGATATGGACATATCACGAGACGGTTCTATTATGGAACCGTCAGGATAATTATCACCGATGGTTCCATAATAGAACCGCTGCGTGATAAGTCTCTTTATAAGTAGGAGCTAGTTCTACGGCCGCTAGGGTTTGCGCCTAACTCGCCACTCCCCAACGGCCTTACTCTCATCTGTTCCTCTCCCGTCATTGCCGACGCCGCTTATTCTTCCTGTCACGACGGTTTAGCAGCACTGGTGACCGCAAAGACACTCGACGATAAGAGTGTCTTTTGCGGCGTCATCGTTAATACCACACCTCACGATGACGCCCAAACTCGTCACTCCCTCACTCACTAGGGTTTGCGCCCGCCTCTAACTCCGTTCCTCCCCTCGACGACGCTGGCCGACCTCGCCGACGCCACCCGACCCCGTTGCGCCCGCTAGGCTCTGGCCGCTTTGCTTTCTCCATCCTCCTCTATTCTCCTCTAGATCTGTTAGCTTAATGTCTTTTGTTGAGTTTGATTTTTATGCATGAGCCTTAAGTTGTGTCCTCGATGTTTGTGTGATTTATGCAAGGTAAAGGAAATGGATGAGGGTTGTCTTTGGTGGTGGGTCGCCACCGTGGTTGCTTATGCATTAAGGTCCTCTCTGCCTCTACCCCCTTGCTCTGTGATGAAAATGGCTAGCTAGTGCTCTGCGATGGATGCCGAGGGCTACTCTCTGGTGTGGTGGGTTTGCACACCCTTGGTCTTGTTCTCTTGCCGATGAACTGCTCAATGATGTTAATAGTCTTGTGGTCAAACCGCTCGTGATATATACTTATCATAGGCGGTTTGTGGATGAAACCGTCGTGATATTACTTATCGCAGCGGTTTGAACCACAAACCGCTCAATAAAGTATACATCACGACAGTTCAAAACCGCTCTGTGATGACCTCATGTCATCATCGACCCATAAACTCAGACGGCTCACGAAACCGTCTGTGATGACATTTTTGAACTATCTGTGAAAGCCTTTTCTGTAGTAGTGGAAGTCTTGAGAGAGCGATCTTTGCTTCATGACACTATACATGTATATGTCAAGGAGATTAGGTTAAAACCCACTTGAGGAAGTGGAAAATTTTTGGTCAAAGATAGGCAAGCTCTATCGGACCCGGATTTCGTAAATCCAAATCCTCTGTGAAAACACTGTGCTACTCCCTTGCGACTGGCTTTTCCTGTTCGCTTTTCATTCTCCAGGATAAGGGCTTTGTTGACCAGTTGGTGAAATCTGGGGAAATCGTGGAGAATAAGCTGGACTCTCGTATCTTCATGCATTCCTTCCACGAAGCGGTCAATCTTCTCTTCTTTGTCGGCGAAGTCACTTAGGGCGTAGCGGGCGAGTTGGTTGAACTTGGTCAGGTACTCGTTGACTGACATGTGACCTTGCTTCAGAGCTCTGAACTCATTCTTCTTCATTCTGTGAGGCGTGCCAACTCTGCAACGGCAACATCTCTCTCCTGTACTGTAGCAAAGTGGGTCTCATCACTCCTGATCATGTTGTTGAGGAGGGTGTCCGAAGCTCCCTAATCTTGTCCATGGCTGTGTTGATGATAGCTGTCATCGCCTGCGTGAGCTGCACCTGGTGGGTTAGGCGGGGATCGTCCTCTCTGACGTCGAAGACCTCCGAGACACGCTCTCCATCGGGGAGATACAGGTAGAAGCAGAAGGGTGATCTCAGCAGGTGATCCTCGTGCATCTAGCACAAGTGGGTGGAGGCAAAGCGGGCTGCGTCCTGAACTACATCAAAACAGCCGTGCTGGGGTGCCTCGGTCTTGAAGGTGTGGGAAACAAACTCTCCAACCCTGGCATAGAGATAAACCTCCATGGTCTAAGACTCTCAGTCCAAGATCTTCGTCATCTGGCCCCTGTAGATAGGTGGGCGGGAGTAGCCCAGGTACTGCATCAGCTAGCGGAGGATGTCCACAAACTCTCCTTTCTTCTCTCTGTGAGAGCAAAGGTCCTACGGTCCATCAGACGACGGGGGTAGCCATTTACAATTTTTTGAAACAGGAGAAAAGGTTAGTAAAAACTTAAAGAAAGTAGAGATAAGTACAGAACTAAGAGTGATGAGTAGAGCAGTAAGTACACTATATCTTTGTCATGGCTTTTCTTAACTTTTTGAAAATAAGATCCAAGTCCTAAGGCAACGACCAATCCGACTAAGGATCCTACAGTCGTACGATCTCATACCAGCTCTGTCGGACCCAGATTTTGTAAATCCAAATCCTCTGCGAAAACACTATGCTATTCCCTAGATTAGTAAATAGCGCTCATAGCACATGGCTGAATCATTTCATACATGGCGTGAACTTAAACTATTCAATATATTACAAACATTAGAGTGACATAGACACCGTCGGGTCGAATTTTATAGTAAGAGCCGAACAGACCAAATTGATTACATTACAAAAGTAGCAGAAGCAAAAGGGTAAAGCTCATCTCTCCACAGACAAGCGACTGGAGTAACCTGTGTACGACTAATATTAACTAAGAGTTTGGATAATACCTGTTGTACACAAGTACCGAACGAGCTAGCTAGACTGAGGCGAGACCTAGACTAACAGAACTAGACTACTCTTCATCGTTGCCTTGTCCACTGGCTTCGGGATCCTCATAGTATGCATAATCTCCCTGATCCGTATTATCAGGGTTTGGGGGAGAGAGCGAGAATGAGCACAACTTCCGTGCTCGTGAGACAATACACAAGATGAAATAATATACATGTAAGGCTTAACAAGGATGGCTCATATTCTTTTAGTTGCTAAAATAATATTTTCAATTATCAATATTAGTAATTCCTACCACTTAGCGTTTTAACCAAATTGCATTTTATTTAAGAGAATAATTGTGCAATATTAAATAACAGCATAGGTTACCTCCACCTTATGCTTATTTTGATTGTGGTTACATCCACCATTATCAACACCGAGCACGACGACTCCGGAAAAATCCAATCTCAGGGCTAAGTGAGCCCGACCTGATTTTCATCCCACTCACAAAGGTTTTATAAATAGAACTAACTCTAGTATGTTCCCATGTCTGCCTTTGACCGTAGACACGGCTGTTTAAATAGTTTAGACTCTACAGAGGTGTAGGATCAAGGATAACCGACTAGAGGGGGCTGAATAGGAGGTTTTTAAACTTTTTAATAATTTATCAATTTAAGCCAATTAATAACTTAGTCTAAACAAGTTACACTTCTAGCTAAGCAATTCAATACAAGAAATAAGCTAGAAATGTAAATGCGGAAAGTGTAAAGATTAGAAATAACCACAATGAGACAATGATGTTTTTTTCGTGGTATCGAAGACTTACCGATCTTCACTAGTCCACGTTGAGGAAGCTTGACAACTCAAGCCGGCTCCACAAATTAAGCCTTCCCTCGATCACTATGGTTGTTCTTCCTCCGCTCCGGAGATGGCGAACACCAAATCACTCACAAGCTTGTACCGGGCCTCTTCATAATCTTCTTGAAGAGATCACCGTGCTCTATCGCCAAGGCCGTCTAGGAGTTTTGCAAAACTCCAAGAGTAACAAACTAATGACCTTCGCTTGACGGCGCTCAAGTGCAATAGGATCGACTTGGATGAATGGATGCACTTGAATGAACTCAACCACTTCACAATGAATGCACAAAAGGAATTTTGGTGTTGAGTGAATGCACAAGGCTCTAAGGATGTTAAATGAACACTAGCAACCAGTCCTTGAGCAGTTGGGGGATATTTATAACCCCACCAACACTTATGACCGTTGGGGACCAAATCCCCAACTTTCAGCGGAATCCGGTACGACCGGCAACTAGGTTGCGGTACGACCAGATTTTAGTCAGAGCACTATAACGGCTATAACAGTCGCATTTAATACTCTAACATTGCCGTTGGAATTTTCCCGAGCGGTACGACCGCCAACCAAAGTGCGGTACAACCGCATCGCCCGATCGTACCACATTGACAAGCGGTACAACCGATCGTAGGGTTTCCAAAACGCTAAAATTACATGTTCTCTGGAAAATACGTACCGCCTTAGAAAAATCGGTACAACCGCAGCACGGTTCAACCGTTTTTTAGATGCGGTACGACCAATTATCAAAGAGAGTTTCTGAGCAAAAATGCACTTATACTGTTTTTATTGAACCACCAACTAAAAATCGGAACGACCGCAATGCGGTAGTACCGCTCAAAGAGCCGGTCATACCGCATTAGCGCTCAGTTGGCTGATGCCTTCAAAATCCGGTATTACCGCCAAGTAAAGCACGGTCATAGCGCACCAAGCGGTACAACCGCCATTATAACTGCGGTACTACCGATTTCTGACAAATGAACTTAAAGCTTTCAAATTCAATTTCAAGTTCAAATTCAAATGCATGCATAATCCTAAATTGATCCATATGGCACGAGAATATGCTACCAAGCTACTAGCCATGATCCCTCTTAATGGTACGACATTTAACCTACAATCCGGTCTTCCAACTAACTCTCCTAAGACCGGTAAAATATAAAAGGGATCCTAGACTACTTGTATCTTGTCTTCAAGCCATGTAGATCTTCTTGTTATCCTTTAGCATGCATCTTTACGTCATCAAGTTCACCAATGGGACTAAACTTTGTAAATACTCAATAAACACGTTAATCCCATATTCCCATATTATCATTAATTACCAAAATATTTTTTAGGGGCCTAGATGCTTTCAAGAGGTTGCATACTATACCCACAAGAGATAATCAACTCGTTGCCCCATACAATTCCTTAGTCATGTGGTTGAGAGATCATCAAAGTAACCTTTCAAATTATCTCCCCCTCCCGTCATCTCACCCATATGGGTTGCACCCATTCAAGCCGGACGTATCCAGTGCTTGCACTTTCCCGTTATCCACCCAACGAGATGACATTCATGGTTTAATAAATTTACTTATTCAAGTTGTACTTTATAGACTTGTGATTGTACATGTTTTACAAGGGCGGTCATGCCAAGATTAAGTCCTTAAGCCATCCGGGTGGTTCATACCACATTCCACATATTCTCGTGCTACGTCAGCACTCACCATCATACTATCCGCCTAGATGTGGTAATAGCAGTTTAATAGGGTTTTGAGGAGTAAAACCAAATTATCTCAATTACTTCAGTCATGCACCTCTAATGATTGCCTAAAACCATTTCATGTTTTAAGAGATGATGATTAGGGCATTTTAATGCCCTGATACTTAAGTAAGACTAGCTTGTTGCTTAAGTACAACCTATAACTAGTAATTACCACATAAATTCTAGGGTGTCATGAAATAATGGATTTAATTGCCAAATGATGATATAATAATTAATTAATCATCAAATGGGTATTTAACTACCTTAAGATTTAATATACATTTGATTAAAGAATTAAAACATGCAATTTTCATAATTTAAAGGAATATAATTTGCATAAAATGTAGGCTCAAAATGATCAAAGTATGGACTCGACTAAATTGAAGATAGGAGAGTCTTGACAATCTTGTGCTTGATCAAAATGGAGGTCTCCCGCTTCTTCGAACCCTATTCGGACGAACATACCGGAAAAAATGAACGAACAAGCAAAGAGAGCAAATAAATACTAAAAAATATTAAATAAACTCCAAATTAAATAATACCACTGCCATTAGTAAGGTCTTGAATTTACAAAAATTTAGAAACAAATTTCAATAAATTTGGAGTTATAACAGAGGAGAATGGAGCTTCCGAAGTTTGGTTTTGAAATAAATTGGGAAAATAAAAAGAAGAGAGAGAAAAGTCTCTCTGACATGCGGGCCTACCTGCACAGTGGTGCGGCGCATGGTGAACAGTGCGTGGACTGAGTCCATGTGCACGGCGCATTGGTCCATGGGAGTTTTAGCCCCACGGGGCCCACTGTCAGCCACTAGGGGGAGGTGAACCGGGAATTAAAAGAGCCTTTACTATTCATCGTGTCCACCGGTCATTCAAATGGAGCGGGAGTTAAAGCATTAATTAAACTGGTTAATCATTGATTTGCCTTAAACGCCGACAGTGATCCAGCTCATTAAGGCGCTACAGCGCCGGTCCAAACGATGCCCGACGGGCTCCCGTGAGTCGGCTCGGCTTCACACAAGTACCGAGGAGGCATGGCGGCACCGGGGAACGACAAAAACGGAATGCCCATAGCAAGGCGGTCCCGATGGTGGCGGTGGCGCGGCCGGAGGATCACCGAAGCGGCAGCGCGACAATAGGGGGCGGTGGCGGCGTTCGATCCAAATCCGACAACGGCGGTCCGGTGGCGCATTGCGAAAAATCAAGGGAGCACGGGCTAGAGGGGAGCTCAGGAGACTTACCAATCCAAAGAAGGGGCATGAGGTGGACTGTGGGGGGAGATCGACGGTGGGGAAGGAGGTGGCCGGAGTTGGAGGAGAAGGCCGGATGCGGCGGCTTCGGTGGACCAAAAGCGAAATGGCTTAGGGGGAATGCTTCCTGGGTTCCCAGGGCACGAGGTGACGGAGGTGGCGCGACGATTGCGTCGCCGGAGCGGCTAGATGGTGGCGGAGCGGCACGGTTGAAAAAGAGAGCGCGACGGTTCTTTGGTGGCACTTATCGGAGATGGGGGGAGGGGAGATGTGGGGGAGGCAAAGGGGGAGGATAGGGCCTCTTTATAGCCGGCGAGAAGGCGAGGGAGCTGTTGGTGCTCGGTGGAGCTTGCGCGGTCCCGAGGTGGCTTGGCATGGGCAAGCTCTGACGAGGATGCGACGGGACGGGGCGCTCGCAGATGCGACAGCGTGGGAAGGTTAGTGCGGCGATGACTTGGGCGACCAAAGTAGGTGGCATCGCAAGCGGTTGACAAGACGGGGCGGGAGCGGCTCTGGCATAAGCGTTAGTGAGCTCGCGCGCGCAGGGCCAAAGGCGGGTCGACGCCGACGTGATGACGACGAGGGTGAGGACTAGAAGGGCTCGGAGCAGGCAGGAGCAGCTGGGTGACGCGACGAGGCGAGCAGGCGAGCGGGTGGGCGGCGTAGGCGCGCGCGTACGTGGCGCAGTGCGCGCAGAGCGTGGATTAGATGGGATAGGGGCGAGGTGGTCGGGTGGGGAAGAAGGCAGGGGGGCTTGGGCCAAAAAGGGACATGGGCCGGGGAGGAGCGGGAGGGAAAAATGGGCCAGGCCCAGAGAGAGGAGATTTGAATTGAAAAGAGTTTCACAAATTTGAATCCGAGAATTTGAAATGAGGTTAAAGGCTAGAGAATTTTGAAAATACTTCGCTAATTGAATAAAGGTTGAACTCCAAATGACAAAAAGGGGATTACTATTGTCTGTCCGAAAATGGAGTGTTACAAGCTCCAAAACCTAAGTGGTGCTCTTTGGGATGAAAACACCTGCACTATCAGGCTTGAGCATGGACATTAGACTAGTCATGTTAAGATAATTTCTGTACTTTCATATCTATCAAACTGATTTTGCTATCATACCTAGTTTGAAATCTAATTTAATGTCTAGGATCACCGCGGTGATGCAGACTACTTGAACACTCCCCTTGAGCACTATCATGAGATGGCCACTATATTTGGGAATATCATGGCTATCGGAAAGTATGCAAATGGAGCAAATGATCCTATTGGTACAGATGTTAACGAAATATCCGATGAGGAAAGACCAAAGGCTCCCACAGGGGAATAAAGGTAAAAGAGCTGCTGGACATGGTAGTGTCGAAGAGGTGACAATGTCCGCCACATGTGGAGGTGACTCATCGCCAAGTAAACCACTGAAGAGGGCCAAGATATCCAATGATGAAGACTTGTATTCCTTCACGACCACTGGCATAGAAAGACTTGCTATGGCTATTGAGAAGGCGGGTACTGTAGATACTGATGTTCCTGAAGATCTTTGGGACAATATGACGGATCTCTTGGGATTTGAGGAAGCACATCTCACTCACTACTATGCTCATTTGTGTGAGAATGTTTCTCTTGCCCATGCATTCAACAAGTTAAGCTTCTTAAACAAGATTGTTTGGGTTGCTAAGTACATTAGTAACAATAATTTGTGAACTAGCAAGTTAGATTGTAGTAGGACTTATTTTGGTATCGAGGAGTAAACCTATGTATGTGGTTGTAAACCTATTTATATATGTAGTTGAAGTATGACTAGTGTGATAGTGCCTATATGTATGACCTTCTTTTGTATGCCAATGTTAAAAATCTCGTTGTCCTCGCTTGTTTAAGAAATATATGTCTCTGTTGCCATAATTCCTTTTTGTGTTTTGAGTCCTTTGTGATAGTGCTGAGATGTCTTGAGTCCTTCATAAACTACATCTTTCTATACTGCAGTCAACAATATATGCACTTTTGAAATAGCACTGGGACAGTATGTGTTAGTCCTTTATTTTGTTGCTGTAGCAGTGCAGCCATGAAGGTACTCTAGTCAGGCATTTTTTTTTGCAATTAGTTTAATGCTGCCAATAGACATTCAAAATATATTAAACAAAACAATTGAACAACTAGTCTTATGTATGCTCTTCATTTTAGGCACAAACTGCTTGTTCACTAGGTGGAAATCAGTCTTATGTATGCTCTCCAGGAAGTGGAAATCAGTCGAGTGAGAGGAGCAGAATGTGAATTCATTTGGAGTTTATATGAATTAGTTAAGAATTTACAAAGTTAAAAGCATTTTCCAGTGTAAAACTAATTTGGTTATGGATCAATTTCCAAAAACTATATTTTCTGGGACAATGAAATATTTGAAACCTATTTCAAAATAAAACTCACCTAAAAAAATTATCAAAATTGGTTTCACAAGATTTTGAGTTGAGATGAATTAGCTATGCATTTTTGAAGTTAATTGTATTTATCAGTGGAACAAATAATTCATTTCGGGATTTCCTAAAGTAATTAATACTTTTTGTACCGAGCGCTACGCTAGTCTCAGACGTTTTATTTCTTTTTCATTTATTTCCCGAATTTAAGCGTTATGACAGGTGGGGCCCGTAGTTATTGTTCGGACGGTCTAATCGGTCCAAGTCAACCCAACCAATTACTGTTTTAACTTCAAGCCCCTTAAGTTTGACTGGGCTAAAAACAAAGCAAATAAATTCCTAAAATTCTAAAAATTTTCAGAGGTGTTTCTCGGATGATATAGTACCCAAATAAAATTTATATCCTTACTATTCAAGATTTATTATTCTTATTTTAATTCATTAAAAGCAAGGACTTTTAGAACTTGGTTTGAATTTTTACATGGTTGAATTAGGTTCCAAAAAATTGGGGGAAAATGTTTATTCATGATAAATAATATAAGGTTTAAATAAATTATTTCACATGGATGATCACAAGTTTTTATTTTTGTTTTATGTTGAAGCTTCAATTTGAGTTGTAGGTTTAAAAAAGTCAAAATTTTCAAATACAATATTTTGTGCAAATGTTTCAGAAATGACATGCATGCTCACGAGATTAATTAAAGCTTAATTGCAAAATTCTGGAACATGAAAAACTTTTTAAATGAATAAAATAAACTTCAATTAAATTTAAAAATATTTTATTAAATCTATTCATGTTCCAAGGATTTTTATGTAATTTTCTTGAAATTTCAGAACTTTTTTTTTGAATTTTTCCCTCTTCTTTCTTTTCTTTTCTTTTCTTTCCTCTATTCTAGTATGGCAGAAGAGGGCTAGTTTTGCACAAAAAAAAAGATGAACAGAGGGCCAAAAATGCCAAAATTTCTGAAAATTGAGAGTTGGCTACTTGTTTACTACTTGAATTATGGCCAGCATTACTATTTGAAGGGTGAACTTATGACCTCTAGTGAGAGAATTACCATACCCGCTTTCATCCATCAAACCCAACACCAGCTTGAACCATCCAGAATCATCATATCCAACCAACCAAATAAAATCTTGTATCATCACATTTAACCAACCAAACACCCACTTGTACCATCCTATTCAACTTCATCCCATCCATCTTGTATCATCTCATTCCATCCAACTTCGTTCACCCATCCAAACGCAACCTAAGTATATGAACTACTCCACTCTCCAATGTAGTACTCCTACCGGCGTATCCTTTAAAGAATTGTTGTGTTGGTCATATATTTTTTCCCGAAAGAAAATCTTTTGCTACTACTAACGCTATCAAAGCTTGGGCGTACTTGCTCTTTCTAGGAGTAACTGAATGAATGCCTATATAGGTTGTGTGCAAACCGAGAGGAAACTTGTATGGTTTCTTTCTCCTGAAAATACTGCAAGTTCATGCAACAAGAAACAGTTTGCCTTTAAATACGGACAGTAGCTTTCATGGTAGTTGGATGTACTGAATGGATCTTTCATTGTTTCCTTTAAGCCGGCTCAGTTGTGTCTCGCGTTTGCATACATGAAGCGGTTGCGCTCGTAGGTCCATGTAGCAGCAAGTTTTTTCTTGTGATATATAGATCCTTTTTTACATAGAGGACTTCGAGAAAACTCGTCTTATATTATATATACTAACTCGTCTTATATTATATATACTAAGAAATTCATGTATCTTTACCCAACGTCTGATAACTTATTCTGATGATATTTAGTTTGGTTCCACAAACATATGTACTTCATGCAGTTAATACGCGCAAAAAAAAAATCATTCTGAGTGTTTCTTGTTCTTCGTATACATATTACATAGATATCTACTACTGGATTCCGGCTCTTTGCCGAGTGCCTCGAGCACTCGCAAACGCTCTTTGCACTTTCGGCAAACACTTTGCCGAGTCGCGACACTCGCAACAAAGGCACTTTCGGAAAAAAATTTATCGGCAAAGCAATCTTTGCCGAAAGTGCCTTTAATCGCACTTTCGGTAAAGGCTTTCTTAGAGTGCCGAGTCAAGACTCGGCAAAGAAAAGGCCCATCCGGCGCCGCCCCGTTGATGACCACTTTGCCGAAAGTGCCAACCCGTCTGCACTTTCGGCATGATTTTTTAAATTTTTTTAAAAATTCTTTCTTGAGTGCCATGGTCATGGCATTTCGGCAAAATTTGAAAACCTGGCTTTCGGCGCCATATTCCCGCTCGAAAGTGCCATGACCATGGCACTTCGGCAAGGGTCCTTTTAGAGTGTTGCACTCGGCAAAGTGACCCAAAACTGCTTTTTATTTATTTTTACATTCCATCACGACAAACAAATCCATCCAAACATATATCACATCCATCACATATATATCTCATCCATCACATATTTATCACATCCATCACATATATCACATATATAACAATAAGTGCTCAAGTCCATCCAAACAAATCCACAAGTTCATCACAAGTATATCACAAGTCCATCACCAAGTGAACAACAAATGAAAATACAACTAGCATTCATCTCAAGGTGGCCACTTGATCGTGGTGAAGGAAAAGCTCCATCATTCGGAGGCGCATGAGGTGGATTATTCAACCCGCCGATTGAGGCCGCACAAAGGAGAAGAGATTGCATGTGAGACAAGATTACATTAGATACCTAATCTAGGAAGGTATAGGTCATACAAGCAAAGCACAAGCGAAAGCAAAAACTTTCATACTCACGGGAGTAGGCTGCATGCTGCAGGACGCGGAGGCGAGGTGGAGCCAACACCCACCGCACAAATAAGCCAGTATGTTGCCCAAGACCTTGTAGGAACTCCGTAATGTCCGCCACCTCTGCGTCTGGGCTCGCTTGCTCGGCTTTGCTCGGCCTCAACTGGCCGACATCCTCTGCTGCTCGGCCTCCGGCTCGACGTTGCCTCATTTCTTGTTCCAAAAGACTGCAATATTTCACTCCAATGTTTGATAATGCAAAGCTAATAAATGTGTGTAAAGATCAATGTACGACGAGTAAAACAGAATAACCTCGAGTCGTCGACCCGGTCTTTGTCAATGATGCTGCCGTGGGCGTATGGTGGTCGGGTCTCGCCGTGCTCGTGCTCGGATCTGGGAGAGAGATGGAGTAGAGGCGTGTCGATGAGGCTGCCGCCAAGCCGTAACCGCCCATGCTTCTTGCCTTGTCCCACCCTCATGACGATCTCTCCATCAATGTCCCGGTGCTCGGATCATGCTCGCCCATGGGTCGACCTTGCCGCCGACGTGTACTCACCGATGCGGGTGTGGGCGCCGGGTTCGTGTACGCTGGGCGGGTCCTCCAGTTGAAGGAGACGCGGACGTCGCTTTGCCCTTGTGGGCCATACACCATGCCCGAAGTCCGAGCAAGGTGGCCACTATGTGACGCCGATCGCGAGAAAGACAAAGAAGATAATTAGAAATCGTGCGAATTGAGCGTCACAATAGATAAATGAATTCGTGTACCCATGCTTGTTTGTATGCGAGAGGTCATGCGGTCGCTTTGATGGTGTCTTTGGACCTTGCATCATCAAACGACGGTCCGGGCATCACTTTGTGCATCCGAAGATACTCTGCGTGAACCACTTGTCCACGATCATCGCCCAAAGACTCGGGATACGATTGGCACCACCAGGAATCATCTACACGCCATCAAGTATTTGACATATAAGAAGATCAAATTAAACGTGCTTAATCTCAAAACGAATCAATATTAATATTCTTCATCTACCTCAAGGTCTTGGTCCCGGTCGACGTCATGTTTCTTGCGTCTTTCTTGGTGACCTTCTCTCCAAGCTTCGACCCGTGGTAGGTTACGATGGCCTGGATGCACACCTCGTGATGCATGTCGGTGATGAGTTTTTTACAAGCTTTGGTAGCCACCTGGTCCGCCCTGGCCTCAAATCCCTCACCGCATCTGAAATAAGTCTGCATACAAACGCGATGTATCCATTCATTATTTCAAGAAAAGTCCAATGAATGCGATGTATTGAGCAATGTTGTGCGAGGAAGACTTACCCAAAACTCCGCCTTCACCCGCGCCGCCTTGTTGGGGTACTCCGACGGGCCGAAGCGTAGTGGTCAAACGAGTAGGCGGCTCCGCCTTCCCACAGACGTGACAATGCCGGGTAGTGTTGCTCGCACGAAGACCCAGATGCCATTGGCGGGCGCGCTACCACCGACACAACCACCCGCCTCTGCACAAGTGATTAAGAAAAATTATTAGTTTCTCTTTTTTCAACATATCATATGAGTAGTGGTGACAACATCTAAAGTTACTTACTTTTGCCCTTCGGGGCGAATCACTGGGCGTCGGTCAGGATGCGGAACTCGAGGGAGGCTCATGGGACCTCGCAAGTAGACACTCGAAGAGGAAGAGGAGGAAGCGGAACCCGTGCCTACCGCCTCCTCGCCGTCCTCGTCGCCCTCCTCCTCGCCTGTCTGCACGAATCCGCCTCCTCGGCCAACTCGTCCCACGGCGCCACCTCCTCCTCCTCCTCCTCCAAAGACGCCTCACGCTGGGCGTGGGAGGAGACGGCCTCCTGCGGCCGCGGTCCTCCTCCTCCTCCCGTCCAGACCCTCCACCTCCTCCTCCGCAAATGCATGGTCTCGGTAAAGCGAGACACGTCCCACGACGGCCGCCCGCCATCTTTGTTCACTCACCGCAATTAAAAAGAATAAGCAAGACGTAATTAGAAATAGATGCAAAATGAACAAAACATAATTACAAAAAACATAGTAATACATGTATTAGAAATAGATGCAAAATGAACAAAACATAATTATAAAAAACATAGTATTACATGTATTAGAAATAATCTTCATGATTGGGATTAGTCGGATCATAGGTCTCGCCATCACTATCAACATTGTCCAAATCATCAACACTATCCGAAGGAGGAATGTTGTCTTCATTGTCATTGCCTAAACGTAATCGCCAAGCATTTGTAAGTCCTTCACGATCGCACCTCATCTCCAGCGTCCTCGTCATCAACCCTTTCATTGTCTACTTCCATTCCTATCGCTCCTGTTAAGTCTATCTCAAACCTCCTTGTAGCCCTCTTCTTGAAAGAACTCTCCATCATATGTGTTTGGGTTGAAGTTGTAATCTTCATCGTTTGGGGACGAGATAGTTTACGTGTGGCGATACCTTGTGCACAATAGCCCAACTCTTAAGATGCTCTTTGTCTTGGCACGCGATGGCGATAATAAACCCGACTACTGTTGAGCCACAATGTAGACATCTTTTCCTCGATAGATTTTATCTGTCGAATCTCGACTAGCCCAAGCTTAGGGTTCGCCTCGTTACTCGTGATAAAACCAAAGGCATTTGAATATGACAGATTAAGAGGTTTGGAACCATAAAATAGAAGTTCGAGATTTCTTCAATTCTTCCATAATAGTCGAGGCCATCGGTCTTGGCGTAAAAACTCCATTGCTTGTGGTTTTTCGATTGGGCGACTACGCTCAGAGCTTGTCAGTGTGAAAACGATATCCATTCACGCCATAACCGGTAAATGACTTGACCCTAACGACACGTACCGCTTGCAACTTTGTCTCAACTCGTCACTTATAGACGATCGGTTTGGGCTCGCAAGCTCAAGCGATAGATCGTTATATTATTCAACGTCACGATCAACTTGGAATGTCGAACTAAGCACGAGCTAAATTGACAAGACCTTCGCTTGAACCAAGAAATGAAATCGGGGCTCCTCGTCCCGCACTCGTGAAAGAAGGGTATCGGTTTCTGCGGGTAGGATCCTTGATTCATGCCAGATTGACGAAGAAATTCCTGCACCAACGAGAAACAAGGGGTTGGACGAAGAAACAAGGAGTGATGGCAGATTGAAACAAGTTCGTTGAGAACTTACCCAATGAACTAATTGCACCTCGACAAGGTTGGTGAACACATATAGCATGATATCGCGCCACTCTTCATTTTTCAATTGCTTAGTGGTCGATGCACTTGCGCTCCGAGTTGCCCTTGGAAAAGGCCGAGGTTCGATTCATTTTCGCCAAAGATTGTAACGAGGGGTGGATTATAAACGCTAGGAAGGTTCTCGGTGTAGTATTTCTCTGTGAAGTTTGACACCTCCTCGTAATGTATGCCTCTGCAATGGAAGCCTCAATTTTGGCTTTATTTCTACATTTTTTGCGAAGAGTCTTGAGACATCTCTCGATTGATAGCACCAACGGCTCGCAAGGGCCCCCATACGTGCCTCATACGGAGGTGCACAATCAAATGTTTGATCGCCAAGAAAAAGCCGGTGGAAAGATCTTCTCCAACTTACAGAGCAACACGGGTGCCACTTTTTCCAAGTCATCAATGACGGTCCGAGATAGCTCCTTGGCACAAAGTCGGAAGAAATAGCTCAACTCTGCAAAGACTTGCGGACATGCTCGAGGACATAGCCTCGAACCATTGCCTAAGAAGCCGCCAATCCATATGTGGTAGTCATGACTCTTCATCCCGTTGATTCGCAGAGTGCCTAAGTTCACTCCCTCTTGATTCATTTGCATACCCATCGTGGAACATTAGCGTCTGGATCCATTCAAGTACTTCCTCCTTTGGTCCTTTTTCAAGACGAATTGCCTTAGGCCTTCTCCATGTCTTGCCGCGACTAGGAGGTCATCTCTTGATTTGGTCTATCGCATAACGTTGCTGTGTCCACTCTAGCCTTAGGGTTGTCCTTAGACTTTTCGGTGTCCATGAGTGTTGCCCAAAGTGCCTCGGCGACATTCTTTTCAATGTGCATTACATCAATGTTATGTGGCGGAAGAAGGTCATCGAAATAGGGAGCCTCGTCAAGCCCGACTTATGAGTCCACATATGTTGCTCACCATATCCCACAAAACCACCTTCTTGATTGGGCACGAGAGCATCTATGTGAGCATGAACCTCGGCACTACCATCATCCATGGTGCATGGTCCATCACTCGACACCTTTCAGAAAGTTCTTGATGTCTTATGCGAATGGATGGTCAAGAGGAGGAATTGACGATGTCTGTCGAACGAGCAGTACTTGCCACCCTTGTGCAACCAAATGAACCTCACACCTTCCTTGCATATTGGGCATGGGAACTTCCGTGAACACACCAGTATGAGAATAACCCATACGCCAGAAGTCATGCGAGGAGTAGTGGTACCAAACGTGCATTTTGAAGCTTGTCTTTGTAGCTCGATCGTATGTCCATACCCCTTCGCCTCAAGCACGGACCAATTCATCAAACACGGCTCCATGAACACACCCATATTACTCCCCGGGTGTCAGGAATTATCAACGACAAGAATACGTTATGTCGTTGAAAGGAGACGCCGGGGAGATTGAGGGGATAACGAACACGGGCCAACATGTGTATGGGGCACCATCACCCATAAGGATTGAACCCATCCGTTGCTAGCGCCGACACGCATATTGCGAGCCTCATCCGCTTTCTCACGATGTTTGTCATCAAAGCGGGTCCATGCTTCACCATCGGATGGATGTACCATCTTGTCGATTGTACCGCTTGCCATTTTTGTGCCATGTCATCTGCTTGCATGGATTCCTCGGTCATGTATAGCCGTTGGATCCTCGGTAGGAACGGAAGGTACCGTAGGATTTTCACGGGGATCGATGTCGCCTCTTCCGCCATCACGAGTCTACCTCCAGTACGGAGGATTTACACTTTGGACGATGCTTTGCATCCTTGTGTTCTTTCCAAAATAGGACGCACCCTTCAACAAGCATGTATCTGCTCATACGGCATCTTAAGTGCACGAAGGAGTTTACGTGACTTCGTACATGCTCTTTGGCGAGAATGTGGCCCTCCGGGCGTGGTGCCAATCACGGCCAACATCTTATCGAAGCCTTCTCGACTCAGTTTAACTCGACTTCAACCCCATTAAGCGTCCAATGGCATCCAGTTGAGACACCGCTGACCGATCGTGAAGGGGTTTACGTCTTGAGTCCATCATGTCGTAGAAACGCTTTGTCTTGGTGCCTCCATTTCCTCCTTCTCACGTCCCTCATCGAACTATCCTTGGTGAAAGTCATCTAACATGTCTGCTACCCCATCGATCATAAGCCTCGACGCGTGGTCTCACCACCTCCTCTCTCATACGATGGGCTTCACCATGGTGGACCCACCGTGTAGTCCCCAGAAATCCATTCTTCAAAAGATGTTTACCCATGTCCACCTTGTTTACCCTTCTCCTGTTTCCACATTTCTCAGCAGGACACAAAACTAGACAATGTCCTTTAGCGGCCTTGCCAAATGCACTTCAAGAAAGCATCGGTCTTGTTCATCCATTCCGTGGTGTAATCACTCGACTTCTCGGCCGTGTACATCCACTCACGGTCCTCCATCCTCTAACATATATAGCGGCGAGTAATATAAACATCAATTGCATCTACACGACGCTCCTACTATCTAATAGGTGAGGATAGGTCCTAATCCACGCGAGATCCGTAGATGAGGTTAGTTTCCATGCTCTACTCCTATTCGAGACATAATTTGGCTGAAGACCTCCCATTTCTCCAAATACACGTCTGCCAGGAGAGTGTGTATCAGGAGAACAACAGGAGATGATGCCAAACTCGTCTCGGATCGGAGCGAACCATGGAAACTAACCCCACCCACGATCCGCTGTCGTCAAAAACGTGGACAATTCAAAGCATTCACGGTTTTAGATATGGAAATATCTGCATATTTCCAACCGTATCTCTTTCGAACGGGAGACGCCTAACTGGGTTACGTGATCTACGACCATGATACGGAAAGAGGGGTTATACCTAGGGTGGCGGTGGAGTCAGGCTAGCTCCGACTGGCTCTTCTCTGCAAAAAAAGAAACATAAAACTGTCAATACAAAATTGATCGTGCTTCAGAGGTGTTCTACTGTTCTTTGAATCATACCCTACGGATGCTAAATCATTTCGTTGTAACACCCAACCATATCAAATTACCACACACAAAAAACACATGCCTAACCCACAGCAATCCAATTAAACTGGTACTAGTATTCTTACGGTATTAAGATCTTTGATCTGGCCCAAAACCACAACCATCCAGATACGCGAATCCTAATCGCAAGCAGTCGTCACATGCTACGGAATCACCCAAACGCTAGTTCACGCTGAGTCGATAAATCAACAAAATCATTGGCCTAGGATCCCAGACGTCGATGCTCTAGCACATCATCCGTTATACCAGAACAACAGTACAATGAAAGGGACCGCAAAGATGATCCGAAATTCTCGGTTCATACAAAGTCGAGTCGGTAGCTCTGTGAGCCCATAGCGGATATCAAGTTAAGATAAGGAGAACGAGCCAATATCTTTGGAAGGCAGGAATGCTCCTTATATACTTTAGGGTTAAAAGAACCTCGGAATATTAGTGATTTTCGCAATGTTTGAACCTTGAACCAATTCTTACAAGTTAACCCAAAAGCATTCTGTCTAATTCACTATCAAGCTTGTTAAATATAGAAAGCAAGCAATCATCGGATAGACAACGATATAGTTTCCAAAGTCGTCATCCATTGTATCTCTTTCCAAATTTTCACTAAAATTGACAGACTCTTGAGTTAGTTAGAAGATGAAAGGTTTAGAGGGTATCCACAAGATCCACAAATGCCAATAGACATGTAATTATTGTCAAGAACTCATGCGCATACAAAAAGGAAAAGACTTACAAAAATACCCAAAGTTTTCATGTAGAAGGCATATAGCATTCAAAAGATAGTATTAGGTTGGAAAAATGGTGGAACAATCAAGTCGGCCTTAGTCATTAATAATAAGAACAATGCTACATTAAGTCATCGAGCGATAAAAAAGCTAGTCTTTCATCAATACACAAAGAATTGGAATAAGCTTATGTTATGCAAATTGAGTATTGTGCTTACTATTGCATTAAGAGCATTGTTCAATCCATCACATGTATCATAAATCAAATAGAGGATATCATGCAATTTTGATTACATGGAATAAGGATAAATGGAGTTACCAACCTCTCCACTAATCAAACAATAAAGTCTGCTTTTGATAGCCTCTTGAAGATATATGACTGTGATCTAAGAAAATATAGTCGAAACTTGTGTACATACACTTACAAATGGAGTGCTTCTCCACCCACAACCATATAAGTGATATAATGTAACTTGTGTACAAATGGAATGCTTCTCCACCCACAACCACAACCATATAATGTATATCTGTAACTTGTGTACAAATGGAATGCTTCTCCATCCACAACCAAGAACCACATAATTCATAGTTTTAAATGTACATTGCACAACAAAAATAGAGTCAAGTTCAAGACATTAGTTATAATGTTGCATAGCCAAATTCATAACACAAAGCATTAGTTATAATGTTGCATAGCAAAATTCATAACACAGTTGGCGGGAGGACTTCTTGCCTTGGGGGCTCTGGGCTGGGGGCTCGGGCGAGGCTCGCGCCACCGGGAGAGCTTCGAGCAGGCGCTCGCCACGGGAGAGCTTCGAGGCGAGGTGTTCGCCCACGGGAGAGCTTCGAGAGGCGGCGCTTCAGGCCGGGAGAGCACTGAGCCGGGCAAGACGCCTGAGGAGCGCCGAGCGAGGAGATCGCCCGCGGCGCCGAGCGAGGACTCCGCCGGAAGGGGAGCGCCAGCCAGCCAGCCAGCCGTGGCGGAGGCCTTGGCCGTGTGTGTGGAAGCCATGTGTGTGTGGGTGGGGGTAGTGTTGAGAGTCGTGTGTCTTGGGTGGTGGGCGTGGGGTTTAAATCCCCTCTTAGAGTGCCCCGATCGGCACTCGGCAAGAGGGTTTTAAAATTTCAAAATTCTTTGCGAGTGTCAAAAATGACACTCGGCAAAGATCTACTTTAGAGTGTCACACTCGGCAAAAGGCTCCTTCTTAGAGTGTTATTTCCTGACACTCGGCAAACTATATTTTTTTTTCCACTTTTGACCTCCAAACTTTTTCTGTAGTCCTCATACAATACCTGGTACTCCATGTTCCAATGTGGCATATTTCTCGGACTTGTTCTATATTTCTTTAATTTATTTCAATTAATTAAATTTTCTTGGATAATTCAAATTATAACTGCTAGTCATTCGAATAATGGAAAAAAATGAATGGAAAAATGATATTCATGTTATTTAGTATAATGTGAGGCCGTAACCAGGAACAGACCACCAATTTCGAACATCTTGTTCACGAAACATGACCACGAACTTGCGGTCGAGTTGTTTTTAAATTGTATAAAAAGCAAGCGAAGTCGAAAATCATGAAACTTGTCAAGATGTCATGATATCATATGTGGAAGGCTGTGATAAAAATTTGAGAAGGTTTAGCGCAAGTTGTCACGTCTGATGCTTGCAAGCGAAGAATCTCAGAAAGAAGTTGTCATGTATTCTTACATTTTTCTAAGGTTTGCAAGCATAAATGCGTGACAACTTAACCGTTAAAATTTAAAAAAAAATGAAGTGGAATAAAAGTTCTTGAGAAGTGTCGGGAGGCTAACAAAGCTCTTTCTTGCAGTGTCCTTTTGGACACTTTCGGCAAAGGGTTCTGCTGACTGCCGTGGATTAGCAGTGGTGCCCTTTGCCTGTGTTCTTGTTTGCGAGTGCGGGCACTCGGCAAACCATATCTTCTTAGAGTGTAATTGTTTTGAGAGTGCTCGGCACTCGGCAAAGCTCTCTTCTTAGAGTGCGGATGTTTGCCGAGTTCTTTATCTCGGCACTTTCGGCAAATAGCCTCTTCTTAGAGTGCAGATAAAAGCACTTTCGGCAAAGTATGGGACACTCGGCAAAGAAGCCGTCTCCGGTAGTCTGCCGCAAAGACAGTTCTAGAAGTAAAACCCTCGCGCACAAAGCTGATCAGTAAGAGCATCTACAATAGTTTGTTTCTTAGCTTGTTACTAAGAAAAGAGAGAGTACTCAATCTAATAAAAAAAAACAAGCATTCTAATGGATTGTTTCTTAAACTTGTATCTAAGACTTTAATTGCTACAAGTGTGTATGATTCTTGATGATCAACAATAGGGTACAACTTTGTGGCCTATATGTTTTGGCTCATTTATCATATCATCTGCGGGAAGCTAAGAAGGCGAAATTTGCACAAGATCCGGTAGGTTTTTGTTGGTAGGCGATGGGACCCTAAAATGAGTGTTTATGTAACAACTAAGTCTCCAATAGAGTTTTTGTTGTTTCTTATGTCTTGGTATTAACAATCTGATAGTTTATTCATGTAGAAACAGTTTCACCTTCTCTTCTCATCTTCTCTTCTCCATATCATCTAAAAGCTGATGTGACGACCTCTTAGTAACAGCTGAGGTGGATTGTTGTAGATGCTCTAAAACAGCTAGGGGATAAAGCAACAACCTACAGATATATGTTCTGTTTGAGATTAGTTACTACAAACTTTCGGAGAATCAGATGCTATTATGCTAGGCCGGTTGTACATCAACTTTGCTTTGCATGAAAAAGCTGCCAAAATGTGCTTTCCGTTGGGTGAGGCTTTAATAGAGGGGTTTATCGTGTAGGTAAAGGGAATTAATTGATGTGCAAGTACTCCGTCGTGAGGCACTGCACTTGCACATGCCATGATTGTAGAATTGCTTCTAGCATGCGTCATGACTTTTTCCCTGCTGCTTGTCTTCCCAGCTAGAAACCAAACTCTTTGGCATCCGCATTGGTTGTTGTACACAAGCTAGGAGTAGCATGGCCTACTTGAAGCTCGAATTAACAGCTCATATAATTAATTATGTTTGCATGCATTATTGATGTGTACCCACTGAATAGCTAGCTTAGCTGGGTTGAAAAGATTACTGCTCCGTTTGTGAAGTAACATCTAATTAGCTTAGATTATGACCTTTTGACGATACAGCTGTTGGTGTTGTTTTAATGTGGCAAATCTAGATGCTTTTCTGCATTTCTTAGTTGTCAGAGTTGGAAATATATATATATCTGACATGCATATTATGGTGAGAACTGTCTATGTTCGGTTGGTGGTGTAACATGCATGTCAGCACTATTATCCTTCTTTTCAAGTGTTCTTCTTATAAATACCAATTCTAAATATTAATTTGGATGGAAATGCACACCGACGAGTTGACCTGCATGCTTCCTTCACACTCTTCTCATCGGCGTGTGCTCCATTTTCGCGGACTGTGCTGCTACATGGTCACACGTCAATGCATGCATGCTCGTCGACTGCAAACCAAGCATGCCGTTTGTTCCGTTGGCAGGAAAGCAATCAGGGCTGATTTGAAAGCAAGCCAAACCACCCATTTATTGCCCTTGTTTCGTGCACGGCTTCTTACGTACGTTCAACTCTCCAGCTCTATCTGGTTGCTTGGATCACCTGCATTAGAAATTAGTTTTCAGAAAACAAGTTTTAGGAGGATTTTTAGGAAAACAGGTTTTAAGTTGATACTCAGTTATGGTGAGTCTATAGATTACTTTATTTTGATCAGAAAAACTAAAACAAGTTTTCATCTATACAATGTTTGGTGAGGAACTGAGCATTGCTCAGTTGGCGTGGGGACCGACGTGCCACCCAGCCCACCCGCACTCGAGCGTCCAGGACTGCCTACTGTAGCTAGTTTCACTAATTGAAATCGGGGGAGATAAGCACCCCTTTAATAAAAAGAAACAATGTTTGGTTGAGATTTACATCAAAATAATTTTTTAGGGAGAATGCTAAATTATATGGTCATGTTCCGGTGAGATAGCAATTCAACTAGCATGTCATTGGATCATCCATTGTCTCTACCATCGGATCAAGTCCTTGCCAACCGTCTGATGCAACAATTTCTTAATATACATCATTCACCATTCTCTACCACTCACCGTCCCGACACACACCCTCCCATCCTCTCTTTCTTACTTTCACCCAGGGATGGCGATTGTACCTGATTACTCGCGTGCCTGCGGATAAATACCCTAATGGAGCTGGACATGAGTTGTTTTCTCTGCCCATGGGCATAAAAATGGAAAAAAACTCTTTGTCCGTCGAATTAGCAGTCTGAGCATGGGTGAGCTCCACCGTGCAGTTTACTTGGTTATCCGTGACATACACTAACATGTGGGCCACAGTCAACATAGACTCAACACTCACTCATTAGTCACTCCCCACTGTTCCCAGGTCCCAACTCCCAGCCGCAAGCCACCCCACCAACACGCACGCTAAGCCCTCATCCTCCTCCCGGCCGGCCACCGCCTCCCGCCCTGCCGCCGCTCCTCTTCATGCTTAGCCGTCGCCCCTCATCACACCCGACCGCCACCACTCTCGGACTCAAGCAACCTCCAGAATCCAGATCCAGATCCGCCCCTGTCTAGGTCCCGGCCGACCGTTGCCCCCGTCCTCCTCCCGGTCACCGCCCCTCGGTCGCCTGCTCCCGCCCGACCTCCTCCTCAATGTCGGCCCGACTTCCTCCTCCCGTCCAGCACCTGTACCTAGCCATCTCCTCAACGCCCGGCCAACCTTCTCTACTGAACCGAGGTAGCTGCTGTGGAGATTCAATCCTTCCTCTTGAATCCCTCCCTACTGCTAGTAGAGATTCAATTTTGTTTGGATTCCCTCCATATACAATCCCATATCGCTAACACTGATGAACGAGCAGTTTCGAGATTTTTTTGTGGGTTTGTAGATAAAATTGTACTTGCTAATCATTCTCATTATATGCCCTGCTTAATTTTTCTGAACAGTTCTGCAAGTTATGTTTCAGGCTCAACACCTGACAAGGATTCATCACAAGAATTTGTTTCCTTGATCGGCTACTACAAGGACAAAAATCATTTGGCCCTTGTTTACGAGTACATGCCTGAAGGGAACCTGGGGAAC
The DNA here is from genome assembly GCA_036346405.1 of Phyllostachys edulis. Classification (NCBI taxonomy): domain Eukaryota; kingdom Viridiplantae; phylum Streptophyta; class Magnoliopsida; order Poales; family Poaceae; genus Phyllostachys; species Phyllostachys edulis. Next base: position 42,877,201 of record CM070564.1, read on the forward strand.
CTGCAGGATCATCTGAGAGGTTGTTCATCTCAGCTATTCCAACATAGATGCTTGTATCAATTAATCCAAAAATTTTAGGTGTCCTAGATTAGATCAGCTGTGTGCTATATCCTGAAATTCAGATTGTGTGCTATATCCTGAAATTCAGATTACAGAGGAATACTACATTTTCTCAAAGGTGAACTGCATAGAGCCTAAAGCAGCCGTGGTTACTAACTGCGTAGATGCATATTTATGTTAGAAGGTATCAAGTCCATGAATTTCTCCAAATTTTTTTTGAACTAACTATGTTCAATTTCTGTTGACACGGCAAGCTAGTTCTACTAGTAAATAACTCACTTGGGAGCAACGTCTTCAGATCTCCCTTGATGCTGCACAAGGTTAGGAGGACCTAACCATTTACTGGTTTCTGAGATTTCCTTTATGCCTGTAGATCGTTACAAAAATTAGTATTTGCTTTATCGCAGGTCTGTTCAGAAGCAAGGGCTGTAACTTGAAGAAGAACAGAAAAATCCTCCTACTTTCCTCGTCACTTGTTCTGCAGTGGATGCACTGTATGCTGAACTGACGAGTATTTGGATTAGCTGCCGTATAAACACCTCTTGTTTCTCACAAGTGGATGCTCAGTTGAGTATGCCTCTCCTTTTGTTCTTTTGGTTCATTAGTTGACAAATTGACATGTATTGTTCGTGGGTACACGGACATGCCTGTGGACAACGGGTATGAGCGATGTTCTTCACCCGTCGTCTTTCGCAAGCATGCTCGTGAGGGAAATTGGGATTGCAGGCATAGGTATAGACGAGCACTATCCGTGTCCGCCGCGCCCGATTGCCATCCCTACTTTCACCGTTCCATGCCACCATCAGCCTCTAGCATGATTCCACCTCGCATCCACTACATCCACATCAAAACCACTGCCCCCCAAAAACACATGACTCCGGCGAACTCCTGTGGAGCATGCCCTCATCGGCTCCGATTGAGCCACCGCGCCAGCTGTCTCGACTATGACCCCGACGATGACCACACCTTTGCTTCCCTTGGGCAGCCGCCGCTATTGACACCGCGCCGGTGTGTTCCGTCACTACTACAGAAGCCTCATCACGAGCGGTTGGGCCGTCATCACGTATGGTTTTGAACCGTCTATATTTGTTGATGCGTGATATGAGCGATTATCCTGGCGGTTCAAAACCGTCGCGATCGCACTATCCTGAGCGGTCTTTTGTTGAAACCGTGCAGTGAAGGCTATTATCACGCAGCGGTTTTCATCAAAACCGTGCGTGATCGATAATATCACAAGCGGTTTAATTTACAAATAAATGCGTGATGACATTTTCCTGAGCGGTTCTTGTTGAACCGTGCATGATGAATTTCCTGAGCGGTTCTTGTTGAACCGTCTGTGATAGCCTTTTCGTGGCAAAAAAAAAACAGCAGTTTGCTAAAACTTGGAGGCCGTTTAGAGGCCCTAAACGACCTTTTTTTGGGGTTTTCACTTTTTGAGACCTTGCGAAGAGAATTTGACCTTGACTTATGGATTTTCGGATTGAGCTTTTCGTTAGCTTTCCAGAGCCAAAAACGTCATAATCGGAGTTAAGTATGCAAAAGTTATGATGATTTTACCGAGCGGTGCGCGATCTACCATCTATATTTTTGCCCAAACCAAATAACTCAACATGAACTACACACATCACGGTAGCATCACCCACATCACGGTAGCATCAACTCGGTAATCCACATCACAAAGCAAGGGGGAGTAGAGAGTGAGGTCGTGGGAGGCCGGGGGCGGCGGCAAGTGGAGGCCGAGGCGGCGAGGTCGTGGGAGGCCGGTGGCGGCGAGGTCGAGGCGAGGTGGAGGAGGCCGGGGTGATGGTTCGGATGAGGCCGTGACGATGAGGCCGGGACGAGTTGGAGGAGGCCGGCGACAAGCTCGGCGGAGGCCGGCAAAAAGTGTGAGGAGTAAAGCAGCGAGAGAGAGATGGAGGTATGAGTGTGAGGAGGAGAGACCGAGAGGAGGAGATGGAGGTTATATAAAGCGAGTTTGGCACCGCCCATTATGTTCAAATTTTCGTTTCCGCCCAACAATCGAGCGGTTCTTGTTAAGAACCGTGCGTGATAGCACCTATCCTGAGCGGTTTTTAATAGAACCGTCTGTGATCATCCTGACGGTTCTATTAAAGAACCGCATGACATAGGGCCTCGAGAGCGCGGCTTGGCGGCGTGGCGGTCTTGGCGAGAGGATAGCGAGATATCACAAGCGGTTCTTAATTAGAACCGTGCAGCGATAACTAATTATCTAAGCGGTTCTTATTGAGAACCGTCGTGTATATCGCTCCGAGCGGTTCTTATTGAGAACCGTCACGTGATTATTTGGATATCACGAGCGGTTTGTGAATAGAAGCATGCGTGATAATTCCTAAGCAGTTCTATTAATGAAATGCAGTGATAAATAACTATCACGAGCGGTTCTAAATAAAATATGCGTGATAAATTTGGCGAGCGGTAGTAGATTCGAACAGACCCAACGAGCGGTTCCAAAGGAACCGTCTGTGATGGGGCGTCTACTATAGCCTGTTTTGTAGTAGTGCGTTGAGCGCAAGCATCTTGACGACGTTGCCACAATCCGCTTGGTACGCGTCGAGCACATCACAACAGTTCACATTCCCTTGACGATGGCCACGATCGTCTGGTCGACGGCGAGCTTGCCGTTGCCGCCGCCCCATCGCAGCGCCTCCATGAGGAAGGAGAGCGTGGGCACATCGTGCAGTCCGTTCGATCGCCGCCCACGGAGTAGAAGGCGCACCGCCACTCAGGGGCGGAGCCAATTGGGCCCACCCGATGTCACAGGACACCGGGTCCCTCAAAAAAATACCAGATATTATCATGTAAATACTATGTGTGCACCCCTAGCCTAAAAGTTGTGCACCCCGATTCAGCCCAACCTCCGATCTCTTGCAGTCTTTTGCCGCATAAATTACTATTTAGTACAGTGTTGCTTGAAAAATATATACGCTGTTATATGTATGGTGAAGTGGTGAACTCCGGTCATTTTCGTTATAGTTCCGCCCCTGGAACGGGAGAATATATAGCGATGAGAAAGCTGTTGAGAATGAGAAGAGCATAAATTCATTTTGAGAAAAACGACGTTCACTAGTTTTTGGTATAAAACTCGGAATTCTAGTTTCACAGAAAACACATTTTCGTTATCCATGGAGTTAGTCGCATTATCCAAACAAAGTTTTCGCTAAACCCACTTTAACTAAATCTGTTTTCACAAAATGCGATCGAGATCCAAACAACCCCTACGAGTCGCATTGCATTTCAGCTTGTTCTATATAAGCGCTGCAAGTGGCACATCACTCCATTTGCTCATGCTTTAAACTCTATCAAGGAAAGAATAAAACAAAGAACTATAGGATTTGCAAACTAGTTAAAGTCAACCTTGAGATACAAAGGGCGTGAGCGTGAATTGAGGGTGAAGCAACAGAGACTCTGGTTGCCGGGGCGCAGCGATATAGCTGGCCATCACCTGGGGTGTGCAGACCGAAATCCATGCGAAAATTACACCGCCCGTTGCACGGTCGCGAGGCGTTGACACGAGCCCGCAGGCCGCTCGCCGTGCGTTGCTACTTGCAATTCACGTACGCCGAGGAGAGGAGATGAGATCGTTAAACGGTTGAACTACAGCCTACGTCAGTTCCATGGCATGAACTGCACACGCAAACTCCCATGCAAATGTGAAGATATCCACCCGCCGTCGATTGGTGCACCATCCTCCACATTGGAATTTTTTACTGTTTTAACCCTATAACAACGATTAATTTCAAAAATAGCCCCTATTTATCATAATTTTTAAGAATAGCCCTGAGCGAGTGGTCATACATGACTCTGGGGCGTGGCGAGGACCTTACCCCGGCCGGCGGCAGGTGCCCCCCCCCCCGGCCGCACATTTCTTCATTTTTTCTCCTCGTTGAAATATTATTTCATTATATTTTGTAAAAAAAAAAGGAAATTTCATTATATTTTATTGAAAATGAATATCGGCACTGAGATTTATAAAAAAATTTCATTAAGAAATAAGGGGAAGGAGTAGGGTTTTTTTTAATCCGAAATCAGGGTTTCATCACAGTTCGAGCGCATATATATAAAAAGGTATGAGGACTATTGGAGTGTCTCCACGATGAAATCGTCTTAAGCGTATCTGGCGTATATAAACAAGCGGTCGATGAGGTACTTTATGAAGCTTATACACAATGTGATTGGAGGGGTTGGGAAAGGTCGTTGTGATGATGAAGATGTCCAAAAATACGGAGTCTCTCCTCGATGAAGACATACTTGCAATATAAGCTTAGCGGAGACACGGAACAAGAACTACATTAGATTATGCGGACAGAAGCATGTTACACGTAGTGACATGGCATGATGGTCCGGCTAATTGCTTTAGTCATCCTCGCTACTACTACGATACAACTGCGACACAAGCATCCGGACCATATAAGTACACATGCCTTTAGGGATAGTAAAATACATGAAGTGCGACGGGGAGACTACTACGTAATGACGACCTCTGCGTGCAGGGGCCATTTTCCTTTCTTTGCAAGCTCGGCATTGAACTCCTCGTTGGCCTTCCCTTCCCTTCCCTTGTCGCGGAGTGTCCACGTCGGGTTGGTATGTCGAAGTCGTCCATGTCCTGCGATTTCACGATGTAAGTTCATCGTATAGTGGAAATCGGAAGAATGATGTAAATTCTTCATAACTCACGTCGTCGTCACGGATTCGCCGGACGGCCGGATACCTTGTCTTGCGTAGGGCTCGGTATGAGCCTTTCCCTTGCCCTTGTCGCGGGGCGCCCACATCGGTGGTATGTCAATCGTTCATGTCCTGCGATTCCATGATGTTAGTCGCCAGTATAGTGAAAATCGTAGAATGATGTAAATTCTTCAGTAACTCACGTCGTGAATCTGAATGCGCCGGGCGGCCGGAAGCTTATTTATGGCGGCAAAATTTGAGCCACATGAGCCTTTCCTTGCCCTTGTCGCGGGATTGTCCGCGTGAAATTTGGTATGTCGAAGTTGTCCATGTCTGTGATTATGCGATGTAAGTGAAAAGCGTAAAAGGATGTAAATTCTTCATAACTCACGTCGTCGACATGGATTACGCCGGCGACTATTGGGCTCCTTGTGCGTCCTCAACGGTCCGATGCGTAAGGTTTCCACCGCGAAGTTCTCGGCCCGCACCGAAAGTAGTTCGGCATATACGCCTGCTGGATGAATGCCTGTCGTACATCTCCGGACGTCGATCCCTTTGGAAGAAGTGGCAACGCATCTCTGGCGCCATTTCGTGGGGATGAAGTTAAAACTTTCTGAAGTCAACGTTGGCGAAAATCAATCTTGTGCGAAAGAAATGCTTACAGTGGTGCCCGCGCGTGTAGTACGCCCATTGCGGTGGTGGGTGTGGGTGAATGATCTCTGTTGGTTAGCCACACACACATTGCGGGATCGGAAAACGGTGGTCTTGGAGCATCTTTCATTGATTTATCTGGGTATTGTAGTGTTTCCTCTTCTGCTTAAGCCAATTTTGCTTCTTCAACAGCCTCGCGTAGAAGTTTACCGAAGAGTCCATAGCTGGGTATGTATTGTGTAGTGTTGTATAGTATTGGGTTTGGTTCAACCCCCTTTTATAAGCTCCATGGTTAGCATGGTGTGGTTAATTTCTTATCACTGCGTAAAGCTGGCCTGTGTGGTCTTGTCACTACTCAAAGTTTGTCTCCTTTATGCCTTTGGTCTTATCCTTTGGGCAAAGCTGCCTGTGTGTGGTCTTATCCTTCTTAAAAGTCGTCTCCTTTGGGCTTATCACTGCGGGAAGCTGTCTCCTTTTGGTCTTATCCTTGTGCAAAGCTTGCCCGGTGTGGTCTTGTCCTTTAGCAAAATTTGTCTCCTTTTGGTCTTATCAACTGCATAAAGCTACCCGTGTGGTCTTGTCCTTTGCAAAAGTCGTCTCCTTTGGTCTTATCACTGCGGAAAGCTGTCTCCTTTTGGTCTTATCATTGCATAAAGTGGCCCTTTGGTCTTATCATTGCGCAAAGGCAGCCCGTGTGGTCTTGTCACTACTCAAAATTTGTCTCCTTTATGCCTTTGGTCTTATCAGCGGGCAAAGCGCCCTGTGGTCTTATCCTTTGCATAAAATTGTCTCCTTTGGGCTTATCACTTTGCGGGAAGTCTGTCTCCTTTTGGTCTTATCATCTGCGCAAAGCTTGCAGTGTGGTCTTGTCCTTTGCGCAAAGATGTCTCCTTTGGTCTTATCATTTGCGCAAAGCTACCCCGTGTGGTCTTGTCCTTTGCGCAAAAAGTTTGTCTCCTTTGGTCTTATCACTGCGGAAAATCGTCTCCTTTTGGTCTTATCAACTGCGCAAAGTGGCCCTTTTGGTCTTATCATTTGCGCAAAGCTGGCCCGTGTGGTCTTGTCCTTTGCAAAAGCTGTCTCCTTTGGTCTTATCCTTTGCGGAAAGTTGTCTCCTTTTGGTCTTATCAACTGCGCAAAGTGGCCCGTGGTCTTGTCCTTTGCGCAAAAGCGCCCCTTTGGTCTTATCATCTGCGCAAAGTCGCCGTGTGGTCTTGTCCTTTGTGGAAAGCTGCCCGTGTGGTCTTGTCATCGCACAAAGCTGCCTCCTTTGGTCTTATGGCCAGTGCGGACTGCCCCTCCGCCAGCGCGGTATGGACTGCGCCCTCGCCACGTTGCGTCTCCGGTGCTCGGCTATTTAAGCGCTGCGCCACACACTCGCTCGATCATTCCTCTCGGGAATCTCTCCCTCTTTGTGAGGTGCCTCCCTCTCCGTACCTAACATTTTTCTTTGTCCTTTATGCGAATTCGTTAGTCGTTACTAATGCGATGCATGTTTGAATTTGCGATCTTAGTGTCGGAGGTTAAGAGTTAATAGCGTCGTAGCGGTAAGTTCATTTCAAAGAACGCACGTATGGTTCTTATGTTGTGTGTTGGTTGAAATATTTTCTTACTTTTTGTCGAAATGGAACCTTGTGACGTGTTCCATGGTAGCGTCGCGTGCGGTCGAGCGGAGTTGATTTGTCCATTTGCCGGTAGCGCTTTGGTAAACGTTCCCAACTTTGCACGCGTCGATTTGGTAGAAACTACGACGGTGCATTGGCGATTGTTTGATAGCCACGTCACTAGGAACAAGATAGTAATAGGCGGTCACGCCACCATGGTCCCACCACACGGCGGATGTTGTGGGGCTGGTGAAATGACGGCGATGGCATGTGGGCGGAACTACATGGAGATCGTTAACAATCTTCACGCTCCGATCTATGGGCGACCCATGGTGTACGTCCATTTTGTTTATCTGCTCAATCCTCCGAGGCGCGCGTTCAAGGAGCGGCGCTCTTGTCCCCTCTTTGGTTTAATGAGCGATGGGAGAGGTCTCGAGGCGCCCGACGCGTCGTTCGCGATGCTCTAGTTGATGGAGATTACGGTACTTTCCAACCCAATGAAGGTGTGGATAGATGGCGGGATGCTCGTGTTGATTGTCACGAGATTATCGATGGCATGGCGAGAACCTTGCCACGAAGATGAGGGCGACTTTGACTCGCAATCCAGCGAGGACGGCCGACGATGAGGCGGGATCGTCGGTGGCATTGTTTCGATGACACGGACTATGTTCCAAGTCGGTTGGATTATAGCGGCCTCTTCCCTTGTTACGGCCCAGAGCACGAGTCTTCGTGGGCCTTCGATCTGACACCACAGCTTGTGGGGCAACATTTCCCACAAAGTTTGCCGCCGAACAAGCTATCGTGAGTTTAGCGGTGAAGACCGGTCGGACTTACCGAGTGTATAGGTGAGTTTGAACTTTGTTTGATGTATCTTCAACCATCTGATGACGTTGTACTAACTAATATATGTAAATGCATTATGTGCGGGTCTAATCTCGACACTTACATAGTTAAGTCGTTCTTACCTCTTGCCACGCAAAGTCCGTCTGTGAGAGATTCCTGGGCGAGAGCGGCCTTCCGTATCCTGATCGTGATTTAATCACACATGTGAGCTTGAGAGCCATTGCGACGCATAAGAATGTAACCTCGGGCTACATCGCGAGCATTGTAAGCCATGCGGTTGTCGCCGATTTGACCATTTAGCCAAAGGTTACGATGGCTAACGTGGCGAATACAATATGGTGCGCCGTTAGCTACTGATGGTCTGGCGGCGGCGAAGGTCCTTGAAGGGTTGTGCGGTACCTACAAGGAGGCGTACGACCTAGTCCCCAGAATGCTGAAGCAAATTGCGGATGCTAATCCGGGGACATGCATCAATAGGGACGATAGGCCCGACAGGTCCAACAACCCAAATTCCCTAATTCTTGATCGAGTCTTCTGGGCTTTTGGCCCGGCAGTCCAGGGCTTCCACCACTGTCGTCCCGTCCTGAGTATGGATGGTACTTTCCTTTGCGGGAAATACAAGGGCACCATTCTCACCGCTATTGCGGCGATGGCAGCGACCAATTGCTCCCGATTGCCTTTGCAATTGTGGAGAATGAGAACACTTGCCCGGTTGGCTATGGTTTCTAGCCAACATAAAGCAACATGTTGTAAGGATCGATCGAATGTGTGTGTCATAACCGATCATCATGCGGGTTGTTGTCGCGTTGCGCACCATGCGACCGGTACTAGGGCACCGTTCAATGGAGCGACATGCGCTGCGTTGGTGCATGCGGCATCTAGGCGCCAATTTCCACACACGCTTCCGAGCAAAGACCTCATGAAGAATTTCAAGAAGCTCGCCTCTGAAACCGAAGCGCAAGTTCGATGCCGTGTGGCGGGAACTTGAGTCGAAACCAGCGTGCAAGTGGAGGTTACGGCCAGCGCATCGCAAAGTGAGTTCGCCGAGTGGATGGCGAGCATGCCCCGACTATGAGAAATGGTCCCTTCTTCACGACACCTATGGTGCTCGATGCGACATCATGACAACCAACATGTCCGAGGTCTACAGCGGTGTGTTGAAAGGGGTCCGTGCCCTCCCATCACCGCCAAGTAGGCGAGACATGGAACCGTGACGATCGGTTACTTAATCATCGGGCAATGATGGCCACAACATTTGGACGAAGAAGCGATACTCGGAGGTTACCCTTGCGTACATGGAGAAGAAAATTACGAAGGCCGATCCCATGTAGCTATCACAATGGATGGCGTGAGAAGGAAGTTCGAGATCCGCTTATGGAGACAAATGCGTTCAGCGGCCACATGAGAGGTGACCGGAAGCATGTTTGTACCATAAGCGATGTGGCGGTTTGCACTGCAACAAGCCTCAAGCTACGCACAAGCCTTGCTCCCACGTATATCTTTGCATGTCTTGTATTTCACCAATCTTCTAGCATGTACATGTCGGAGTACTACGACATCGACACTGTATGATACTTGGAGCAGGAGTTCAACTCCTCGGAGTGGAAAGCCACTCTGAGGACCTATGGCGGGAAGCGATGAAGTGGTCACCGAATGAAGCACTACGGCATCCGGTAGTGGGAGGCGTCGATCAAGGCGCATCCTCAACGACATGGATGCGAGCCAGCGTGGAGATCGGCCAACACCAATAAGGTGTAGGCTATGTAAGACTTCGTGGGCACTCATTGAGAACCGCCGAGTAGACCTTCTTCCTCTGGCGCCACTTAGTATCCGTAAGCTATCCGGTGTATTTGAGTCATGTCGGTGTTGTAGTGATGTGAGTGTTGTAATGATTTGCGTTGTAACTTTGTCTGCTTGAGTTACTATTACCGCTTCGTTTGGGTTACGTCGTGCTGCGAGTAAAGTAGTCGCGTCCCCGCTTTCGAGAGTTGTCACTTCTGCTTTCAGAGTGGTCACGTCCGACTTTCGAGATAGTGCTCACTTCACGCTTTCCACCTTCTTGGCAGTCACGGCCTCCTTTCCGAGAGTGGCCCCTTCGTGCTCCCAACGCTATATATGGATGCTTTGGCGCCATTGACCTCCTCTTCTCTTCCTCTTCTCCTTTCCTACAATCAGTAAAACAAGATGTCTTGGCCTCATCGAATATTCGAGTGAGCGAGAATTACAATCACTACGACGGCGCTTGCTTTGCCCTCGTTGCGGGGATCCGGCTAATGTGTTTACCTCTCATACGCCAACGAATCCGTCCCGAGTTTTCATGAAGTGTTCATTTCTTTCGGTAACCGCAAACTCAAAGACGAATGAATGCGTTGTACATATCGGGTTTTCTTACTTTCATTTGAAACTTTAATTCTTTTGTAGAACACAACATGTCGATTTTGGCAATGGGTCGACGAAGCGCCCGATGCTTCAAGATATTGCAATGCAAATTCTTTGCCTTGCAAGAAGACTCCCGTGGTGTTCTTGCAATTAAATGCGATGCCTCGGCGTCCGATGAACCAATGCAAGACTCCCATGGTGTTCTTGCAATTAGTGCAATGCCTCGGCGTTCGATCAACCCATGCAAAGTGAAGAGAAAAGGCTTCAAACACTGCATGACAGGATGGAAAGAGTTGAGAAGCTGCTTCACAAGTTACTTAAGTTAGTTACTTTTGCGGTCTTTCTTCTTTTGTATCTTGTTCTTGCCAAGTAGAACGTCAGTGTGTAATGAGATTGTAATGTTCACTCGTTATCTATGCATCGCAGTCCTTGATGAATGAGAATAAAATTGTTCTACTGACATAGATAACGAAGTACAAGAGTCCAATTACATTCCAATTAGCACACTCTGCTTGGATTACAAATCACTTAATGAAGCACAACTTACAACATACAATAGACTACTAATGCTACTACTGCTACTACTGCTCACGCTGCTCCTCACTGCTGTCGGGCATAGTACCCTGTACTGGCCTTCCGCGCCGTGTTCCTCCCAAAGGTCTCCGAGCGAATACATTCTGTGGAAGCGTCAACCTATCGGTGACCGTGGGTTCGCCAGAGTCATACCGAGGCTCCTCAACCGCCGTGTCGGCGTATACGGGGGGCATCACATGTAGAACTGGCGTTGACAACAAGTCTGTGACCCAAGCATTAGGATCCGTGGAGGGGCACCAACTCGGCTCTGGTTGCGGAATGAACTGGGTGAATTGCTCGTCTTTGCGGGATGGACTGTGAATCGCTTTCGTGGTACGGTTAAGCCTTGCGGTGAACGCCGCAGGTACATTGTGTACCGGACTCATACCATGGCGCCAGATCGCCCATTGGAAATTGTCCAACAAAGTGGGCTCGCAAGGAGAATCAGGATAACATCCGCCGTGATTCGGGTTGCACGTCCGTGCTCTCCGGAATGTCCTCTTCGATGCCTCTGTGGACGACGGCGCACGGCGTAGGGTCCCTCCGAGACGAGGACGGCATCTGCGTAGGGTCCCTCCGAGACGAGGACGGCATCAGCGTAGGGTCCCTCCGAGATGACGACGGCAGCAGCGTAGAGTCCCTGCGTGGCAACCGCGCGGACGATCCGCCGCCCATCTTCTTCTGGCCATTGGTCGACTTCGCTTCGGACGGGGAAGATGGAGGCGAGGGTACGCGACGACGCTTCCGTCCGATGCCTCGAGTCGACATCGCCGCCCTTCCGCAGCTCATGTTACTGAACGACACCTTGACATCATCAATAACCGTCTTCAAGGCCGTAAAAGGCGCTCCCATCGTGTTGTCGTACCCGCCGAGTTCGGGCGCCGCTCCGATAACGATATTCAAGCGGTCGACTGCATGGTTCTGTAACACACAAAATTTTGTTAGTTAACCCTATTTCGGAGGGTGGTTAATCTACTACATGCTCAACGTCATCAATCGCCCTGGCGTCTTTGCGATGCGGGTCCATCCCTAAGTCCAAGCGTTCGTGTGGCTAGGATGCGCATGTCGGCGGGCGCTGTCAATCTCGTCGCGTGTTCCGTCGTACCACTCGAAATGCGTGTCGTAAGTCCTCGTGATCGTAAGGTCAGGCCTCTGCAAAATGGAATCGGTGGCCGTCGCCATGCATCTACCCACGGCTGCTGCGTGCTCGAAGCCGATCATCGCTCTTGCGACCCTTCTTCGTCACTGCGGTGGAAGAAAATAAATAACTTATGGTACCGGCATAACGTATGTCTAAAGGATCTACAACATTATTAAGTAATGCAATGTACTTACAAATGACTATGCCTTGCAAGCGGTGCGCCCTAGAGCAGGGGGATCTCTGGTGCAAATGAATCGCCTCATCACCCGTTGTGGTTTGTATGGCTCAACCATGTGGGAGAACACCAAATGACAAGTTGTCCTCGATCGCCGCATCTGGTGGCATAGCAAGCTCGAAGCCGTCGGGCGCGTGCCTCTCGTCGCGCATCTGTCCCAAGGAGCCCATACTATGTCGCGTTCGTGCGGTCTCGAATTCATTGTGGAACTCGGGGTATATCTGACGACTCTCTCCCTAGACCACCCCAAGACTTGCCACGATCCCATCGGGATCCCATGGTCGGGCCTTCCACGGATCCTCCTCGTCGCCTCCACCTCACCATAGAAATGTTGTGTGTGCGGGTAAGGGTGGGTCGGGCGCGAACAACGGCCGTCCGACCGCGATGTGTTCCCACGACCACGGTATAACGGCGTGTGGCAACCCGAGAGCACGGATCCGTTCGCGTCGCGACGGCTATGGCGTCGCCGCCGCACGTGATCGTCGCGCCAATACAATCGAACCCCAACTGCATCAAGGCATCGTCCTCATCGTCGGCGTCCACGATAGACTCCGCAAGGTGAATATAACTGGGTACACCATGTCCCCTGCGTGCTAGGGAACATGATCCACCCAATATAAACAACAAATATGCAATAAGGTGGCATCGAACCACCTCCTCCGTTCGCGCCAATTGGGCAATGCATGAATTGTCGCAGACCAACCGTGTGGAATGCCCTTTGACCTCTCGGGATAGGTGGCGAAACGATGATGGAGAGCGCCTTCGGTCCGGCGACCTCGGAGGAACAAGCGCGCGGCCTCGCAGCGGAAGGCGGTAATGAAGTCGACATCTTGCAATGTCACCGTCATCTCCCCACCGGAAGTGGAACGTGTGGGTCTCCGACGCCAACGATCAACCAAAGGCGGAAAGAAGAGAGGCATCAATTAAGTTTTTGTTGACATCAGTTCGAGATGCGCATAACGACCACCGATTGACGAAGTCTCGGACCATACCGCTTCGTCCGGTGCCGAGTCTCCCTCGGTCCCCGTGTCACCAGACTTGGCGGCCCATCGCCATCGATCCAAGCGTGACAGCGATGCTTGCCGTCCCATGCCGCTTCAAGTAGGGGTGGTATAGCATGCGTGCCATTCTTGCAAATAGACAAAAACTAACGAGTTAGCAAAATCTAAATGCGTACTTAACGGTAAAAATGCAATAATTAAAAAATTAAACACGAACTTACCTCACTAATCAAAATGCGCGCTGCGCTTCTGAGTTCCTCGGTCGGCCGCGCGCGTTGGTTTTTATACGCCTCACTAATCAGACAGCGAAAGACAGCGACGCGATGTAAAGAAAAGTAAACAGTAAAAAACACATCCTTCCAACACTCTTTCGGTTACAAGCGGCGGCGAGCGAGGAGGAAAAAAAAATGCGACGCTACCATGAGAGGAAAGAAAAAAATGCGACGCTGGGGGCACTGCTGCGCCGGTCGGGCAGTCCTCGCCGCGCCGGTCGTGGAGTCCCCGCGCCCGATAGCCAGCAAGCGAGCAACTGCTTCAGAGGCTATTTTTGAAAATTATGGCGAATGAGGGCTATTTTTGAAATTAAACGCGTTACTCTGAGGCGAGCGAAGAAAAATTCTCCACATTGCAGTAAACTATAGTATACTGTACTATACTAGTATACCCTCTTCGCTTTACAGCGATCGAAACAGTAATTAAAATGTAACCTAGTAGCATATAGTACATATAACCTCTTATTATAGCGGAGTAGATTGCCGGCCTCCTAGCCCCTCCACGTCGCCCGCATTTCCGGCCTGTCCGATCGCTGCATCTCGCGCGGTTCCGCCCTTCGATCGCGGTGTCGCCGCTGCTCGAGCGGTCCAGCGATTCCTCCCGTCCCCTCTTGATTCTTCTCGCCCTTCCCCACAATCAGCTCCTCTCCTCAATCGACGCCGCTGCTTGCTCCTCTCCTCTCTTCTTGCGCGCCGTCGCCGCCGTCTTGTAGCCTACCGGACACTCCTCCCTTTTGCCAGCGCCGTTCCTACCGCCTCCTCCTCCCCTTCCACCCGTGAAGCCCCCGCCGAGCACGTCCTCCCCTTCGCACGCGCAGCCCCCCGACACCTCCGCTTCCCCGCGGCCCCACGGACGATCCTCCCCTCGACGCGCAACCCCGATGCTCCTTCATACCCTGCGCCCACCTCGCACCCGCCACCCTACCCACCCCCGCTACCGTTTGTGCGGGAGACGGTGCTAAAGAAGCGGAAGGTGAATGAGGATTGGGCCATCAAGAACCAAGAGCGCCGATCGACCAAGAGGCAGCGCCGCCGCGACGACGGCAAGGGTGCCATCAAGCGACCCGAGGGGTTCGTCAGGGAGTTCCGCAACAAGGAGCTCGACTTCTCTTTTCCTCACCTTCTTGGCTTCTTGCCCCCAAGCCCAGCTCCCATCTCCATCAAGCCCTTGTTGTCGGCCGTGTCTTAAACCCTTTATTTGTGTTATGATAAAAAAACATGTTTCAAAATTGGTGCTAGGCTACGCGCTAATTCGAACACCTTGCTCATCGTGTTGTGCAAACTATAATTCCTTTTGGTTAGGAATACAGACTATAAAATTGCTTACATGGTTACTAAGTTCCTCAGTTTTTTTTAAAAAGCCACAGAGTTCCTCAACTCATGATGTGCATTTATGCATCAAATCTTTGTATATTTTGGTTATGGTGCTTTTAGGCTAAGCATAACCTACTATGCTCACAGCTAATCTTTCTTAGTTTATGATATGTCTATAACTCTTACCTGGGACCTTTCCCACAAAATAATCTTCTATATTGTGCCTTAACTCCCATTGGTAGTCAAAATAGTTATTGTTGCTGTAATTGCACCATTCCGAACAAATAAGAATGCCTGGTTGTGTTTAAATTTTGGCCATCTAATGATTTATTTTCTGTAGGGTTGGACCATACCACTAGATCATGTTAATCATTTTTATATTACCTTTTGCCTTAGTTTTCCTTCCCGATCAGATCGTTAATTTGATCGGACTAAATATTGTTCCTGTTGGGCAAGTGCAGCATGGACTGTTGAAGCATGTATGCCTGTATATATTTGATTATCCAGGTATAAAGGCTATGAAAAATGCTTAATTTGTTGAACTACCAAAAAAAGTTGTTTTTTCAAAGAATAGTAATATAATAATATTACTATTTCAATCCATATTAATAGGTACATGAACCAAGCCATACAGGCAGTATCTGAGCAATGTCTATGTTGCCAGGGAACTCCAAACAAATGTCCTGGCCTATGCATGGGTTGGCGGGTCAAAAAAACTTGCTCATCAATGGGGTAAGCTCATTTTATTTACTGCTTAATTCATTTGATGTATGTATTTACATGCTTATTCATGTGCCTCCGGTTCCATAGATATGACTGCAGTTGATACCTTAGCATATTTTAAACTCTTCTCCTACGATGTCCTTTATTTGTGTTATGATAGAAGACATGCTTGAAAATTTGTGCTAGGCTAGGTGCTAATTCGGACAACTTGCTCCTCGTGTTGTTCAAACTGTAGTTCCTTTTGGTTAGGAGTACAGACTATAGATTTACTTACCTTTTTACTGAGTTCATCAACTTTTTTTACAAGAGACCGAGTTCCTCAACTGATAGTGTTCATTTATGCATCAAACCTTAGTATATTTTGCTGATGGTTCTTTTAGCCTAAGAATAACCTGCTCTGCTCACAACTAAACTTTCTTAGTTTATGATATATCTATAGCTCTTGCCTAGGACCTTTCCCACAAAATGAATCTTCTATGTTGTGCCTTAACTCCCATTTGTAGTCTAAATTGTTATTATTGTTGTAATTGTGCTATTCCTAACAAATAATAATGCCTATGTGTGTTTCAATTTTGTTCATTTACATATTTATTATCTGTAATGTTCGACCATACCGCTGAATCATGTAAGTCATTTCTTTGTTACCTTTTGCCTTAGTTTTCCTTCCTGATCAGATCATTTGATCAAATTTAATACTACTGCTGTTGGGCAACTGCAGCACAGAGTATTGAAGCATGTATGCTTGGATATATCTGCTTGTCCAAGTATAAAGGTGATGAACAATACTGATTGTGATGAATTAAAAAAATGCTTCAACGAATTGTAATATACTAATATTACTTTTGTAATCAGTCCATATTAATAAGTACATGAACCAGCCCATACAGGTCCGTATCTGAGCAATGTCTATGTTGTCCGGGAGCTCCCAAGAAATGGCTAGGCTATGCAGTGGTTGACGGGTAAAAAAAACTTGCTCATGAAAGGGGTAAGTTCGACCGCAGGGTCACCGCGAGGAGAGGTGAGCCTCCTCTTCTGACGCCCCCTAATTTCTTGCTGAATTGAATTGTTTTAGCAGACACAGCAATGGGTTATGATAATCAGTGTGCACTATTTACTATCCGATTGGTCAGATGCATGCTTCATGCCAGTGTCCGTGGTGAAGGCGCTGACAGGCTACTACTTTATTGCGTAGTATATATTTGCTGTGATTTCTAGATTTACTTCTTAATATCACAAACAAAACATTTTTTGGGTTTGGTTCTCAGGTGCTAAATGGCTACTGCTTTGGTTTTCCATTTGTTAGATTGGTCAGCATGTATACATGTACTATTCTAGGAAATATACACCTATGAATGTGGAACATTGTGTCCTTTCCTTTGGACTTAAAATACTTATCTTATCGAATGGTAATTAGCTCTGTAGGCACATGTTGCTGCGTGTGTTGATTTCTGACGTGTTACAATCGTTTGGTAAACTATGTTACTTATAGATAAAAAAAAACTTAGGGTTTAGTTCGTAGGCTTCATTTGTTCGATAAACACGACATTTTAGGGTAAGCATTTAATTACCTTGTTGTAAGTGGATAGCCTGCCAATGTTTGTCAAAGAGCCACATTTCTAATAGACATATTTCTGTGCTCCTGTTCTAACTATATGTTGTGTTTGCTATAGAATTTGACTATGCCTTTTGAAGTTGAAGAATAATTATATGTTGTTTATTGCCTACCTTATGTGTACCTAATTAAGATAGCCAGCTACATAGCTCCTTACATCTGGAGGCATTTTTTAGATTGCTTTGCAAGACAAGATACATTTGTAGATAGATAGGACAACTTCATTGGTATCGTGCCCAATACATGATTTGCATGATTCTTTATTGATTTGGAATTACCAATGCTCCCTCTCGGTCCAAGTCTATCTTTTCTCGATTCAATTGTATTAGTTATTTTACCTGATTTGGTCTATATGATCTTTGGAAGCGTACTAGAATCCCATCTGTTGCTTGCCTCTGCTCATGGGATGTGGTGGCTAGATGGCATTACATTGGAAGCCTAGACCAAGTAATGGCCGGCTAATGCAGTTTTCAGGCAGATTGGTCAGCATGTATACAGGTACTATTCTAGGAAATATACTCCTATGAATGTGGAACATTGCGTCCTTTTCTTTGGACTTAAAATAGTTCTCTTATCGAATGGTAATTAGCTCTGTAGGCACTTTAAAACTTAGTGTGTTGGCTCTTTGCTTAATCAATAGCACATGTTGCTGCGTATGTTGATTTCTGACGTGTTACAATTGTTTGGTAAACTATGTTACTTATAGATAAAAAAAACTTAGTGTTTAGTTCGTAGGCTTCATTTGTTCGATAAACACTACAAGCTGCCTAGCATTTTGTGTCAAGATACTTAGAAGCTAACTTTTGTAGCTTTAACATTCCATTTCCTATATTTAGGTCATTTGGTGCATGAATTTCCTTTCCAGGCAAACAAGTGCCCTCACTGCTATAGAATACTTGAACAATTAGAAGTGCTTTGGGTTCTTTGTGCTCCTACTAGCATATTATAGGGATCTCCATTTGGTTCCCTCCTATCATCACAATGATAATCTTTCGGCAGCAATCAACCATGCTACCTAGGAACTAACATGCCCATTACTTTATGAGGAAATGGTCATGTGCATCCTATACAATTATAGCCAAACACACTGCCCGAAATCAACCACTATTGAATCATCTGTGCTTCCTACTGAATATGATCATCAACTTGTATGTACAAATACGTGTATTTCATCCTTCACTGCCACCATATGTTTGTTATGTGATCATGTTGACCAATTTCCCATTTAGTTGGGTGCTTCCAGATGCTGATGCATCGTCTGAAGCAAAACAAACAAGGTAGAGTGCCATTTGATAAAACCGTAGCATGTGGTGTTTTATCCCATTCTAATTGATATCCATCTATTTTTCAGCTATCCGCATTTGGTCCCTGATAAAACCGTAGCATGTGGTGTTTTATCCCATTCTAATTGATATCCATCTATTTTTCAGCTATCCGCATTTGGTCCCTGCAGATGGAGGAGCTCAAAGGTCATAAATATGCACAACTCCTTTAGCACACCTCATACCTGAAGTATCGATAGTTTACAAGACTTGCTTCTTAGGTGTTACTTATTGGGAAGATTTGCCGCATGTATGTATCTGGCAACACACATATTTTTGCATTCATAGCCTATATGATAGGTGCTTTGTGTAGGCTTCATAGACCCTTTTTATGGTATGCGAGAATATGCTTTCCATTTCATAAATAAATTCCTTTTTTCCTGTTGTAACACCAATCCTATCTTATGAGGTTATAAACATAGCCATTAATACCACCAGACTCCAATTTAACTGCATTCTTTATTGTTTATGTCGACCAACAATCTATTGTAGATTTCAGCTCGCGATATTGCTTGAGGTATATCCCAATTGCTCTTATTATGTGAAGGGGAGCAGGTATCCGAAACTTAGATATGTTTGGTTATGTCAAAGAAACCTAATGAGCAGCCAATCTAATCATACTTCTTTTTTAGCCCATCAACGTCCGATTTCCAAAACTAACGGGTATATTTATTGAATTTTGTAATGAGAGTGATACATGTTTTTATGTTCGTATTAGAGATTGCAGATAGATATATGTTTTTAAGTTTTTTTGTTCTAACTGGTGCTTGGAATCTAGCATAATATTATAGAACAAATTATGAATGAGCAACAATATCATCTTCCTTAGTCTAAAATCTTTTTACATGACATGTGCACCAACTTAGTATTTGTCCATCAGTTCATACGTGCTTGAAAAGAGTCTTTGTTCGTTGATCATTTGCAAGCCTTTAGTTTTTCCTTTCGACTATCATTTGTTTGCATCTAAGATAGATTTCGTGAATATTTCATTTCATACTCATACTATAGTTATGCGTTCATCTAATCTGTTGTTTGCTGATTGTATTCATCCATAGTAATGAGTTTTAACACTTTGTCTTGCTCCTAAGACAATCAATTATAAAAATCCAAAATCGTTGTACATATATACAACGTTTACGGTCTCTACCAATTGAATTCTTTGTGTATAGTTCAAAACAGCCTCTACACTAAAAACACGTTGGAAACTACCTAATTGTCGAGATATAAACACATCCTGTCTAACATCTACGACTGTACAGAATAAACCATATTACTCACGTTCTCTATTACTACCGCTATTACTACCAGTGATGTTACCAGCCTATAACACTACTACAAAACATGCTATACAAGACGCCCCATCACAGACGATTCTTTTGGAACCATCTGTGATGAAATTATCTATGATATGGAACTATCACAGGCGGTTCTTTTTAGGAACCGTCTGTGAGACGGTTCCTAAAAAGAACCGTCTGTGATAGTTCCATATCACAGACGGTTCGTAATAAGAACCATCTGTGATATGTAAGCAATATAAATACCTGGCCTTGACACACCCGATGCCCATTCCCATTTGAGCCGCCACCCTGCTGCCTCCTCCCCCATTGCGCCACTAGAGGAGAAGGAATGGAAGGAAGGAGGCATGGAGAAGAAGGAAAGACCCCCATGCCCAATCCCATTTGAGCCGCCACCCTACTGCCTCCTCCCCCATTGCGCCACCTTAGAGAGGAGAAGGAAGGGAGGGAAGGAGGAGGAGGAAGGGAGGAGAAGGAGATCTGGAAGAAAGGGAGGAGGATTTCACGGGATATTTGGGATTTTCGGCGTGAGCTCCGAGAGTAACGATCTGTAACCCTTTATATTTGCTTTAGGTTAATCACTAATTAATTTTAGTATGTTTGGTCAATAGGAAGTGTACTTGCGTTTATTAATCTAATTTAACACTAATTTGTTACGTGCGTAGCGTAGATGGACCGAAACTGGATGTACGGTGCGAACCGTGTGAGTGAAGAGTACATTAACGGCGTGTTTGCTTTTAGAAGAGCCGCCGAGCAGGATATGTTAAAGAAGGGGATTAAATTTATGTACTGTCCATGCATTGATTGCGGTAATCTGAAGATGTTTGACAACCCGGCGCAGATCGAAGCACACTTGATTCAAAGGGATTTAAAAAAAGGGTATACATGTTGGACCAGTCACGGTGAAAAGCAGATTATCCAGGAACCGTCTGTGATAGCCCACATATCACAAACGGTTCTATTTACCAACCGTCTGTGATAGTCCACATATCAAAACCACTAAAAACCGTCTGTGTTGTTACTCTTATCACAGACGGCTTAAAAACCGTCTGTGATAATAGGCGTATCACAGACATACAAATTCAGATGGTTTGAAAACCGTCTGTGATGACGGTTCTGAACCGTCTGTGATGAGGTTTTCTGTAGTAGTGTAAGCTGCTAACATATCCAGTAGAACTGAAAACACTATATCCTGACTTAATATTCTCATCGAAATTGCCAATTGTAGGTAAAACAAATTTTTTTTACACATGTAACAAACCAATTTTTTTTAAAACTCAACAGTGCGGCATCGCGCGCATATCCTTTTAGAGCATCTACAACAATCCACCTCAGCTGTTACTAAGAGGTTGCTACATTAGCTTTTACATGATGTGAAGGAGAGAAGATGAGGAGAGAAGGTGAAGTTGTTTCTACATGAAGAAACTATCATATTGTTAATACCAAGACATAAAAAACAACAAAAAAACTCTATTGGAGGCTTAGTTGTTACATAAACACTCATTTTGTGGATCCCACAGCCTACCAATAAGCTTGTAGCAATTAAAGTCTTAGATATAAGCTTAAGGAACAATCCATTGGAATGGTTGTTTCTTTTTATTAGATTGAATACTCTCTTTCCTCTTAATAACAAGCTAAGAAACAAATTATTGTAGATGCTCTTAATACGCTATAACAGGTGAGCTATATAGGCTGACCTAGCAATGTAGTTTAAACATCAACGGTTCAACACAATGCAGCCTTTTCTTGTTATTTGTGAACAAGGTACTGTGTCGCTGTTAAATTCTCAACAGCTTGTCGAGAGGCCTTGCACTGCAGTTTGCAGTTGCACATCGCGACTCGCGAGTATTCATCGAACACGAAACGATCCCAAATGCACACGTACTACATAATTAAATCAACTGGAGTGGTGAATTACTAAACATAACTCCCGTATCTTATCTCAATGATATGCAGAAGAGCAGTGGATCGGATGAGGAAAAGAGTTTATGAAGTCCCAATTGTGCTCACGTGAAGCTAATTTATTACCTTTAAGTGTGCGCAGAGATGTAGGTTTCTTTTTGAGAGGACGCAGAGATGTAGTTAGCACATTCCAAGCTAATTTATTACTTTTAAGTGTGCGAAGAGATGTAGGTTTCATTTTATCATTGCCGTCTGGGCCGCGTATGGCCCGTTTCGATCACTCAGGCCGAAAATCCTTCGGCAATGCGGCTTGCCCGGCCGATTTCCTTGCCGGCCAGCGCTGCTGGAGCAGCCTCGCGTTCTTGCTGGGCTGTTAGCCTAGTACACCGGTGGAACTAGGGTTTGTGCTAGGTTAAAACTGTAGCACCGAACCGGTGGTGGCGGCGACAGACTCTTGCTGGGCTGTTCGCAAGAAGGCTCGCACGAGCGTGGCCTGGCGGCGCCGTGCGCTGCGCGAGCGGCTGCAGCAGCGACGGGGCTGGCGGTTGGTGATTGGCGCGATCGTGCGTGCGTTGGGCTCGCAGCGAGCACACCGGTGCTTCGGGTGCGCTTCGCTTGGCCGCGAGCGACGGGGCGTCCGACGCGCGGGCGGCGGTCTGGATCGGCGGTTCCGGCATGGCAGGCGTTATGCGTGGCTCCGACTCTTAGGTTGCTATGCGAACTTTACTATGGTCGTTTTATCAATTCTCAAATCGATGTTTGTGCCTGGTGGCTAATTAGCCAATCACACACTGCAGCCACAATGGCAGCAATCTCCGTGTGAATGGTCAGTAAACTCACCTACATTAACTCGTTTTGTTGTGTCAATTGAAGGAATTACTCGTCGCGTGCTTCCTTCTTTGATACATGAACTCACACAACGGCATGAACAATTGGTAACTAGATTCTTTTGTTTGATAGTCATGTATCTTGGGTAAAAATCTCGTGGGGCCTTTGAGGTTACTAACTGTTATATGGTCGTTGTCTCGAGCAATTCTCAAATTGGTGTTTGTGCTTGGTGGCTAATTAGCCACTCACACACTGCAGCCACAATGGCAGCAATCTCCGTGTGAATGGTCAGTAAACTCACCTACATTTACTCGTTTTGTTGTGTCAATTGAAGGAATTACTCGTCGCGTGCTTCCTTCTTTGATACATCAACTCACACAACGGCATGAACAATTGGTAACTAGATTCTTTTGTTTGATAGTCATGTATCTTGGGTAAAAATCTCGTGGGGTCTTTGAGGTTACTAACTGTTATATGGTCGTTGTCTCGATCAATTCTCAAATCGGTGTTTGTGCTTGGTGGCTAATTAGCCACTCACACACTGCAGCCACAGTGGCAGCAATCTCCGTGTGAATGGTCAGTAAGCTTACCCACATTTACTCGTTTTGTTGTGTCAATTGAAGGGATGACTCTGCGTGCTTCCTTCTTTGATACATCAACTCACACAACGGCATGAACAAGCTAAAATTGTACTCCCTCCTGTCACAAAAACATGTTGTTTTTGACATCGGTCCTTAGAACCAGTGGCGATCCCAACGGGGGGCTGAGCACCCCCTAGCACCCCCATCCATGGGACGCCATGACTTGAAACTTAGCTGTTCTGGGTAGGAGAGGAGAAGAACAAGGAAATGATTTGGGCTGGGCTAGGAGAAGGAGAAGAACAAGGAAATAATTCCCTTGTATGGGCTGCGCCAAGCTAACTACTGGTTGCTGTTCTGGCCAACTGGCCAAGTTCACCAAACCCATCTCTCTCTCTGACTCTATTCTCTCTTCCCACCAGACATCAAGTCGCACTCTAATCCCTAACCAATTCCCCAATCCCCATCATGACGAACCCTAGCGACTAGCATCGCGGCGGCATGCGGGTGTGGGCTTGGGCGTGCTTGGTGGCTCATGCAGGCACGAGGTGCGGCGGCAATCGGGCAATGCTACGTGGCACAAGCTCATGTGAAGTCTTGATGGCCGCCGAGGCAGGTAGGCGTGGCAAACAATCGCACGCAGAGCAATGCACAGCCGGGTAGGCGGCGCAGCCTGAGCAAAATCTGCAACGTCCCATTAACGCCTCCTAAATTTTAGTCCTGGGTCCGCCACTGCTTGGAACACAACTTCGATTGCTAATTTCTATTGTAATATAATTATAAAACCCCAAAAAATTATAAAGTATTTCTCGAGACAAATCTACACAGTTGATTTTCATGTATCCGATATAAATATTTAAATAGATATAGCCAAATTTTCAAAAGTTTGACTGCACACACTCCAAAAAGACATGGTTTTGTGAGTTGTGACTGGAGAGAGTAGTTTCTTTTGTAGGTTTGTTTAGGTGTCTAGGAACTGTTGTGCTTATACTATTTCCATTTCGATGGCTCACTTAACGCCTTCATGTTCTACTTTGAAGGATGCAGACACGGAGAAGTACGGTGACTCATTAGGCAGTTGGATACTCCAGTTGTTCAACTGGTAGTAGGTGTTCACCTAGATATAGTTTTCGCGTTTTATATCTTGTGTAATGGGCTAATGTAGCATTCGGCAAAAAATAGTCCTCCAAGCTGTGATCGCGGACACTACTGTTGCATATGATAAGCATGGAGGGATTGTGATGTTTCTATATTGTTCTCCATCAGTCTTTCTCTGTCTTTTTTCCCCTCAAGAAATGCATCTTCTGACGCCCTATGTCCCACCACATCTGATGTTTGTGCTTCAGTTGTGGTGGCTATGTTTCTGCAGAGTACCGCTGTTCAATTGTGACAACAGGTTGGCAATTGTGTGTCAAAAAGGTAAGGATCGTGTAGATTTAGTTTATAGAATTGACCTGCCGTTGCTGAGTGGAGAGTAATCACAACCTTTAGATTATACACAAGGTGATTCATAGCAGTAGTCTTCACCCCAGTAGTGGTTGCAGATTATCTTAGATATTGCTTTCAAGTTTGTATCTTGCATAGTTAGACAACCCAATACAAGTTCTCAGAATCTTGTGCCAATTAGTTCAGGTAATTGCTTGTTGCTCTATAATATTGGAGCCTGTCCCAGCGTCCCTTCATACTTTTAATCATGACGATGGTTGATTAGAGGATATATCCAAAAGTTTTTTCCTATTCTTCAAAACTGAAAGTATTTTAATGGTTATGATTTAGCACTTATCTTCTTTTCCATTGACTGGTACATTGAAACAAATGATAGTTTCTCTTTAAGCTAAATTTTCCATTCGGGTTTGATGGGAGTATGACTTCTTAAAGAGAAACTACTTACGCTCGATACCTCGATAACAAGTGTAGTTGATGGATGAGTATTGGTAGCTATTTTTCTGTCAGTGTCTAGCACGATGGATGAACTGCAGATTTTTTCCATTGGGTTCACTTCAAAGTTTCCATCATCTGCAGTTCCCCATGACGATGCCCGGTGGTACCCAATCTGAAGGCTCTGGCCAATCTCCTTCTACTGTACTAAACCCTGCCTTGACTTCGTGCCGGAAGAAGAAATTCGACAATGCCTCATTCGTCTCAGATATGAGAGATCACATCCACGAGTTCATTCACGCCTCCGTGGATGAACACAAGACTTGCTTTACGAAGAACATTCAGAGAATGTTTGGGATGTCAAAGGTTGTTGCAGAGAGGTCCGCTGAAGCGAAGGAAGCTGGAGCTGAATGTGTTATGCCACTTCAGACCACAGTGTCGCGGTAGCAAGAGGATGTAGTGGTAATATCCGGTGAAAGGCTTTGTCACTAAGCAATAATCCTCCTCGGATAGAAAAGACATGGTCATTACACTTCTGACAAATATATTATGTACAGTTACATCAGGCCGTTCTGTAACAATTTGACTGTGCAAAAGCAACCTATAAGAAGAGAGCGACACTGCTTTCTCTTCCATGGAAAACAAACTACATCCAATGGTGCGAAACTAACACACAGGAAGATAAGTTTCTCTTCTATAGAATCACGCTACCCAACACTTTTCTTCTTCTTCTTCTTATCCCATCCTTTTGCCTATAAATTAAAACATGTCTATCTACAAGTGCGTCACAAGTATGACCGAGACTGTACCAACTAACCTAGCCGAGCCAGCAATCCAACTGCTTCTCCCCGGCGAACTGGAGGTGTCTTGCTCGGAGAGCGAGCTGAGGCTGAACTGAGGGTTGGATCCGTACAGTGCCTGGACGCCTTCGACGTCGTCGACGGTGAGGTCCACCTTCTTTTCCCGCGGCTTGATGCTCGGGTACATGACGGCGTGCGGCGACGCCGAGTGCCCGAGCCCAAGGACGTGCCCGATCTCGTGCGTCGCGACGGACTCCAAGTGAACGGCCGAGGCCGCCGTTTCCGCGCCAAAGTCCACCGCCCATCGCTCCGCCGCGTCGAGGTGGAGCCGCCCGTTCTTTGGGGAGAAGGCGTGGCCGAGGACGCCGAGCGGCCCGTCGAACGGCACCCCGTCCCCGTGGCTGCCCACGTAGAACCCCACCTTGATGTCGGCCGTGTCGTAGTCCTCTGTCTCGACGAAGCCCATCGGGATGACCTGAGCCCACCGCGCAAACGCGCGGTGGAACACGGCCCGCAAGGCCTCTGGCGTCAGGTAATCGACGGTGGCCGTCGGTGAGATGGCGTACGTGAGCACGGTCGGGTTCGACAGCGTCCACCGCGGCTCGCCCTTGAAGAAGGTGAACCGGCTGACCGCACCGCCCTGGCCGCCCGGCGAGAGGGTGACGGACACGCCATGGGCGCCGTCGTCCCCGACGCCGCAGCGCGGGGACATGATCTGGTCGAGCGTGACGGAGTCGAGCCGGCCGGTGATCGGCAGGCTGAGCCGGGACTGGTACCGCTTGACGGCGACCTCGAGGTGCTCGTCGAAGGCGTCCGTCGGGTCACGGTCCTTCTTGGGCATGTACCCGAACCGTGCCAGGTACCGCTTCAGCTCGGAGAGGCCCGTGACACGGCTGCCGCGCCGCGCGTCGAGCAGCTGCTTGAACGAGTGCCACGCCGCGTCGTTGGGCTGGTGCGGCCTCGCCGGCGCGGGCCGCGCGGTGGCCAGGTGGAGGCCAAGTATCACGAGCAGGAGACACGCAGCAGCAGCAGCCGTGCGGCGACATAGAAACATCAGGGCCGGCCGGGCGCCCGCACTGGCCGTTATGCCGAGCTGTACGTGGGTGGTTGGTTATTCTCGTTACTGCACTCGTTGAGCTGGAGAGCGGCAAAAAGATTTTATGCGTATGACGCAGAAAACAAAACCAAAAGGCTGGGGATAGGGGAGTGGGTCAAACGATGGAGCTCTCTCTGGTTGGCCACCGGCTGACTTCGTCTCCTCCCTGCTGCTGCTATCGCCGTTCTTCGTCACGTAAACGACGGGTTAGAATTGAGAGGTCTGCAACGAAGACCAACTGTTACGACTTGCTACGACATCCGGTGTTTGCTTTCATAACGTGGTTTGAGTTTGGGGCATAATAATCGAACTCCTGCTCGGAAACGAGAACAGAACTGCACTCGGGCACCTCTTGATCGGAGATATTGTCGT
This sequence comes from Phyllostachys edulis, assembly GCA_036346405.1. Classification (NCBI taxonomy): domain Eukaryota; kingdom Viridiplantae; phylum Streptophyta; class Magnoliopsida; order Poales; family Poaceae; genus Phyllostachys; species Phyllostachys edulis. The sequence goes on from CM070564.1 coordinate 42,904,363, forward strand.
GCGATGGTAGTTTCGATCGGTTTGCTTGTTGGAACCGCCAGTTCTTGCTCCGAAATTAATATAGTACAAAATCTTCGAACCAACACGCCATGAGTGAAGGAAAGGAGAACGATTTACAAATTGATTTGACAAAGGGCGTGATGATCAGGATGACGAATGAAACACGGCTTTAGCCTTCAGGTAATCGGCTCATTGCCTGTGGTCTTCGGATGGGCAAAGACGGGATATACAGATTATGGATGCCCTTGTCGAATGACGCTCTCGCGCATAGCCAAGTTGGAAAGCGAAAGGACCCATCTCTTCTTGGACCTAAGTGGCCTTACGTTTGCGAATAAACCAGAAAGAAAAATTGCTCTTGTCTACCTTGGAAGGTACGTCTGCTCCATCAGTTGAACGCATTCTTGTTTCTCCTGGTCCTAGTACCCCCCCCCCCAAGGCATCATAGCCAGGAACATCACATCGATTCAAACCGTGCAAAACCAGAACCGATCCTTTCGATCATATCTTGAGCGAGCCGATCGATTACCCCGATAACTTTTGATCGGACACACGATGATGAACTTGGATGTACTTGCGTAGCTCTATATAATATAGATCCGAGTTCGACACATGGAATCTTGTTCGGATGGGAGTTGCATCCATCCGATCAAGATTGTGTGCCGTCGCAACACTGCCGTGTCATCATCTGATACCGATTTCTTGTCCAGTGCGAGGTGCCTTCCATCTTTATCGCGCGGGCGACTATCTGATCGCGACCCGCGCGCACTGCACACTGCACCGGAGAAAGCGGAGCCCCGCCACAAGACCAACGGTCTCCGTGTCCTCTTGCGTGAATGGATGTTCCTCCGGTCGTTTCCCTTCTTTCCCCCGTCATAATCATCGAATTATATATTATAGTTGAGATTTCGGTTCATACGTGCAGGTTTTAATCATAAACCCGCAGTTGTAACTGAGCACGCAATGGTTTGAATAGTTAGCCTCGCGGGAGTTTTGACGCACGGGGGTACGTAGTAATATGCACCTCCACGGCATGACGGAGAGATGTCGAACGTCTCTTCGTACAGGATTCGTTTAGATATGATTCGGCTGGAGGGCCAAAGTAAACGTGATTCGGCATAAACAAGCGTATGATTGATGAGTAGAGTTTGGTTTAAGAGCAAGATGCTGCGGGCAGGCTCTTTAGAGCATGTATAAAAGTGCGACGTCAGCTGTCTGTAAGACTTACCACATAAGACATTAGATGACGTGGATGAGAGAGATGGAGCATAGAGAATTGGAATGCATCTGCAAATGCGTTGATCGACTTTAACACGAAGCAAGGCGTATTATCGTGAAGAAGTTGTCTATAGAGACATGTAAAAAAATAACTCATTTTAGGAGCTGTCTTCAGTACTGTCTATAGATGATATGGAGAGGTACTATAGACAGCAGTTGTCTATACCATTGTACATACCTTTATGGAGATGATGCCAGAGTTGGGGAACCACGGAGATGGGGGCCGTTGCCCCGTCACACTTGTGGAGAACCCTACATAGCATAGCATAACTTTTTGCAGTGATTGAGAGACAAAGGCGGTGGATCTAGGCCGAGGTCTGAAATTTTTTTAGTGGTACGTGTGGCCCAGCTAGAGGCTAGACTCCCCCACTCTCCCTCCCACCCCATAGCCACAAACTCATGTATCCAAATATTACAAAATATTTGGATACTTCACGTCAATTTAGTTTTGTATTCATGATCCAATTGTGCGTATTGGTTGGAACTCTGTATTCTTCAAAACCAATCATTTATTTGGAATATTTATGGTTGAGAGAGTATTGTTACAAACTATTTTGAGGATATAGGAGTCCTATAGTTCTATCCTCTGCACTGTACTTATGTTGCTGTGTAATTTACAAGTGACAAAAGCAGCAGGCTACTACGGAATCTCGTGAATCCGTTGTTTTGTACTATATGTGAAACTAAAACTTGAGATTTTATCTACATACTTTGATGTAGATGACTGTTACATTGTAAAGTTAGATATACATAAGCTGTCAATAAGATGATATCAACATGTTTGTATTTGTAACATTTGATTCCCTATTTTTCTGTGATCCAAGGTTGTGATGATGCTGGAACTACATTTTCCCGTTGCAGTGGGAGCAAACGTCGGAGGGTTCTACCTGTTATATGCCTTTCTCTAGATACGGAGGAAGGAGCAAGTTATTGCAATTACACATTAGCTTATATGCATTAGTTTCGTAAGGGAGATAGCATTTAGCGTGCTATTGGCAAAAGAGAAGCATCTAACGTTATACAATACCTGTTATTTGTTTCTCTCTCTCTCTCTCTCTCTCTCTCTCTCTCTCTCTCTCTCTCTCTCTCTTTTTCTCAGAATATTTGGTTTTGCATTTGTACACTTTTTAAATGTTGCAGAGTGTGTATATCCATGTATGTGGAATAAAAATGCAATCGGTGACCTGAAACTTCGATATCTATACAATCACATCTTTTTTGTGTGCTATTTGATAAATTTCAGTGCTAAAGTTTCATGTCAATTATGCATTTGTAGCTTATTTTTGTTATATCATGGTGTGGGTATAAATTAGCATTAGTTTTAGGATGTTAATCTATTAGATTTTAACCCGAGACATGATAAATCATAGATCCACCACTGTTCAGAGGCATTTGGTAGCTGCTTGTTTGGTGTGCAAGTACACCAACATTGCTTTTACCTGCTGGCCCTGAGCTTCCCTATTGCCCATCTCCGTGTCGCTTAACATCTACACATAACACATGTGAGCAACCGCAGGGTGAATGCACAGCAGCAACAGTAGCACTTGTAGAGAAACCTGGCATGTGATATCTGAAGAAGAGAGGATTACGCCTATCAGAGTCGCGAGGGAAAGGACCTAAAAACAAAAAGGAGTGCCCCATGGTCCACACCGCGGCCATCGGCATCAGTTAGCGATTACAACCCAGCTAGGCCAGTGTAAACGGTCGTATGCGGCTTGTAGCGCCCAACTCGAACCGGTCCATGCCCCCTCACTCGTCGGCGGCATCGCACAACCCAGCCCGCCTCGTAAGCCCAACTCCAAGCACGGACGCACCCATGGTGCTGGAGCTTCGAAGCATAAACTATCACAATAAAATCTCCAAGAAAATACACTAAAGCTTGCTTGGGTGGTCTGACCTCCAACTAGTGGGCAGTCTGACCACTTCTCTTGGATGGTCTGATCTCTCCTCCGGGCGGTCTGACCTCTCCTTCGGGTGATCCGATCTCTTCCTCCGGACAGAATTAAAAATCAACATGATTCTAAATCCAAGAATCGGTGTAACTTTCAATCCATAGCTCCAAATTATTTGAAACTTTGCATGAACATTGCCTATGATATTATGAATCTAATCCATGAAGAGAACGAAACAAATCTTTCAAAATCTTTGACCTTTTTTTATCCGAAGGCAAGTTGCATGAAAATAAACCAAATACGAAAATGATGATAGAGAGGAGCTCGTAGGAGGAATCAATCCAAGATAGCTAAGGATGGTGTCCCACACGTGCTAGCATCCTCAATCATACCAAGAAGCAAGCTAAAAGCCCTAAAAAACAAAACCCACAAAATCATCCTTTATTCAATCAAAACCAGGCAAACTCAAAAACTTACAATAGAAAATGCCTAGATAGATGAGATCTGGTCTCGAAGAGATATCTCCATCACTTACACGTCACGAGTACAAAGAAAGATCAAGAGGGGAGAAAGAAACATAAAAAATCATGCCAAATCAAGAAATCAACACTTCAGCATATGAGAGAAAGACCTAGATGAATTTGAAGATTTGATTTATACACATATTAATGTTTACAACCACTTCCTTAGGAGGACAAAGCCACTAGGGTAGCATACATACAAGTGCTCTCATCTCTCTCAATACATCTCTCAAACCCTAGCCTTCTCATCTCTCCACTTTTCTCAACTTTTCACATTATGGTTCCTTGGCTAGGTTGTTGAAATCCTGCACCACTTCCTTATAGAGTGGAGGCTAGGTCTAGAAAGAAAACCCTAACGAGCATCCGTTAAGTCCATACACAAACGTGTCTCACTCACGAACGTTTCTCAAAGCATTGTTTTCATCTTCAGTACCATTAGGCCAAATTCCTCATGATTTGTCCTCCAAGGAGTATCCTCGACCTAATCCACTTAGGCCACTGCGGTGGTTTTGCGTACCACTACTTTTTCGGTATTGAGAAATTTACTAAAATGCCCCTCTACCGACCTTTCCCGATTCCTTCACATTGAAGCATCACACATGCTTTACATCATCCATGTGGTTCTAATGGCTTCCCACCAAGCCTCTCACGCATCTGGATCCCACCGAATAGTCCTCGCTTGCAAACGGGCTCAAGTCACTTGGTACACCACATGCCTTATCATGCACCATGACTGCATTCGGCTTCTCTGACCGCCTTGGACCTCAACTCCTTCCTGAGCTTAGTCAAAGTCTATCTCGTCGTTGCCCGTCATGTCCATCACCGGTAACTCCCGCTCAAGTTCCTTGTCTTCTCGATTTGTAACCACCTCGGTAGCCTCGGTCATCTTCCAGCGACACCTTGATCGTTGTGGACTTCAGTTCTCCTAACCTAGTTCCGATCTCGCTCGCCACACCATGACGTAACTCCAGAGTTCTACAACCATCACCAACAAGCAAATCGTCACGTAGCACCCCACGATACTTAAAATCATCAATTGACACAACTGATTAGTCAAGAATACATAGCTTCAAAGCTTCGCTCCCGGAAGCATCACTTTACCTTAGAAGGTCTTTGCTCAAACTTTGTCTTCCATGGTTCTTGTCCATCTTGCACCTTGCTTGAATCTAATTATCTCACCCGACATCCATAACCGTTCTAGACTTTGGTTCTCCTAACTAAGTCCTAGTCCTCCTCGGTCATCTCCAAGCCACTTGCACAACAATAGACCAATCAACCATTTTCGATCACAAGTTCTTCACAACTTAGCCCACGTTAGTCAAAACATGTATCATGCAACACATATGCAACATTTCCATGACCCTAGGTCAATTCCCAAAATTCAGCACATCTCACGGTGCACTGAACTGCCATGGCCGGTCAGATTACCAACCCATGGCTGGTCTGACCGCACTCCCTGGTAATAGGGAACCGGTCAGACTGCCATCGGTCTGACCGCCAACCAATGATCGGTCAAACCACTTCCTAATTTTAGAAAACACTCATCTCTAGACTTTTCGGCAAAAATCTTTCTAGTATCATGTTTAGTCTTTATTTTCAATGGCACCTATTGTAAATACATCATCAAAAACTCCCACATAAGTGTTTGGTGTCCAATTGGACAACCTTTGCACGACCAGTCAGATAGCCCCTAGGGCCGATGAGATCGCCGGTCACCTTACAGCAAACCTGACAATTTGGAAAAATGAGAGTTCACTCCCCAATCTCCTTGACAAAGATGTCAATTGTGGAGGCCATGTGGTATGGTCCTACTCTAGGTGGCGGAGGAGTAGCAGCGAGCCAAGGGCGGTGGCCGTTTGCGGCGAAGAGGAAGTTGCTACCGGAGGCGGCGCTCAGGGGAAAGGAACCGGTGGAGGCGGCTTGAGGAGGGAGGAGATTTGGCGCTTGGGGGAGAGGAACGAGAGGAACCGGTGTCGTCGGTTCTCGGGGGAGAGGAACAAGAGGGAGGGAGGAGACCCGACGAAGAGGACGCACGGAGGTAGCGTTCTTGAGGAGGATGAGGAGACGACTTGTGTGGAGGCGGCAGGAGTCGGCGGGATCCGGCAGCCCATGGCTAGATCTAGGCTGGCTCGACCGAAGTGAGGTGTGAGAGAGAGGAAGAAAGAAGAAGAAAGGAGGAAGAGAGGTGAAGCACGTGTGTGAGAGGAAGGAAAAAGGAAAGAAAAAGGGAAAAGAAAGAGAAGAAAGTAGAAAAAGGAGAAAGAGAAAAGAAGAAAAAGAAAAGAAAAGAAAAGAAAAGAAAAAAAGGGAAAAGAGAGAATAAGGTGGCGATGTAGATTCAGTGACAAAGTCGTCTGTTGCACACGAGTGGCCGAGGAGATGATGTCTGGTGGTGTTTTGATTTGGACGTGGAGGAGCTCTAATGGGAGGAGTAGCAGTGGGTCTGGGATGGTCGGGAAGGAGATGAAGACGAGGAGTAGACGGCTTGCACTCGGTGAGGGGAGAGAGAGGAGAAGGATTTGAGAAGGGAAGGTAGAGAGAGAGACCGGAGGAGCTGCTAGGATTTGAGATGGAAAGGAGGAGAGAGAGATATATAAAAGAAAAGTTCCAGGGCAATCAAAGAGGCCTTTTTAAGGGGAGAAGACTATTCAGACGATGACTTTGGTGGTTTTGCTAATGGTGGAATTGGTGATGGTCTCGAAGGTAGGTATTGATGTTGGAGTTGGTATTGCAGGTGCTTGTTGTAGTTGGTGTTGGTATTAATAGGAGGTGTGTTTGTGGTAGTAAGTGTAGGATGGTGGTGGTGAGTTTGATGACGGTGACGAGTTCGATGGCGGTGATGAGCTCGACGATAGTGATGGCAAAGTAAGAGCTGGTGGTAGCTCCAGTGGAGGCTATGTCGAGCGGCGACAGTGATGGTATTGGTGTCGTGCGGTGGTGTCGGACCCCTAGGCGTGGAATGCCCAAAGACTCTATGTGTATACTGTATTAGTCCCATGATCAGTGGCTAGTACGCATATTCACAATATTTGGTATTTACATCCATACTTTCACATACAAAAGTAAAGAAAATGATACTTAACATAAACGATTGCAAGTTATTACATCAACGGCCGACCGGCCAAATAAAAGCAGTCATCAGAGTAAAAGTAGCAGCAGAAGAAGTAATAAGGTAGCAAAAATTCCAGCGGCATGCCCATCCAATCCCACAGGCATCCGACAAGAAACAAGGCCTAGATAGACCTGTTACCGAACCCTCCGGTTCCAGGTGCAAAGAACGTCGTCTCGCGTCGGCTCATCTTCGAAATCTGAACAACAATATAAGCAAGATTGAATGCGATCATACTCAGCAAGACTTATAGTGTATCGCAAAATTATATTAAATGCAAGGCTATCAAAGAATGAGGCTCTACTCTACAAGTTATTTTGCTCAAAGCCATTTTTATTTGTAATATTCATAAGTAGTAATTTGCAACGGAATTTGAAAGAGCAGTTAAATATGTATAGGACAGTAAGTAAAGAGCTGAACAAATAATAACAACAACTCGCAACCCTTCTCGGCTGCGAGCACAAAAGAAATAATGACAACAGCTCGCAACCCTCCTCAGCTGCGAGCCACATTTCATGTTCAGCCATAGACATGGCAGTTAACTCAATAAAATAAAACCCCAAGTCATTACCCATGTTTTCCCAATAAAGCGGTTTTTGAGAAAATCAACACTACAGCCATACCAGCCGCACTAAGCACATTCATGACCGTGAGCACGGCTATTTAAATAGATTTACACTCTACAGAGGTGTACAACTTTACCCATATTACACGAATTCTCTATATCACCGCTCACTACCGTAGGTAAGTAGTTTAGAGCTCGTGATGCAGCCTTTACGTCACCTAGTACTACCCTTGCACTAGCCTAGCAAATGGATACCCTCACTGAACCTGGGGACCTTCCGTCAAGTGAGGCATTTGCAGTTGTGTCGGCAAGCTTTGTGCCCAACACCGTGGTGAAGGGTGCCCCTTCGAACATGCCAACCTGTCGGCCATGCCCGCACTTTATGGCCTACCTACGTGTAAGGCTAGTTTTCAATGACTTAGTTAGCTACGACCACCCCACCCTGGCACATACGGTTGTACACTTAGGTCTTAGTCCCGGAGTTGCTGGCTTCAGTCCTTAATTGATCACGGGTGAGAATCTTCCCTATCTACGAGTGAGTTAGAATCCTCACTCACCTCAGAATATATTATAATTCGCCCGCGTCTAAAAACTAGGTTTTTCATTTTATTTTCATACAAAATAACAGAGGTACCCCCTTTGGACATTTTTTAAAATATCCCAAATTCACAATTTAACATATTGTTCTTTTATCAATTTTTCAGAAAATCTATCGTTCTAGTAGTAGTTGTGCGATAATCGCACTAAAAAAAATTCTCAAACAACATTCTATATTGTCTAACCCATATTCTAAAGGCTACAACAGTAAAGGATCAATATTCCAAGGAGATATACGGAGCAAGTAGGATTTACAACTACCGATTTCCCAATCATAGCATTTTCATACAAAACATACACACATGCATAATAAATTTTGCAAAACAAAGTACAATAAGTAAAATACTGTGATCAACATGATCAAAGGAGGTGCTTGCCTTGCTCTTGTTGTTCTGAATATGTGTAGGGTTGGCCGTCGAAATATTCGCTCGCGAATGCCAGCGTCTGTTTGAAAGAACCAAAAACAAAACACAAACGAAGGAATAAATTCAATAGTAAGAAAATACAATTTTTTTTGTGCATATTATTACATATAATGATTTTATATGAATTTAGCAAAAAGATTCATTTAATTCTGAGTTCGTGTGTAAAAGTTATTAGCGTTTTGATTTGCTTCGGTTGTTAAATCATGAAAATAAATAAAGATGATGCTGAAAGTGTATTTTCTAAAATTTATGCTTTCCATCAGAGAGAGTGCATTTCTTTTGAACTGAAAATGGATCTTCTCCTTTCATGAATTGTTCTTCTTATTATAAGCTATTAGCTGTGTATGTTAGATGATGTTGACTCACATTTGATTTGTTGTTGATTTGATATTGTTTTATTGAGAGTACCTTACCATGACTTGCATGGTAGGTCTAGATTATTTTAATAATTCTTTTTTTATTTTCTATTTATCGAGGAAATTCCATGATTTAAGTGTGTCCTTTTCATAGTCATGACCAAGCTTACTCTAGGTACACCTTTAACTAGAATATGTACTAAGGATTATTTTTAGTTGAGTAGCTAATTACTTGTTTTATTTCATAGAGTCTAGGTGTTATTGACTACACATTCTTACCTAGCAAATATTCATCCTAGTTAATTGATTATCGATTCTCTTAACGGAAGGCCTTTTATAGAACTGGCTATGGTTATCTTTTATTTCAACCGTGTAGAATTAATTTGAGGGACCTACATGGTAAGAATTCATAGTTTAGATTCTACTTTCATCTTAGTATTAATTTGGCACGTGGCATATGATTCAAGTTATGTCCTAATCAAAATGTGTTCGATGAAAGGATAACCCTTCATCTAGTAAATTATCAGCAGCCTGGGGTCTGGTGGTCACATAGACACCTTATCTGTTCATGGCCACATTCTAACAAAGGTATAAGATTTTATAGTTAACACCATTTCTAGTTGACCTCTATTTTAACCTAGTCATTAGTGTCGTACTAACTAGTTCTTTAATTAAAGTTCACCTCTATTTTGACAACTAACCTTATACTTAAGAGTTCTAATAACTTGTCATCATTTCTACCGACCTTAGCCTAGAGCCTACTGTTGTTTAGTTAACCACATGCCAAATCTTGATTCCTAATTAGAATTACTCTTTTAGATTAATTGCCATTGGTTAATAAATCATTATATTTTCTAATCAACTGCTATGGCATTTGCCATAACACTATCTTACTGATCTATTCAAGTTTTTTTCCTATTGTTCCTCCATCTCATTAAGCATTTGCCTAATTAAAGTATCATCTAGATTATTTAGTTCATTAACCAATCCTTTATCCACATAATGGTCCACTGTTCATTTTGAAAAATCATCTTTCAGTACTGGTTCCTAGCTTAACTTACTCTTTTAACCGATATGCTATTGGCTGAGCAAAATTCCTTAGTCTCAAATATTCTTTTACATTTAAAATGGCATTAGTTCACTGTCCTAATTCAGTCACCTTTTCTATTCATAAATTTTATTAAGAATTTGTCTAAGTGAAGTATTCTCTTGATGGATTTATTTACTAATCATCTTTTTTTATCTAACCAACGTTGGTTGGAGGTTCACTGTTACTGAGATCATGTAACTCCAATTTAGGTTTGCTTTTCTGTTCATTTGGTTGTTAAATGGCTACTAAGCACTTGTCAAAACATCTCTAACTACTGGACTTAGCTATCATCATGTGGTTTACAAATTTGAAGTTTCAATTAATGGTTTACTTACTGCTCTTCTCAGATTTTCTCTATCATATGCCTAATCAAAGCATCCTTTGATTAATTAGTTCACTACACATTCTTTTGTTTAACCATTCGATGATTCTCTATTAGTTTTGGATAATCATATCAATGCTTGTTTTCAGATTAGTTTGCCTTTGTTAGCTTAATGGCTATCTGAATCAATAAACTTTCTAAGTACTTGTGTTAGAAATGTTATTAGCTTACTATCATTTCAAAGTATCCTCAATTTATCTCCTCTGTTCAAACATCTTACAAATGGAATTGTTTCCTGAACTGAATTGTTGCTAACTAAACTTCCTTCAAATTTCAAACTTCAATTTTGCTAATTCATTTGAGTGGCCTAAATAACAGTCACAATATTTGTTAGCAGAAGATGGTTGGTTTTACAAGTGGGTCCCACTGTCAGCCATATAAAGGGACTCACACACAGAGAGACACAGAGAGCAAAAAGGGACATAACACGGAGGCTCAGGGCAGCTCGGGGCGGCGTAGGTCGCCGGCGGTGGAGCGGTGTGGAGGAAGCGACTACCCCCAAAATGGGTTGCCTAGGGGTAGGTGGACCTGTGGGTGGTCTTGGCGCGGCTAGGCATGCACCAGAGCGGGCACGCAACGACGAGCGTCGGCCGGCCGTTGGGGTGACAAGGTGAGGTGGCGCTCTGATGGGGTAGGGGCCGAAATGGAGTGAGCATGAGCATGTGGGTGGTGCTTGGAGCACACCTAAGGGGTCGGCAAAGGAGGGGAAGCTCCGAGGTGGGCCGGCGATGCGAGTCATGGGCGGCGCGGCCATGTCACCGTTGTGGGGTTGCTGTGGAGGGAGAGGGCAAAGGTGAGTGATGGGGGAAGGTAGGGAGAGGCCATGGGGTGACCTAGGTGCAAGGAATAGAAGAGGGCTTCACCAGAGAGGCAATGGCATCGGCGGTGGCAATTTTGGGGAAGACGATAGTGGCGCGGTGTTTCTTCAGGGTAAGGGCCATATTAACTGGGGGTGATTGACTCTTGGGAGCTAGAACATGAGATGATGCGGTCCACAAGTGGAGGGACTCACGAGTTGGCCAGAACGAGGAGTTGAAGCGGCGGCTACGAACCGAATGTCGCCGAGCACAAGGAAGACAATCGCGTTCCCAAAGCTCCAGCTGTAAGGAGAGAAAAAGGAAGTGAGTGATGGAAAGAGGACGTCGAGGAGATATAGAAGGACATGAAGATGGATGCTGGAGTCCATCAATGCGGTCGGGGAGCTTTGCGGCGGCGACCATGGCTGGGAGCGACATTCGGGGCTTTGCTCGAGTGGAGCTTAGGAAAGGGTGAAATTGGAGAAGGGAGGTGGGGAAACTGGAGAAGAGGAAGCGAGGCACCCGATGCCCAGCATATAAAGGGAAGGAGACAGAGTATTCATGAGGAGAGCCCGCAGGCACCGATGGCGGCATGCTCGGGTGCGGCGACAGGAAGCGGGCAGGGATGGGCAAGGCATGGGCACGGGAGAAGCCGTGGGCGGCCGACCAAAACGGTGGGCAGAGCTACTGCGCTGGCACGGGGTGCACGACGCATGTCCATGGTGTGGGCGATGCTGGCGCTGAGCGCTGACTGCTGTGTGGAAGAGAAGCCCTGTTTGGTGGGCTGACAGGTCAGTGAGAGTGGGAAAGAAATTCTACCTCCAGAATTTCTAGAAAAAGGCTGAGGTGTTTTGTGGATTTTTAGATATAGATATCGAGCTCCAAAATTTATGAAATTTTTTGGGGAGGCTCTTGACATAGTCCAGTTCATACTGTAATGTTTATGGAATTTTATTTGTTTCTTATTTTTCTCTAACAAATCTTTCAAGCTCCTGTTTCTATACATTTTTATTGTTTGACATGAGGAAAATTTGTAAAACATGTTTTAATTAATCTCCCTTTTATTGATAGTAGGATTACACCAAGTTTGTATTTTTAATTATAATCTTTTGTTTCAATTTATTTTGATCCTTAATTGGTTTTTGTATTTCCAAAATTTGATTATTTAATTCCTTTATTAGACAAAAACTCTTGCAATAAAATCCAGAAAAGCGAATGTCAACAAGATCCATCAAAGTTTTAAAAAGTTCACATTTTTACCTATTTGAAAATAATCCCAAATTTTGGGATGTTACAGGTGGTGTTGGTATGGGTGCCGGAGGTAGTGTTGCTGGAGAGGTTCGAAAGATGATTGGGACTAGAGTCAAGCGTGATGGTTCGTGGCAGAGGTAGAGGTGGTGGAGACTGAGACTGGGGGCGTCTGGGCAGAGGTGGTGGAGGTCAGGGGTGGCTGGGGGCATGTGGATAGAGGAGGAGGTTGAGGTCAGGGTTGCTAGTAGATGGTGGAGATAGATTTGATGACGTCCCTGGCAGTATTGGTGGTGAGTAACTTTTGGTCTTTGTGATGGTATTAGCCATGGAGTCGATGGTAGGTTTAGTAAAGTATTACATTCTAGTAATAGTATTACAATATGTAACAAGATAGACATGATTGTTATGTAATGCCTATCTTGAGAGGGTGTTGGAGAGTTATTATTAGAGTTTAATAAGAGTCCAAGTCGTATGTGAGTCGGATTATAATCTTTAGCACTATAAATAAAGGGTGTAAGGGTCCTAAGGGATACACACAATTATTCTCGAAATTCTACACTAATCAAGTCTTAAAATAATAATAAAGACTAATCTATAGGAGTGTTGGTTGATTAAGCATTTGTTGGTATAGTCCTATATCAGTTGTGGGATGAGACATGCCACAACTTATAAGTGTGAGGGAATATTCATCTATTGGGCTAGTCTTTTGTGAGGAGATAGCCCAATACTATTTATAAAGTTGTTGCTCTGTAATTGGGCTTACGAGTTTAGTGGCCCATGACTAGGGAGTCGGGTGTGCCCTGGGACCGGATGCTGGTTGAGTGGTCCGAATGCACTATCGATTGCGCAACATCATTCAAGCTAATGGGAGAGATTGCATGGTCAGTCATTGAAGTATTATTCTTGTAATTAACAATATAAATAATGTCCAACCCTAACAAATCTGCCATGGCTCTTCTCTAGAAATAAAACATTAATTGTTGTGTCAAACTGGGAGGTGCAAGATCACTTTTGGACATAGAACTTTCTATTTTATAATAGAAACACTTTTTTTTTCATGAAATGCAAGAGAATTGCCATTGTTGCATTAAAGGAGTTGTTCACAGCATACAAAACCAACAACGTTTAATAGAGACTAAGCATGGGACCCCCCGGGTCGGTAGGCAGAGCCGAAGTAGCAAAAACAACAACAAAATGAAACAAAAAAATGATAGAGTTCGTCGCATGCTTCCTCCTCTTTCGGCCACGACCGCGCATCGCGGGTAATAGCATATTATTGTTTTCCCTTGCCGCAGTCGCCCTCCCTGCCCGCTTTGAGTTGTGTACTCACCGTTGCTCTATCGCCCTCTTGCTAGGTCGATCTTCAGGAGAGCGCCACATCACCCGCCAGTAAGTAGGCCACCAATTTTTTTGCCTCACTTGTTATCCAAGCCCTAGCTTCTTCTTTTATGATCGCTACTGTCCCAATCGCTTCATTCCGTTGGTGCTGAAAGATCATTCTATTTCTTTCTTTCCAGACCTTCCACTATGTGAGGATGACTAATGAGCTTTGATCCTTCCTACTCGTGGCCACTTCTCTTTGCAATATTGCCAGCCACCAATCCAGGACCGTCTCCTAAGTGTCCCCTTGTGCCGGTAGTATGCTGCTGCGCTGTGCCCATGTTGCTATAGCGTTCCAAACCCTTGTCGTATAGTCGCAGTTGATGAATAGATGTGTGGCCGCTTCGGGGTTGTTTGTACAGAGCGGGCACAAAAAATCATTTGGCATATGTCTTCTTGCTAGAGTATCCACCGTTGGTAGCCATTTTTGGACCTCCAGCAATGCAATTTTTTTGCATTTTTGCGGTGCTCAAGAATCCCAAATGAGGCCGACATGTTTCTCAATCGATCCCAAAACTGTGCCTTATATGCCGACTTGGCTGTATATGTTCCTGTTGATGTCCACTTCCAAGAGATATCGTCTTGTACTTCTGGGATGAGTGCCACCTGTGCGACCTTGCCGTATAGGTACATAGTCTAGAAGGTGGCGCTATGTGATCTTTCTTCTGAGGTCTGCGATCCAAGTGTTTTCTTCAAGCGCCTCTCTCATTGTCCTATTCTTTCTAGCAGCAATGGCGTATAAACTAGGGACCATATCTTTCAGGGGTGTGAGCCCTATCCAAGCGTCCTTCCAAAAACTAGCCTTGTCTCCACTTCTCAGGGCGATTTTGGTTGAAACACAGAACAAATCAAGGTCTTTCTCATATATTGGCAATTGCATATCATTCCATTGTTTCTCCAGTTCCTTCCACTAGTACCACAACCAGTGGAGACGGGAGGGCCCGGCCGAACAAGGCTAGCTGAAGAACTCCTAGGTCGCCAAACTTTTTTGGGCGGTACACCGTATTCCAGTTGACCCAACATTTCCCCCCTCTTCCCGTGTATGATTCGCTCCCGCTCCAGAACCAAGCCCTATGATGCTTGTCAATCTGTCTCCATGTCCATGCCGGAAGGTCAACCAATGTCATGTGGTAGATGGGTATAGAACTGAGAACCGCCTTGAGTGTTGTAAATCTTCCGGCTCTGGATAGCATTTTCTTTTTGTAGCCCGCAAGTCTTGCATCAATCTTATTTATTAGGGGCTGTAGATGTACCTTCCTTAGTTTGTGCAATGAAAGTGGCAGGCCTAGGTATGTGCACAGCATGCATCTCCTGCTAGTCGGGAAGTCAAGAAGCACGGTGTCTAAATCTAGATCTTGACATTGAATAGGTATGACTGCGCTTTTGGCTAAGTTTATCTTTAATCCAGTCACCTCTCCGAAGATACTAAGCAGCTCTTTTAAGTTATCTATGTCTTATTTGATGGGCGGCATAAAGATCATCGCGTCATCCACGTACAATGACAGTCTCGCCTTGACCGTCCTCCTACTCAGTGGAGATAACCATCCTTATGACGTGGCCTTCTTCAAAAGGCATTGCAGAGCATCAATTGCCAAAATGAATAAATACAGTGATAGGGAGTTCCCTTGCCGCACTCCACTCAGATGCCAAATCCTTGGTCCCCGAATCCCGTTTAGAATAATCGCTGAATTTGATGTACCAAGTAAGATCGATATCCATTCTCTCTATCTTGATTCGAAGCCACA
Source organism: Phyllostachys edulis (assembly GCA_036346405.1). Classification (NCBI taxonomy): domain Eukaryota; kingdom Viridiplantae; phylum Streptophyta; class Magnoliopsida; order Poales; family Poaceae; genus Phyllostachys; species Phyllostachys edulis. Next base: position 42,919,748 of record CM070564.1, read on the forward strand.
TTGGCGGAGAGTGTCAAGCATGTATGGCCAGGATACCGAGTTGAAGGCCTTAGAGATATCTAATTTGATCATGAGAACTGGTGTCCTGGACCTGTGGTAACTATGGGCCAGGTTCTGCACATAGAGAAAATTATCTTGTAAGCAGTGCGTCCTGATGAAAGCGCTTTGGCTCTTAGAGATTAACTTGTTCATGTGCTTGGACAGCCTTAAGGAAAGTATCTTGGAAATTAATTTGGCCATATTATGGATCAAACTGATCGGTCTAAATTCTGCCATATCGATGGGATGCTCCTTTTTAGGTAGCAAGACTATGTCCGCCATATTGATTTTTGCAAAATAAGTTCTGTTTAGATTGTAAAACTTCTTGAAAACCACCATAATTTCTAACATGATAATGTCCCATGTTTCCCTGAAGAAACACCCAGTGAATCCATCTGGCCCCAGGACCTTGTCCCGTGGTATTTTTTGAATCGCGGCAATGATTTCGTGCTCCGTGAACGAGTGCTCAAGTTGGCTTAGCACATTTGATTGTCCCTGGCTAGGCCTAATATGATCCCGATTGAAGGCGCTGTGCTTGGCCATGCCGTCTTGGTGATCGTGAAATCTTTGGAACAACGCTTTGTTCCTTATGCCTGAAGGGCGTAGGTGCTCTGGGATCTGACAGGACACGAATGAAGTTTTTCCGCTTCCTTGAGGTTGTTTTGGAGTGAACTTTTTTTTTGTATTTGCGTCTCCTAGCTTTAGCCATGTTATCCGAGACCGTCATCTCCAAACCATTCTTTGTATTGCCGCTAATCCTAGAATCAAAAACACTTACTACATTCTTTCATAGCAAAACACTGTTCATTTCAACATATATATACTCATATTAAGTACATGTTTTGTCCCTCAACTATACCCAATGATTAATTTTCGTCCCTCTACTTAAAAACCAGATATAATGCGCCTCCAAGTTTACATACCGGGCAAAGCAAGTCCCTCAGTGTATTTGACGGGGGTTTGGGCCGACGTGGATGCCACGCTGGCGCTGAGTCGGTCCTACGACCGGACCAAATAGCGACTCAACTCGGTCCGGTCATATCCTCACACTCGGTCTCTCTCTCTCTCGCTCACTCTCGCTCTCGCTCTCTCTCGGTGGTGACTAGGGTTTGGTGGCCGGCAGCGACCGAAGCTCCCTGCCCCTAGCCGCCTCACTCTCACGCCGGCAGTCCTCCCCGACCGAGCTCCCTGTGCACAGATTCCCCCCTCGCTGGAGGCTGCGCCGACCCTTGGTCCGCGGCAACAAGAAATCCCCAGATCCCAGTGGATAGGATGCATCGGTGAACAAGAACATGCCTAAGGTGAGATCTTCAATCCTAGATCTGGCGCAATTACTCTGGTTGTTTTGTGGAGCTACTTCGATTAGTGCTGTACTTAGGGTAATGCTTGGTGTTATTTTACATGTAGGTATATCACAGTGGTGATTTCTTGCGATTACTCTGATTTAGCAATGGATAACTTGGACAAGTTAGCTGTTAGGTTCCATTTCAGTGGGGATTTCTTTGATGATGGGAAGAGATTGCATTATTGTGGAGGAAGAGAGGGCATGTCTTACATAGATCGGGATAAGTTGTCATTGCCATAGGTCCAAGGCCATTTGAAGGACCATTGTGAGGATGTGGAGTTGGTACTCATGCTCAGGCATTTCTGGGAAAGCATTGAAGAATGGATTGAGGTGCTAACAAATGATAAGGACCGGACCATGGTATTTGTATCACTAATGGGGTGTTATGGATATATTTGTTGAGGCGATGGGGAGTTGATGATGATGTTGGCTCGGATGGTGATGGTGTGGGTGACAAAGGAGATGAAGTCGATGATTGGGAAGGCGAGAGTGAAGCTTGGTGCATCTGAGATGATGATGAGGCAATATATGCTTGCAAAGAGGTGGAGGTGATTAAGGTGTCACCGGTGATATTGCGAAGGATATTGCACCAGCGAAGTTCTACAATACATTGCACGATATGAAGGGAAGGCAAAGGTGACTACAAGACTTGCAGTGACTACCTCCCGAGAGATGCTGAGACCTCAGAGGATGATGAGGAAGTTGCTCAGAACAGAAAGAGGTACAAGGCTGGGCATTTGGTGGCCATTGATGAGTCAAGGGGACAAGGAGGAGATAATGACAGTGACACTTCTTACTTTTCTGAGAGTGAGGAAGATGACAGCTATGAGGAAGGAGGCAGTGATGGTGAGCTTTTGAGGAAGAAACCCAAGTACCCTAGGTATGACCCCAAAGCAAGTCTCCCTACATTTAGCTTGGGCATGGGTTTTAGTCACAAAGGGGACTTCATTCAAGCTGTTAGGCAGTATGGAGTCGCTAGGATACTTGTTATTAAATTTTACAAGAATGACAACATAAGGGTTAGAGCTAAATGTGAGTAGGCCAAATGTCCTTGGTTTATCTTGTTGTCAAATAACAGTAGGACAGAAGGATGGGTAGTGACTAGTTTCCAAGATGAGCACACATGCCCCCCCCCCCCCAAGAAGGGACAACAAACTTGTCACTTCCAGGAGAATAGCTGAGAAGTTTGGGAGTGCCATAATGGGAAACCCAACCTGGAAGCTTGAGCACTTGAAGCAAACAGTACAGGAACAAATGCATGCAGATGTGAGCATAGCTAAGTATAAAAGAGCTAAGTCCCTTGTAATGCAGAAGGTGTTAGACTCCAAAAAGGGAGAGTATGGTAAGGTCTTTGACTACCAAATGGAGCTTCTTAGGAGCAATCCAGGTAGCACAGTAGTGGTTAAGCTGCATCCAGATGCCACAGAAGCTATTTTTCAGAGAATGTACATTTGTTTGGATGCTTGCAAAAGAGGTTTCTTAGCTGGGTGTAGGAAAGTGATAGGTTTAGATGGTTGTTTCTTCAAAGGTCCAACCAATGGGGAGCTAATTTGTGCAATGGGAAGAGATGCAAATAATCAAATGTACCATATAGCATGGGTTGTGGTAGAGAAGGAAACTAATGAGTCATGGGACTGGTTCTGTGGGATTTTCTTCAAAGATATAGAAATTGGAGATGGTGAAGGATGGGTAATCATCTCAGATCAACAGAAAGTAAGTCGCATTAGTGTTTATTCATCCAATTTGTCATATCCAGTACTTAACTTCTGTGTGTTTGTTGTAGGCCCTACTAAATGCTGTTGAGTATTGGGTACCAAAGGCTAAGCATAGGATGTGTGCAAGACACATCTATGCCAACTTCAAGAAGACTTACAAGGACAAAGCTTGACAGAAGAAGTTCTAGTTGTGTGCCAAATCTTCATGTGTCAATCTTTTCAACTACCATTGGACAAGCCCTGCAAAGGATACCCCTGAAGGTGCTAATGCAATCATGAGGACAGATCCACAACATTGGAGTAGGGCATGGTTCAAGTTGGGATCATACTGTGAATCTGTGGACAACAACATGTGTGAATCATTCAATCATGCTATAGTTGAGTCCAGGTACCTCCCTATCATCAGCATGTTTGAGTGGATTAGGAGAAAAGTGATGGTTAGAATCCATACCAACAAAAGCAAGGCAAAGAGGTGGACATGTGTGACATGCCCCAATATTTTGAAGAAAATGAAGGTCTACATCAATGAGTCAGTTTTCTGTCATGCTGTGTACAATGGTCAGAATGGTTTTGAGGTCACACATAAAGATCATAGGTTCTTAGTGAACTTGGATAGCATAACTTGTTCATGCAGATATTGGCAACTGTCTGGTTTGCCTTGCCCACATGCCATTGCATGCATCAATTGGAGGAGCAGTTCTCTTGATGATTACATAGCACCATGTTACTCTATTGCAGAGTACAACAAGACTTATGAGCCTTTGCTTGCAACTTTGTTGAGGCATGACTTGTTGGCCCACATCGAGAGACCAAGACCAAGGCAACCAAAGTTGGAGAAAATGCCTGGGAGGCCAAAGAAAGATAGGAAGAGAGAGCAAAATGAGAAGCCTAAAGGAACAAGAATGTCCAAGATTGGCACAATCATTAGGTGCAGGCTTTGCAAGGGAATTGACCATAACAGGTTTAGCTGTGAGAGGAGACATGTTCAATCACAGCAAACATCAGGGCCCAGCCAGGATCAACAAGGTCATTGTGCAAGTGTTGGCAATTCTGCACCAACTGATCCTGTTCCCCTGGCAATAAATTTATTCATTTCATGCATTTTCTAAGTTGGTACAAAATTACATAGTTTAAGCACATCTGACATTGCAGGTTGTGATTCCTCCATCACAACAGAGCTGTTCTGACATGACCAAGAGAAAGGCCAGGTCTAATTCAGTGAACACACCACCTCCATCCAAAAAGAGTTGCACTGGTGTAGGAGTATTGTACTCAGAGAGGACAGGCACAACTATTCAGATTGTATGTGTATTCCAAAATTCCATATCTTCATTTATATTCTTTGCACTTGCAAACTACAAACCTCTAACTGAACATGGTGGTTTTGCTACAGCCTGGTATGCCAAATCAGAGGATCATTAAAACCTCTGCTACTGCTAAAGTCACTACACAACATGGTGGTTCTGGCACTATGAACTTGGAGGCAAGTGTGGCGTCTGCGAGTGCAAAATCAAGTGTGAACATCCAGGTGACTTCGGGTTCTGCTTCTGGTCAAGCTGCAGCCCAAGAACCAGCCTTTCAATAAAGGAAGAAACTGACTCTAACCAAGAAGAAGCAAAGTTATAATTCAAAGCTTGAAAAGCTTTTGGGTATGCCAACTAATCAGTGATGTTCTAATGGATTTGCCAGACTAGTGGCTTGAAATGTCCATCAGCATGGTGTTATGTAATCCCAAAACTTATGCCTTGTGGGCTGTCGGTTATTTTGTTTGTAGTAGTCAGTTAGTGTTATGGGATCCTAGTGTTATGTAATCTTTTCAACTTGTGTCTTGTGGGTGATGATTATCTTTGTTTATTTAAAGAACCAATCGATATCTTTGTTTATTTACGAGAACCAATGTCACCGGCGATTATTGATTTGTTCTAATCGATATGTTGTTTATCTGTTTGCAGTAGTGCTGATCCTTCTCATTTATGCATGTCCTCGGGTTCAGGGTATCAGACATGATACCATGTTGCAATCATGTAATACATGACTAGGTCCATGTTAATTGTCAGTCATGGTGCTTGCTTATAATTGAAAACATGATCCTTGGTTCTGTTAGTGTTGATGTATAGATGGATTGAAAACACGTTGTGTCCTTAGTACTTTGTGTCAATATTAACCATCATTGCCAAAAACTGTGCTCTGAACATAATTTTTGCTGTTAATGAGGAAAATCACTGTAAATATCTTTGAGTTCCATTTCTTCATATCTTCATTGGCCAAATGTCACAGACAAATTTTTTTTTTGCATGTCCTATTCCAACCAGAAGCATCACTGATTCAGAACCAACAGAAGCACAATTGGACAACTTCAGAGCAACACCAGATGCATCACTCATTCAAAACCAACATAACAGTACATGACAGCACATGAAATGGAGTTTACTCGCTTACTGATTTGTCAAAGACTACAATTTGCTTAAACCAAATCAGAGAAGCAGCAGTATTACACAGCACCAACTGAACTAGACAAATTCAGAGCAACACAGGTTCAATTACATAGTAGATTGCGGCACATGTTCAATTACATTCCCTAATCACAACTCTAACTAGCATCATTACGAAAACAACAAGCAAGACAAAAAAAAGTCTCCTCTCTTTCTCTAGCTGTACTACCCTACCAGCGAGTCCAACAACTGCTACATCACGTTCTCCATGCCTGGACTCAGCCACACTCAAATCTTGTTCATTGTTCTGGTTCCTTAACGCCCTAAGCTCACGGTTCTCCTTCCTCAACACCCTAACAGTGTCGCGCAAGTCCAGTACTACCTGCCTCAAGAAGGGGGTTGGTTCATCGTCGTACCATGCCCAAAACTTGCAGCCTCCAGCCTTCAATTAAGATTCACAAATCAGCAGAGCCTCCACAAACCAAAATAACAGCAAATTGGCGAAGAATACTTACCCGAGCTCGCATGCATGCCATGTACTTCTGTGCCGGGTTAGAGTCGCTCCACAAGATCCACCGACCAGCCTTCTCTCCGCAGCGGCAACGGACCGTCGGAGCGTACTCTAGTGGTCGCTCTCTGTACGGAATCGGCGATGTGGAAGCTCCATAAATTGTGCCAACGGAGGGTGCAACACATGCCGCCGACCTTGAGCTTCCTCCAGTGGCCAACGAACTCTGGCTCCCTAAGCTGGCCATAGCGCAGCCTCCAGCGAGTGGGAAATCTGCACGTGGGGAGCTTGGGAGGGGACTCTGCAGATTCCTCGTTGGGGAGGACAACCGGCGTGAGAGTGAGGCGGCCAGGGGCAGGGAGCTTCGGTCGCCGCCAGCCACCAAACCCTAGTCGCCACCGAGAGAGAGCGAGAGCGAGAGAGAGCGACCGAGTGCAAGGGCGACCGGGTGAGGGCATATGACCGGACCAAGTCGCTGTCTGGTCCGGTCGTAGGACCGACTCAGCCCAGCGTGGCATCCACGTCGGCCCAAACCGCCGTCGAACGCACGGAGGGACTTGCTTTGCCTGGTATGTAAATTTGGAGGTGTATTATATCTGGTTTTTAAGTAGAGGGATAAAAATTAATCATCGGGTATAGTTGAGGGACGAAACCTGTACTTAATCCTATATACTCCAAACCTGATTGATGGCTCTTACAAGATTTAGCTATACAGGTGTATCATGTATGTGTATGGCTCTAAGTAAATAGTCAAAGTTCAAACTCCAAACTTGATTGATTGTTCTTGCAAGATTTCCCTCACAAAATGTCGTAACAGTATTAAAAGGCGGCTCAAACACATGTGAAGAGCTCGTATGGCTGTACTTGTTAAGTCGTTTTTTTTGGGGAAGATTATTCAAAGCACTATGACGAATCCAAACACCGACTATCTTCTTATTTATTCATCCATCATTGTCTAAGTCTAATGTCATTTATTATGTGATCTGAAATGGTTAGAAAAAAAGGCAAAGTGTACGAACAAAGCTTCTCTCATGAAATTGAAATCTCAGACGACTTCATGCAGTGTAACTTCCACTGATCCATGTCTCCTTTGTTTTTCGACAAGAGGGTAGCACCCCGTGTTTTCAAAGGAAAAACCAACATCGTATCTCACACAGAACATCAAACACAAACCCTTCATACCAGAAGTTTGGGGGAACAGAAATTCGAAACAGATCATTGAAGCGACACGTATATAGCACAAAGCAAACATAATCCTGGCTGAAACTTATTCAGACACCAAAAGAGGCGGCACCGCAGGCTCACACCTGAGTTGTTCATAATCGCATCCACTGCTGCGTAGTCAACTAAATCCTCAGGCTCTCGAGGTGATCCCTTCCATCAAGCCTTGCCGTGAAGAAGCGCTTCATGAAATCCATGTAGCCCATCGATCTGAACCGCGCCGCGCCACCGTCTTCCACAAGCTCCGGCAGAGGGCCGACCGTCGCATTCTGGCACGGCTGGTGGAACACTGCCGCTGAGACGCGCGCTTTGTTTGGGTGTACCACGGCCCTGTGCTCAATGCTTCTGTATTTCCCATTACTTAGAATCTGTAACAGTTACAAAGAACACATTACCAAATATCAGCTCAAGTTTATTAGCATGAAGCCAATACTGTAAACAAGTAGAAATGTTTCAGTGTTCACTTCAATACTTCATACAACATGAGGTACGTAGTAGCTAGTCTCGCTCTCAGCTCGATGAAGTCAGAGCCTAAGCCATGGTACTAGGCTACTCTTTTCATACTTACCTCGAGTATGTCGCCAACGTTGACAATGAATGCACCATCAAGAACGTTCACAGCGAGCCACTTGCCGTCCCTTCTGATCTGAAGGCCTTGCACGTCGTTCACCTGGAGTAGCAACGTTAGGCCGGTCGCATCGGTGTGCGGCGAGAGGCCCACCACCTTGTCAGCCTGCCTGCACGGCGGGTAGTACGTCATCCTCATGCTTTGAGGCTGACCTCCGAATATCTCCAGGAGGGACTCCGGCTCAACACCCATGTCCATGGCCAAGAACTGCAACAAGCAAGACACTAGCTTTGCCGCCGCAGAGGAGTACCCATCTATGGAGTTCCTGCAAAGAGTAATGGTGGTGCAAACCTGTGATCAGGCCACTAGCTAGAAATGGAGTGGTATATAGCAAGAAAAGATTGTGGTTCTGTGAGTTCAGGCAGACCTGAAAGATGGAGGATAAGCAGGCCAGAACCTCGTGTCCCTCGACTCACTCGGCCGAAGCATGAGGTAGAACATGTCCGCCCAGTCCAGTTTCTGGTTCTCTGAAAAAACGAAGTGCTGGCCATAGCCTTCGAGGTTGTCTGGTAGCATTGAGTACGCCTTCTTTGCTTCCAGTGGCTGTTTGAAGAATTCAGTCATGTCGTTGCTCATGTTGCGGATCACTTCGTCTGGCACTCCATGGTTGATGAGCTGCAGTTTGTGACATCAGCAACAGTTTTTTTAATGCTATTTGGGCTGGTTAAAATTTGCAATTTTGCATGAATGAATGCAAGCCAACTATGTACCACCACCTTGTGGGTATTGGCATCTTTTGTGAAACTGAACTGACTCCAAAGAGCAATTGCAATTTCAATAGCTCAGATTTAGTTTCGATATGTACTGTGCAAATGTACATCACTGTGTGAAACATCAAAAGCTTATCATTACATACCTGAAAGAAGCCCCACTCCTGACAGGCAGATCCTAGCTTTGCACACTCCTCTTTGGATGAATGTGGATCGAGCAGCTTGTTGAGGTCGATGATTGGAATTGAACAAGAGATGTCACAGTCGCCAATGACCTCCTCGGCGCTGGCTTCGATCCTGATGTACCTCTCAGGTATCTGCTCGTCGGATCTGTTGCAAGTTTGTGCAAGTGCCTGCACATTTGGCACTGGTAGAGACCCTCCGGCTCCTGCATGCGCCATTGTTATCTCTTGCACCTGTTGCTGGTGGTGATTACTTGACGGACTCTTTTCAGTGCATGTCTTCTTATATTGAGCCCGTGACGTATTTGGGATTTGTTTCTTATATTGAGCCCATGACGTATTTGGGATTTGTTTCTTATATTGAGCCCGTGACGTATTTGGGATTTGTATCGATGATGATAACATATAATAAACCTAATCTTCAGGCAGTGGCGGAGCCACACTAGAGCATGGGGGTGCAATTGCACATCCAAAAATTTCGCATGCAAAATCTTTACATAGTATATATATATATATATATATATATATATATATATATAGTATAATACACAGACTATACAATGAATTACATTGTGTTATTCTCAGCAATCAATAGTCAGCAGCCCACCACCAAAAGCAGTATTTTGTGATGTCGGTTGTACTAAAAATATGTAATTTATTCCACTTCAACCTTTACAATGTCATTTAAACTTTTATGTTGAAATATGTCATTTAAGTTCGAACCTTTATGCACACACGAATACGATTTCAGTAGATATTTTATAAGGTCTCGGATTTATTCCTGGTCTCCGTCTTTCTAGACATGTGATATGAAGCGCATTCACGCGTGTGTGTGGTGGGATATATGTATATGTGTCTTCCGTGTAATGGCAAAAAAAAAAAGTTTGCACCCCCATCAGTAAAATCCTGACTCCGCCACTGTCTTCAGGAGTGTTGGTCAATCACTCAAGCTCAGTGGAGAGAATCACATGGTCTGGCATGGGGAGGCAATATGCACCGACACACTCGCGCGATGCACAGCAAAGCGCAGCCCATCTTGTCCAACTCAGCGGCTCAGCGGCACACACTTCTGAGACAATTTTATTTTTCAAAATTTCAATCGAAGATATCCTCTAAAATGAGAATACGATTCACGGTCCGTTTGAATCGTGTTCTTTATGACAGGATCTACAAAATAATATCCATGTTGTATATATTATGGCTTAATGATGATAACATATGTTATGAAACAAATAAAAATATTTGTGGAACAAACCTAAAGTAATGGTGTAACAAACATCCATGATATTTGCATATGTAATTTTTTTTTAAAAAAAAACGTAGCCAGTATTCCAATAATTCATCGGTGGCGTTTTGTTAGTTTGTAGGCAGTATTCTGGTAGTTGATGAACAATGTTACGCTCCTTCAGGGCAGTGTTCCAATAGTTCAGGGCTTGTGTTCCAATAGTTCAAAGGCACTATTCCAATATTTCATCAGCAGTGTCCCACTAGTTCAGGGCCAATGTTCCATTAGTTCGCAGGCGATGTTCCAGTGGTTCGTATGCAATGCTCACACTTACAAAGAAAATGTAGATATCAATTTTATTTTTATTGATCTTATTTTGTTCTATGTACCAATACAAAGAAACTAGTGGAGCAAAACATCATCGTTTTTGTCTAAAACTGAAGGTGACTGGGTGCCATAATACTAACAGACAACTCAATGCGGATATAGGGATCAAGAGAAGGGTACGCATAATAAGTCCAAATTATGCATGGTTAAATACTTGAATGAATTAAAAAAAAATCAAGGTCAAAATCCCATAACAAGTCCAAATTATGCGTAGTTGAATACTTGAATGAATATAAAAAAAAGTACAATGCGACTCAACTTGTTAAGCAATTGATTATGTCATATGACATTCTGGCTTGCAAGAAACCATTTGCCTATGACAAAACATCGTTGTTCAGTCTATAACTAGCCTAATTCCCAGTGCAGTTAGTCGAATGCTTGAATGATATAATAAAAGTACAGTGTGACTCAACTTGTTAAGCAATTGATTATATCATATGACAATATGGCTTGCAAGAAACTATTTGCCTATGACAAAACATCGTCGTTCAGTCTATAACTAGCCTAATTCCCAGCGCAGTTAGTCGAATGCTTGAATGAATATAACAAAAGTACAGTGTGACTCAACTTGTTAAGCAATTGATTATAGCATCGACATTCTGGCTTGCAAGAAACTATCTGCCTACAAAAAGCATCAAGTTCAATCTATAAGTAGCGTAATTCCCCACGCAATTGCGCAGCTATATACTACAATGCATATGTTTACTCAACTTATTGATTTAGTGTTGCAATTATATTCTTGTTTTAGGTACTGATCTAGTGTTGCAAGCTCACCCTAATTCCTAAATCATAACTGACCAATTTCATATGTTAGTAACTAGTAAAGCAAACGACATCAACAATTTCACGTCTTTGTACCTGCCCTAAACATTCCTCCATTACTAGAATTGTCTGTGACATCAACAACAATTTAATCAAATCTTTTGTGAAACTAAACCAACTCCGATCCAAAGAGCAACTGCTCGTATCTCTTAGAATAAATATATCTATGTCTTCTGTATTTCCTTATTTGTGTATGAGATATTCTCTTGTAATATCTTTTTGTACTTCTTATATATATTGCCTATTAGGCCTCGTGAATATACACACAATACTCATAATATGATATCATAGCTAGACACTAACCTAGCTCTTTCCGCTGCATCTTCCGTCGCCGCCGCCACCGCCCAATGCTGTCCTCCTCCGTCGGCCGTAACTGCCCGACGCCGCCTCCGCCGCCGTCCGAGGCCGCCGTTGCACCCGACATGCCCTCGCCGCCGCCCGACTCAGGCCATCGCCGCGTCGCGTCTGCTCCGCCCGGCCGCCTGGCGCCCCTGCTCCGTCCGGAGCCCCTGAGCAAGTACACCCGAGGACGACACGGGCCTGACCCGTCGCGTCTGCTCCGCCCGGCCGCCCGGTGCCCCTGCACCGTCGTCGCCGATCAGGCCGCCGCCACCAGCAGGGGATCCTAGCTTCCCCTTGCGCGTGCTCCCCTGTTTGGCCTTCGTAGGCCGATTTTTAGTGTGAGCCGGCTCGGTCCCCCCAAAAAAACCTCGTCTCCGCTTCTCCCGTCAGCCATTGCGGTTATCTCTTGCACGTGCAGGTGCCGGTGGTGGTGGTTGCTTCCTTGCAATTGGAAGCTTTACATGTCTTGTGATTGGCCTTGACATGGTGAAATGCTAGGAATCTGTACTGTTTTTCTTTGACGAGGAACAGGGATATGTACTACACAATCCATAACTGTGGAGGACAGTGGTGGATTTCAATCGCAATAGGTTATACCAGTTGAGATCCATAACTGTGCAGTTGCTACTGGGAAATGGGAAATGAGAGCTAAAACCTCCTAGTGCAGTTTAATAGCGCATTCCTGTTTTTTTTACAGGGAAAACAGTTGGACCAGACCAGTTGAGATCCATAACCGTGCAGTTGCTACCGGGAAATGGGAAATGAAAGCTAAAACCTCCTAGTGCAGTTTAATATTAATAATTATGAAAACAAATAATTACAAGGAGGAGAAAGGAAAGAGAATAAACACGGAAAGAATTTATAGAGTTCTATCTATCCACTCTTGAATTGAAAGGAAATATTTCTTCTTTGCTATATAGAAAACCATGGCAAACTACTTTAATTTGTCCTTCCAGCTTTGAAGGGTTGGATCAATAATTCAATATACTCAAAGACTTTGTTGTTTCTCACAATCCATACTATAGATAGCTCGTTCCTCATGCTGTCCAGGTGATTCCTTCCGTCAAGCTTTGCTGAAAAGTATTGCTGCACGTAATCCATGAAGCCCATCGACCTGTACCGCGCCTCGCCGCTGTCTTTTATGAGCTCCGGCAGAGGACTGGCCACTGCATCATGGCGGAGCCCGTGGAACAACGCCCGCCGAGATGCGCTCCCTGTTCGGGTGTATCACCGTCCCATCTTTATCGGGACCCTAATGTTTAAATCCGGATCCTATGTGTATATTGTACTAGTTCAGAATCATGCTAGTGCAATATTTAAATCCAGACTCTATGTGTATACTGCACTAGTCCAGGATCACGCTAGTGCAATATTCAAATCCAGACCTTATGTGTACACTGCACTAGTCCAGAATTACGCTAGTGCGCACAGTATCAACATCCTGCAATATCATCCATACATAGCAAAATAAAGATATACATACCAAGTTTGATAAACAAATAATTGTTGAGACATTATGACCGAGTTTATATTTATTCAACCTCGCATGGCTCAAGCACTAAATGAAGATAACAACAGCGGAACAAGGTAAACTTCGATGGAACCCAACGACTTGCCACAGGCAACCGACTGAGAACAAGACCTAACGAACGACCTCCTCATAGTACGCATCCACTTCGTTAACTAAGTGATGATTATTGTAAGAGTAAGTACATGGAGTACTCAGCAAGTTGAGTGTAACGTCCCGTTTTCTCTAGAGCCCTTGCCAGCTTTAAAAATCAAAAGGAACCATTTGGTTTATTTGCATGTTCAAGTTTAACTTGGTATTTTGGAAGTTGGAGAGTTTAACTTGACCTAACCAAAACTTGAACTAAGTCCCTTGTTGGTGTTCTCTGTTGGTTGGGGCTTCTTATTATCCCTTGGTGTTGCGTGGTTTGGTTTTTCTCCCAAGCTCCCTCTGGATGCCTCTTGGCTTAACCTTTCTCTCAGATCTCTTTGTTGGTTTGAATCTCTTTTCAGGGTTTAGACCTCCTTCTCCGTTCAAACCCTCCTTTGGTTTTGACCTTCTCTTGGGTCGTGTCCACCCCGTGGCGTTTTAGCTCGGGTGTGTGTTTCAAATGTTTTTGATTTCAAAATTCTAATCTTGGGGTCGAATTTCCCCTTCGTGTGGACCTCCCCGGGTTCGTAGGGATCTCCCTAGCCCTTCATCTTGGCTGTACAGACCTCCCCTTGCTTAGATCTGGCCGTTAGGACCTCCTCTCTGGAGATCTTAACCGCACAGACCTCCCATTGCTTAGATCTGGCCGTTAGGACCTCCTCTCTGGAAATCTTAACCGCACAGACCTCCACTTGCTTAGATCTGGCCGTTAGGACCTCCTCTCTGGAGATCTTAACCGCACAGACCTCTCCTTTTTAGATCTCGCCGTTAGGACCTCCTCTCTGAGATCTTAACCGCATGAGACCTCCCTTGCTTAGATCGGCCGTTAGGACCTCCTCTCTCGAGATCTTAACCGCATGCACCTCCCCTTGCTTAGATCTGGCCACTAAGACCTCCCCCTTGGAGATCTTAACCGTCGAGATCTCCTCTTCTTGATCTCGCCGCTAAGACCTCCCTTGGAGATCTTAACCGTCTGACCTCCTCCTCCTGCAGATCTGGCCGCTAAAGACCCCCCTCTTGGAGATCTTAACCGTCCAGACCTCCCTCCTTGCAGATCTGGCCGTTAAAACCTCCCCTTTGGAGATCTTAACCGTCCAGACCTCCCTCCTTGTAGATCTGGCCGCTAAAGACCTCCCCCTTAGAGATCTTAACCGTCCAGACCTCCCTCCTTGCGGATCCAATCGTTAGGACCTCCCCTTGGAGATCTTAACCGTCCAGACCTCCCTCCTTGCGGATCCAATCGTTAGGACCTCCCCTTGGACATCCTAACCGTTCAAACCTCCCTTGGATTTGATCCCACGGCCCAGACCTCCTTTGCGGGCGAGGTTCCTCCTTTTGCCCTTGCAGACCTCCCCGTTCGTGTTTGATCTTGACCGTTGGATCTCCCTTCTGGAGATCCAACCGTCTAAGACCTCCCTTGCGGGCGAGGCTCTCCCTTTTGCCCTTGCAGACCTCCCCGTTTGTGTTTGATCTTGACCGTTGGATCTCCTTCGGAGATCCAATCGCCTAAGACCTCCCTTCTTGCGAGGCTCTCCCTTTGCCTTCTGAGACCTCCCGTTCAGTATTTGATCTTGACCGTTGGACCTTCCTTCTGGAGATCCAACCGTCTAGACCTCCCTTGCGGGTGAGGACCTCCTCTTAGCTCTTGCGGACCTCCTCTGGTGTCCTTGATCTTGACCGTTGGACCTCCCTCCCAGAGATTCAACCGTCTAGACCTCCCCTGTGGGTGAGGATCTCCCCTTGTTCACTGCAAGACCTCCTCAATGTCTTCGCAGGACCTCCTCTGCGAGTCTTGGCTGGACCCACATGGCAGTCACACCTAGTTTTCTGTATCCTTTGATTGTGTCCTTTGTGCAAGAAAGTCTCCCCTACATTTAATGCATGTTGTATCGCATTAAGTGCTGTCACTTTTGCAGTACACATATCATACTTTTGTCACATTCCTTGCCTACTTCCTTGTCCTCTTTACCAACTCCTGAGTGACTGCACCTTAGGGCAACCACTTTGGCTCCAGCTATATATAGCTTGGGCAGCCCATCTTTTCTCACTTTCTTCCTCATTTCTCCTCCATGGTTCAACAGAGCAGTCTCTGGACCTCTCCAGCAAGCTCTTGGGACCTCCTCTTGACCTCCCAACCTTTCTGTTGGTTTTGTATTTGAGCTTATTTGGAGTTTCTTTTTGGTTCTTGTTGGAGCTCTATTTGAGTCATTTGGTTTTCACCGTGTAGATTGCCAAGACCGTGAGGAGCCAGAGTTCTGTGAAGAGGAGGAAGAAGCTCAAGGCTTTGAGCAAGGCAAGTCACAGCCCTTGGTCATATTGAACCTAGTCTTTCAAATATATTTTGTTTTACTTTATCATGCATGGCTACTTTTATATGAAAATGTTTGGGGAGTAGCTACTCTTCCTTACTTGATATTATGCCTCCTTTGGACTTGCTGCTGGACATGTTGACATACTCCCTTTGGAAACTTTAGGTTGGGTATTTTAGTTGGTATCTTTTGTTATTGCCAACATGGGACCGCTAGTTTATGCTTAGCCTTGCTATAGAACCGTGGGTCTGGTGAATCATACTTCATCAATTAATAATCTTGACTAATGATCTATGGAATCTGTGGTGGGTGCCCTTTGTTAGCGACTATGGCAGGATGCCTAAGTTGTGTTGATTGTGGTGCGAGATCACCCTAATAACTGTTTGAGCCAGGACTGGGTGGTCCAGTGGCCGGGTTGAACCCAATTGGTTTTGCTTGGGCAAGAAGGCAGAGAGTGAAAAGTGGGTGCTTTGCACACGGGTTTGTGGAAGTCTTGCCTGAGCACAATTAAGGACTTAACTTTGTGTTCCGTTGATCTGGGCCAATCAGTACAACCACAAAATCACTTTATGGGGGTGGTCGGGGCTGAATAATTAGCAATGAGATGGCTTGGGGCTATTTTGGATGAGCGTGTTGATTCGTTGGCGCAAGAGGGGGCACCCCATAACCCTACGGACTTCTAGACCAAAGGAGGGGAAATGCGAAACCTTAGCGGGTAGCTCCGAGCCAGTTCAAAGCTTTGTAAAGGCCTTGCCGCGCTCTTTAGACTGCTCACCTTCGGAAGTGAGTAAGGGTCTTCCCGGAACCCGTCCCGCTAGAGAGATCGTGGACTGTGGGTAAAGTTGTTGTAACATCCCAACTGTGTAAACAGGGTTTGTTCAAATATAATTAAGGTGTAGAAATTAAAACTTTTTCCCACACCTTGAAAACCCCTAAACACTCATGTAATTCTTGTCCAAGAGTTGTGTAATCCAAAAACACAAGCTCTTGTTGACCAAAAGTCAAACTCCTTTTCCAATTATCTTAAATCTTGTGCCAAACATTTGGAAATATTTTTCCTTGGTCCTAAAGTTGATGTGGGACCCCTCTAAAAAATCTTGTCCCAAGATGTAAAACTTGTTTGCTAAATTTTGGAGGTAAAACAAATCCTTGAACAACCTTCATGAATTTCCTAAGAAAAATGCATTGCATAATAACCTCTGGAAATTTTATGCAAGGTTAATCTCATTGTCAGCAAGCTCCAGTTAAAATTTCATAAATTTTGGAGCTCATTTGCTATTCCAAACAACCCTGCAAAATCTCAACTGTTAAAACTAAATTTAAAAGCCTACACTGTTCCTTGGGCTAGCCACTTTGCAAAGCTGGTCCAGCCCAACCGTGTCTGCACCTCAGCAGACCTCCTCTCCACCTTGATCAGGTCGCAGCCGTTGGATTTACATCCAACCGCCACGACCTCCTCCGCGGTCAACACCGCAAAGACATCCCACCTTGTTGAAATCGTAGCCCTTGGATCCAAGATCCATGGCCATGACCTCCCCTCACTGTTAAACTAAGCAAACCTCCCACCTATTTGAGGTCGTAGCCCTTGGATCCAAGATCCATGGCCATGACCTCCCCTCTCTGTCAAAATCCTTCAGACCTCCCACCTTGTTGAGGTCGTAGCCGTTGGATTCAGATCCAAAGGCCACAACCTCCGCTGCAATTCATCGCAGCCCAGGACCTCCCCTATCTCGTGTTGTGCACCGTTGGATTAAAAATCCACGGTCACGACCTCCTCCTTGTCTTATGCGCATCAGATCTCCCCGCGCACGTGAGGTCGTTGCCCTTAGATCTAAATCTAATGGCCATGACCTCCCTTGTGTGTTGTGCAAGCTCAAGACCTCCTTTGCGCCACGCGCGAGGCTCAGGACCTCCCCTGTCTTGATCACCACCGTTGGATCAAAATCCAAAGGTCTTGACCTCCCTCGCGCTTCACGCAAAGCCTCAGACCGTCCTTTTTGGTTGTGTGCCCTTGGATTTGAATCCTAAGGCCATGACCTCCCCCTCATGTTCTTAAGTTCATGTGCGGTTAAGACTTCACAGGAGGTCCGCACCGTTGGATTGAGATCCAACGCTTTGGACCTCTGTCCCATTTTCCCACGTCAAGCATACACATTAAGGAAATCGTGAGGCCATGACCTCCCCATCCTTGATCGTGTGGCTGGGACCTCCTCCCAGTCATTTAGGCGTAACGGTTCAAAAACCACATCGGAGGGCCAGGACCTCCCCGTGGGCTTATCCAACGGTCAAAATGACCTCCCTGTTCTTCTCCTTCCTTGGTCACGCATGCGTGTTCCTGAGTGAGGGAGTTAATGTGTGTCAGTCCACTGTGTACCTTATAACAACTCTTTGCTGACCCGCATTAAATGCAGGTCAGCCTTCCGCCCCTCCTGTCCACACAAACCTGTCACCATGTCAACTTTACATCTTGTCCAAGCCCTAGACCGACCCATGGGCCAAGCTCACCATGAGCTTAACCCGTGGTTCACAACCTCCGGTGCCCTAAGTATAAAATCTCCCCCACTGTTTCCTTGGCTTCCTTTGCACACCATTATCCTTGCTTGCACCCCTGTGCTTATGAGCTCTAAACCACCAAAGCTCTCTTGGCGCCATTGTTGAGAAGCTTGAAGCTCCTCGGTGGACAAGGGTCCTGGAGTTTTCCTCCTTTTCTCCTTGCTTCCATTTGTGCCCTACCCTCCGGGACCAAGTCCTAACTTGATTTGTTGGGCATTTGCGAGGGGACAAAGTGGAGCTTGAGTCAAGTTTTGGTGTGGAGTACCCTTCCTCCCGAAGACCGGTCCTCCTTCCTCGACCTCCTCGGCACCTTAGGACCTCCAGGTACTCCCTGATAGTCCTTTAGCGCTGGGCACCCGCATGTATGATGTCGCGGAGCTTTTGTTTGGGCACACGCTTGAATGGATGTCGCGGAGCTTTATTTCGCATTTTGGATTTTGCCGTGTGGTGCCTTCGTGCCCTCTCGGCCGCGGCGTTTAAGGCCGTCGCGCCATTGAGAGGAGGTCCACTGGGTGCGCAAAGTTATTGTGCACTTAGTGGTACCATTGGATGTCGCCGGCGAGACCTACATCGCCGGCGAGGACCATTTCTTCAAACCCGGGTCTTTGTCGGACAAGGCAGTGGTGCCATTGTCGTTTTTAGGACAAAGATTTGTCGCGTTAAATGCACTAATCAAGTGCTCAAATCATTGAAATCATTGGTTTCGCCATTACTGCATTTAATCCTCCCCTTGCGCGCATTTAAGACCTCCCGCGCGCGGACCTCCTCGTTGTCCCGCGCGCATTTATCCCTTGTCCAAGCACGTGCGTGCGCGCAAGCACGTGGTCGCGAGCTCTGGGACGTCCATGACCTCCTCCGAGGAGATCTGGAGCGTCCAAGACCTCCCTTTGTGCGATCGTGGCCGTCCTGACCTCCCCGGAGGTGCAGCGGCGTTAGGACCTCCCTTAGGACCTCCCTAGGTCATCTCACCCGTTCATGACCTCCCGGGTAGATCTTGACCGTCAAGGTCCTCCCTCGACGATCTGGACCATCAAAGTCCTCCTTGGAACATCTGGACCGTCCCAGACCTCCCTGTGAGGTCTCGACGATGTAGATCTTCCTGGGAGATCTTGATAGTTTAGATCTTCCTTTGGAAGATCTCAACCGTTGAGGACCTCCCGTGTGATCTGAGCCGCTTATGACCTCCCATGTCTTTAGGGTTTTAGAAATTCCAAAGGATCTGTTAAAATTGTAAACTGGAAAAGGTATAACTTTAGAAGTTCATATCTTTGTCGTTTTAAATCCAAATGAGGTCATTCAAATTGTGTTAGCTCTGTCTTGAACTTGACTTTAATCCAAAAATGATTGTAAGTTGAGTTCAGCTCCAGAGCACAGTTTTGCCATTAGATTTTAAAACTCACTTTAAATATACACTCAAATTAATGCTTAACTTGTAAAATACATAACTAATGCTCTGTAGATTATTTTTGAGTGAATCCAACTTTGTTGGTTTCCTCTATTAATGAACTCACTGTGAAAATTAGTTTTGAGCATGTTGCTATTATAAAAATGAGGACTTGTGCATTATAATTTTGTTCAAGTTCTTGTTTTTGAAAAATTGTAGAAAGTGCATAATAGCTCCAAATGAGGTGAACTCAATTGTGTTATTCATCTCATGAGGTGCTAGTTTTACAGTAAAAATCTCAGTATCACCACCATTCTAGAAAATTTTGCGATGAATAGTAGCATATTTCTAATTAATAGGCTGAGCAGAATTGATTTCATCATATCTTTTGCATTAAGAATCCAAATCAATTGGTTCTTGTTGCTAAATTCATGATAAATCATTTTCTTGCTGCTGTAAAATTTTCATAGCATTCGGAGAAGTTTCTCTGTTGCGTCTTTTTGGGTTTTCGTTGTTCTTATCGGTTCTTTATCGCTTTTCCGTTAGGTTTCGATATTTGTGGTAATCCCGAGAGTGACCCTCTGCCACAACTTGACCAGCAACAACAAGGCAAGCAGTTTGATCATTTCCATCATTGTCCCATTACTTTAAAGCTTAATATTTTGTTTCACTTATATGTATGCATGCTACTTTGTGTTAAATGTCGCTAGTAATCCTATAGTTGCATAATCTGTAGGAGTTGTTCATCCTCTACTACCAATGAGCCTAGGTTATTTGCTGTGGTTTGAGCTCGTTGGATGAGCTCTTATCACTTAGTAGTTTCGATTTAAATTGCTTAGCCATGCTTAGTAATTGGTAGTAATGGGCGATCATCGACTTAGTCGATGGTCTTGATCACTCAAAACCGATTATTACTCCTATATGTCCAGCACTTGTGCTTTGATTAATTGTAAAATCAAAAGCTGAAAATAAAAGATTGATTTAGACTTGGGCATATTGGATGGATGGTGTGGTTTTTGGATGTGGTGGTATGCCCGAGTCAACAAGGACCGAATTCTTGCGCCATTGATCCAAGCAATTATGCGTGCTAACCACACGAGGGGATATGGGACCTCTCTTGACTAAGTACTTTAGGCGGTGCTAATTGGGGTCGCTTCGGTTGGTGTGTTTTAAAGATAAAATGTGTGTGTGTGTGGTGTGGGAATGGAGCGATGGCGGTAGGTTAGGTCATCCATTGGGTCCTTATCCCGTGGGTTGTCTTGGTCGAATTAGCACCGCCCATTGGAAATGTCTCGTGAGACTTAGCCGTCTTGCATACCAAAGGTAGTGTGCTTAAAGGAAAGGCGATCGGCGTGTGGGTACATTGGTACACCCTGCGAGGATAAAACTATTCAATAGCCTCGTCCTAGGTTATGGACACGCTTGGTTATTTCCGTGAGAATTAGACTTCAACCTTTAATTAAAACTTGACATGGTTGGTATGAACGGGAGTTCATGCTATTGTTGTGGTGACTATTGGGTTAGTCACTTCTGTGTTGATCTTGTTGTTGTTACTATGTTATTATCTCGTTGTTATTTCAACAATTAAAATGCTTTGCCAAATTGCCTTCAATCTATTATGTTATTGCAAATGAAACTTGCTTTATGCTAAAATGAGTCCAAAGCCTCATCCACTTAAATAAAGCTTGCATGTAGCTATTTATAGTTCTGTTATCTCACACGTAAGTCTTGCGGAGTACTTTATGTACTCATCCGCCTCGTGGTTGTGGCATTTTGTGGCTTTTGTTGCAGAGGAAGAAGGTGAGCTCCTAGAGCCTCTCTTTTGTGCTACGTGTTGCGACTTCTTCGACGACTAGCTTGGCGGTCCTACAGATGCCTAGGGGTTAAGGCACACCGATTGGCTTTGTGTTATAGCCATCTTTATGGCACTTTTGCTTCATTGTTATCTTAGTAGTTCTTGTTGTTATTTGGCCCGAAGGCCCTCTTTGTAATAGCCTATTCCTTATTAATATTAACTTCGGTTTGTTGCTTATGTACTATGTGTTGTATGGAATTGATACATTCTTTTGTTGTGAGGTATGTATCTGCATTCGGGAGTATACATCTCTCGAGACTGGTTTATTTGGTTGATAATACTAGGGTCAATTGGATGACTAAGTATTATGAGCTTAATAAATCCGGGTGCTCACAGTTGTACACCTCTGTAGAGTGTAAAATCTATTCGAATAGCCAAGTCCTTGGTCATGGACAATACCTAGTGAAAACGGTGCAAGGGATAGCTTTTGAGAATCGGTGTTGCTCGGACTCTTCTGAGAGGCCGTGGCCTTGCCTCAAGAGACCTTGGCCGGCTTTAGAGGGGTCATGGCTGGCTCGAGATGTGGTCCAGGTGCTGGGTTTGAGCTCTAGAGTTGGTGCTCTAGAGAGGTCTTGGGAGAGGTTCTGGCTGTAGGTGCAACCATACCTCCCCCGAATGGTTTGGATGTGAGTGGGTGCTCACTCCCTTCTTTTCAAACAATGTAATTATGTATTATTGTTTTAACTCGTTGCTTTGCAATCTATTATGTTAATTACTGCCAAATATTGCTTTGCGCAACTAACCATACAGCCTTCCTCTGGTAAGCTTTTGCATGATTACTATTTGCATAATTGTTCCCTGTGATTTCTTGAGTACATTCAAAGTACTCATGGCTCTAAGCCCCGTGTCAAAGCAAAGTATGAAGATGACCAAGTGCAAGGAAGCTCGGACCTCTTTGAAGAGGACTTCTTTGATGACCTCATTGCCTAGGACGTCCTCCACTCGACAACTGTGGGCTTGCCGTTTGGCCTCTAAATGTTCAGTGTTTTACCGTCAAGGTTCTTTTGTTGTCGGTTCGTAAGCGCAAGTGGCAAACCTTCTGTAATCAAGCTTGGACCATAAGGTCTTGTTTAATACTAAGTTTAATTTGTCTGCTTCATCTCTTGTCTTGACCTTGTGGTTGTGATCACACCAAAGTGATTCTACGCGAGCTAGCTCTGTTGTCCTAGGACTGGCTCGTGCGGCGGCCAAGACCTCCAGGAGGTCTTGAAGACCTCCTGGGAGGTCCTGGTGTACCTCCTCTCGGTATGAACTGAGCGGTACTGTCGCTCCTCTGTGCGGTAGTACCGCAACTAAATAAAAAAGCCCGGCTCCCAGTTGATTCCGAGAAGGTCGTCACATTGAACCACATAATGCAAGCATACATGATGGCTTATTTCAAAGGATATAGCTAGTAAGATTGTTTTGCATAAAGCACCTTTTGCAATTGAATAGAATAATAGATTGAAAAGTATAGGGTAAAATGACAATAATAAGTAAACAAGAATTTGGATTGCACATAGCCTAAACCATTACATTTACATAGCCAACCTCCCCAGATTTTTATTTTTGAAAGCTGCCCCTTGTGTGAAATCCCCGAGTATGTCTATGATCGCGAACACGGCTATTTGAATATATTTGATTTAACACTCCATAGAGGTTGTACAATTTTTCTCACAAGGTATGGCCAACGACAAGGTTCTGACATGTTTCCATGGACGTGTGACCCAAAGAATCATAACAATGCATTTCAGAGACTTCGTCCCAACAATTGGCCCTCCCGGTAACCTACTTACACCGTTGGATTACAGAACGGGAACCGTCCACGATGTAGCTCATACATAGCATACCACACCCTCCTCCTTACGCATAGTCTGACATACTTCCCGAGGAAGTCAACATTGAAACTCGGTAACTTACTTCGTTATACTCTTCTCATTAGAGCATGTGATTGTATGATTGTGGCGGCGTAAAAAGTTAAGTCCTTAATTGTCTAGGGCAAGACTAACCAATACACTAAGCCTACATATAAAATCATATAATGCTACACACAGTCCACCACACATAGTTTAACACTAAGTCATTCTACTCGCCCCGGTCTAAATCATTTATCCACCCAAATTGTATACACAGCCCACAATTAAACACACTAGAAGCCTGCGCACGCCTTGGCGCGCGGGAAAGGCACAGGGTGGTGATCAGGGGAAATAGAATTGTAGAGATACAGTATATGGTACAAATTTAGTGGACAAATTTAGTGAAGAATCTAAGTATTTGCATGTTGCAAGAACTTGTATGTGGGATATGGATAGCAATATATGGCAAAGAACCGTTTCTTTTGAGTTGAGTGCATTAGAGGAAAGATACAGAGGTATGAGTGGCATGCAATCTTATTATGTAATTGTTTTTGTCTTTCTTCAAAAGAATCAGACCAAGTAACTAATGTAACTGCTGAAAGCAGTACTGCACCATTTATCGCAATCAATTTTCTATACCTTGCACACGTGCAGGCATGCACAATCACGGGCGCGGCGCAAGGGCTACGGCGCGGGGACGGTGAGGCACCGACTAGTCACTACCGAGACTCGGCGCAGGGGCTGCGGCGTGGGAGAGCGCTAAGGCACGGTGTGGGCGGAGGCTAAGGCGCGGCGTGGGCAGGACTGAGACTCGGCATCCTCGCTCTAGGTCTTTAAAATTTTTGGTTCCGCCACTGGCAGCTCGGGCAGGTGCGGCGGCGGCAGGACTCAAGCTCGGCTACTTGGAGGCAGGGCGACGGCGACGGCGACGGCAGGGTTGAGCTCCACCTGAGAACAGTGGCGGCGGAAGGGTTCGGGCTCGGCGACTCGGAGGCAGGACTGAAGCAGAGCTCAACAGCGGCTCAGTCCTCCTCCCTTCCTCACGAGCAGAGCCGCGGAGCCGCACGAGGCGACAGCTACGGCGGCAGTACACCTACAAGATGCAGCTGTTGGAGGTCGAGCACCAGCGCAAGACGGAGGCACGCGCCGAGGTCCCCCGCACGAGGCGTCTCGGTGGAAGGCGGCAGAGGAGGAGGTATCACTGCTCTGATACCATGATACAACTCAACTTCTCTGTTGTATTAGATGACTACTGTAGTGTATATATACTACATTACAAACCCTAGCTAGAGCTCATGGGCCATATACACAACAGAAACATGCAACTGAAGTGGGGCGCCTTCAGCCTTTACAGTGTACAACGGCTAAGTTAAACATCTCTCTACATGCAGATGACGCAGCTATTTTTGTACAGCCTGTCAAGGAGGAACTACAAGTCATTCATGGAATTCTAGTTTGTTTCGGAAGAGCTACAGGACTTGTCACCAATTTAAACAAAAGTGAGGTGCATCCAATCAGATGCGATAATTTTGATCTAGATGACATCTTAACGCCCTTCCCAGGTCAACGCAGGAATTTTCCTTGCATGTACTTGGGATTGCCGTGGCATGTCAAAAAACTGAGGAAAGTTGACGTGCAACCACCCCTCAGAGACAGGTTTGTCGCAAAATTGCCGGGACGGACTTACGTCAAGGTGGAGCATGCTCGCGAATCACACGACAAATTTGTCAAAGCATTCACTTACACCACAAACCACCCACCAATCGGTCATTTCAACATAGAGCTGTCATTCAAGAGAATAAATATGATTTGTCACATGCATGGTTCACGACCGTTGATGAGTTTAAACCAGGCCCATTTTTCACTTCCGCGCTGTATCCATACTGATTAAACGGAGGGTTTTGGGTGATTAATGGCTACTCTACAACACAGAACAGTACTGCCCAGTACAATCAAAAAAATAAAGCCACTAACTTAAGCTAGGTTATAATACATCTGAACACAGGTGCTCCAAGAAAGACTTTACTCCAATCCTATCTCTTTTTTGCTTCCATACTCAGCAAGCTACCGGTTATGTACAAAGACGAGAGTTCCCAAAACAGAGTGTTCCCAAAACAGCGGTGCAACGCCTTTTCTCAGCCATGAGCTCTCCCTGTATCCACAGACAAATTTCATAACAGAGTGACCATCACAGGAGCAGAAATGACGCCCATAAAGCAAACTCCAACAAGAAAGACTTACCCCTTGAGGAGGCAGTTCTGTAATTAGTCCTAGGACCCTTTTCGCCAGGAACTTTGGGAATTATAAGAGAACTTTGCAGGCCCTCGAGCAACTGTGTTGCAGAAAACAGCAAAACCAAAGTTAATATACATAGCGCACTCCATAAAATAAGTATAAATTAGAAGTTCCACAGTAGGCACGCACGCGCACATGCACCAGTTGTGTGCATTTGCTAGAGTGCAAGTGCGCAAAGAAAATCAAGCTGGGTGACAAATCTCAAACCACCCACCGAAATCTGTTCAATATTATTAAACTCATCCAAATTATAAAAGCCTAGATCAACTACAAGGAAACCAAAAGGTTCGTAAGTTAGCTACAGCCAAATTATGTCCTACAATGTAAAGAATTATCGCAAGGCACTGTCAACATTCAAGGACAGAATGGAGAAGAGTCAAAACACGGCATCAGCAATAGAATTATATTGAAACTTGAGGACGGTTCCTGTACTAACCCGTGAGGTTGGTTGAATTCGGCGGTTGGACCTTCGGGGTTCAGAAGAATCGGAACTAGTCTTCCCTGCAATTTCAGACGTTTTGAGTATATTCCTGTTCAATTTATCCATAGAAGGAACATATTTCCTTTTAGCTCGATCAGTAGTGGTTAAATTCTTCTTGGAAGTAGGAACAGTAGATGCAGCTTGTGTGTGCAATTCAGAAACAGAAGCATCTTCAGTTCTAAGGCCAGTGCCATGGGCAGAATTATTCTTTTCTACAGCAGGGATAACAGTGTTGGAAGAGCCTGCTGTACTTCCCGCAAAAGCAAAACTACTTTCAGAAACACCAGAGCCTGGGACATTCATGGATAAAGGATCCTTGCCAGGAACACTGTTAGATGCAACATTCTGAGGCTTAGCAGATTTAAGTCCTCTGGATCTCATCTCGCCTATCCTCTTTCCTCTCTGGTCAACTTTTGAAGTGCCTTCCCGAGGTTTCGGCACTCGTGGTATCAAATGTTTCGCGGGTCTGGTAGATGCATTACCCTCAGAAATCTTATTAGCTTGATCTGCAACATAATGTTTGCTTACTTCCATAAACTTCTTCTTCTTTCCAGGTTTTGGAACACCATAGACCACCCTTGATCCTTCTTTCTGCAGTCCAGGCCGTTTGAATGCAAGACCAACGGTTTTATTCTCAATTACACTCTTTCCAATGTTGAAAACCACGTCCCTATCAGATAAAGCCAATGGCTTTAGCTCCTCTGGTTTTGTTGAGTTGTTAGTGCTCTTGTCCTTCGAAGGCCCCCCTGCTTCTCCACCAATAGGTACAGGATCATTGCCTGTTGTCCTTTGGCGTTTCTCACAAGGAGAATCACCCTGAGACCATAAAATGTTGTTATTTGAATATAATTATGCAAAAGTAATATTTAGAACACAAAATCCAAAAGAGCAAAGTAAAAAAAAAAGTCTAGAAAGTAGAAGCAACCTTATAAGATTTGGCTTTCCTCTCTCGTACACGGGACCACTCTGTCCACTGGCTTTCCTTCCAAACAAGTGATGGACGAAGATTCCAAGCATCAACAAGCAAGGAATCACCACCTCCAGCTGGAAATAAGTGATCAAGACAAGATGGAGGGTTAAAGAATCCTCTATTGAAGAACTTTTCACAGTACAAAAATGTTTAAAATCCACAGGTCAAAATGGAAATAGCAATATGACATCCAAAACAGTTACAATAATTATGCAAATGGTCAAGATAGACAAATAGTTTATTTCTATCAAAATTTTAAAATGACGGTTTCAATTCAGAAGCGTGATGGCATCCCAAGTCCTGTGGCGGTGAACTTTGTTGACCGGAGGCATTCGTAATTCACAATTTTCGGACTGAATTATTACTGGTTTGAAACATGCTACTTGACGACGAAATTAAAAAATACAACATATCTAAAGGATATAACAAAGGAAAAAAGAGAACGCCACCACGCACACGTGCATGCACACTGAGCAACACTAAGATTACCTGGAAATTTTACAACGAATTTTGTTTCATCAGCTTCACAGTTTTGAGAAATAATCCCCTCTCGCCAACTGTGGAAAGAATCAGACTTCAGATCAGTAGGTAATAACAAAAGAATACTAATATTACAACAAATTGTAGTTAGCAGCTACTTTAAGCGGTAATTCACATGATAACAAGCAACAAAAAAGGATGGGTGCAGCTAATCAGATATAGGTGATATCTCAACAAATTTACGAAGAATAACATGTTAGGTGAGAGACCATAGTCACAGGGATCGTGGGTCGATGCCGCGTCCCACGTATCGGATTCTACGATTCGCTGGACATGATACACCATTCCTATGTAATTTAGATGGAAAAGTGGCGTACCACGTCATGCTCCCCCGTTCCTCGACCCAATCGACCCACGTTCCTGGTGACTATGGGTGAGACCTCCGGTTAGATGGAGGTGATATCAAAACCAGAATCCTACCTTCCACAAAATGAGAGCTAAGTTCTCCGATGGTAGGGTAATTGGCTAAATAAGTAAACTTCAAAAACAAACCCTACAACGGCCAGGCACCTACATGCAAACACACCAAGTGGAAAAGAAGAAAAAAGAAAAGGACATCCGGTCCCGAATGCAGATAGATCAACCAATGTACGACATCTCAACCTATCAAAAATCACAAAAAAATTCCTGTCTCTTACGAATTCACATCAATCTTACTTGGTTTGAACTTCGCATTTATAGTTCGCACTCCACATTCTACCAAAACGCTCCAAACGTGGGACTGACACAATGACAGGGTCAAGGTTCTAAAAATCGGGTCTAGGCGGCACCTAGGCGCTAGGAGCCGGCCGGCCGCCGCGATTTTGGCAAAGTCGTCGAGCTAGGCGGCCTCCCCGCCTAGGCGGTCCAAGGCAGGTCTGGGCAGAGCTCAGCACGTCAGCCTAGGCGGGCGGCTAGCTAACGCTGGGCAAGAGAGAGAAGGGGGCACAGGGGCGAAGGAGTAGGAACCAGATGGTCATGGACGAGGAAGGTGGCAGCATGCAGTGGGAGAGGAGGCGTAGGGAGCCGGAGTCGCTACTAGAGCCGTCGTTGTCACCATCGTTGCCGTCGTTGAGGGAGCACGACTAGAGGGCCTCGACTCGACTTGCGGTAGCTACGACGACGAGGGAGGGAGGAGAGGTTGGGGGAAGGAGAGGGGGGGAGGAGGGAGAGAGCAGGGAAGAGAGGAGACAGATACCTGCGACGGCAAGGGAAGGAGCTGCGGCGGCGACGGACAAAGGCAACCCTAACTGTTGAGAAGGACCGCTTGCTTGCTTAAGCAATTGGGCCGACCTGGCCCAAATGGCCTATATTTGCCTGCTTAAACATCACATGCAAAACCTAGCAGCACCTCCTCATTCCCCACTAAGTCGCCACCAGCATGAACCACACAGAGGCGCAAGGCGGCGATGGAGCTACGATGTGATGAGAGGCACGACAACGAGCAGCAACGAGGCTACCGCCGATGACGACAAGCTGTGACAGGGTTTCTTCACCTCCCGGCTAGTCTCCTCTCCCCTCCATTTCTCTCCTTCCTTCTCTTTGTTTTGCTCTACTCTGTTCTAAATCTAGAAATACATAAGCAGCAGCAGGTGGTAGATGTCCATGAAATAACCTACTGTTGACTGCTCTGCACTGTAGCCTAGTCGACTGCCTAGGCGCTAGGCGCTGGACCACCGCCCGACTTGGTCCAGCGCCTAGCGCTTTCTTGAACCTTAGACAGGGTAATCGGTAATAGAAAACCGTACACTGTAGAATTGTTCTAAGGCCCTATTAGAAATAAGAGAAAATTATGAGATATTGGTTCTATGCATCCAACCTCCAGTCCAAATACTGAAATTGGGAACACCCACCACCTCATTGAGCATAAAAACGTCATCAGGCTGGATAAACAATTCTACAAGCTACCCATATCCATCTTCCAGTCCTTCCCATGAAAATAGTAGAACTAGAGAACATTGAATGTCATACCTATCTTTGATCCATACATCTATGTGATCACCAATAGTCCAAGAATAATTTCCTGCTGTGTCCCTACGGCGCTTCCTAGTTCCTTTGAACTTAGACATAGTAGCAGGATGAGCAGGACGTATTCGAGGTGCCTTCTCCCCCTCCTGTTTCAATGGCACCCATTCTGTGCGAAGACCAGTTCCTAAAAGGTGAACAGTTAATCCCAAGGCCTGTCTAGCATAAAGGTCGATACTAACTTGAGTGTAGCTCGACAATTAAAAAAAAGTGAAAAGCATGCGTGTGTTGTGGAAAACCATGGAGGTGGACATAAGAAATGGACACTAACCTTCACTGCTCGTATCATAGCTGATGCATGCACTCTCTTCGTTTATATCAAGGACCTTGGCAGAAAACCAAGCTACTCCAAACCCACCCTCATCAGCTGAAACCTGACAAAAATGCAATAATATTCTAATGAGGTTTCATCTTGAGAGCTGGAGGTGGCACATCAGATTAGAAACAGAAAAGCTGAAAACTAGCACATTCTAACAGCAAAAATTAGAGCCCATCACAGCCATTTTAAAATGCTTTGTAGTCAAACTCTTCAAACTTTGGCCACTGATATACACAGCAGTGTACAGATTGGTCTCACGAAAATAGCATTAATAGACCTGTAATCAAAAGTACTTCCATAATATTATTTTTTATGATTTTTTACTAACATATTAGTAGAAAAATCAATGGTGGAGTGTGTATATTAAAAACAGAGGGGGTATATCATATTAAAAAGGGATAACAAAAGGCAGTTCTTGCCTTCAGAGAAATGTTCACACAGCACAGACTACCATAATCATGTAGAAAGGGAGAAACGTAACCAAGCCAAAGAATCAACTGACCTCAACAAGAGATCCCTTTTCAATGCCATTCCAGATTATGCTCGGTACTGCAACATTTCTGTTACCATTGAGTGGAGCAGTGGTGGGAACATCTTCAACCGCATTTCCTACATGAGCCAAACAAACCAAAATCAGCTGGAAGTGAACAAAATCAGCTGGAAGTGAACACCGATTATGACATACCAAAAG
This sequence comes from Phyllostachys edulis, assembly GCA_036346405.1. Taxonomy (NCBI): domain Eukaryota; kingdom Viridiplantae; phylum Streptophyta; class Magnoliopsida; order Poales; family Poaceae; genus Phyllostachys; species Phyllostachys edulis. Next base: position 42,950,197 of record CM070564.1, read on the forward strand.
GTAAAAGATACAAGTAGCTTTACCTGACTGCAATCCATCTGGCTGCAGTTCTTTGCCACTAGAAGATGGCTCCGAGTTCTGTATTGTTTGATCATAGTTAGCTTTGCTGCCACGCTTTCTGCCAGATTTACTAAAATCAGCAGGTACCTCCAATAGTTCTTTTACCGGATTATCGTTGGCGTTTCCAACCTTCTTATTACTCACTCGATCAGACCTCCAGTAGCCATCTGGACCAGCTTCCAACAGCTCACTTAGAGTAAAAGGTAGAGGCTCACCCATCCCAATTATGGTTCCTGCTTTGAACACAGCCTCTGCAGCAAGCTCTGCAGCTTTCAGTATGGCATCCAAGTTTTCTGCACGTTTTGCAGCAGCTGCTGCCTCTTCAACCCTCTTTCTCGCAACCGCTCGTGCCACCGAAATGATGGAACCCGGGGCATGAGTGTTGTCCTTTATTTTCCAAGGTGATGTGGGTGTTAAACTTGACACACTAGCCGGGTTGCTATTGACAACAAATTCACCAGTGTCATGCTTCTGCAAGGAATTTACAGATTTAGAAGAGCTAAGGGCTTCCTCTGCCATCAATTTTGCCTGCAATGCAGCCTCCGACGCCATCTTAGCAGCTTCTGCAGCTGCCTTTGCAACAGAAACTGCTGCAGAAGCAGCAGCAGCAGCTGAAGTAAGCTTCTCTTCTACTTCTGCAGGTAATTTGCTTCTCGAGTTTGTGGATAAGTGGCTCCATACACCTTCATTGTGCCTAAGTGCCTCCATAGAGTGCATACTTGCACCTTTGGCTTGTGCCATTGATTGCTCTATTGCATCACAGATCTGTTCCGAAAAGATGAATCTTTGCTCAGCATCCTTACTACCTGTAATCTGGTAGTTAGGCACAGAAGTGATCAAACCAGTGTTAGGAACAAGCCCGCTGCCCAAAACATTACTTGGAGAATGATTAGATAACGTGAAGCCTGGTGTGTGCTTAGTGGCAGGAGTAACAGATGCAACGTCTGTTGTGAGCTGAGGGGAACCAATGGTAGGTTGCTGTTCTGGACTCACTGAAACTTTCTTTCTTTTTCTTGGCTTTTGTGGTGTAGCTCCACTCTTAGAAGTAGAAGCTGACGACTTCTGTTTTTCCTCATGTACGACTGTTAATGGAGGACAAACAGTAGAAGGTGCCTGACTGGGAAGAAATACACCAGGTGAAACAGCTTGTGAAATGGATATATTTTTAGAAGATGCTCCCTTTGCAGTTTCATTTGTAGGCACAGCTGGTTGCATTGATGAATCAAATATTAAGTTTTGTGGTGGAACCACCCAAGGCGCAGGACGTGGACCAGGGCTCTGAGTTAACCAGGATGCAACACCAGAAGTAGGCTGCCTCATCTGTGAATTATATGTGAATACTGGTGATACAGCCTGGCTAAAATCCAAATGAGTACCTCGTTTCAGGTTCAATGTAGAACTACCAAGAGGTGACATATTGAAAGTTGGGGAGTGCAGGGGTACAGCAGAATGCGCGGACAACACACTTTTGACACCTTTTTTGCTAGCTGGTGCAGTTTTAACTGTTGTACCCTTAGCTTTTTCAGCCACGCGACTACCTGCAAACTCATTTAATCAGAAAAAAAAAAGGTATGTATGATATCATATATGGTGCCATTATATCACATGTTTACCTATACGTGAGCTTGTAGGAGTCTCCAAGCCAATTAAAGGTGACTTTTGATTCTGAAATCTCTCAACAGCAACTCGCCAAATAGCCTCCCATGCAGGCTTACCACCACCTACTGTCCATTAACACGAAAAAAAAACTTAGAAGAAAAGATAAATTGGGGGGGGGGGGTCACTCTCAGCAATGAAACCACACAGACCAGGTTCTCCAAAAGCTGACACCATGTAAGCCTCTGCTGGTGGTATTCCTTGACTGCAGATAGAAAATTTAAGTTCAATTAATCCATACATCTGTAACTAAACAACTTAAACTTGAGAGAGTTAGAACTTAGAACTCACATAAGAGCTCCATAAACAAAGATCTGTGCACGTAGCTGCACATGCTGTAAATCTGTGAAAGGTTGATGTGCCAAAGCTGCAGGAGAAACTGAATTATTCAAGTCAGGTAAATTAGATATCTGGACTGCTTGAATATAGGAGGTTTGCATACCAGTGCTTTCAGGAGTTGGATGCTGCTGTGATTGCTCTATTGGTGCACTTTTGGTTTTAGTGCTATCACCAATATGTGAGCCAACAGAGGGGCCCCCAGCACTTTCAATCACTTTCCTTCCCAATAGCTGTTCTTTGCCAGTATCCACAATAGACATTTTCTTACCATCATCACTGGTGTTCTTCAATGGACTTCCAGAAGGATTCCCAGGTACAGGAATTTCTGTGGTTGCCTAAAAATAGGACATAATAAACCACGTCAATAGGTCTCAGCTAGCAAATCTAAGTCTAGATTTATGGTATTTAATCTTCAAATATGTGCACAGCGAGCGAGAGAGAGACCTCAGTACTCTGGGCAGCTTTAGATCTGGGAAAAGGGCTCCAGGCTGGACTGTGAGCTTTCTCAGATACATTTGGTGGAGCTCCAACCTCAAACGAGAAACTTCCATCTCCTGTTGTATTGGTCTCCTCAGAACTAAGAAGAGTAGGTTTTCTATCTCTGGCAGAACATTCTTGCGAACTCTGGGCAGCATCAGCTGAGGCTGCAGGATCTTTTGGATCCTTGGATCGTTCAGTTAGTTTGTGATGAAGCGAGGCATTACCGCCCTGTCCATCTTCTTGGGGACAGGGTTCAGTGCAACTAATCACTGTAGGGGAGCCACATGTAGCATCAGTACAGCTTCCGTCACCATTCCCAGGTTCTAAGACTACCCTACTTTGGGATGAACCAGTACCGGGAGTATGATCTGCACCAGGATTTAATACCTTATCTGCAGCCAAAAGAACATGTCACTTTGCATCCACTTGAATTAGCCTGCTACTTATGTTAACAGGGCTTAACATGTATACTCAAGAACAGAAATTTAAACGGTTGAGTGCACAGAATCACACTACATAAGGCTTAAAATTGAAAAGCACTTCAAAGTTCTATATATATCTTCTAGTACTATATTGTAGACCAGGAACTTATTGGGGGAAGACATTAAATGCGCTGGGTTTGGCTTGTCGGCTTGTGCATGGCAAGAGCATGGAGAGGGGGGGATAGTTTGCTATTCAACCTAACGCTAAGTCTAAAAACTGTCGTAGGGGTGCCTCACCCCCTAGGGCCGTCGGGAATACCTAGTAAGCCCCGGAGAATATGAGCATTTAGATATGCTAGACATGTAGCTATACTCAGCAGGAATGTACCAAAATACCCTTTTCTCCATCCTTGTAAGGGAGGGGGTAAGCAGGGAAATGTCCTTCCCCCTCTCCTATATATATTGCCTCAAGAGGGCATGTAGAGGGGAAGGCATTCACACATTCACTATTCAATATATACATAACGCTCTTGGCTCCTCCACTTCAGTCCCTCAAGACAAAGGATGCTATGTACCCACTGTCTAGTCTCGATGCTACGACAAAAAAACTCCTTAGAAATATTTGCTTCATAAAAAGATTGTTTCATCTAAAATAAGTAGTTCCACACTGCTCGTCTGAAGGAAAACTGCTTTAATATTGCGCTAGCACAAACAACTGACCTTGTAAATGTGCATTCAAATCACCCTTTGCATTCAATGGAGTTTCGACGATCTTTTGTACAGCCTTGTCAGGTGAGACACTCAAGGTGGGTGATGGTGTGACTAAATCTCCGTGATGTTCAGATTGTATCAAAGATACTTCAGTCTGGCATTTCTGTGGATAAGCATCTGGATGATCACCTGAATGAATCCCAACATTTTCAGTCTTGAAACCAAAACCTGCTCGAATGGAGCGCATATTACTAATACATCGATGTCAATCAGACTCAAATTATAAAAAGGAAAGAAAACAACAAATTCACCTGATTTATCCTGAGTTTCACTTGTGGTCAAACTACCCGAAGAAGTATCCTGCTCTTTGCATTGTGTCTTTGTTGCAACAGCATCAGTATCACTGCTACAAACAGCGTTGATGTTTGAGTTCACTGATACTGCTGGCTTATTCCCCCGTGGCTCAGAAACAGGAGATGTGACATTGTGGCCTCCGACTTCTAAAGCAGATTTAGCACCTTCCTTGAATGACCCCTCATGATCTATTGAGGAAATTCTCGAATCCTTTTCATCAAGTAAACCAGTGGAAGAATCATTGGGTGCAACACCCCCTGAACTGTCAAGTTTATCCTTTGATGAATCAAAAGTATCAGTAACAGTGGTAGAAACGACCTTGCTGCTTAAAATGTTCAATGGTGCTGACTTTTCTTCTTGAGGCCCTGAATTAGGTGATACCAAATGCTGGTTTCCAGTCTCATCTTCTAAAGCTGGTGTAGCACCTTCCTTGAATGACCCCTCATGATTTACTGAGGAAATGTTTGGGTCCTTTTCATCAAATAAACAAGCTGAAGAGTTGTCAGGTGCAATATTGCCTGATGAGTCAAACTTATCTTTTGATGTATCAGTAGCACATGTAGCATTCTTATCATGACCGCGTTTCACCATGTGTTCAGTGTTATCTGAAACAGCTGAGATTTCCTCCCTGATTGTCTTTTCTTTCATAACACCACTTTTTAGATTATCAACAGAATCTTGATGCTGCTCCAACACTGCAAGTTTTGAGTCATCACCAGTGCTGATATTTGTATCATCCACCCCAACATTTTTTGCTTCTTCAGGAACTCCGGTGACATGAGCAAGCTGTTTTTCTTTTGGAGACTGAATCAACTCGCCACTTTCGGTTGACAAAGGTGTAACAAGATGAGGATTAGAATTTCTCGAATCTGGCTCGGATTGACGATTTTTAGCAGAACTGGGTTCTTCACTGGTATCAACCTCCTTAACAAGCTCACTGCTCCTGTCAACTGAACTTTTTAGGCCTTCTGCTGCATGTTCCACTTGAGAAAAAGATGGTTGCAGTGTGGCATTGGCTCTCTGAAAGGTGTCATCATTCCTGTGCAGCATCTTAACTGGATTTGCGATGGCCTCCAGTAATCCATCTGAACTTTCCGACAATATGTTTTCATTGCTTACTTCACCAGATAAATTTGTACTGCCCAAAGGCTGACTAGTACATGACAAATTTTTCAATTTATGGAGTCCTCCTTCGACTTTATTTTCATTCATGGAATCCTGAGGGGTAACACCAACCCCAGATTCTTGATTGTCTTGCTCAAAGTGATATGAGTCAGTGGCGTATATGTTCTGAAGTGGAGCTAACTCTGAGAAGGGTTCATCATTCAACTTACTAGAATCTACACCAGCTGAGTGTACGTTGAGACTGTCCAAAGAATCATCATCATGGACCACCTCAAAATAGCTGCCAACAGCTGGACAGCTTTCTGATGTGTTTTTGGAAGCAGAGGACAACTTCTCACTCACAATGCACTTCTCAGCAACAGACTCCAACATATAGTTCGATTTCCTATCTGATAAAGTTGAACCTGCAGCCTGTTCAGCCTTCTCATCCATTGAGAAAGGTGCAATATGTTCAGGTTGAGGTTGAGTCCTTGAAGGATCTTCCGTCATTCTAGAACGAGTGCTCTGAGACTGGTCATTCTCAATTGGCACTACAGTGCTACTTGTTGGAGAGTTACTAGATTTAGGTTGGATGTTGGATGGATCAATTTGACTGTCCATACCACTTAACTGGAGATGTGCATTACCATCCATGCTACCAGTCATCTCATTTTCTCCCACGGACTTCAATAACATTTCAACAGATTCAGTGGATGTTGCCTCTGACCAGACATTGTTAGTCCTAGATATGGAGCAAGATTCAGCAGCACTAGAACTAAAATCAACAACGCTACTTCCAGTGGATAAGACCTCAATCCAACTATTCTCGTGCCCTTGTACACTGAAAAATCCTTCTGAGTCGATTAAGTTATCAAATCTGAGATGGCCCTGTAGTTGGTCGTCGATATCGAGCTTTGCCAGTGCAAATGGCCGCAAACCTGAGGGGAATTTACTGTTGTCCTCACCAGCTAGTTGAAAATTCTGGCTCTGAAAATCAGTATCGTCATAATCCATGGGTGTTTGCCTGCAAAATGGAGAAACTTTAAATATAGAGACAAACGTCCAACAAAATGACAGCATCAACAAGCAAAGTGGAAGCAGGAAACTTTTGAGCAAACTAAACATTTTCTGGTGTATCCCATTAACACATGCCACAATATATACATAAGCATAACAACACAAATCCTCGTTCTCCAGACAGATGACCAAACGTTGCTGGGCACAATAACTTAATTTAACACAAGTGTAAGGCAAGCATTTTACCCAACTCTAGGAAACCGCCACTGAGTGCCCTCCTATGACGCTCACAATATAACAAACAACTCCCCAACAATTGCAGCGGGCATTTAAATCGTGGTGATCTTATGGGCTTGCCTGTTTTTAAGCTCCCAGAAGAAACCACTTGGAATGAGCTAGATGCAAATTGTACATGAAATTCGCCGTGCTAGCAAAGCACCCTGTATCAGATATATAATCGTATCTCTCGTGCGGGAAAGAAGAAAAAAACAGAACTAACGTTCCACACTTTGACCCCAGCACCCTCAATCTGTCAACATAGTAAGGGCTTACGGCTAATTCGACACAAGTAGCTATACTCCCGATAAAAGCGTCCATCTTTACAATCAAAGCCGCAATTTACCCAAACTGGATTGAACTAAGCCAGCATGCCAAGTTCCTGACTTCGCTCAAAACCCTAATTCCCAGCATCAAACACGAACTTGAAACTAAACTTCCAAAACATCCAAGCACGAAGCGCCCAAATTTAAACGCGACCCAAAACCCTAACTCGCCAAGCTAAAGCGCTACCGGAGCAATTCCCAACGCACGCACGCACAGCAGCGCACACCGAAGCGAAGCTGGGTGGGCAGGTACCGAGGGGAGGTCGCCCGCGCTTCTACCACCCTCCATCCGTGAGCGGGGTCGTCGGAACCCTAGATCCTGCGGGGCGGCGGCTGCTCATGCCCCGGCGCTTGGGCGCCGGAACCCTAGCTTCAGCTTCGGCGACGGCGGCGGCGGAGGCGAGAGTGGGACCGGGGAGACGGCGGCGGTGGTCGGCGGAATGGAGGAGAGGGGGTGGTGGTGGGGCGGGGTTTTGTAGCGTTGTGGTTTGGCTGCGCAGAGCAACACGCTGCTCGCCCACCACGCACCAGTCAGTCACCGCGGGCGGGGTTTGGGTCTGGTTTGTGATGAGACTGGGGTCTGGGCTGTCGCGACTCGCGAGTTCCTCCGGTTTCTCGAGGAGCGGCCGATTGCAGTTGGAGTGTGCCTCCGTGGACTTGGCCTCTGTCAACCAGTGCCAAGTGGTGACTGAGGATTACGTGTGAAAGGTTCGTTCGGAGTCTCCATCAGCTTTACTCGCAGTGAATGGTTTTTGCGAGATTCGTACTGAAAAAAGCAATACCGCATCTTTAAACTTTCGAATAAGTCAATTTTACACCTGCAAAAGTACACCATCGACTACAAAACTAGGTATTTAACACTTTAAAGTTACAAAAACAAAATCAATTTACACCCTAAGGTGGTTTTAGAGGACGACTTTGATGATGTGAATCCCACGCAATGTAGTTTTCACCATATTGATGGCCACAACATCGGATTTTGGTAATAATGATCCAATTAAAGGATGTTGACATCCACATCGTTGACATTTTTCTCACTCATCTCTCTGTACACATTCGCTTTCTTCTTCTCGTCATCATCCCTCCCTTCGTTTGGATCCATGTCAGGAAAATCCAATAACATGGCTGCTAAAATGGCAAAAACCACTTTGACTTAGATCCCAATCAGCAAAACCATCTTAGAATGTAAATTGACCCGATTTTGTAAGTTTGGGGTTAAATAGTCGATTTTTATAGTTAAAGATGTTATGTGGATTTTTTTAAGTACATGGGTGTAAAATAGACTTAGTCCTTAAAATTTCTACCAAGATCTCCTTAGCAAACTGGGCTTGATGGTTTCGATTTTGTGGAGGACTAAGTAAGAAGAGACTACACATAACTTTAATATAAACTTGGATAACGCTTCGGCTCGTGCGCACGGTAAGAAGCGACAAATCGTGTGCCATGTAGAGCTCCACTCGCACACCGACACAAGCAACCCTGCAACTGCGACGCCCCGTATCATTACCTCGGAGGATAATCACACTTAAGCATACAAATTACTATTCATCTACCCGGTAGGATATCGCTCCAACGAATAATAAGTCTTATCAGAGTTAACGCTGCAGAATAATAAAATAGAAATTGTTTTTTATTACAACAGTTAGCCACACAAGACTATAATCTTACAAGTATTTAATTTACGATGAAAAAAAATCCACTCGCTTGCAGAAGGCGCACAGATGCGAGGGCCCCCGAAGTGGAACACTGCACCTAGCATACACGTACATGTCCAATGTCCATTGGAGCCCCACAGGCACCTAGCTGACATGTGAAGTTGTCACGTACATTCCTTCCCTCTCTCGATTCACTGTTTTCCCCCCCATGTCCCAGCTGGCAACTATTTGAACTCTGATGCTCTCCTTTGCAATGGTCCATACATTCACCCTGAACGACAAAACACTCTCAAGGAATTCAGAGTTGTCCCTGATAATCTTATTATTATGAATAAATACGTGCATATATGTGGTGGTAATGAGTTTATCATCTACTCCTTCCAAGTTGATGAGATATTTTATGAATGTATATATGCACACACGTATAAGATGCTTGAAGGATCTTGTATGGATAATTATATTATTTGTGTTTGTGGTTTATGATAATATTCTATATAACTTGTTGTTTGGATGAAAATTATGTATGAAATGTTCATTTGCAGGGATAATTATATTATGTATATTGTTTTATATTATGTTTTATTTTAAATCCGTTGCAACGCGCACACGGACACTCCGCCCCTAATACTGAAATGATACTAGTAGCAATCCTTTCTCTGTGTACAGTACAGGCCTTTCTCTGCGTACAGTACAGGCATAATACATAGTAATACATGTAGCACTAGCTAGTAAATGTTAAGAAGCCTAAAATCAGCCTATAAATTTAGAAGCTCTTTGATTTGCCTCCAATTTGGTTTGTGAGTCCCTGAATCGTAGCTCTTTGATTTGTACGGTTGAATTGAGGATTGGTTGAAAGGAGCACCTGATTTGATAGGGGTTTTGTCAGTTCGGATAGCAGCAGATTCAATACCGAGTAGATTTAGTAGAAGTTTTGTTTGAGTGGTGAAATTTTGTCCGATTTGGCTAAAATTTGGACAGTCTGTTAGGGACTCGTGAATCCATATTCTTGCCGAGTTTTATGCGCTTTGGATTTGTGGTTTATAAGATATGAGCTGATAACCAAATGGGATAGAAATTGTGTCTTCTCTGCTTGATTGTTAATGTACCTACTGTTAATTGTGTATGGTTGTTGCTGATAATATCAAGATTATATCTTGATGATGTTGTTGCTTCTATTATATACCTCTAGATGTTCTAAAGAAGACTCCTTGTACCCATTATTGATTATAATGAAAGATTTGAGAGTGGGATGTGTAAGCCCCGTAGTTTTTACTCCTCACATCGAGAAGGTTTTCCACGTAAATCATTGTGTTTCGCTACTTATTTATTAGTTAAAACTATTCTCATTGGTTCACTACAAGTAGAGATGCTAAACAGTAATTGCAATGTTTGGCCCCATCCGGCAATGTCCCAGAGAAGATGCCTAGTAGTATAATCAATCCTATTCCTAGCTAGCTAGCACAATGGCTTGTCCACCATGCTCCGGGCGAAGGCGTAGTGGAACCTGGTGTTGTACGGCAGCCACTCGACGGCCTGCGACGCCTTCCGCCGGCCGCTCCTGGAGCAGTCGACGCAACGCTGGATGGCGTCCTGCGCCGACCGGCCGTCGACGTTATCGCGCGCCCACGAGAGGAGCTCGTCGCCGCCGCCGAGGCACGCCTCCTTGGCGTACCGCTCGACGAGGCGCGGCAGGAACACCTTCTTGGACTTCCTCACCACCACGCTGCCCTGCAGGAACTCCCTCTTGGCCCTCTCCAGCTCCTCCACAATGTTCTTCGCGGTGTACACCTTCAGCTGCAACCAACGTTTGTCGTCAATGGCCACAGCATCAGCATGCGTGCGTGCATCAGAGTTCAGCTGAAGGAGTGTCGAAACAGTAATGGCGTATAGTCAGTCAGTGGCAAGAACTAGAGGCACCATGGGGTCAGACGAAGCTCCTGTGCACAGGGCAAACAGGGACAGAGGCTGGCAGTCCGGCAGGCCGAATTTGAGCTGGACAAGCTGCTTCTCGTCTGCGCATCTCTTCCTCATTGCTGTCGACAGTATGGACTCGAACCACTGCAAGTAATATAAAATAGGATGAGTCCGCACTCAGTTCTCGAAGAAAAAAATTGGCGGGGCACTCTGTGTTTTTTTTGGAACAGTCCTCCTCCGTGCTAATTGGCAGTGAAATACAGGTCAATCATAAATAACATTATTTGGTTTGGCTCAGTAAACTGATAACGAGTTAACTAAATAAATTGAGGATCTTGATTCAGAAGTACAGATTATTTTCACGCATTCCAGTGGCAGCCTGAAAAAGATTTTCAAAATGTACCCGCGGCATGCTATGAAAAAGAGCTCTTTTACTCTGTACACTCAAATCAATACGGGACATCCATTCTTTTTTATTCAATGATTCAGATTAGTTATGATTTATTTATACTATACACACTTGGTAGTATAGGTAGTAGAATCTCGAGGGGGCAAAATTGTAATTGACCTGGCGGGATCTCGTTGCACAAAAGCAATATTTTCAACCATAGTTGGAAATGTCTATAATACCCCTCACAAAAAAAATTATAAATACAAAGAAAAGTCCAGTATACCCTTAACAAATTAATAGTCAAATTTAATTTATACTACCACCATATACTACTAGTAGAATGTACGTAAAATTTCTCATAAAAAAAGGGATTTCGAACTTTTCCATTTTAGAATTTTAATCTGAAGTTATCAACTTTGCATGAATAATTTGAAGTTAAACTTAAACTTCAGCAAGAAATTGCAGGTAATACGTACACGACCAATCCGTGGAGATCTGCAGCACAATAAGGCGTGTTCGATGGAATTGGCCGTGACAGCATGTCCTCCAATATTGTAGGCCGCCTGCAATATGGTGAGTTATCTGTTAACACCATATAAAACACAGCATGTAAAGTTATTCAGCAGCAATGATGTGCCAAGCACAGCATGCCGAGCTTCTGCATTCCAGGGACAAATGTAACTAGAACATCCTTTTCACCTTGTGAAATAGCGCCATTCTTTTCAGAGAGCTGTTTGGGGTTCCATACGCTAGATATGCCTGCAAGTAAATACATACAGATTAATATAGGCAGAAAAGCATTTAAAAGAAATGTCGCTGTAGTGTATCCGGCAATTACATGCATGATAAGAGAATTGTACACATTGATCCAAAAGGCCAATTTGATATTGCTTTCAGACATACTCAGATCAACCCTTTCAAGCTGCTCCACAAGCAACCTAAACTCAAAACAACAACATGGAATTTGTTATGCAAATTTCAGAAGCATGAATTACTTTTTTAGGGTATAATGTGCAATATCTTTGTTTGTACCAACCTGTAGTGGGTAATTGCATAAGAGACACCTAGCATATGATTCCTGTCGACTGAGATCGAAGATACTTCCACAGTACATTTGTTGTTTAATGAACTATTTTCCTCTCCGTTTCCCCTCCGAGGAAGAATAACATTTGTTGATGATCTTGACAGGAACGGTGAACGGGCCTTTTCTGTTTCTTCTGGTGACTCGGTGCGTAGAATACAGTATATGGAGGCCATGCATCTAACCATTTCTTCCGATATTTTGCTTGGGCATTGGTAGAGGTGATCTTTCAGGGTACGGGCCAGAGAACTACTTCCTGAATAAGGCAGCTTTTGGTAAAGAAGAAAAGGAAAAACAAAGAGAGAAACAGCAGTCAAAATTAGTCCAGTACGTAGATTTTTTCTGTCAAAGTTATACATACTAACAACATGCTGTTCTGATTTGAAATCACTAATTACAGAGTACAAAATTTTATCATTGTTGCATGTTTCTGAAAGTATCACAGTGGGCACGAAAATGTGCACCCTAAAATAGATTTGACGGAGTTCATTAACTACCATGCATACATGCTTCCTCAAAAGGGCATACAAACGACTGGTTAAAGATTGGCAAGTAGAATGTATAGCCTACACTCAAACATAGAGCATAATGATGTAAGCACCCTAAAATTGTTGATACGCAGATAATGATTTGGGAAGATTAGGTTAAATGCTTGTAAGTATTTACTGTTCTTTTTGTATGTTTTACCTTCCTTGGATCTGGTGGGAAGGACGCAGGATGAATATCCATTTCACTTGAGAAAGACTCATGCTTGATCTTGGTCTTGAGCATATTTTTGGTTTTCCCTGACTCCGGTACCGATGTCATGATATGGAAAGGCTGAAGTGGGAGCTTCTTGGATGAGCAAAATGCACTTGATATTATGCTTGGCTGCCGTCTCGTTCTAGAACTAATACTCTTGGTGTGTGCCGGGGAAGAAATACCAGAACTCTGCCCTGATGATGGCCCAGACACGCATTGATCAAAGATGCTTCTGTAGAGAGAAAGGACGTGCTGCTCACGGTTTGATATTTCCTCTTCAAGCAATTCAATTTCTGCGATCAGTTCCTTTGTCTGCAGGGAGAACAAGTCACTCTTTGAACGGTACTTGAACAGGAGAGAGGTAACACTTCCCCTTGTATTCTATCTTGATTTAGTAATTTCTTTACTTTCTTTAACTGAAGTATATATATGTTGATTTCGGGAATAATTGTATGTGTCTTTAGGACTCCCACACCCTTTATTTATGGTGCTAAAGATTACAATCCAACTCTAACACAACTCTCAATTCGCACACGATTTGAACTGTTATTAAACTCTAATACTAACTCTCCAACAATATATCTAGGATCAGATGCCCTAATATTAATCTAGTTACATAACTAAATTTCCATGGGGGAAGCAAAATAAAGAAATTATCCGTTCCCCAGGTTAAGAAATTGCTTAACACGCAGTTAACCCAAGACGACACAAGCAAACTTGCAACAACATTGCGGTTTGCGGAGATAACATTTCATGACAATGCACAGTATATTTGGCCACTTACACTAAGTTGAAATGCAATGCCCGCCACAGTTTAAGCGCTTGTAAGCTTTCCTACAGCTGACTTGATTGGCTGGTTCAGTACATGAGACAATTGCAAGGGAAGATTCTGCATTGGCAAGTGAATCATACCTGAGCTGGGAAGTGCCTATGGCCAGGAGATAGAGTGCTGGATGCCCGACCAATCGCCCGATCAAGCATGATCCGGATAGACCTCTCCTGATGCAAATGCAGCTTCAGATTCCTAATCTGCCAGAATTCAGCAACACCCACATCAATTATTATTCAGACGAAAAGCACAATTATTCAGACAAAAATCGTGCTTCATCAAAACGGTGACTTTTGTCCAACATGAGACGGTTTTGCTTCTCACATCATTCTCCAGAGACACACGGTGGTTCGGTGATGCGTTCGCCCTGTGATCTCTCAATCCCTGGTGAACTGAACCTTCCGCCGCGTAAGACTTCCTTGCATCCGGCGGGTTCTGACAGAGAATTCACAAGGCCAATCAGTAATTCACTCACATAATCCTATGTAAAGGATTCTGTAATCTCCAGACTCTGCCGTGAAGGGAGGGGATTAATCAATTAATAACACCTGTGCTTGGCTGCAGCGTTGCTCCACGATGCCGTGCAAGGTCCCATGCTTGCACGACTCCAAGTTCCTATCAGAAGAAGCACTGAAGACAAATAGAAAACACAGCACCCAGGTAAAAACCCAAGCTTAAACCACAAGTGCAAAGGGAGACGGAAAGAAGAGAGAATGCCGGAGGAAAGTAACTAGAAGTGTAACAAAAAATCCAAAAACCAACACGCAGAAACCTCTTGGATCGCCGGTGATGCGGCAGGGCAGCGGGCGCATCGGCGGCGGCGGCCTTGGGCGCAGAAGCCGCCACGGCCTTGCCGTTCTTGGAATCGTCATTCTTGCACGGTTCTTGCCCTCTGGTCACCACTCCTGCCCGCCCCTCCATCTTTCCTTGGCCTCCGGATTCCAGCAGCATGGCTAGAAGCTAGAACCAGCACTGTTACCGCCTAGCTAGCTACATCGCATCGATCCCGACGCTGCCGCATGCGCGTTATATGAGCAGAGGCAGAGGCAGAGGCAAAGGCAGAGGAGAGCAGGATCGGATTGATTCCCTCGGGGGGCAAAGAGCATCCTGCACACAGGGCCGCGTGCGCCCACTGCCCGCGACGCCGACGATTTAATTTGACGTTGGTGTTGGTGTTGGTGCACTGCACTGGCGAGGAGGAGGAGGTCAGGAGGAATTAGGAGGGATCGCACAGCGAGTGTGGAGACGGGTGGATGGCGACGGAGGGAGGGGCCAGTTATCGCGCTGCCTCCGTGCTCGGGGGGGCCGACAGTACCGAACGGAAGCGGATGAGTTGGTGAGCCGCGTTAATGCCCGCACTGCACTGCACTCGGGCACAGTAATGCAACGAGCAAGAACTCGCCATGCCATGCCATGCCCGTCACACCTCTCTCTCTCTCTCACTCAGCCTCTCAGAGTATGCAGACTGCGTCCGTCTCTTGCGTGGTACAGTTGAGTTGAATTGAGTTGGAGTAGCAGCAACCAGTAAATACGTAGCCGCTTGCTCCAAAATGTTTACTTTTTGGGTGAGTGCCACTGCTCCTAACATTCTTGCTCAAGAGTATTTTGTTACCTCTGTGAATTCTACGGGGGAGAAAGGAAGCAAAGCCAGACTCGAGTCTAGAGTAGTTGAAAGTCAAAGTTATACTACTACGTAGCACTCCATTAAGCACAGTATAATACAAATCGTTGCTCCTACATGCCTAACTTCCCCTGAACCTGAATTAGTACTAAGGTTGTAGACACATCAGCATCATGTGATGTAACCATGGCTATGAGATATCATGCGAGTCCGAGCTTGCCTAGTATCCTATGCTCCACGAACACGATGGCAATGGCCGTGGAATCAATTGAGCTCATGCTACTGGCACAGTGTCACGAGGTCGGCAGGTAATGGTATGAATGCCGGCGTTAATGCCCCTTTGCCTACTTATCTGTCCTAGTAGCAGTGTATGTTTTGTCACTGTTTCTTGTTGACTCTGGACTCTGGAGCATGATAAACTCTCTTCTTCGTTTTTTCTTTCTTGGGCGGGAGGAAACCTGGAGCATGATATGATTCATACTCTTCCAATTTTCCCATTTCCGGCCCCCCTTGGAGTGATTCCTTGAGCAGGACAGGATCGGAGTAATGCTACCAGAGGAACATCGAGACAGGACAAGAGTGACCTGACGACTGACTTGCATCTCGTCTTGCGACTTTTTTTTTATCTCCTGGCGCGGCTTAAAGTTCTTGCAGTGCCAGAAACTTAAACCACTCCTGCGTTAATGGCGCCACCAAAGACCAATTGCATGCATATAATACATAGCTACATAAAAAGAACGAAAGAAAGGCTGTGCAGTGAAGTAGTAAGTAGTGATAATGCTCAGAGCGGCATCATGGTCAGGGTTGAGAGGTAGGAGTGGCACAGTGAAGTGAGCGATGGACGAATCCACCATTCATCAATCTAACGCATCATGGCCTCGTTTGTAAAAAAGTAAAAACAGGAATTTCAAAGGAATTTCACAAATTTTGTTTAGAGAAAACAGTTCAATTCCTGCATGAATCAGAAAAAAAAAATCACCGCCTAATTCTCGGATTCCCTCCTCGGAGTTACATTGGGATCAGGGGTTGCCCTTGCCATTGGCTTGGCATATTCATTCATCGACAGTCCGTCTACTATGCGGTTGGGGCGAAGTAGCGGAGGAAATTGGGACGCTGACTGTTGACAACGTGTACTGCCCTCTGGCCTCGGGGATGGATGATGATGGTTCATCCGTGCATGGACTGGTGGGTGGGTGGGTGGGTTGTGCACTTGTCTGGGATCCCAAAGTTGGGACGAATCTGGCATTGCCGAATGCACCGGCCGTCGGTTGCGCTCGCACTTGAACGGCCATTTCACCCGATTAGTTAAGTCAGTAGCCAGCAGCTGCTGGTTGGAACGGTTGATTTTGGGAGTAAACAACGAAGAAACATGAGGTTTCACAGATTCGAAACGTGAAGAGCGAACGCCTATCTGATCTGCCTAGCTAGCACACCCCCCCCCCTCTCTCTCTCTCTCTAACTTTTTTTTATTAATTAACCTTTTTTTGATTTTTATTTTAAAGTTAATCTCCGATGCACTTTATTTTCAATTCTGACCCTTTTGGTCACGCCATAGGTGGTGGCGTGACAAAACAACACTACCACGCGTCAAGATAATTTCCCAAAATAGCACTTTTTGTCACGCGTGACCAAATAACACTGTCACGCCACTTCCAGTGGCGTGACAAGAGTTTGACAAGAAATAGACTGGCGTGACAGTGTTATTTTGTCACGCCACGGGTAGTAGCATGATCAAAGAGGTTAGAATTAGAAATAAAGTGCGTCGGGGTTAACTTTAAAATAAAATTCAAAAAAAATTAATTAACAAAAAATACTCTTAAAAAAACGAAGGCTATGGGCGGAAGGGAAGCGTAGTCCACAACATGTAATTCTCATGATTGTGGCTAGGGATCACACTTGGATCGCTAGTACATGTGCATCACGCCATCACGGCATTAGGCTGTGTGCCGGACTGCCGATCCATCCAGGCCATGGGTGTTGTTCCTGGAGCGGAGGAGGATGGATGGGGGCAGCGTGCGGGTTCGGATCGGAGGCCTCCATCTCCGCCTGCACTTCTGGGACCGGGAGGATTCCGTCCGATTCACCGGCCGCCCGCGCTGGCTGGTTAGGGTCAGCGACTATGGAAACGGGGACAAGATAGGTTTCTCAAAGAATGCCTGGCTGGGGCGTACACCTCTCAAGGAGGAGGTCTTTAACATGTTTCATATTTTGGCCAGGAAGAACAGAACGGTGAGGGAGGCACTTCTAGGAAATACTTGGATCGTAGACTTGAGACGAAAGATCACAGCGTTCCATATCCCCGAGTTCATACGTTTGTTTGTCAAAGTGGCACAGGTCAGGCTCACACCGGAAACACCGGATGATATCACTTGGAATTTGACCGCGACAGGTACATATACGGCCAAATCAGCATATCAGGCTCAATTCTTGGGATCGATTGAGAAGCCTTACGCTAACCTTTTTTGGAATGTTTCGGCACCGAAAAAATGTAAAATATTTGTTTGGCTAGCTGTTCAAGAACGGATACCAACGGAGGACATTCTAACAACAAGGCACATGCAAAATGATTTTTAGTGCTCACTCTGCACAAACAACCCAGAAATGGCACGACATTTGCTCCTAAATTGTGCTTATACGAAACGGGTTTGGAATGTCATAGCATCTTGGGCACAACACAGCAGCATCCTACCGACCCAGGAGGACGTAGATGAGTCAGTACTACACTAGTGGATGGAAACATCGCAGAAAGAAGCGACATTGAGTAGGAAGGGCCAAAGCTCCTTAATAATATTGACAATGTGGCAAATTTGGAAGAAAAAAAAGGAATAGCAGAATTTTTCAGCATCAGAGGAATGAGGTTAATGGGTTGGTAGCAATAATTAAATAAGAAGCCCGGGTTTGGATTCTAAGTGGGGCAAGTAAGTTACGAGCTTACGTATCGGCCAGAATGCAACAACTACATGACTAGCACCTCACCAAAGGGGAGTCTCGCGGGGTTTCGGACTAGAGCTTGAGAGCAAGCACGTGGTACTAGAGGAAGGAGGAACAGTTAAAAGGGGAGAAGAATTGGGACCGCAAGAGGCTGAAGGCGGTTAAGAGGATTCGGTTTGTGCATGGGGTAGCTTAGCTTATTTACTTTTTCGCTTGCGGGTTCATCTTTTTGGACCTGGTATTGTATTTTGAATATTTTGTATCTTTTATTCCCTTCTTTAATGCAGTGTTGGCAGCTCTCCTGTCACACCTTAAAAAAAAGGGTTGGCGCGTGGCGTGGCCGTAGGTGAAGAGGCAAAAAAAAGAGTCTTGAGCCGTGCCTGTGATGCAATGATCGTGTAACAGTCCGTGTTTCAGATTATAAATAGTAATTCTCAGTTTGCTTTTTGGTTTTCAAACCTAATTCAAATTAGTGTGTATTTGCAAAATTCCCAACTTCTACCTGAATTCAAATTCAAACTTCAATCTTGGTTTCAACTTTCGGTTTTGAAATCATTTTCTCCTCTCTTGGGCTCAGCCCCTTTCTTCCTTTGGCACCTGCCCCTTTCTTCCTTTGGCACCTGCCCCTTTCCTTTGCCTTGGCTCGCTGAGCCACTCTTTTTCAAGAGGCGCGCTCGCTTCTTGGCTGCGTCATGGACGCGCTCAACACCCATGCCGCTTGCCTCATCGTGCCTCCGCATCTGTGCCGCGTCGTGTCACTCTGGCCGTGCCCCATGCCGCCCCCGTCAGCACATTGTGCTTACGCACGCGCGCCCATCCCACCATGTCCTCACCACACCTGCTCGGCCTTGCACCTCCCCTATGGCCGCGCGTAGTCCGTGCGCACGCTATCTTCACCGCTGTGCCGCTACATCATCGCGCTACATGCTGAAAGATCTAGACCTGTCATTATGTGTTAATAGAGTTTTGGTGATTAATGACAAATCTAATTGTGAGACTAATACTTTTATTGATATACATATTATGTAGTCTTATTTGGGTATAAAGGTGAAAATCATGAAAGCATGCAAGTGATTAATGACAAATCCAATTCATTGGATAAACAAAAGGAAAAAAATCCAAACGTATGCATTCATAATGATAAATCTATTTGTGAGACTAACTCTTCTATTTGCCTTATCTCATGATTAGTCTCATTTAGATATAAAGAACAAAAAAAGGTATGCATTCTACTTTGTATTCCTATATCTTATTGCATTCCTCGAATCTAAAATATAGGTTGAATTCCACCAAAAGGTTAACTTGAATATGTGCATATGTTCTTATTACATATTCATGTATGCACACATATAGGGGGAGTTCATTCTATATTTTGAGGTTTCATTAGTAGTGATCCATATTCCTGTTTCCATATATATTTGGGATCGTTACTTTGAAATATATCCTTTGAATATATTTAACTTGCATAGTTAATATATTCATATGTGTATATGAGACACTGTAGTTCATATATCCTTGTATATTTAACTTGTGTAGTTAATATATTCATGTGAGTATATAAGACTTGTGTAGTCTAAATATACTTATATGTGAGTATAACATAACTTGTGTAGTTCATGTGTATCAGATATCCTTGAATATATTTAACTTGCATAGTTAATATATTCATGTGTGTATATAAGACTTGTGTAGTCTGAATATACTTATATGTGAGTATAACATAACTGTGTAGTTTATGTGTACTCACATATCCTTGAATATATTTAACTTGCATAGTTAATATATTCATGTGTGTGTATAAGGCTTGTGTGGTGCTCAATATACTTATATGTGAGTATAACATAACTGTGTAGTTTATGTGTACTCACATATCCTTGAATATATATAACTTGTGTAGTTAATATATTCATGTGTGTATATGAGACTTTTGTGCTCATATATCCTTTGAGTATATATAACTTGTGTAGTTATATATATTCATATGAGTATATACAACCTATGTAGTGCCTATATACTCATACCAATCTATATTCAATTATTTGTTATTGAAGTGGTTATCATCAATTACCAAAAAGGGAAAGATTGTGGTATCTTGTCCCACCATTAATGAATTAATGGTATGTTGTGGTAATTAATGATAATCATATGGTGGAACTAATATTTTCCATGAGTTGGATAAGCAGGTTAGGTTCCATGATAATGAAGGCTTATGTGTTGGTGGTCATTAAGTCAAGAGGAGTTCCATCATGTGTTGGTGGAAGTCAAGTGAAGGAAATCATCGTGTGTCGATGATGTTCAAGAAGAAGAGATGATCATGTGTTGATCATCAAGTCAAGTGAAGACCCATCATGTGTTGATGGAGGTCGAGTGAAGAGTGCATCATGAGTTGATGCATATCAAGACTCGGGATAGAGGATGTCATCATGTGTTGATGAGCATTAAGTCAAGATCCCGAAGTGAAGCTTCATCATGTGTTGATGAAGGTCAAGTGAAGAACTCATCATGTGTTGATGAGTATTCGAGTCAATGACCCGGACTTGAAGTGAGGATGTGCATCATCAAGCTTCAAGTGTTCGTGCAAGGCAAATGTATGACTAGCTAGGGCTAAGGATGTATTCCTAGTCTTTTACCGGTCTTGGTGTTTGGTTAGAAGACCGGATTGCTAGTATAGGTTGCCGTACTATTAAGAGGGGTCTTTGACTAGTAGCTTGAGTTAGTCATGTGTTGATAGCTCATTGTGTTTGCTCTAGCTCATCTTAACATGTTGCCAATATTTGCGAATGTGTTTTGCAAATAGTTGTGGCTCATGGATAACCCTTGTAACATGTGACTTAAGTTTGCGAATGTGTTTTGCAAATGGTGTAAGTCCATGTACCTTATTCCTTGTGGTGTGATTCTAAAAGTGTGCAAATGTGTTTTGCAACTTGTTGAGAATCCCACTTGAACCCTTGTTTGCATTGCGCATCAAATTGGCAAATGTGTTTTGCAATTTGAGTTGAAGCGAATGCAATCTGTTGTCTTCTCAGGAAAATCGGTTGAACCGTTGTTGTATACGATGCGACCACACTAAGATAATACCGGCTCTTGTCAATGAACTACGCACTTTGTTGAGCATGTGTTGCTCTGTTGAGGAACTGTAGTACCGGCGTGTACTGAACGGTACGACCGTAGGCCGGTTGTTCCGATTATTTGTTGGCGGTTCATTATTTCCAGAGGAGATGCATTTGAGCATGTGTTGCTTTGTCCTGGATCAGTTGTACCGACGTGTTATGGGCGGTACGACCGCGCTGCGGTTCAACCGGATCTTGGTGCGGTATGACTGCACATCGGTTGATCCGATTTCTATGTGGCGGTTCTAATTTTTCAGAACAGATGTTTTTGGGACTTAGCCGCATTTGTCGCTCCTTTGTGGAGCGGTATGACCACAGGTGTTTGGACAGTTGTACCGGGTAGCGCGGTACGACCGGATCTTGGTTGGCGGTACGACTGGACGTGGTTCAACGGCTAGTTTTTATAGCCGTTGGAGCCTGGGCGGTACGACCGGCCGTTGGCCGCCGGTACGACCGCATGTGCATGTGCTGATTTTTTAGTAGACTTTTCCACAACGGCTAGTTTTTGTGTGTGTGCTATAAATACCCACCTTGGCCATGTGTTGGCAAGTTGCTGGTGCCCCTAAACATTCTATTGAGCAAAGAGCAAGCCATCTACTCTCATTTGTGCATGTGTTGCACTTAGTGAGCTTGAGAGGCAAACCCTAAGTGCATGTGTTGCCTTAGGTAGTGGATTGAGTATCCACTTGAGCTTAGACACTTGATTTGTTCAAGTGAGCGTTGGAGACTTCTTACTCTTGGTGTTTGCCGACACCTAGACGGCGTGGAGGCGTCGTGTGTCGGTGATCTTCTCAAAGAAGCTTGTGAGAAGACCCAAGCGGTTTGTGAGTGGTGTGGTGCTCGCCATCTCTGGAGTGGAGGAAAGAGCAACCCTAGTGGAGCGAGGTGTTGGTTCGGTTTGGAACCGGTCTAAGTGGTTGGACTTACATCGGAGGCGGGTGCTCAATTCGTGGAGCCGGTCCAATTAGTTTGGGCTTGCCTCAACGTGGATTAGGGGAGACCGGCAAGTCTCCGATCACCACGGTAAAACATCGACTTGTCAATTGTGGTTTGTATTCTTGTGCCTTACTATTGCATTTACATTCATTGTGTATAAATGCTTGCTTTACCTTGTGCTATTTACATTGATTAAATTGAATAGCTTACAAGTCTTTGTTTAATTGCTATATTTATCAATAGACTTGTATTGTTGGTGCATGTAACATTCCAATTTTTCTAAGCTTTAAAAATCCTTTGAATAGTTGGTAGAGAGAAAATTCACCATTTTGATTTATTTGAATTTAATTTAAAAGCTTAATATTGGACTTTGAGTAACAAAACAATTTAAAATGATTAAAGTCAACCTGAACAATGGTCAAAACTATTTTATTTGGATTCTATGTGCTTGGATATATTTTCTAGAATTTTCTGGAATTTTTCCAAGTTCATTTGCTAATTTCTATTGCTTATTTGAATTCTCAGTATTTTCTAAAATGGAAAAACTATTTAAAATCTCCAAATAGTGTTGGGACGAATCTCCCGGCCCAATTCCCACTCTGTCGCCATTTCAAGCGGCCCATCCTCCCGTCGTTGGATCGTGATGGGCGCTTGATCTCACGCTAGCCGCTCTCTCTCTCTCCACGCGCTCTGCTAATTCTCAGCCGTTGGATCGCGAATGGACGTCCCGATCTTGTTGGCCAATTGGAGCGGTCCGAACGTCACATTGTTTGTGGGCCGTCCGATCTGAATTGGACGACCAGATTTTCGCCATAGCGTCGCCGCTCTCTCTCTCTCTCGGCGCGTGGGCCGCTACGATGTCGCTGCGTCTCCGACACGGTCTCCTTCCTCGCGCAGCTCCGCGATCGTGTCCGCCATTGTCGCCTTCTAGAAGCTCCGCCATGGTCGTTTACGCTAACTAAAATCCCTGTGTTTCGCGCCAAACTCCATCCTTATCTCTCCTCAAGACCGACTCGCTTTGAATTTGGAATTCAAACTCGTCTCTATCCCGTTTATCCCGTGCGCACGTTTCGGGCAGTTTAACCTCCGCCGCCGGCACGCCACCTCGAGCTTACCCTGCGCCTATAAAAGGGACCCCCTACTTCGCCTTTGCCCCCTTTCCAAAACCCCTCGCTCAAATCCACCCGAGAACCTCCGCATCGCCGCCAATTCAAGCTTTAAGGTTTTCTCGCCGCCGGTGGGATTTCTTCGATTACGCCGCCGCCGTCGCCGCCGCGTTGTCATGGAGCACGCCATCGAGATCGCCATCACCTCCTCTACCTCCCGGACCCTTCCCCGATGCCAATCCCTCACCGAAGCGCCCGTCCGACAAGACCCGAGCCTCGCCGCCGCTTGAACCTCGCCGCCGGCCACCACCGTCACCCCCGACCACCCGGAGCTACCTCATCAGGTTCGCGATAACCTCAGCTACACGCCTGTACCACCCATTCCCGGCGACGAGCCGCCGTTCGCCGACGACCATTGGGTCCAGTGCCGCCGCCGCCGCCGTTGTCGTCCTCGCCGACGTGGACGCCAGGTCACGTGCCACCTCAACGCCGTGCGTACGTGTCGTCCCTGGTGGCGCCGCGTCAGCGCCACGTGCGCACGGGTGCGCCACCTCAACCTAGACTCTGATCCAAAGGCTCGGTGGACTTGGTCCACCGTGAGCCGTGTCACTGACGTGTGGGTCCCACACGTCAGGTTTTTCATTTTATTTATCTTTTTCGGAAATTCCTTCGCTGACGCCAGCATTGCGCAATAATCCGGGTTTTTCTTTTAAGAAATAATTCGGAAATTCAGTAAATCCAAATTCTAGGGTTTTTCTTTAGATTCCAACTTCCAAACCTTATAACTTTTGCATCCTAACTCCAAATCTGCCCATTCAAATTTCTAAATTCGTCTAAAATCAAGATCTATTTAATGGAGATTTTTATTTATTTTGTTTGGAGTTGTTTTGCCTCTGTTATTTATTTATTTTGTTTGTTTGCTTCGTTGCGAGTAGACTTCGACGCTTCGGGAGGATTTGTAGAAGAAGGAACACATCAAGACCATGATCAATTCCTAGATCCATTCCAAGGCAAGTCATGCTTTGACCATGTTGAATCCCAGTTTTCCAAATATTATTTTGATTCAAAGTATTGCATTTTATTTCAAGTAATTATTTAAATGCTTTTAGGATTAGCTATTAAGTCCAATCTGTTATGCCTTCCTTGTGTAACTTGTTATTCCTTGATCCTTTGTCACCCTAGTTGATATTTAGTTGGTAAATATTATAGCACCAACGTGGGTTGGTTAGTACGATTAGATTGCTTAGCCATGCCACGAATCACCTATTCATGTAAAGTGCAAATTATTAACCTGACTAAGTGACTATGTAATTTTGTAATAATCTGTGTGCACTATGTGTCCTTGTGGCATGTGTTGCACTAAAATCAACTGGGTGGGAAAAAAGTTTAGACTAAGGCAAGTGGAAGGAACTGTGTGACATGGTGGCTATGTGATATGGGAATGTTAATCTGTGTATCATATTTATCTGTGTGCCTTAGTTAGAACAATGGAAGTCTTGCCTCGGTCATTTAAGGACTGAACTTTGTGCGCCATTGAACTGAGCCCTCTTGTACAACCACATGCCTGTTATGGGACGAGCCTAGCATAGTAAGATACGAATTCTTAGCATGGATTGCTCAGGCGGTAGGTTAGGCTATGTGAATAGGGTGGGGGTGTGTACTACCACGTAGTCGCATCGCGGGACGGTTCGCCGCTTCCCTGTCCAACGGTGTGTGTTGTACCATACACTGTGTATGGTTTGGTATGACATAAGCACATCGGGAGCATCTATGTTAGGATGAAGTTTCTGAAATGCTTTGTTACGATTAGTGCTTGCAACACTGATTGTATCTTGTGGGTAAAGTGTACAAACTCTGCAGAGTGTAAATAAATCTATTCAATAGCGCGTCATGATCATGGACAATGCTCGGGATTTCACACGAGGGTAGATCTTTAAAAACTATGTGGGAAGGAGTCAGTGATCTAAATCATACTGACTATGTGAATAATCTGTTAGGCTGTGTGTGTGTGTCTTTGTGAAATCAACTGTTAAAATTATTATTATTGTCTATTTGTTTTACCTGCTTTCAATCTATTATTGTATTCAATTGCAAATGTTGCATTTCTGCAAAATAACCACAAAATGCCATTCCCTTGTAATAAGCTTGCATGTATATTTGCATTTACGTGGTGTGACTTATGAGTGCGGTGTGTACTCACGCTTGCTTTAAAATAAATCAAGCAGAAGAGGAGGAGTCTTCACCAGCATTCGAGGAGGAGTTATTCGAAGGTGTCTGATCGTGGGGTTTAGATCCTAGTCGGTTGCCTGTGGTGAATCGATGGGACACCGCTGCCGTTTTTGTTTCCGCTGCTTCATTTCTCCGTTAGCCCTGCGTGGCTTAATAATTGTAAACTCGACCATAAGGTCAAACCATTGTTTATTAATCAAATTATCGTTTATGCTATGTTTCGCTCGTGTGGATCGATATCCACCTTTGTTGACACTGTGTGCACTAGCGTGATCCTGAACTAGTGCATTAAACACAGAGGGTCCAGAATTGTAATTTTGGATCCCGACAGTGCACTTAGGTGAACCTAGTTGTTTTAGGCTTTAATTGTGCAAAACTGTATTTGTATTAGCTTCCACATTAGAAATCAGTTTTAGCCAAAGAAGTTTTTAAAACGCCTATCCCCCCTGACGAGGATATAATAATCCTCATTTTATCTTTTATCTATAATTCTTATTATAGGTAAATATGACGTCATGTGGTCCCTGAATATACCCCTTAATGTTATAAGGGAAGAGCCTACTGGGTGGTCGTAAGTTCTTCTACGACCACCCCCATAGTCGTAAGTTATGCTACGACTACCCCAATAGTCGTAAGTCTTGCTACGACTACCTCATGGTCGTAAGTTCTTCTACGACTAGGTCACCATTTACCACTTTATGATCAATTAAACCTACGCACAAGTGGGCCCAATTGATTAAGGGATTCAAATAGTCATCATACGCTGTTACTCTGCAAAGTAATGGTACGTAATACTCCATTATCTCTGGTATATAGCTGTTGAGCGACGTGGAGGAGTTAATACACCGGTGATTATTACCAACATGCGTCCGTTACGGGATGTGATGAGGCGCCGCTTCACCTGGAGTAACTGCCGCTCCATCACGTACTATAAAAAGGCGACAATCAGAGAAAGGAGGAGAGGAGCAATCGGGTCATCAAGAATACAATCACTATCTGTAATAGTCTTAGTTTTTCCCCTGATTGTTCAGAATATACTCAATACCATACACACACAGGAGTAGGGTTCTTATTCTCTCTGGAGAAGGCCTGAACCTGTATAAAAATCCCCGTGTCAATCTCTCTGCGTGATTCCATTCTAGGAGACCCTCCGAATCAAACAATCTTTACGTAAGTTTGGTTCTAAAACACCGCTCGAGTCGATTTACTCTTGGCAACACCTCTGCGACCTTCTACTGGCAAATTTCCAAGGCACTTACAATCGTCCCGGAAAGGAGGATGACTTGCACCGGATGAGACAGAACGACAACGAGACCTTGGGCCAATTCATCAAGCATTTTAGTCAGGTTCGTAACTCAATTCCGGAAGTTTCTGATTCATCTGTTATCAGGGCTTTCAAGCAAGGAGTCCGAAGTAGAAGGATAACAGAAAACATTGCTTTGAATCCTCCTACTTCTGTCGCTGAACTCTTCGAGATGGCTGATCGATACGCTACTGCCTCTGAGGCGGTCGAGTGGAACAATACAATAGATCGAGAAGACAATACCTCTCGAGAGCCAGGCGATATTGGTAAGAAGAAGGATAAAAAAGCAAAAAAGTCCAAGAACAAGGCAAAGGGTCAAAAACTCCAAGCCAGCAGTTCCAAGGAGGTATTGGTTGTGAATGATAAAGAGCCACGCACCTCCAAGCTGCACTCTGACCGAGGCAAAGGTAAGCGCCCCGATCGGAAAAATGATAAGCCTAGGTGGTGTCCTTTCCATAAAAAGGAAGGACATGACCTTCGCAACTGCCGGCTCTTCCAACGAAAGCTTGAAGACTACTACAACGGCAAAGGATCACTTCCCACTCTCGAGCAGGTAGGGCAAACGAGTGGTCATAAGTCATCAGATGACGAGGAGGAGATGCCGTTCCAGGATCCGCAACACACCGTCGAACACATATACGGGATCATCGGCATATGAATCAAAGCGACGACTCAAGGTCACGAGCGTGAGGTAAACTCCACAGATCCTCCTCTTGTCAATAAATTACGAAGTGGTGGAAGTCACCATCTCTTTCGAGAAGGGTGACTGCCCGATTCCTTCGACTCGACCAGGTCGATACCCAATTGTGGTCGAACCCACCATCAACAATTGTCGGGTCAATCGAGTTTTGGTTGATGGTGGCAGCTCGTTAAACATTTTGTTTACGAGTGCCCTGGATGACATGCAAGTACCCAGGACCAAGGTAAGACCGGTACGATACTCTTTCCATGGAATCGTACCGGGGTCTTCGGCTAAACCAATTGGCCAAGTTTCTCTTCCTTTAACATTTGGTTCACCAAGTAATTTCAGGACAGAGAAAATCTCCTTTGATGTGGTCGATTTCGACATTGCATATAACGCCATACTCGGACGACCAACTTTGGCAAAATTCCTAATGGCTACTCATTATGGATATCAATGTATTAAGATGCGAGTCCCAAAGGAGTAATCACAATCCATTGTGACAAGAAGATGGCGCATACCTGCGACCGTCGATCCCTCGAGATGGTTGGACAAATACCAATTCGAGAAGAAAGTCAGCCTTCGACTAGCAAGTCGAAGCCTAAAGCTACACCAAAGCCGAACGACAAAGTCAAAGAGGTTCCTCCGGGCCAGGGAGCCCTCGAAGATCGCTCGTCGAGAATACTTCCGACCCCAAATAGGAAGACGCCTCATCGCCTTCCTCCGAGCTAACGCAGATGTCTTTGCGTGGCAAGCATCCGACATGCCCGAGTCCCGGGGAGGTGATCGAGCACAGGCTAGCTACGACCGACAAAGTACCGTAAAACAAAAATTACGGAGATTTGCCCCGATCGACGAGATGCTATTAAATCGAATTGGATAAGCTACTCAAAGCGGGCTTTATAAGAGGTCAACCACCCGAGTGGTTGGCTAATCTGTAATGGTTAGAAAGTCAAGCGGCAAATGGCGTATGTGCGTGACTTTCTTGATCTTAATAAAGCTTGTCCAAAAGACGATTTTCCTTTACCTCGTATCGATCGGTTGGTTGATTCTCTGCGCAGTTGTGAAATGTTAAGTTTTTAGATGCATATTCGGATACCACCGGATCAATATGTGTCTAGACGATGAAGAAAAGACCGCATTTATTACACCATTTGGTATATTTTGCTATGTCAAAATGCCATTTGGTCTAAAAATGCCGGTAACTTCTTTTCAACGCTTGATGCAAGCAACTTTTTCATCTCAATTAGGCCAAATCTAGAGGCCTATGTTGATGATCTAGTTGTTAAAAGCATCAAGAGACTTAATCATATTACTGACCTGCAAGAAACATTCGACAATATCAGAAAACATCGTTTAAAACTTAATCCTGAGAAGTGTGTATTTGAAATCTCTTCAGGGAAATTGCTTGGATTCCTAGTATCTATACGAGGAATCGAAGCAAATCCCGAAAAGATAAAAGTCATTTTACAAATGCGCCCTCCAACTACACGGAAAGAAGTCCAGAAACTCACTAGGTGCATGGCGGCTTTAAGTCGTTTCATCGTACGACTGGGAGAAAATGGACTACTTTTCTTTAAACTTCTAAGGAAACACGAAGGTTTTGAGTGGTCGAAAGAGACAAACGCCGCCTTTGAGGATGTCAAGAGGTACCTTCGAGTGCTCTATTCGGTCTCTCGAGGCCGGAAGAAACGCTCTTGGTTTACCTAGTCGCCACGCCACAGCAAGAGCGATAAGATCGATCTTGGTCGAGAACGTGAAAATGTACAACGACCGGTTTACTACGTAAGTGAAGTTTTACGGACCTAAGGGCGTTACCCTTAGGTCCAAAAGCTTCTATATGCCCTCCTCATGTCTTCGAGGAGCTGCGGCATTATTTTCAGCGCACAAACTAGTCAGTCTTGCCTCGAGTTTCCCTTAGGAGCGATCCTCCACAATAGGGAAACAATGGGACGCATGGCAAAATGGTCACTCGAACTTGGGGAGTTCGACATCCATTTCGTGTCCCGAACGGCCGTTAAATCCCAGATCTTGGCAGACTTTGTCGTCGAATGGACAAATCTGAACTCGCTCAGATCCCCATCTGATTCCCACGACCCGATGGGCGATGTACTTTGACGGGTCGCTTACTTTAAGTGGCTCGAAATCGGGTGGTCTGGTATCTCCTAACGGAGAGACCTTAAAGCATGCCATACAATTAAACTTTCGTGCCACTAATAATGTGGCGAATCTGAAGGTTTGCTAGTCGGTATACGAGCAAATGGCGCTCTCTATTCGCCGTCTACTCGTGAGAGGAGACTCTCAACTAGTCGTAAATCAAGTCGGCAAAAGAGTACCAAGGTTTCTAACCCGACAATGTCTCGGTACTTATCGGAAGTCGTAAGCTAGAAAAACACTTTTTAGGTTTCGAGGCACAATTCATCCTCGAAGGATAATTTCCTCATGAGACCGACTTGCTCGAATAGCTTCTTCCCGATCTGAAGTACCAAAAGGAGTCTTCTTGGAACAACTCGAGCCGTCTCGGGTCGACGAACCGAAACACCTCCTATTGAGACAACCTCTCTAGACAACGAGGATACATGGATGACACCCATCTATGCATATCTTGAAGGGTTCTATACAGAAGGCGATCTCGAGGCGATCACTTATCCTAAAAGCCAAAATGTATATTTTGGTGGAAGGAGTCCTCTATAAACGAGGTACTCAAGGGGTGCTCATGCGATGCATTCATGAGCGAGGATTAACACTTCTTCACGACATACATGATGGCATCTGGGAAATCATGCTTCCTACAGACGCCTGGTCGGTAAGGCCTTTCGACAAGATTTTTATCGCCAATGACCCTTTATGATGCTAAAGAGTTGGTTAAAAGGTGTGTCGAAAGCGGTTTCATAGCAGTGATACACCAACCACTTCGAGCATTACAAACAATACCTCTATCTTGGCCTTTTGCGCACAGGGTCTCGATATCCTAGGACCGTTCCTAAAGCTCCGGGAGGTTTGAGTTCCTTTTGTGGCTATTGATACGTTCACAAAATGGATTGAAGCCGAACCTATGATCGATAACAACAGGCGGCAAAACGGTTTATGATGAGATGCGTAATTACTTGATTTGGAGTAATTGAGTCGAATAATTACGAGATAATGGTAAGCAATTTTCGGCGCAAAATTTCGTGAATTTTATGACGAGTTGGGTACCAAGTTATATTATGCTACAGAGCCCATCCCCAAAGTAATGGGGCGTCGAGCGTGCAAACGGCCAAATAATGAGAGGAATTAAGACTCGAGTCTTGACCGGCTCATCAAGCGCTTGGGGCTTGGGTACAAGAGCTACCCTCAGTATTATGGGCTGTTCGTACAACTACCGATCAGACTCTGGTGAAACACCATTCTTTCTAGTATTCTGAGTCGAAGCCATGCTTCCTCGGAACTAAAGATACTGATCAACACGAGTCGAAACTTTCACAGACTCCAACCAAGAACAACTTCGAGCAGATGATATTAATCTACTTGAAGAAAGGAGGAACCAGGCCCTAATTCGTTCAGCAGTCTATCAATAAGCCCTGCGAAGATACTACGATCGTAAGGTCCAACCTCGCAGCCTCGCTGTAGGTGACTTGGGTCAGTACGATTGGCAATGGAAGACGGCCAGGTTCTCTCGAATTCTTGGAACATCGACCAGTTACGCAAGTTTTATGTGTAACCCATCATTCAGACAATAAAGACTCAGGTTCTCTCTACCTCTATTGTCTTACTTTTGAGTAGTGCTTTCATAATCTTTCGACTATATTCCAAACACCCGTTTCCTTTACCTTTGGTGAAAAGCGAGTAACATCACCTAGTCGAAGCCTCTCCTCTCGCATGTGGTCCCGCCCACTAGAAGGAGCTTCCTAGTAATGACTCGTTACTCCCTTTTGCCGCCAACACAAAGAGCTCGGGTTCTATTTAGTCGAAATAATTTTTGAAAGCCTACTCCTTTCACCTTAGATTATTTCTTCCGTTCTTTTGAAAAATATTCTAAGCAGAGTGCACTTTTTTAGATTTATTCAGCTACCTTTGGTGTATTCGATTCGTCTCAACTAAGTCAGAAGAAGAAACACATCTAGTCGAAGTCTCTCCTCTCTGCACGTGGTCCTACCCACTAGAAGGAACTTCCTAGCATCGTTCAGTTTCCTATTCTTGCTATCAGGACAGACTTATCGAGTCCTCCAAAGAAGGGCGAATGAATTTTTTGAAGTCCTCTGGATGTTTGTTTAACTCAAGTTGCTGTTCTCAACTTAAATAATCTAGTCAGAGATGGTAACATCACCTAGTCGAAGACTTTCCTCTCTGCACGTGGTCCTGCCCACTAGAAGGAACTTCCTAGTGTCGATTCGTTTCCATTTTTTCGACCAGTGCATGGCGGTTGTGATCAAAAACAAAAAGTTAAACAAACCTCTCTGTTTTCAGAAACCCTTTTTAACACTATTTATTTAGTTTGTCTAAACAAACTAAGCAAATAGTCGGGGGCTAGGATAAAGTTATTAATTTGACTTCAATTCTTAGTCTTTCATTTTCGTTAATTATCTTTTGAGTTACTAACTACTCGACAAGATGATTTGCGAGAAACAAGATGGATTATATAATACATCAACAAAAGATTGTTTTTCGGTTTGTTACAAACTACTCAAGAAGGAGAGCCCAACAAGATCTCCTCCAAACCTTAAACCAATCGATTGCATTTCTTCAATCAGACGACTTGCTTCTGCTTCAGGGCAGTCGAAGTCGGCTTCGATTGGTTGAACATTAAGGTTGGGGTCACGAGCTTTAAGTTTGGCCAATGCATAATTTACTGCAACTTCGACCGCCTCCTTTATCGATTCAGCTTGGTTGGTCTTCAGGGTGGTCATCAGTTCTTGCAAAGTCCCGACTTGTTCCCCAATTGTACTTATGTGAGCAGCCATCGTATCATCTTGAGGAGCTTTTCCCTCAGTATGAAGCTCACTAAATACATTGTTCAGGAGCGTAACACTGCTTTGAAGATTAATCTTCATTGTCTCCATCTCCTGTTGGGTACGAGTTGAAGCCTCACGGAGTTGTTTGTTTTCGACCGCTTGCTCTGAAAAGAATAAGACCGGTCAAGCAAAAATAAACTTCTAGAGGAAAAGAAAACAAAAATAATTACAGGTAAAAGATTTCCTTACCTGCAAGTCGAGAATCCAATTTCTTGATTTCTTCATCATGGGAGGTAACAGTCTCAGCATGCTTCTTCTCCCATGATCTAATCTCCTCCGCATTTTCTTTGGCAATGCGGACAGTCTCATTGTAAATCATGGTTTTGTCCCTGAGCTCAGTTTCGAGCCTTCCCAGTTCGAGTTCCATTTCTAGAAAAGAAATGAGAGTGAGAATATGGAAAGAGCTCAGAAAGATTGCGTAAAGAATTGCTTACGATCTTGGGATTTTAGTCTCAGATTTTCTTCATCTTTCTCTCTCGAGATACGAGAAATCTCGTGAATGACCAAAGTTTTATTTTGGACTTCATTCGAGCTTTCTCATATCATCTTCTTTTCCTAAAAGAAGTAATCGAGCAAAGATTGAAAACATAAGCGATCTTAAGTTCAAGACTTCATCGTTTATCCTTTCTCGCACCCTTTCGGTTGCGAGTTAGCTTCTTTAAGCTTCCTCAGAGAAATTCTACTTTCTCCTGTAACTCTCGACTCCTCTTTTTGATAATCGGCGAGTCGGCCAAAGTCTTTTCATCATTGCTTAACTCAAAAGGTTAAAAGTGAACATGAACATTATTAAATCGATTGTAAGCTTTCCTACAACCATTGGTCTAGTTGTAAGTTCTTCTACGACTAAACATCCGGTCGTAAGTCTTTTACGACTAGCATATAGTCGTGAGTTTTTCCACGACAAACCACCTTAAGCACTATATAAGTAGTCAAGTCGAAAGCGACTATGAAAAATAGTAACTTACCACCTCTCTCTTTGTTTGCGAGTTCCTCTTTCTGTCATGACTCTAGAAGTTGTCGATGATACTCACCGACAACGACGATTTGTTCTATGGCTTTCTGCAAAAGAAAAGACAGTAAGAAACAAGAGAAGATTATACCTGTGTGCATAAGTATCATCAAATACTTACACTCATGGTTGATCGAGCAAATATCGAGTAAACCAGTTCTGGGTGCTTCAGCTCGTCCACTCTCTCAACTTGGTCCCATCAAACCTTCTCAAGGCGCTCATTATCAAAAGTGTTCCCTCTATTGGGAATGTCTTTGGGGTGGGGGACTCGGTGGCGAGATCTAAAGGCAGAAGACCCCACTATGGAAGCAGGGCCAAAGAAATCAGAACAGAAGTTGAAGTACTCCTCATCTTCTGATTCTAAAATTGCAAATTCTCTTTGGGTACCAGGAAGGAGGTCTGCAACAATTTCTTTCCCCGCACGGTGGTCTGGCACATCACCACCTTGGGCAGAAGCTTCTACGACTGCCTCTGCTGGTTCCGCGACCACATCAGTGGTCATGGTGGCTATCTCGGTTGTTGTAGCCGCTACCTCATTGGTTGTAGCTGCTACCTCAGTAGTAGTAGCTGCAACCTCAGTGGTCATGGCAGCTACCTCAGTGTTTGTAGACGCCACCTCGGTAACTATGGCGGCTGCCTCAGTGGCCATAGCTTCTAACTTCACGATCGTGACAACCGCCGGGGCCACGACTTCTTCCACAACCCAAGATGTGGATGACCCTTCGACCATATCTGCTTCATCTCTCAATCATTGGAGAGGCTGCAATGGGCTTCTCGATAGAAACCACTACGGGGGCTGAAGGAGTCGAGCTAAAACAAACAAAAGGATAGCAAGTCAAATTGTAGAAAGCAAAAGGTAAATGTTGTTCTTACACTTTAGCTTATTTCACATACCTCTGCGTCCTGGACTTAATTAGAAACTTTGGAGCCATCTTCCCGATGGAAGAATTCTTTGACTTCTTTTCTACGACCACGTCTGGTCGTAGTTCAAGTTGGGGAATAGGTTCAGGCACGACCATGTCTGGTCGTGAGTCTTGAACAGGGACCATCTCTCTGGTCTCCTGACTTTCCGGAGGACCGAGATTGGTCTCGATCACTCCAAGAGTAGCGCTACCCTCAACGGTAGGCTCAATTTGGATCAACGTTGTCCTTCACAAAAGACATAAACTCCTTCCAGTTCTCCTTTTCTAGTTGCTTGACAAATATAGAAGTGGCAGAAACTGTGAAAGCTTTCTTGTCATAATAAAAAAGGTAGCTTGGCCTTGTGGACTTTATGCCTAGGAGGTTCTTCGACCTCCTCGGTCTCCTTAGCTGCAGCCTCTCTGATCTCGGCTTCACATTGAAGACGTGCCCTTGCCCTTACGGGCCTTGCGTACAAGAAGTTCTTCATCCTCCTCAATTTCAGCTGTTTCGACCTCAGCTATTGTTGCGAGCGTGTGTGCTGCAGATTTTGTTGAGGACCTCGTCGAAATAAAGGAACTTGAGCTTGATCCTCCCTTGTCGGCAACTCTTGTAAGTCGACGCCTTTTTGTCGGAGGAGATGAGCCCTTGTTCATTGTTGCCCCTGCGCCAATGGTTACCAGTTCGACTTCTTCGTCGTCCTGGCGATTTTCCATGCCTACTTTCTGTAAAAAGAAAGAAGAATCAATTGCTAGTCGTAAGTTTTTCTACGACCAGTACCTAGTCGTAAGCTTTTCTACGACATATCCCTGATCGTAAGATTTTCTACGATCACTACCTAGTCGTAAGTTCTTTCTATGACTATGAAGTCCTAAGGATGAAATCAACTTTTGATTACCTTTAGGCGCTCAACATTTTCTTCTGCGGATAAAACCGCAAGAATTTGAGGAACCGCCACACTAGGTGGCGGGGCTTCTCACAAACAAGTTTGACTCGAGCGTCAATCTGCTCAGTGAAAGATCTCAGATAAAACAGATAAAGATATTAAATTAGACAATTTTGAAGAAGACCAAACCGAGAGCTAAGTCGAAAAACTACTTACCTCCTCGTAGTCCCCGGTCGAAGTCTTTTGGCCCCAGTACCTCCACATAGGAGGCACTCGTTTCTTGAAAGGACTAATTCGACGCGTGTGATGAAATCCTTCACCACATGCCATCCAATCAACCCTCCGCTTTCAAATCCTTGATGGCTTGAATATAGGGGCGATTCGACCGATATCTGGGAGTCGAATCCCAGAAGCTTTCTTCTAATGACCTTCCTTGAAGGTAAGACTGTCTTCGGAGGTGACTTTCGAGTAAAACCACCTCTTCCTCCACAACGGCCATGAGAACCGAGTGAACATCTGAATATACTCCTTCGACTTCCCGTCATGGAGCTTCAAACCACAACTTCCAAATATCCTGCATTGTCGAGCCATTCCAGTAGAAATATTGAAAAGCTCAAGATCATTTGAATTCCTGTGCACGCCTCACAGATATACAAATACGCTCAGCATGGTGATGGAATTAGGACCAAGATTCACCAATTCCACTCCAAAATGCTCGAGTATGAGTGTGAGAAAGGGGTGAGCAGGTAATCGAAGACCACACTCACAGTACGCCTGGAAGGCGGGAATTTGTCCATCCTCCCCCGACGGCCATTGCTTTGCTTGTTCGCCGGGAACCACTCCACAAGAATGCTCGAGGAATCTTCGGCTTTGACAAGGGCTTCCATCTTCGCCATATCCATCTCCGATTCGGCCCACTCGGAGACTCTCCCGGCCATTTCTATCAGAAGGGGGAGATTCTTGATTGAGTTGGTGGCGGAGAAGACAAGAACTTGATGAACAGTGGGATAATTTGAGGAAAAGTGTGAATCCTAAGTCTTACCCCGGTAAGTATTTATAATCACGTACCTTGAGCCGAGGCGTGACATTCCAAGGGTCGCTACTGTCTCGAACCGCTTCAATGCATAAGCTAACGAGCGTCGTTTGAGATTCCCAATGTGTCCGCTTTGAGAAAATCAGTTTGCTTTTACATCTCAGCGAAATTACTTCCTTGGTTAGATTTTTCAACCAAAGGAAGCGATAATCGGAAAGTTATTTCTTCCGATCACTATACTCGACCACCTCGTGATCGTAGGAATGCTTTTACGACTACTTGATAGTCGTAGGCAATCTTTTTGACCAAGCATATTTTTGGTCAAAATAGTATACTAATAACGAAGAGTTTTTCCTTCGACTATCTTTCTACGACCCTCTCGTGGTCGTAAGACCATCTACCAAGTAAGTTGCTTTCACTTGAAGCTGGGGGGCTAGATGACGAGGATATAATAATCCTCATTTTATCTTTTATCTATAATTCTTATTATAGGTAAATATGACGTCATGTGGTCCCTGAATATACCCCTTAATGTTATAAGGAAGAGCCTCTTTGGGTGGTCGTAAGTTCTTCTCGACCACCCCCATAGTCGTAAGTTATGCTACGACTACCCCAATAGTCGTAAGTCTTGCTACGACTACCTCATGGTCGTAAGTTCTTCTACGACTAGGTCACCACGACCACTTTATGATCAATTAAACCTCTGAGACAAGTGGGCCCAATTGATTAAGGGATTCAAATAGTCATCATCTGTTGTTACTCTGCGAAGTAATGGTACGTAATACTCCATTATCTACGGTATATAGTCATGTTGAGCGGCGTGGAGGAGTTAATACACCGTGATTATTACCAACATGCGTCCGTTACGGGATGTGATGAGGCGCCGCTTCACCTGGAGTAACTGCCGCTCCTTCACGTACTATAAAAAGGCGACAATTAGAGAAAGGAGGAGAGGAGCAATCGGGCCATCAGGAATACAATCACTATCTGTAATAGTCTTAGTTTTTCCCCTGATTGTTCAGAATATACTCAATACCATACACACACAGGAGTAGGGTTCTTATTCTCTCTGGAGAAGGCCTGAACCTGTATAAAAATCCCCGTGTCAATCTCTCTGCGTGATTCCATTCTAGGAGACCCCCCGAATCAAACAATCTTTACGTAAGTTCGGTTCTAAAACACCGACACCCCCCTATTCGGCCTCCTCGATCTTACACATGCCACCTGTGCACTACCGCCGCCTTCAACCGTGCCGCCGCCACACCGGGCCTTCTCCGGCGCCGCCACCGTCGCCCGTGGGACCACCACCCTTGTGGGGTCCCACTTTACCCCCTTGTCGGCCGCCACTCGCCTCCGCTCGTCAGCGTCGGCGACGCCTCCCATGCACTGTGGCCTCCCTCTGTTGTCAGAACTTCGGGCATGGTCAGAGCTCGTTTAATTGAACCGAATCACTATCGGTTTTTAAGGCATGCATTCATTAGCCGAGTTAGCCACCATTTTGTTGTCACTTTGATTCACTGCCACGTGGGCCCAAGTAGCAGTAAATAGCGTGAATTAATTTCTGGTTTCCTTGAGTAGCTGATGAGTGGACTCGAGGAGATAAATGCATCGTTAAGGCTCCGGTGCACTGTGTGTGGACCAAGGATCCAAGCATTGTGCTATGGTCCGAACCACTCTGCATTGGGCCCGCACTTCAGGGTTTCTCTCTCCCTTCTTTATTTTCTCAATTTAAGTCAAACTCAAAACTTCAAAATGGTCGTTCTCCCTCATCTTAACTCCAGAAATTATGAAATTTGTTTCTAAAAATTTGTAAATTCAAGATCTTGCTTTTGACAGTGGTCTTGTTTAATTTGGAGTTCATTTAATATTTCTTTAGTATTTATTTGTTGTGTTTGCTTATGCATTTCCTTTTAGAATGACGTTAAGCTCGATTAGAGTTCGAAGAAGCGGGAGATCTCCAACTTGATCAATCTCAAGATTATCAAGACTCTCTTGCCTTTAACCCAGACGAGTCAATACTTTTATCATATTGAACAGACATTTTATGCAAATTATATTCTTTAAAAATAGCAAATTACATGCTTTAATTCTTTATGCAAATGTATGTTAAATCTTAAGGTAGTTAAATACCAATTTGATAATTAATTAATTATTATACCATCATTTGATAATTGAATCCTTGAATCCTTGTCTACCTAGTAATTATATAGTAACTATACTAGTTCTAGGTTGTACTTAAGCGACATGCTTGTCTTGCTTAAGTACTAGGGCATTAAATATCCTGATCATTCTTTTTTAATCATGAAAATGGATTTGGGCCGTCATTGAGGGCAAATGACTAAAATAGTTTTGATAATTTGGTTTATACTTCTCAAAAACCCTAATAACTTGCTAATACCACATCTCGGCGGATGGTATGATGGATGGCATGGTGATGGATGCTAATATAGTAAAAGGAATATTGTTTTGTGGTTCGTATGTGGAATGAACCGCCCAGATAATCCTAAGGACTTAATCCGGTGATGACCCCCCATTGTAAAACAGTGCAACCACAAGTCGATAATGGCGTCGACCCAGCTAAATAATTTGTATTCTTCAGTACGGGTTGCACCAGGTAGATGACTGCGACGCCGTAAACCTTTGTGGTTACGGGTCAGGGTGCACAACGAAAGTCGTTAAGAGGGCGCAAGAGGGAGTCTAGGTAAGGGTTGATGGGGCTATATGAGCGTAACCCTTCTCAGGCAAAATCTTAGCGGGTGTAACAAATACTGAGGAACACATTGTAAAGGGCTTGTGATGATCGCTCCTTGATTCACATGTCTACAGAAACGTGTGCACATATCAAGATGATTATCTCTTGTAGGTAAAGTGTATCGTCTCTGCAGAGTAATAAACTGTTCGAACAGCCGTGCCTATGGTCAAAGGCGGACATAGAAACTTACTAGAGTTAGTTCTATTTCAAAAACCTTTGTGGGCGGGATGAAAAATGTGGCAAGCTCACCTAGCCCTGAAAATTGGATTTTTCCTAGGTAGTCGTACCCAATGATGTTAATAGGTGGAGGTAACCACAACCAAAATAAGCATAAGGTGAAGGAAACCTCTGCTGTTATAAATATTGCACAATTACTCTCTTTAATAAAATATAAATTTGGTTAAAATGCTAAGTGGTAGGAATTTCTATTAATGATAATTGAAAATGTTGCTTTTAGCAAATAAAAGAACTCGAGCTATCCTTGTTTAGCTTAG
Organism: Phyllostachys edulis; assembly: GCA_036346405.1. NCBI lineage: Eukaryota > Viridiplantae > Streptophyta > Magnoliopsida > Poales > Poaceae > Phyllostachys > Phyllostachys edulis. The sequence continues at coordinate 42,989,539 of CM070564.1, forward strand.
CATGTATATTATTGCATTTTTGCGTGTTGGCTCATGAGCACGAAAGTTGTGCTCATCATCGCTCTTTCCCCCCAAACCCTCAGAAGCCGCGGATGAAGGACATTACGCATACTACGAGGATCTAGAAGTCGATGATCAAGACGATGGAAGAGATTAGATAATCTCTAGTAGTCTAGGTCTCGCCTCAGTCTAGTTGACTCCGTTGGTACTTACGTACAACCAATATTATCCAAGTCTTTGGGTAATATCGGTCGTACATAGGCAACCCCAATCGCTTACCTGTGGAGAGACGTGCTCTACCTCTTTTGCTTCTGCTGTCGCTTCCGCTACGTTCGTGATGTAATCTTTTGACCTGTTTGGCCTTTATTGTAAAACCTGACCCGATGCGGTCTATGTAAACTATGTTGTGTTAAATTAATGAATGGTTCGATCAACGTTATGTATGAAATGATTCAGTAATGTATCTGTGAGTGCTATCTACTGATTTAGAGAATAACATAGTATTTTTCACAGAGGATTCAGGATTTCTAAAATCCGGGTCTGACAGATCGTGAGCCGAATCATGCATGGCTGCCATCCCCTCGTGCTTAGGGTGAAAACGGATCGGATAGCTTACAACCGATCCGGACAAAAGCGAATTCGAATTATCTTGGATAAAAAAACAAACACAAATACAATAACCCTGTTATCTATCGAATACAGATTATATAGATAATAATAAGATCGGATATCCGCATTTCAGCCCAGAGCCCATCACTCCACTAGTGTTCCCCTCATGACCTGTCTCCACACAGCAGTACAACACTACGCCGCCTCTCGTTCCTCAAGCCTCACAGTCATAGGCGCTGTCACACCACCGCTCGTTCCTCAAGCCGTGCGACGTCAGGCCGACCCCGCCTCGCCGACCACCTCGCCAGCCTCCGCCAGCACCCCCCTCCCCCGCGCGGCCCTTTTTGCAGCCCGCCTCCGCTGGCTCCCCCACGCCTCCACCGGCTCAGAAATCAGAGCCCCTTTTGCGGCCCGCCTCGCCGGCTGCCCGCCCTGCTCCCCGCAGAGGTAAGCATGCACACGTTTGCTCTCAGGTCCAGTCTGTATTACATTTGGTGTGATGAACCATGCATGTTCTGTTGTGATTAACCATGCATCACCATTCGGTTGTACATTATACACAACAATGGTATAAGTAATACACAACAATGAATCATGTGATGAACCACACATGTTTTGTTGTTGATTAATACACATATTACATAGTAATAATAGTGAGTATAGTTAGTTGTATTCAGATTATATTTGTAGTTCGTAGACTATGCATGCCTCATTGATATCTTATTGTTGCTGAAAATATGAACCCTCCGTGCTGCTGCCGTGTCGCCGCTCCTCACTCCCGCCGACCGCCGCTCCTCTCCTCTCCTCTCCTCCCCTCCTCGGCCGCCGCTCCTGATTCCGTGCTGTTCTACCAAGGTCTGCAAATTGCTGCTCTATGCATATTTCAATATCTATGTGTACCAAGTGTAATGTAAATTACCAAATATAGTTTATCACAATTCACGATCCCTTCTCAATCGCTAGGATTTCCGTTAGATGGAAATATATACGCGATGGTTTCATGGAGAGACATTGTTTTCTTGTGCTTCGTCGGTTCTTATATCAGCTATTATTATCTACTTTTCCTTTGATTTTACTCATCTTTTCTATAATCTTAGTCTGTCGTAAATTGGCATCGGGCGTACTCCATTTCTGGGTCCGCCAACCGAGGGCGACTTCCACTCCCCCTTGGTGAATCTTTAGCTCTGCAGAAGCGCGACTTAAAAATCTTGTCTTGTTTCGCTGGATCCTGATGCAGTATGATTTTGCATTTCATGCCCTATCTTAAATTTGTCGGTTCATGTCTTCATGATGACCCCGTTGATTTTTTCTTACAGATCAATCATCTTGAGGCAAGGCGACATACGCCTTATCCCTGTTCTTATTTTGTTGAGCTGTGTCAGTGGTTTGGGTAAGAGATGCTGAAGAACATCTTGAGCCAAACATGGAGGAGAGGGGCACATGTGCTACAGGATGGAAATCCGGTTGCAGCACTCTATGCTTGTCAGAGTCGATTTCACAGTGGGCAGGTAACTAACGCTCATTCTCTGACTGCTACCCTTTAATACTTAAAGTTAACCCTTGAGAATGATGTGCCGACGTGCTGTTGCAATGGTTTAAGTGAAAAAACCCTTTTACCTTCACCACTTTTGTTAGGTTAAGCAAATCCAAATGTTTAATGAATGAAGTGTGCGAAGATGCAAACGCAGATGGTTGTCTTTTGTCCCCTCTCCATCTAGACTGCGGAGAAAGCGTGTGGAGCATTGTGGTTTCTATAGTCCCAGTAGTGTTGCTCTCCATGGTTGGATTTATAAATGAGATACCGATGACATATATCTCTCCTGGCTCAAATGGCAATGTAATAATATCTACTTTGAGATAACCAATAAGAGTTTGGCTGGCAACTGGCAAGTGGTGCTTCCAAGAACTAAGCTAATCCTTACTGACATGGTTAATGATAGGTAGATGAAAATAGATACAGCCTGTGGGGCAATAAATTCTTCTGAGAACCAAAATAAGCCTTTTGTAGTCCTATGAGCGTGCAATACTGAAATTCACATCTTTTCATTAAGAAAGGAAAGCTCTGGACAAGAACAGAGCAGAACAACAACAAAATGAAAACAAGATTGCCTACAAAGGATGGCTAGGCAATGGCAACTCACGCGGCCAGAAAGGAAAACAAACTAAAAGCAGATAGACAGACTACAAAACAGACTGAAATATACAAATGGAAGAGGCGGCCGATGCTACCTGAAAAAACCAGGTGACGGTGAATAGTTATGACCCAAAAGGCAAACTACTACTGCTCAACTGGGCGCCTCCAATGAGGTCGTATCCGCCAGGCTCCAATGGTGGTTCTCGTCGAGAATACGTAGAAGGAGTTGATCAATAGAAGTCGCGTCATTATTGAAAATCCTCTGGTTGCGCTCCTTCCAAATCATCCAAGAGACCAGAATTATACTTGAATCAATATCCTTTCTGCGATGCTTTGGTTGAGAGTTCCTGGCGGCGATCCAATGATCTTGAAGGGTGGCCTGGCTGACAGGGACTGCACAAGAATGTTCGACCTGAGAAAGGAAATGCCCTCAAACTTGTGCTGTCACCGCGCACCCCACTAGTAGGTGGTCAATGGCTTCTTGCCCCTGCCCACAAAAGACACAAACTCCTTGGTTTTGTAACCCTTGACGCTAAAGGCGATTGGCCGTCCAGACTCACTGACAGATCGCGTGCCAAATGAAGATTTTGCATTTGAGCAGTGCTCGAGCCTTGCAAATGGCCTCAGCGCAAGGGAACCTCAGCGTACCACTAAAGAAAGCTCTGTAAGTCGACTTAGAGGAGTAGCACCCCGATGGTTCCCATCTCCAAAGGATAGTGTCGACCACTCCTTGAGCTAGCTGCATAGGCTACAAAGAATCCCATATCCGGAGGAATTCCGTAATGTTGACGTCCTCAGGCCGACCCGAAATGTCCAAGAGCCAAGCATTGCTTGTGAGGGTGCGAGCTACCGTTCCATGCTTTCGAATTGATGGTTTGACCATGTTGACAATGGATGGCGCCAGGCCTTGGATGGATCGGCCGTCCAGCCAGCGATCCTCCCAGAAGAGAGAATTCTCACCGTTCCCGACTCTCACCAAAATTGAAGCCTGGAACATGTTTTCCTCCGTTCGGCTTGGTTGGGAATGCAGACTCCCCCAAGGCCTTGCCGACCAAGACCGCTGTAGCCACTGCCAGTGAATACAAAAGGCCCGTCCAAGCACGATCAGATTGGGTAAGCCTAGTCCCTCAAGATGACGAGGGCGGCAGACTGTAGACCATGCCACTAAGCATTGCCCGCCCGCAACATTTTGTGAACCTTTCCAGAGAAACGCTCGTCGTCTCTTATCAATTGCTTTAATGCAGGGGGGGGGTGTCGAGGGCCATGAAAGTGTACACTGGCATGGCGGATAACACCGCCTGAACCAGTATAAGCTGTCCCCCTTGTGAAAGCAATTTGGCCTGCCAAGCTTGAAGGTGCTTATCGATCGTATCCATGAGAGGTTGGAAATCTGCCATGGAAGGTTTTCTCAAGGTAAGAGGCAAGCCAAGGTACTTGCAAGGGAAAGCAACGACGTTGCAGTGTAAAATGTCGGTGATGAGCTGAATTTGATCCCATGTTTCTTAAGGCTTAAAGTTCCTTCTGATACTTTAATCAAAATTTTCCAGTCATTTTACAATTATGCATAGGTCCTGCATGTATACAAGCTAAATAATGAACTGAACAATTCATTTACCTAAGGTGCAATGGAAGTATGGAACCCACAATTAAGTTATCTAGATACAGTTACCCTGAAGAGTGATGACAATTGCAGTTATCTGTTTTGCATTTTTTTTTCCTGATTCACTCGCTGCTAGTTGTTAAATTATGCATTTTTTTCGCCTTCCAGATCTTAAGCTCTTCCAGGAGCCTTTTTGGAGTGGAGGACTTTGTGGATGAAGACAACAGCTGACCATACACATACAGGAAGGAGAAGAGATCAAAGAACCCACACAAGCACATTTCTTTCAAGCAGCGCACCATCGCAGACATGGAGCCCTTCACGCTCGACGTCTTCATTTCCAAGCGCTTTGTCTCGGCATCCCTCACGCACCGCACGACGTGCAGGCAGGTTGCGATTTCCGGGACCAACTCGAAGGACATCAAAGAAGCCCTCAAGTCGAGGTCTGACATACCGGCCTGCCTGGCCGTGGGCGGCCGTTTCCTGGCAGAGAGAGCGAAGGAGGCCGATGTCTACACCTGTACATACGCGGAGAGGGAACGCGACAAGTTCGAGGGGAAGATAAGGGCGGTGGTTCAGTCGCTGATCGACAACAGCGTCAATGTGGACGTTTATCTTGACTGATTTTGCTCCGTATGACGCTTTTTTTACGCCTGCAAAAGAGTGTGACCTATTGCATGTGTTCTGTAAATGTAATCATCATTATCATCTTGTGACTCCTGTCATGGTATACGTCTGTATTAGCGCCTGCCTTCAGTTATGTTTCTTGTGCTGCCCTGTGATTGACTAGAAGTTGGACTCAGGTGGGAGTAATTGTTAATATCGATTTGAGCCTGCGCTGGCACTGCACTTTTTTTTTAAAGGGCGGGCAGGGTGCCATGAACCTGATCCAAATGGCGAGTCATACTGGGAAAAAAAATGGTGGCTCATAGAATAACCGCGAATCAATGCATGGATAGTTGGGCAGAGCCCCTTGCAGCTGAACGATGGATATGCTTCTATGAACCGTGGGCAATTTGGTTGCAGTACGTACATGGTAGGACCGTTGGATAGGGATGTTGGCTGCTGCCACACTTCGCCTCGCCGCCGGCGGCACGGGCGAGTGCGCGGTCACAGGGAACAGCCGAACAGGGCCTCGGCACGGTCACTCCAGCCGTGCGCAGTAGCGACCGGGCTGGGCTCTCGTTCTCGGGCCACGCCACGCGGTCGCGATCGTCTACCAACAAGGCCGGGGAGTCCCGTGCGGCCTGGACAGCAGTGGATTTGCGGGGCTGACCGCCGTACGGTTGCATCTGCATTGCATCCTTTTCTTCGTAATCTACTTTACGGCCCTGTTTGTTTAGGCTTAGATTTTTTTGGCCTATAGCTTAAAGCTAGTTTTCTTTGGTATCACCAAGGTTAGGGTTTACTGTTTTCTTTGTTGTTTGGTAATCATGCTTTTTAAAGGATGTTAGTTTATTGAGTTGTGTGTGAAGGATGAAATGTCTGAAATGCCCTTAAGGGTTTAAATAACCTTGTTAAGTATGCATTTAAACTGATTTTTTTACATGGGATCTGAAAATATGACGATACATGTATTTCGCTCGTAGTGCATGCATGTATTTATTTTGGACATTGCGTAACGAAAGAAATTAATATAGAAAGGCTAATATCAGTCAACCAAACAAAATAACACAGTAACAAAATAATATATGATGCAATTATCTTGTCACTGCAACATGTATATATCATATTAATGTAATCTATTTACCCTCTTGCGGCCATTAAAGAAGTAGCAATACTATCACGAAAGACACCCATATCTCCATCATCGATTGCTAATCCATTGGCATTGTGCCCTCCAAATGATCCAGTTTGTATATCGTTTGGATCATAATCTTCGTCAAGATCATATCTCTCAAAAAGTTCATCACGTAAAGCACTATTTCTGATGAAGTTATGTAGCACCATACATGCAATTATTATTATTGTTTGAATCTTCATTTTGTAACTTGGCAACGCTAACAAGATTCTCCATTTCATCTTCAACAAACCAAAGGAACGCTCAATCACATTGTGAAGGGACGAGTGAGCGTGATTGAATACCTCGTATTTCCCACTCGGTTGTCGACCATGGCGAAATTCTGGTAGATGATACTTTTGTCCTTTGTAAGGAGCTAGATAGCCCTTTCGATTGGGATAACCCGCATCAACAAGATAATATTTTCCTAAATACATAAAACATATAAATGTTGACAATACAAATTAGGAATGTTATCATAATAATTAATTATATGATTAAAGAAGCAAATTGTGGCGACCCAACCCTAGGGCACCCGAGAGGTCCTCCCAGGATCTCCTAGGGCGTCCTTAGGACCTCCTAGGAGGTCCCAGAGCACCTCCCGAGGCTCGGGTAGGATCTGCCTCGAGGTACCAATCGAGTCTCATGAGGCCACTCGAGAGTACCACTGGGAGCAGGAGTCACGGGAGATCCTCTCCTGCCACGACCAACTCAGGAGAGATCAAAGGACCTGACCTGAGGAGGTCGTGAGGCTTGAGGGATCACCCTGTGATTCCTAGCGTGAACTGAGCTAGTCCTAAGGATCTCAAGCTAGCTCTTCACAACATACAAGAATGGTAACATCCACGACATAAACTTTATTTACAACATAACAAAAGAGTTGTTTACAAAAGGTGGTCTTGGGCCAAAAGCAAGCTTACAAAAGAGCGGAAACAGACGTCCATCCACTATACCACAGGCAAAATGGCTGGAGGGCACAACCTACTCGTCCTGGTCCTCTTCTTCACTGATGTTGTCTTCTCCTGATAGAGTTTGCAATGAGCAAGAGTGGGCACTACCACTGTGCTCGCAAGTTACACCCGTGGAATAACAAAATGACATGCATATATGGATATACAAAAGAAGGCATAATAGGGATGATTTGCATAAAGCCAAGTTTCTTTCAATTACAGCTACTAAGTTCCAAGGCAGATTTTTAATAGCTAAAATTTCATTTTCCAAAACTTGATTTTCAGTTGGATAGCATTCATCAACAAGTTGGTGAAGGATACCCTCCTGTCACAAGGCTCCCTGCCCAAAGCCCATGGGATAGAAATCCCAAAACAGTTTATTAAACATTTTTAGAAACCCAAATTCAACATCTAACTCTGAGTGGCCGCTGCCAGCATGTCCATGACCGCGGACACGGCTATTCGAATAGATTTACACTCGATCGAGGATGTGCACTTTACCCACATGACATGATTCCTCTAGTTTATCCCAAGATCCGTCGATGCCACCTCTCACTACCAAAGGTAAGAGGTCTAGAGTTCATGACAAAGCCTTTGAAATGCATTGTCCCACCACGACCTCTCCTTGCTAAGGTTTCGCCTCCTTTGGATTGACTCATGAGATCTGGACCCCCTCTTGCACCAGTGGGAACATAGGTCATAAAAGACCATTTTGGCCATAGAAGGCCTCCCACTCCTCCAATTGGATCAACTGTGGTGGAAGTTCTGCAAATTACTTAGCTAGGTCCCACACCCCATACTGGAGACATGTGGTTGCACGGTTTTGGCATAGCCCATCATAGGCCTAGCATTGGAGGCTCAAAGACCGGTCCTCAACTGACTTGGGCGACAAACACAAACCCCTGGACCTCCACCTTAGCCAGGATAGAGTCCGTGCATAAACCTTGCACTAACCAAGCAAACCAATTCGCCCAAGTCTAAATCAATTTCCATTTTCTTTGCTTCCCCAGCAATATTTTCATACCCCCATGACATCCCCATGCCATGGTCAAAACATTTTAAACAATAGTTGGTCATGAAGGTAAAGATTTCCCCAAATCAAGTACTTTTGGTCTAAGCAAGAATAAGCATATGGTTTCACAATTGCTCCTGGTTCACACTAATGTACAATCCAGGTTTTGTCTAAGGTGACAACAGATTGGGTTCAATGTCAAGTTGGCCATATGAAGGAATTAGGCATAGCTATGTGTTTAAAGTCAGGTATTAAAATATCTTGATAGAAATAGGCATGCATTATCCTTTGAAACAGAACATAAGTAAATTGAAATAATGGGTGCAATATGTTCAAGAGCATGACTTGCCTTGCTCACTGTCTTGAGAGTCTTCTTCTTCAGTGCAATCGCGCTCCTCAGTGTCCTCACGATCTATACGGGAGAAAAGGAGACAACTCAAACCAAATTCCAAATAAAGAGCCAAAGGAACTTCAAAAAAAACTCCAAAACTCAACCAACAGAAACATCTCATACTCAAAATAGGTCCTTTGGGAGAGGTGACGAGTGGAGGGGAGGTCGAAGGCAGTATGGGCGGTTGAGGTCAACGCCCAAGCTCCTATCGAGCCTCCAATGGTGAAAATACGATGAAGCGATGCTCCTGGCGATATTCTTGGCAGCAAGGCCTCTCCAGGAAGCCACTGAGTGTGAGCCAAAGTGTTGAGTGTGTGAAAAAGGTGGCAATGAAGGGCTCCCGGGGCTAGTTATAGTCAAAGAAAGTGAAAAGACCACTCAATGCGTACATGATTTGGTGAGCATGTGAGATGGGCAAAAGGTACGAGGGTGTCAAAGAAAAATAATAAAGGACATAGTGTACTGTTACGGGAGGAGACTAGAAAAGACACCAATAGTGCCCCAGAATGACCCCATATAATAGAAACAGCCACTTGCTTGGCTGCATTTAATGCGGCAATACATGCATTAAATGCTCATGGTACTAGTGTGGCGGGGAAACATAAAATAGGTAAGCTTGGCAGGTGGGACTAGTCAAATCTAGAGACAGTTGGGTCAAAGGGGGAGGTCATGACAGTTGGATCTCCAAAGAGGAGGTCCAACGGCCAAGATTGAGTGCTAACGGGGAGGTCCGTGTGGTAAGAGGGGAACCTCACCCGCTAGGGAGGTCTAGAGCCGTAGGATCAAATCCAGACGGGAGGTGCAGGCTGTTAGGATCTCAAGGGAGGTCCTAACGATCGATCTCTGCTAACGAAGGAGAATGCAGGCGGTTAAGATCTCAATGGGAGGTCTTAACGGTCCAGATGTTCAAGGAGGAGGTGCTGGCCATTAAGATCTCAAGGGAGGTCTTAACGGTCCAGATTCTGAGGAGGTCTGGACATGGGGAGGTCCAGATACACATGGAGGAGGTCTACGCGACAAAAGGTTCTAACAACCAAGATCCCATCAAGGGAGGTCCTGGCTGCCCTTGTAAAAAGGAGGTCCTGACTGGTAGGATCTCACCCACGGGGAGGTCCTATCAGTTAGGCTCTCACGAAGGGAGGTTCCACGGGCTCAAGGAGGTCTTGAGAGGAGGCCTAAAGAACTAAGTCGACTAGGGGAGGTCCTAATCGCTAGGATCTCCACAATGGGAGGTCCTGGCGGTGAGGATCTCAATATAGGAGGTCTTAGAGGTTCGAGAGGAGATATTTGGAGGTCAGGAGTTCCTAAGTTAAGCGAGCAAGGAGGTCCAAAGGACTTGAAGTCGAAGGGAGGCCTAAACATATAGGCACGCCTTAACCAAGAGGAGGTCTAGACCAAAGGAGGAGGTCTGAACCAAAGAGATTCAAACCAACAAAGAGATCCAAAGAGATCTAGCTCAAAGAGAAAGGTCTGGACATAAAGACACGTCCAATTGAGAAAAGGTCTGAGCCCCCAGGGGAGGTCTAACTTCAAGGACCACTGGGGAGGTCCAGGCCACAGAGAAGGTCTAAACCGAACATAACACAAAAGAGAGAGACTGAGGGGAGAACTGGCCAACATACAGAAGGGGTGACAACATGAAACTTAAACCTCTCCAACGAACCAACTATAAATTCTCATCAAACAAAATAGTTTTATTTTATTTTACAAATTTAAAAGGATTTGGAAAATCAAGATGTTACACAAATTACCTTAAGGAGGATGTGGAAACTGGTTCGAATACTTGTCCAAAGTGTTATTGAAAATCCTTTTGCCATAATGTCCACCATGCGCTTGAAATCCCTAGCTATGGGATTTTTCTTATTCTTCTTTGGGCTAGGATTAATATTATTTGCTCTACACTTCGCAATGACCTTCGGTTTCGTGCAGACGACCTCATTGTTCTCCCCATCGGCGGCGGTGTCTTCCTCGCCGTCCTCCCAACAATCAATGTCCACAACGGTTTGGTCTTCTTGTGTAGGCTCACCCGGGATGGCTGAAGTGTTACCCGTGACATGAGCCTTGTCAAACATACGGTTCATATCATCTAGGTTCTCAGGTGGTCTATCACAAAAATGTTTAGGATATTGCTGAAAATACAAAAAATGACTGAAGTTAGCAAAAAATAAAATATGACATCATACACATTAATAAATAGATGTTTCTGCAATGACTACCTTGTGCTCCTTCCACCAAGCATCGGATGCAGATATAGTTCCTTTTTTATGATCCCAACCTAGCCCAGTTGCTTTTTGTTTCAAATCGTTCCACAAGTTGTATTCTTTCTCGAATGCTTCCCCCTTATTTTTTTAGTTGTTTTTTGTTATGCTTTTTCCCAGTCCTTTCAAATAACTTTTTCTGGAGGTTCTTGTAACCTGTGGTATTCAAACATCCCAATGGTCTATTCCCAGCACCAACTTCCTCAGCACAGATCTGACAAAATGCCCTATTGCCAAATGTATCCCAATTTGCCTTGCTGATAGCAACTAGTTCTATCTATACAATTTACATAATGATTGATAAATTTTTAGGGCATAATATAATGATATGCAAAACTAACATTTTAACTTACAAAAAAAGGGTAAAACTAACAACTGATGAACTGTTGTAACAACAATGCTGCATACTGATAGTGTCCCTAGAATTCAAGCCATCTTCAGTTGCCAGTGACTTAGTTCTACTCATAGTTTTATTTAACCCCTTTGCCATCAAAACATGGATGGTACTGGAGAGAACAACCACTTGTAAGCAACATATGTTATAATTGCTTCATACAAATTGCAACAGATGTTACCAATTTCTATCCAAATCTATCCAAGCGCTGTGATCATTCATGATATCAATTGATAACATGCTATGTTTTGAAATCTTCATTCATGTTGTTTTTTACAGTAATACGGGTAATCATATGTATTTAGACACGCGTTAGGGCATTATTTATATTTCTCTTTTGTAAATTTAATCATTGGGTGAGAGATGTTGGATGTTGGGTATTGAAAATGCACACCAAATAAACACCTTAACACCACCTTTGGCTAGGAAATTTTTATAGGGTGGGCCATACTTCTCCGAATCTCCCCTCACTTGATAAAACATGTTAACCTTGCTGCATTTTCATAATTGTTATGAGCGTAATTACTGATTAGTCAGAATTCAGAAGGACAATCAGTATAAGAAACAACAGACAACTGCAACTGAGTACGTGAAATAAATATAGAGCTGTTCTCTTCAAGATTGCATGTTCTCTTTAAGATTGTCTCTTAAGAGTGCGGAAATAGATATTTAACAAGCCTGAATAATCATGTCTAAAGCTTGCCATTTGGACTTCTATGTGCAAATGCCACCAAGATCAGCATCTCTCTATATATATCAAAGTTGATTATCACTCAGATTATTCAACAGTTCCTGTTTGACTGTCATTCCACACCTAAAGATTAATGTTTTTATTAGTTGTAAGTTTGTAACTTGATATAGCTGTCCTTTAAAATAAATAGTCAGGCTAATGTGAAACTAGCCAAATCTATCCAGCACTATACAAATCCTACCAAATCTATCCAAGCATTGTGATCATTCATGATATCAATTGCTTCATACAGTTAGAACAATCAATCAAGGATCATTTCAAAAACAAAACTCAATTGTAGTCACCTTGATCTAGGAGGGGAGGCGGCGTCGGTGCAGGGAGCAGGCGGCGAGGCGGACTCAGGCGGCGAGGAGGCGGCGTCAGGGAGGCGGACTCAGTAAGCGAGGCGGCAGGTCGAGAGTGGTCAGTCAGAGGCGGCGTGTCGAGAGTGAAATCAGTCTGAGGCGACGACGTCGGGAGGTTGAGTTAGGTAGTAGGGGCGGCGGCGGCGTCGGAGGCGGTCTGAGGCGGCGGCGTCGTCGAGGCGAGTCGAGCAAGTGTGGGCGTGTCGGAAGAGGAGGAGGCGGCGTTGGGGAGATGGGAGGCGGCGAAGATGTGGATGGGGAACGGGAGGGTAGACGTTAGGTTGGGGGGACCGAAGGGGAGGGGAAAGGATTGGAAAGAAGAGAAAAAAAAGAAACAATTTGCAATTATATATCAATGGCATTTTGAGAGTAATTTTAACAAAGTTTGGTGGCAAAGAGATATTCTATTCTGCAAAAGGCAAAAAAGCACCTCCTTCATGGCTTATGACTTTTAGGCTTAAAATGGTTTAAGCTTTTTATAAACCGGATAAAAAAGCCACCCCTTTATTTAGGCTTAGGTTTTTTTGCTTTTAAGCCAGATAAAAAGCCTAAACAAACAGGGCCTTTACCATGACCCAACAAAGCTTCACGACTTCGCTATGAGAGTAGCTTCTTTTACGCCTCATCAGGAAAACGTTGCCATACCTTTTATTCTGAGAAATTTTACGTACATTCTATTCTTTCTATTCTACTAGTAAATGAGAAATTTTACGTACATTCTATTTTTTCTATTCTACTAGTAAATATATGGTGGTAGTATAAATCAAATCTGATCATTGATTTGTTAAAGGTACAATAGACTTTTCTTTGTATTTTTTTCATGAGAGTATTATTTTATTTTTGAATATGATTGAAAATATTACTCATGTAGAGTAGAATAGCTCTTTCTCCTCAGAGTTGCTCATTCGTGCCGTACAGGATATATGTAGCCTCCCTTTCTATCCGTGGAAAATGCCGGCACCACAGCAGCAAGTGCCATACCGACCGGCCCCGCAAGGCAAATCCGCAAGCAGCCTAGGTTTGGTTTGGTACAACGCCTCTGACGAAACGACGAACGACTGACGCATCGGTCCTGGTCAGGCACACCGCCCGTCCACGCTTGGTGCCTGCGCCGCTTTCCACCCCCGTCGGCACGCCTGCGAGAGGGCAACTTATGCTGTCCCGTCCCGTGGCAGCTACGACTCATCGATTGCTTCTTTCCTTTGACAACAGCACGACAGCTAGCAGCCTACCAAGCAATGCTCTTTCTCCCCCCTTGCACCCATCATGCATGCGAATATGGCAAGTATATATGGCACCATTCTTTTCACTCTACTATGTTTTTAGGAGACCTTTCAATCTGCACCACTCTACCTTCAATTCGATCGGTCCATGCATCATAGTCCGTGTGACACCACGCCTCACTCATCAAACACCATCATTATTTCTTCCCTCGGTGCTTGAATTACCGGCACGGCTTGTGAGAAAAAAGATCTTGTCTTTTTTTTTTTCAATTAAGAAAACAAGGGCACGAGCGCTGCCTCGGTCCGTTAAAAAGAGAAGAGAATACAAACACCAACAAAAAAAAATGGCTAGTTACCTTTGAACACCGGCACCTGTCGTCACATTCCGCCCTATCGATCGAGAAATATATGCGTTTTGATCATCGCGACTCGGTTTTCTGCCATCAGCCTCTCATGAACTTTTTTTTATTAATTAACCTTTTTTTGAATTTTATTTTAAAGTTAACCCCCGACGCATTTTATTTAAATTCGACCCCTTTGGTTCTGTTACGGTGGTGGCGTGACAAAATAACATTGTCACGTATTAGGATAAATCTCCAAAATAAGACTTTTGTCACGCCATTTGGTTGTAGCGTGTCCAAATACTTGACAAGAGTTTGATTAGAAATGAAATTTGGCGTGTGATGTTATTTTTGTCACGCCATTTATGGCGTGGCGTGTTAAAAGTCGAATTGAATTGAAAATAAAATCGCGGGATTAACTTTAAAATAAAATTCAAAAAAAGGTTAATTAATATATAAAAAAAATCGCCTCTCAGACAATAAGCAGCATCGCTAGGCAGTCGAGGTCACGTCCCAAAGAGTCGGGGTATCATTGTCGCATGATGAGAGTGCCAAGCGTGAGTGACAGCAGCTGCTTCCCCGGCCTGACGATCCAAACGCAGAGAGCATCACCAATTAGCACCAACCCTGACGGAAGGACGGACATGGATGTGCTTCTGTGTCTGTCTGTGCGACCCAGATATTTCGTGCGCTCGATCGCTCACAATCCGCCACACGCAAAATTAATGGCTAAAACTGTACCTATCCCTGTTCCATGATGCACATACGAATGCAAAGTTTACGAACGGAACGATCGAGCGATCTAGAAGAGATTTTCTCTTTTTCAATAGGATCCGTCGCTTCCAACGGAAGCAAGCCGAAAGAGAAAGCGCGAAGCAGAAAGAGACGTAATGCTTATCCATGGAAGGCTAGCTAGCCACAGCCCACAAGGCACAGGACTTTGCGAGAAACGTTGGGGGAATATCGCAAGGATCAATCAATTATACATGCAATGAGCATGGCAAGAGTAAACCTACGAACAGCAATCAGCAGCCTACATATGGTGCGTGCTCACTGCTTTTACCGTGCTGCTAGCTTTAAGAAATAATAACTAACGAAAGGCAGGAGTCTAAACGGTGTGACAAAAGCCGGGACAATGATTAACCACGACGCCATATATCTCCGTTCTTCTTCCTATATATAGGGTAAAATTAAAGCGACGATTTCTTTGCGTAGAATGTTAAAGGCACACGATGATCTCACTAACCAGTCACCAGGCCAAGTGCCGCCGGCTTGCTGCGCTACCCGGCCTGTGTTGACGAATGATTAGCTGCATACAGGTCGGACGCGAGAGCGACGAAGAAGCGTGAGATTCCACTCAGCTGGATGATCATTGGCCGCCTCTCGTCACACTTGACACGGCCAGAGCCTATCGCATTCAGCTGCGCCTGAGGACGGGACAAACGTTTCGTCTCGTGGGGACAACCTGACAACCAACCCAACAGCCCATGCTGCTCCAGCCAGAACTGCTCAAGCTAGCCCACCAACAGCTGAGCTTCGATGAGTCGAGCTGTCTATCTACAGGCAAACAACACCCTTTCCGCCTTCATGGTCGCATCGAATTCTCGACTGTTCCACTGAGCTTGAATGCCTGCTCTGCTTTGCCATTTCTAATTCTATTGGAGAATTGGACCCCCCCTGCCATTGGATTGCTAAGGCATGCGTACACGACACCATGTACTGAAAAATATAGCAGCCTGCTGCGAGCGTGGCAGCGTGCTTCTAATAAATTAGCCGTGCTGCCATGCTGCATCACCCATTTTCTCAGCTAAGCTACAGCGACGTGAAAGAGGTATATATATATGCTAGTGTTAAAGTAGCCATGCTGCATGAGCTATATATGCAAGAACACTACTAATCTCTAGCCCTTAATTTCACGGAATGAGACGTCATTGCATTAGAAACCTTACCGTTGGTCGTAGGGTACTAGGGTTGCAGGATCCGAAGCTCTCTTTGAACTGACAAGGTCCGAGCCCTTGTCACTTGTGATTTTGCAGAGGCTCGGAAGAAGCCTCGGATCCAGAGTCCAGACAGAAGCGATACCCTACAGGCCTACATAAAACAAAGACATGGAGAAGCATCAAGCCCCACACCTGAAAAAGAAGTAAAAATGAGCATGGATGGAATAAATAAAATGGACGAGAGCAAACAAGCGACCAAGACCAAGGGACAGCGTTCGACTCCTTGCCCTATTGATATCTAAGAAACAGACGTATGCTGTGGAGAATCGTGCAGCAGCGAACGACCACTGGCCAGCTTACATGGGCCTCCTGTCAGCCATCAACCTCTTACTGTTTGACTGGTCTTCAAACGCAACCATAACACAAATGCTGTCAAAAATCTGTTCAAATTTGTTGCTAGCGAGAACTGAATGATTATGTATAGCCTGTGTATTTTAGCATTCGAAACTGAGCATGTTAGCAGAAACGGCGGCAACAATAGTCAATACACCGCAAAAACAGGGATTTCTGCTAGAGGTATTGCCACATTGCTGCGAGTGCAAACAATTTTGATGATGAGGTTGCTTGAACACAGGAGGAATATATATATATATATATATATAATACAGGTACTTTACCTTCCGTGAGGCTGGGACCCGTACCTCCAACAACCATCGAAATGCCAATCCCCTGGTTTCTTCAAAGTCATGTCATGAGCCCTCCAAGGTCTGAGATAGCTCAACTGCTGGGAACAGATAGCTAGAGAACAACAACGCAAGTGTATTTTACTAGTATGCAACCCCGAGGAAGTGGAAAAAGAATCTTGGAGACAGGGTAGAAAAGAAAGCCAGGGACCTGTCAGGCTTGTGTTCCCTTTGTTCTTTCTGCCTGCCACAGCATGCCGGCTCCACACCTCTCTCCTTGTGCTTTGTGTGTGCCTCCCTCCCTATAAGTACAAGCACAGTCACAGACACCCAAAGAACCATCACTGGTACCAGCAAGGAAACAAGACAAGACACTAGTGCAACTATTTGTGCAGTAGGAATACCTTCTAGAGTGGCCATGGAGAAAGGTTGGAAGGCAAGAGATGTTGCTGGTACTTTTGGCATTGAGATGGATGAGGAGGAAGCAGTGCTGGCAATACCTCCGCCACAGACGCCGTTGGAGCCTATGGAGTACTTGTCGAGGTCGTGGAGCGTGTCAGCGTCGGAGATATCCAAGATTTTTGTCAATGGAAGCAAGAAGAGCTTTGCTGTGAACCGGCTGCCGGAGATGACTATACCAGAGAACTCTGTGCTTGCTACAACCGTTGTTCCAAGTCATCAACAGCATGTAATCCACTGCTCACTTCATCCTTTTATGTTCTCCTCTGTAAGATAAGCAAAGTTACAAGGGAAGCAATAGAAAAGCATGTAGATAGTAGAACATTGATAGGGAACAACTTTGACCTGTAAGAAGAAATTCTTCGTCCATATACTTAAGGATTTATCATACTTCTGCAACCTTTCTGCAGGTAGATGCAAGAAGGAATTCCATCAGCAGCCACCATCAATCAATTGGCAAATGGTTCCAACACAAGGATACAAGCCGGGTCAAGCAGAACAGCAAAGAGAAGCTGCGTGCCGAGAAGGCCCATGTACATGCCATGGTATCCGTGGCCCGAGTTGCAGCTGCAGTCGCCGCGGTTGCAGCAGCCACAAGTTCAGATATACAGACCTCCAAGATGGCCGCAGCCATGGCGTCGGCCACTGAGTTATTAGCTTCGCACTGTGTTGAAATAGCTCAGCATGCAGGGGCACGTCATGAACAGGTTGCCTGTGCCGTCCAGTCTGCTGTTGGTGCCAGACGTCCTGGTGATCTGATGACGCTCACAGCAGCAGCCGCAACTGGTAAGGAATGCAATGATGTCACTCTCATTACATTGAACTCCATATGCTGTTTCATACAAAAATTAAGCTAAGTTCATATGAGCTTTGTCTGCCTCAGCTCTGCGAGGAACCGCAACACTGAAACAGAGAGCGCAGCGAGAGACGAGAAACAACGCGAGCGTGCTTCCATATGAGAAGGGCCATTCCTGGAGTCCTGATATCTGGTGCAAGGAGGGGGAGTTGCTAAAACGCACAAGAAAAGGTACAAATTAGTGAGCGATTCAGAAGTCAGAACATTCAGTTACGAATTTCCAGTGGTATGTAAACTTAAGCATGATCAAGACAACTAAGGTGCAGAATTTCGCTCTTGAACCAGGGGATTTACACAAGACACGAGTATCTATATACATCAACAAGAGGTCTCAGGTAGGAAAATTTTCATTGCACAGAAGCAAATGACTGTCCTACTATGGAGAGATCTGCAATTACTGACAGAATAGCCAAATGATAACAGGTCATATTGAAGATGAAAAGCAAACACATAGGAGGTGCACTATCAAAGAACAACAAGAGTATGTTCCAGTAGCTACCAAAATATATATTTCTGACTCTAACGGAGTAGTTTATGAAATTTCAATACTGACCTTTTGACTGTAATCGGTACAGGTGTGGTTTACGGTGTATATAGTGAGCTTCCAACGTGGGTTCTTGAGCCAGGGAAAGATTCCATAGAGGAGGCACGCTGCTTTGGCCTGAGCACGGCACAGGGTCTTGTAGAATTTGAATGTGAGAACAGCACAAGTAAACATAAGTGGGTTGACGATGTGCAGAACCTGCTTCGACAAGTTGCTGCAGATGATCAAGTAGGAAATAAACTGGAATCAGTAAAACTCGGTTAATGCCGTTCACATGTATACACCATTTTCATGGCAGTAGATGGTATAGTACACAAAGTGCCTTACATCATCAGTCTAAGGGGTGCATATGGATGATAGTCTTGTCAGGTAGTTTTATATTGTACTACATACAAAATGATGAGATACATAATAGATTTTATGTACTCTACTATGTTCTGTTGCTAAATTAATTTCGTAGTGTTTAATGGCCTTTTAATGAAAAGATGCGCAGATCTCCAGCGTATTCTGGAAAAAAAAAGGTGTTTAATGGCCAAAGAGGCAAAGTGGATACGGGAACGTTAATCTTGTATTGCCAGTGTTATCATGGCATTACGTAAAAATATTAATCCTGTAATTCAGCGCACAATAGTCTCAATTGGGTTCATATGGTAGCACCCAAAGCTTGCAGTACGACTTTATGGATTGTGCAATGCACTGTATCTAAAGTTTATTAGATTTTTTTCTCTCTAAAAAAAGGTCATTAGATTTAATCATGAAGCTTAAAAGCAAGTCTTCGTGCGAAAACTGTCTCAACACGCATCATAAAAGGGGAAAAAGTAACACCGAGCTTCCAACCGCTTACCTAAAAGAAGACGGTTAAAAGTGAAATGGTCCAGCAAGTCTACCATGCAACTTTACTAAACAGCGAAGTATTACAGCGGTTTTAATGTTGAAAGTCTACAGGTAAAATCAATGAAAACTGCTGCTGAAGAAGGTTCTTATCAAGTAGAGCAGTGCGGGATAAAAGGGTGACAATATCAAATTTTCACAAGGGAAAATGTCTGAAAAATATTCCTCGTGAATGCAGAATACATGCAACGGGATACAGATTATATGTGATGAAACCCGTTCATATAAAGTGGCGAAGATTCCAGAGACCGGGAGTTCATGTATGGCAGATGACCAATGCTAGTTGGTACAAATTGATGTTGTATTACAATTATCATCTGGTCAACGATCGGGTAGCATCAAGTTTGGAACCACTTGTTGGTAAAAGAAAACATTGCAGATACGCAAGGTGGTATTGAGCTGGTTTCATTTGCTACTTCACCTTGAGTTGGGCTAAACCACAAATCCCTAGCTAGAACAGCACAAAGCATAAGCGACCGGTGTGAAGGGCTTGAGCCCTTCCTCCACGGCGCGTTCATCCTACCGCGGCCGCATCCAGGCAGACGGTCACCGGCGTGCCGGTGTGTGGCGCCCGCGTCATTACCCTAAAAGGTAATCACATTTAGGCATACGGGTTACTATTCGTCTGCCCGGTAGAACACCGCTCCGACGAATAGTAAGCTTTACCACAGTCAGCACAGCAGAACAATAAGATAGGAAATGTACATCTTTATTACAGCAGTAACCACGCAAGGCTATGATTCTTTATTACAAGTAGTAATTTACAACTGCAAAAGGGACTAAGTCCACTCTCTCGCCTGCTCTGCTCCACCTGCCGTCTATTTGTCCCACTCGTCGAATAAGCTGCCTATCTCGTTCTGGTCCTCGTAGTCAACACCCTTGCCTCCTGCGGCCTCTTCGGTACCTGCGGTCCTTCGTCCCACTCGGTATAGTTCCCAGCCGGACTAGGATCTAACAAAGGAGAATAATAGCAAGTTTGAGTACTAACATACCCAGGAAGCATTAATAACAAAAGATGCACTGTGTGACTCATCTCTGTTCTTTACCACATTTTCTAGATCATCTCTTCTCTAAAAATAAATAACTTATCAAATTTTTTTTTGAAGAAACGGCAAGAGTGTCGTTATTGCATTAAAGAAAGGAGAAGTTCACAAAAACTGGCGAGAGGACCGGTGAGGAAGACAAGAAACAAGAAGGCAGAAAAAGAAACAGAAGAAGGGGGGGGGGTCCTAAAACCCGCAGAAAGAGAAAAAACGCACATACTCAAAATATTTACAAAGACTACCCCCTCCTAAGTTAGCCCACCAACGTGAGTATCCTCCCAATCATGCAGATAGGTCTACAGCTTGGCCGCTCCACTCTGTGTCCATGCCTAGGCTTCTTCTTTGATGACCGCCATCAGCTCCACTGGCGTCTGTCTGAGGTGTTGAAAAATCCGCCTATTTCCTTCTTTCCAGATCTGCCAAAAAAATAGGATTATCAACGAGCCTTGTCCTTTCTTGCAGATGCCATCTGCGGAAAGGAAAAAGTTGGTCCACCAATCCACCATTTTTTTGACAAGATGTCCAGTGGGTTGGATTTAGATTAGCTCGTTGCACCCATGTGGCCACTAAGGTCCAGATTTGCTTGGCATAAGAACACTCAACAAACAGGTGCATAGCTGTCTCTGGGTTGTTTGTACATATTGGACACCAATGATCATTCTGCACGTGGCGACGTGCAAGGACGTCCGCCGTCGGCATTCGTTGCTGAATGAGAGTCCATGTGAAGATTTTGCACTTTTGCGATGCCCAGACATTCCAAATAAGCTTTTGGAAAGGGACCTCCACTGCCCCCAAGAATTGCGCATAGTATGCCGACTTGGCTGAGTAGATTCCCGAGCTTGTCCATTTCCAAGTTATGTCATCCTTAGTTTGAGATAGTGTGACTTGGCAGACCAAGGTATAGACTTTGACAAACTCGTGTATGAGGTGCACGATAATTTTCCTCCTGAGATCCGCAATCCATTTCCCTCCATGCATGGCTTCCTGCACCAATCTATTTTTCCTAGCCGTAATGCAAAACAGTCCTGGTGCCAGATCTTTGAGCGGCCTTGTCCCTACCCATTTGTCTTTCCAGAAAATTGCTTTGTCACCCTTTCCAATACTTATCGTTGTGGATGCCCGAAACAAATCATGGTCTATTTGAGTTATCGGTAATGGCATCCCATTCCAATGCTTTTCATGCACCTTCCATTGATATCAAAGCCAGCGAAGGCGAAGGGCGCGATTGAACTGTTCCAACGCCAGAACCCCTAGACCGCCGAACTTTTTTGGGCGACATACCTTGCTCTAGTTTACCCAGCAGCTTCCTCCAGAGCAGATGTCCTTTCCGGTCCAGAGCCAGGCTCTTCATCGTTTGTTGATTTGTTTTATGACCCAGGACGGTAACTCCATAGCTGTTTGGCGGTACGTAGGTATGGATGTGATGACCACATTTAGCGCCACTAGTCTCCCTGCACGGGATAGCATGTTCTTGTGATACCCACTTAATCTCGCTTGAACCTTTTCAAGCAGAGGCTAAAACAAAATCTTCCCTGGCTTGCAGCGTGAAAGTGGCAATCTAAGATATTTACATGGCAAATGCATTCGGGTTGTCGGAAAATTTTACAAAATTTCATCTAGAGGAATCGATTGGCATTGAATTGGTATGACAGCGCTTTTGGAGATGTTTATGTTGAGTCCTGCTACTTCTCCAAAAACTCACAGAATCTCTTTTATGTTGTCGACGTCTTCCTTGATTGGCGACAGGAAGATCATTGCATCATCGGCGTACATAGACAACCTTGCTTTCACACATTTTCCACTAAGTGGCGATAGCAATCCATTTTGATCTGCCAATTACATAATATAATGCAGGACATCGATTGCCAGGATAAAAAGGCATGGTGAGAGGCAATCCCCCTGTCGCACCCCGCACTGGTGCCAAATCTTCGGCCCTTGTATGCCATTTAGCACAATCCTTGAGTTGGATGTGGCCAGCAGCATTGCAATCCAGGTCCTCTATCTGTGGCCAAAGCCTTTGTATTGCAGCATGTCTAGCAAATATGTCTAAGAGATGGAGTCCAAAGCCTTTGCAATATCCAATTTTGACAGGATCATCGGTGTCTTGGACCGGTGGTAGCTCCTAGCAATGTTTTGCACATAATGGAAGTTGTCTTGTATAGTCCGCCTTTTAATGAACGCACTCTGGCTTATGGAAATTAGATTATCCATGTATTTGGAGAGCCTTAGGGAGAGCATCTTGGACAATATCTTGACCATGCTGTGGATCAAGCTAATTGGTCAAAATTCAACGATCTCCATTGCTTGGTCCTTTTTCGGAAGCAGTATAATGTTAGCCGTGTTTATTTTGTTCAGGTGCAAACCATTTAGAGTGTGTATCTTTTGGAAAATAGATAGCACTGTCAACTTAATGGTTTCCCAGCTCGCCCTGAAAAAACATCCAGTGAACCCATCCGGACCTGGGGCTTTATCTGCCAGCATTTCATTGATTGCTGACTGAATCTCATGCTCTGTGAATGGTCTCTCTAAATCAGAAGAGGCATTGATTGGTAATTCCTTCAGTCCAAGAGAGTCCCAAAGAAAAGTATGGGTTGCCAGCTTTGAAGTGCCTAAAATTTCTAAGTAGTGCTTGGCCAAAGCCTACTCCTTTTCTGAATGCTGCAAAAACGTGCTTCCCTGATGCCACAAGGTATGAATTAGTTTCTCCCTTCTTCTGGAGGTTGCCTTTAGATGAAAGAATTTTGAGTTTGCATCTCTTAGACGTAACCACAACAGCCTAGAGTGTTGTTTCCATTTCATCCGTTGAATGGCCGCTAGCCCCAGAATTCTAAGCTTGAGCGTTGCACGCAATTTGTATTCTTCCTATGAGAGCAGGCGTTGCTCTTGCGCTCTATCGAGCTGAAGGATCACCTCAAGGGCTATCAGCATCTGTGTTCTGTAATCACCAATCTGTGTTTTGCTCCAAGTTCTAAGGGCTCTTGTAGTATTTTGTATTTTGGAGATCAGAGTCTTTATCAGGTCCACCTCCTATACCGGTTGGGACCAAGCCTCATGAACCATGTCATTATAACCTGTCATCAATGGCCAATAGTTCTCAAAGTTAAATCTTCTAGGTGCTCTAATCTGCTCCATTTTAGAAATCAGTAGGGGGCAGTGATCAGAGATGGAAGATGAGAGTGACCGTAACAGGCAATCTTGGTAAATTAATTCCCATTGCGAGTTACAGAAGGCTTTGTTAACCCTTTCCATGGTCGGATTGCGTTAACCATTGGACCAAGTGAACCTGCGATCTTGAAGATGAAACTCTTTTAGCTCACAGTGATGGATCACTGCTCTGAATTGACCCATTCGCCTACGATTCAAGTTCAAATTGTTCTAATCCGAGGCTTGGTAGATGAGATTGAAATCGCCAATTATTAACCATGGCCCGTCTATCCCCTCATAAATCTGCTTTATCTCCTCAATGAACGCTTGTTTTTCCTGGTCAATATGAGGGTCGTACACCACGGTTAAGGACCAAGGCTGAGTGCCGTCCTGCGGTTTGACTCTCATAGTGATAGACCTGTTTAGAATCAACACATTATCCATTTGCAATATCACCTGGTCCCAACAAACCATTAATCCCCCCTAGTTTCTTCAGCCGGTTTGTAAATCATGCCTTGAAGCCTACCTCCCGCAATCTCAATTGTGAGACCCGGCGTAATGATTGCAAGCTTTGTTTCTTGTAGGCAAAGAAGAGAGCACCTTGTGTCCGCTACCAATTCCCGGACAGCCTACCTACGTGCCGGGGCGTTGAGGCCTCTCACGTTCCAGTTCAAGATTTTGCACAGTCTATGAAGTTAACAGTGGGAAACACAATAAACCTGGAACCTGCAACATATATATAGTCTCATGCATAACAAGTACACTTATCAAAACTTTAGGTGGCAAGTTTTAATTCAGAAAAGACTACTTGTCACTCGAATAGAGGAAAGACCCCTAGCGGTTCCCGTAAGCTCCAATCCAGGAGACAGACATGAATTCATGATTTTGTATAGCACTGCGCAAGCTTGTACCACTTTATCCATAGCTACTCTGAACTCTCTGTGAGCTAAGTTCCCAGCATTTCCTTTGATGCGGGTTCGAGTTCAGAATACAGAATGTTTCCCCAAGTTACGTGATTAATTTCTCCACCCATTACTTTTTGTTGGTGCTGACCTTGTCACGGTGCTGATATAGTCATCCACCGAGTTCCAGTAATGTTGGTTGGGCCGACTCCCGCACCCAACACTCCACTTAGCGCCATAGTGCCATCTTCATCCTACATAATTACTTACCTGATGTGGAGAGCAAAATTACGTAACAAGGTAGCATTTTCTGCCCGCTGAAACGGGAAAATGGTTGACACTTAATTTACGGCCTCTGGTTCGGGCGAAAGTTTTGTAGGTCCTTATATATTAACTATATGTAAAAGGGTCCCACCTCTTCCCTCATCTCTATCCTGCCATGGGCCCACTTTACCATCCTAATAACTCTCTTTCCTCATCTCATTCTCATTTCTTATCTTCTCATTTTCATCTTTGGTCCGATTTGATTTTGAGACATAGTTTTGATGCATGTACATATACAATACAACAATATACGGTTTACATTTAATATAACTGTCGGTGTTTTAGGACCGAACTTACGTAAAGATTGTTTGATTCGGGGGTTCCTCTAGGCTCAAAATCACACAGAGATGGAGACACGGGGATTTTTTATACAGGTTCGGGCCTTCTCTTGGGAGAATAACAACCCTACTCCTGTGTGTATGTATTGAGTATGCTGGATTACAAGATCGAGCCAGAAAACTAGAGAATTGTGCTTCTAAAATGGCTCTCTCCCCTTTGCCCTGATGATCCTTGCCTTTTATATCGGCCTTTTATATCGTCCCCAGGGTGTGTGCCGTTGGATCTCCAATAAAAGGTCACTTAACGCTTCAGATCGTGGAGCCGTTACTGGAGGTTATTGCGGGAATTAAAACGTTCCCACGTCGCCAGGCAATTATCGTCATAAAACGGGGTTAAAATCATGCCATTATCTCAGGGAATAACGGCGTAGTTTACTGCCCGTATCTTGAATACGTTGCGGAAGATTCCCTTATTGACTAGGCCCACATGTCTGTGAACCTTGTCGACTAGGGACTGGTCGTAGAAGGTCTTACGACCAGGTGGTGGTCGCAGGAAAGCTTACGACCACATACTGATCGTAGTAGAGCTTACGATCATGAGACAGTCGTAGGAGGGCTTACGACTATGGGGTAGTCGTAGGAAGACCCACGACTACAGGGTGGTCATAGAAAAACTTACGATCTCCAGTTTCTCCCTTATTAACATCTAAGGGGTATACTCAAGAGTTATGTGACGTCATTATTACATCATAATATCAATTATAAATAAATGATTAAATGAGGATTGTTATATCCTCATCAATAACTATATTGATGTTTAAGAGATAAGCTTGCCTTCGTAGTCGTAGAAAAGATCGTCATCGACAAAGTCGGTATCAGGTACTCCTGCATCCTGCCTCTGTCGGTTCGCCTGCTGCAATTATACGACGACATGAATAATAAATAAATAAATACTTATTTGTGTTTTGGAGCTACTGTGCATACATTAATCAATGGATTCTTTTTGTTAGTGGATTTTATATAAATACATTTTTCGGGTCCCCGTGATGTTAGCACTCCCCCAACTGCGGCTGTTCTTTTGTCTACTGGCTCTATGATCAAGGTTGCCTATTCTTGCATTTAACCGTGTGAAAATAAAATACTAAATGAATTATGCATGCAACTAAGCTCATTAAATTTTACACGTGCAAATAAAGGCCTAGTTGATTTTACGCCGGTGTTGTTTTAATTTGATTATTTTATCCTGATTACATTATTTCCTAACGCCTCAGATTATTTATTTAATCTAGTAAGTTTTATTGGTGATTAATTTCGTTTTAACCTATGATCAATTTTACATTTTATTTATCCTACGCTCACTTTCTACCGTCGACCTCCAGCTATTTAATTTGTACGCTTTACAGGCTTATTTAGTCTAACAATTTCACAACGTCAACACACAATAATTCTGGGGCTTAATGTCTACGGCGAAATCTACAGCTACTGATTCTCCCTAAAATTTACATTTGTACCCTTCTCTTAATTTTTCTCTATTTCTTATTTTTCTTCTCTACCCTTTCTCTCTCTCCACCCTCTCTCTTCTTTCTCTCTCCTCTCATTTCCACTCACTACCGACACCAACCCCTGGCCTCCTTTCTTCTTGCTTCCTCATTCTTATCACTTTGCTCTTTCTTCATCCTCATGCCTCCTGATGCTTCTCTCTTAGCCCCAATCCCCCATGGCTCTCTCCCTCTCTTGGCTCGGTTGTTGAACGTTTTATTTGCCTATGTAGATCTCCCTCAAACAAAGATTGGCATCCAGGTCAAACTCATTTGTGAGAAAGCTCCGCTATCAGATGTGGTGGTGCCTCGAATTCTGGCAGTCATATTCTCAAAGAAAAAGAAGAACGCCTAAAGGTAATCGATGACTAATTTCATATTTAGGACTTTAAAGTCGTAGAAAGGCTTACGACAATCAGGTGGCCGTAGATAGGTGTTACGACCACTAAATGGAGTTTTCTTTTCCTGACTTTTGCAGAAAGTAGCCATGGCAGACCGTCAGGATGACCAAGAGGTCGGACTGATGGTCATCGGCAAGGAGGCGGAGTGTAACATCCCAATTTTCTGAGCCTTTTTGAAAATTTATAAAATAAAAATAACCATTCGATTTTGTTGAAGTTCTAAAGCCTAACTTGAGATTTTGGAATTAAAAGCGTTTAAAATGACTAAATCAAACTTCAATTAATTCGAGTTTGGGTTTGTTTTGAGTTTTTTTTGGAGTTCTCTGGTATTGAAGATCCATTTTCCCTGTTCGTTACGTTTTCTCCTTGGCCTAGCTCTCCTCCCTTTTGATTTAGACCTCCCTTTTGGTGTAGACCTTCCCTTTCGTTTGGACCTCCCCTCGGTCCAGACCTTTCCCTTCCGTTTGGACCTCCCCTTAGGTCCAGACCTCCCTTTCGTTTGGACCTCCCCTTAGGTCCAGACCTCCTTTTCGTTTGGACATCTCCCTCTGTCTAGACCTCCCTCTCAATCCAAGACCTCAGGGTGATTCTGGCGACCTCCGAGTTGTCCTGACGACCTTCGGGTTGTCCTGACGACCTCCGGGTGATCCTGGCGACCTTCGGATGGTCCTTGAGCCGGTCATGACCTCCACTTTGGTCACGACCACCCCCTTTTTGTCGTGACCTCCCCTTTGGTTACGTTCTCCCCCTTTTTGTCGCGACCTCCCCTTTGGTCACCGCGACCTCCCCTGTTGACCGCGACCACCCCTTGGGTCACGATCTCCCCTTGGATCACGACCTCTCATTTGGTCCACAACCTCCCTTTTGGTTGGAGCACCCTCCCAAGTTTTGACTAGCCCCACCTGTTAATCCTGCTCACCTTCTTCTTCCTCTCGTCGCGTCATTGCTGACACAGAGGTCGTAGCGCATTAAATGCTGTTGTGTCGTATTAAATGCTGTCGTTTCTATAGTACCTGTTCCCCCTCTTGTCTCCTCCCCTACCTGCTGAAAGCATCTAGGCCCCTAAAAATTGTTTTGGTAATTAACGACAATATGTGAATATGGGATTAACTTAATTATTGAGTATGTACAAGGTTAAGTCCCATTGGCGCTCTTGATGATCGAGAATTGCCTTGAAAGGTTTACATGAAGTTCTTTTGACTCAAAGGCAAGGTACAATAGTCTAAGTTTTTTTTTTTTTTACGGTCTTAGGCAAATTGGTTGGAAGACGGATTATAGGCTAGACAAACCGTACTATTAAGAGGTGCAAAAATTGAGTACCTTGAAAGTGAGCGATGCCTAACTGCTCAAATCTTAATTGGTTTAATCTTGGTTTTGCTTTTAGTTTTGCCTCAAGTAAAATTCTTGTTTTTCCTTTGAGGCGGATGACCGACGTTACTGGCGGATGACCGCATTCTTGGGACCAAAGCGGCGGTCAACATTTTCGATGAGTGCTATTTTCGGTTTTGCTAAAATCCTCGGCGGATGACCGATAGCTCTTTCTTGGATGACCGCACTTCGGTGCAGGGCAGCGATCGACTTTTTTCGAAAAGGTTTTTAGTGAAAAATGCCGAGCGGTGGACCGCAGAGTTTTGTCGGACCGACCGCACCCAGTGCAGGGCAGTCGACTTTTCGAGTGTTCCTAAACGAAATCGGTTTTTACGTAATTTGATGATGAGCGTGCTTGCTGTGGTGGCCGACCGACCCTCTATGAACGGCTCTATTTGATGCATTAAATGCGTAACGATCGTTATTACAAGCGAGGCGGATGACCGCACCTTTGCTGTGGTGGCCGAGCTCCTTGAAAAATTGGGAATTTCGTGTCAGCGGCTGATGGAGTGGGTGGAGGCTATAAATACCTCCCCCACTTGCCACTAGAAAGGTGTTGAGCCTCATTTAACATCTCTTGAGCCCTTTGCATTGTTTCCTACTCTTTGAGAGCATTCATTTCCATTTGCAAAGGTAGTTGAGGTCTTTCCAAGAGCATTCATTGTGGTTGATAAATTGTGGCATTTAGAGCGCTTTCAAGTGAAGAATTCTTGCTCTATTACTCTTGGAGATTGCCGTCTCCTAGACGGTTTGAAGTTGGGTTCGTGATCTTCTCAAAGGAGATTGTGAGAAGGCAGGACATTTGTGAAGGTTGGAGCTCGCCTATCAGGAGAGGAGAAGAGCTACCTCTAGTGATCGAGGAAAGGCTTAATTAGTGGAGTCGGCTTGAATTGATCAAGCTCCTCAACGTGGATTAGTGAAGACCGGCAAGTCTTGATACCACAGGAAAAACTTCCTTGTGTCATTGTGATTATTTCTTGTCTTTACATTTCGCACTTATAATTCTAGCTTGTCTTTTGTGATAAATTGCTTAGCTAGAATCATATCTTGTTTAGTCTAAATAAATAATTGGATAAACTTGTTAATTTCCTAAAAGTTTAAAACCTCCTATTCACCCCCTCTAGTCGGTTATCCTTGATCCTACAAGTGGTATCGAGCTTGGTCTCTCATTGATTTAGACTTAACCGTCTAAGAGAAAAAGGATGGCTAGTGAGGGAATTGCTATAGGAAAGGCTCCTCTCTTTGATGGCTCAAATTATGCTTATTGGAAAATTAGAATGTCAATTTATTTAAAGGCCATGAGTCCAAGCATTTGGAAAATCGCAAATGATGGTTATGCTATGTCTCTTAATCCACTAGAACCCACGGATCAAGATACGCGTAACTCTCATTTAGATGCCCAAGCTATGAATGCTCTTTTGGCGCTTTGAGCGCGATGAGTTCAATAGAGTGAGCAACTTGGAAAATGCTCATGCTATTTGGACAACTCTCTCGAAATCCATGAGGTACATCCACAGTCAAAGAAGCCAAATTGCATAAACTTCGGATTAAATATGAGACATTTATAATGTTGCCTCATGAAAACATCAATGAGATGTATTCAAGACTCAACAACATTGTGAATGAGCTCAAAGGCCTTGGAACTAACCTTCTTGATGTTGATGTTGTTACTTAAGATACTTAGGGCTCTTAGGATAAATATGAGGCGTTGGTGACATTATTTCTCAACTCTTGGGAGTTGCCAAGGATGACACCAACAGGGCTTTTGGGCAACCTCATCACAAATGAGTTGTTCAAAAAGGACAAAGAAGAGCTTTTGGAGACATCATCCTCAAAGAATAAAATTACCGCATTTAAAGCCAAGGCGGAATCTAGTGATGATGAGGATGGTGAAGAAGACTCCGACGAGGAGTATGCACTCCTTGTGAGAAGAATGAAGAGGGTCATGAAGAGGCGCCCCAATAGAAGCTATAACTTTGACAAGTTCAAGAAGGGGCAATCCTCAAATGACAAGAAGAGATATAGCAATATTCGTTGCTATAATTGTGAAGAAAAGGGACACATAGCTTCTCGTTGTCCCGAAAAGAAGGATGACAAGAGCAAGCCATTCAAGAAGAAGGAATACAACGGTAAAAAGAAGCTTTTCAAGAAGCTTTACAAGGATGGCAAAAATGAAGCTCACATCGGAGAGTGGGATTCAAATGATGAGTCAAGCGACTCCGACTCCGATTCCAATGAAGAAGAATCCCCCAAGAAAAGGGGGCTAGTCGGTATAGCCATCAAGGAAGCTTCATCGCTATTCTCCACTCCTACTTGCCTCATGGAAAAAGGAGATAAGGTAAAATCCATTATTAGTGACGAACCAACTTATGATGAATTAATGGATATGCTTGATGATTTAAATGAATATCTTGGAAAAGAAAAATCAAAATATAAGGTCTTAAATAAAGAATACTTTACTCTAAAAGATTCTTATATGGAGCTTAAGAAACTCACAACTTGCTTATCCAAGAAAATTCACATAAGTCTTGTTCTAGTGTAGGAATTACATGTGATATTATTGATAAAATGCAGTATAGAAATTACTAAGACTAGTGCATATACTTCATGTGATGACCTACTTGCTATGCCATGTTGCTCAAGTGATGATTCAAATGTTAATTTAGCAAATGCCTGTGATCCTTTGCTCATTGTTGAAAATCATGAACTAAAGAACAAGTGACCAAGCTAAGCAAGAGCTTGGAAAGATGTTTCAAGGGTAAGGCCACTCTTGACAAACTTTTGAGTGAGCAAAGGTGTTCATTCAACAAGGAAGGTCTTGGGTATGTGCCTAAGAAAGGCAAGAAGCGGTAAATAAGCCCACAAGTTTTGTGAGGCAAAATGGTAAATATTGCTATAAGTCTTGGGAAATAGGACATATACAACAAAATTGTCCTAAGGGTAAGGTTCCATCTCTTGGTATATATGATTCATGCTATATGCTTAGAAAATCTAAGGATGGTAAAGTAATTGCTCATTTTGTTGGCACTTCAATTATAGGCACTAAAAAGAATGCTATTTGGGTGCCAAATCCTTGGTTACTAACCTCCAAGGACCCAAACAAATTTGGGTACCTAAAAGAACTTGACTCTTGTTTTGTAGGTGAACTATAAGACCGGTGGAAAACATTGGGTGCTTGATAGTGGATGCACTCAACACATGACCGGTGATAGAAAAATGTTCACCACATTCGAGAATGGAAAAGGAGTAGACAAGATCACGTTAAGCGATAATAGTAAAGGAAAGGTATTAGGATTGGGTAAAATTGCTATCTCAAATGACCTTTCCATTTCTAATGTTTCTCTAGTAGAATCATTAAACTTTAACTTACTATCCGTTGCTCAAATATGTGATCTTGGACTAATTTGCTCATTCTCTAGTGAAGGTGTTACCATTTCTAACGCAAATGATAGCTCTTTAGCTTTCAAAGGCTTTAGATTTGGAAATATTTACTTAGTTGATTTTAGTTCAAGTGAATCTTGTTTAAAACTTACTTAATCGCTAAAACCTCATTGGGTTGGCTTTGGCATAGAAGGCTAGCTCATGTTGGAATGATTCAACTTAAAAGCTTTTCAAACATGATTTAGTTGTTGGCTTGAAAGATGTGAAATTTGAGAAAAATAGACTTTGTAGTGCTTGTCAAGCGGTAAACAAGTCGCTAATTCTCATCCTTCCAAAAGTATCATGTCAACTTCTAGACCATTGGAACTCTTACATATGGATTTGTTTGGGCCGACAACCTATAAGAGTATCGGGGTAATAGCTATTGTTTAGTCATTGTGGATGATTACTCTAGATATACATGGGTATTCTTCCTAGATGATAAAGGTGAAACCTCAGAATTTTCAAAAGATTAGCAAAAGGTCTCAAAATGAATTTGATTTCAAAATAAAGAAAATCTGTAGTGATAATGGTTCCGAGTTCAAAAATACTAAAGTTGAGGACTTTTGTGACGAATTTGGAATAAAGCATGAACTTTCCACAACCTACACTCGGGAGCAAAATGGAGTAGTAGAAAGGAAAAATCGAACATTAATTGAAATGGCTAGGACAATGCTTGATGAATATAATACTTAGATAGTTTTTGGTAGGAAGCTATTAACACCGCTTGTCATGCCATAAATCGTCTTTATTTGCACGTCTTTTGAAAAAGACTTCCTATGAGCTTATTGTAGGAAGAAAACCGAACATCTCTTACTTTCGTGTTTTTGGTTGCAAGTGTTACATTCTAAAGAAGGGTGTTCGTCTTTCAAAATTTGATAGTCGTTGTGATGTTGGTTTCTTACTTGGTTATTCTTCAAACAGCAAGGCTTATCGTGTCTTCAACAAAAACTCGGTTCGAGTTGAAGAAAGGTACGATGTGCAATTTGATGAGACTAACGGCTCTCAAGAAGAGCATGAGAACTTGGATGATGTAGGTAATGAAGCCTTAAGAAAAGCAATGGAACATATGCAAATAGGCGACATCAAGCCCGAAGATGATCCATCATCCTCCACTCAAGTTGAACCACCCACATCTTCCACAAGTCAAGTACAAATCATTGAAGAAGTTAACAAGGAAGATGATCAACCATCCAACCTACCACCAAGAATCCACAATGCAATTGCAAGGATCATCAATAGATCAAATATTGGGTGGCGTAAGTAAAGGTGTTCAAACTTCGCTCTCGTGTTGCTTCTTTTTGTGAACATTACTCTTTTGTCTCGTCTATTGAGCCAAAGCATGTAGAAGAAGCACTTGACGATCCGGATTGGGTAAATGCAATGCATGAAGAACTCAATAACTTTACCCGGAATAAAGTTTGAACATTGGTGGATCGACCCAAAGAACACAACATTATTGGTACAAAATGGGTCTTTAGGAACAAGCAAGATGAGAATGGATTGGTCATTCGAAATTAAGCAAGATTGGTCGCTCAAGGATTTTCACAGGTTGAAGGTTTGGATTTTGGTGAAACTTTCGCTCCAGTAGCTAGACTTGAATCAATTCGAATATTACTTGCTTTTGCATCATGCTTTGATATTAAATTATTTCAAATGGATGTTAAAAGTGCTTTTTTAAATGGTGAAATATCCGAACTTGTCTTTGTTGAACAACCTCTCTGTTTCGAAGATCCTAAAAATCCAAATCATGTCTATAAACTCTCCAAGGCGCTCTATGGTCTTAAACAAGCTCCAAGAGCATGGTATGAACGCCTTAGAGATTTTCTAGTCTCAAAAGGATTCAAAATTGGAAAAATTGATTCAACCTTATTTACTAAAGTTTTAGATGATGAATTCTTTGTATGTCAAATTTATGTTGATGATATCATTTTTGGGTCTACTAATCAAGACTTTTGCAAAGAGTTTGGTGATATGATGTCTAGGGAATTTGAAATGTCCATGATTGGAGAATTGAGCTATTTCCTTGGACTTCAAATCAAGCAACTCAAGGATGGGACGTTTATAAGTCAAGCCAAGTACGTGAAGGATTTACTTAAAAGATTTGGCATGGAAGATGCAAAGCCCATCAAGACTCCCATGGCCACAAATGGTCATCTTGATCTAAATGAGGGAGGTAAATCTGTAGATTTAAAATTTTATAGATCCATGATTGGTAGTCTGCTTTATCTTACAGCATCTAGGCCCGATATCATGTTTAGTGTTTGTATGTGTGCTCGTTTTCAACCTTCTCCGAAAGAATGTCATCTTATGGCAGTTAAAAGAATTCTCAGATATTTAAAGCATTCCTCTAGCATTGGCCTATGGTTCCCCAAAGGTGCTAAATTTGATTTAATTGGATATTCGATTCGATTATGCGGGTTGCAAAGTGGATAGAAAAAGTACCTCGGTAGTTGTCAATTCTTAGGAAGATCCTTAGTATCATGGTCATCCAAGAAACAAAACTCCGTAGCTTTATCTACTGGCAAAGCGAATATGTTTACTGGGGAAGTTGTTGTGCTCAATTGCTATGGATGAGGCAAACCTTAATGGATTATGGAATTAAATTTGATAAAATGCCTCTTTTGTGTGACAATGATAGTGCGGTGAAAATTGCTAATAACCTGTTCAACACTCAAGAACCAAATATATAGATATTAGCCACCACTTCTTGAGAGATCATGTGAGCAAGGGAGATATTGAAATTAGCCACATAAGAACCGAAGACCAATTAGCTGATATTTTCACCAAACCTTTAGATGAAGGCTGTTTTTGCAAATTGAGGAATGAATTAAATGTCATAGATTGTTCTAATGTCATTTGATTACATTATGTTCTTGAATCTTGATTGAATTCGCTTTTCTCTCGTGATTCTCCTATTTCATGAACTTTGTTGGGAAACACATTTAGGGGGAGTGCTATACAAACACCATGTATATCACAACTCAAATTGTGCACATATCAACAAACATGCTAGAATGTGTCATTTGAAAAACCTATCCTTTTTGGTCAAAAAGTCAATCTTGGAATTAATCAATCAATCCTCTTGAAAAACTAACTACATCTATCCTCTATTATATTTCAAAGGCTTTTGGGTGAAAAGATGTCAAAATTATCTATCTTAAAAGAAAATCAAGTTTTGGCTTAAAACTGTTCCTTACCTAGCTTGTTTTTGACTAAAAATGTTTTTTTTTCCAAAAAGTCTTTCCAAAAGGAATTTGATCTTGCCCCCAAAAGGAAAAAGGTAAAGATGGCTTTTCAAGAGCTTTTTCGTATTCACAAGATTTTCAAACACTCAACCAAATCAAAGTTATTTAAGTTTGAATCTCGCTAAAAATAGCTCAAAACCCGAAAAATTCACGTGAGTCAATTCTAGCATAAATTGAGTATTGCTATTTAGGCAATGATCTCCTTCATATATTGCTTCCAAATAGTATTTCATACTCATATATATCCTCACAAAGTGTCAAATCTTGTTGTTTGCATGGTTTATTTCTTTAAAATAATTTCCTTCAAAATTTGCTCTATTTTCGTAAAAAATTTATATTCAAAACTAATTCGTTGATCTAATCTCGTTGAAATTGCTCCAAGATAGTTTTTAAGTTGTGTGCTAAGTCTCTGGAGCAAAGACAACACAAAACTTCTGGAAAAATCCTCAAAAATCTCCAAGTGCGGTCTAACCTTAAGCTCCATCAGGTCAACCCTTGAGGCTTGTGGCGGGCCGGCCGGGCTTTGCCCGGCGATCGATCCATGCGATCACGATTAATCTTGAGGCGTTTCTTCCTTCATTTTCTCACCAACCCGTCAGTTTCTTCTTTTCTTCCCCGTCGGTTCCTCTCTTCTCTTCACACCGCATCGCCACTCTTCGCCTTCTCTCTCTCTCTCACGCCCTCAGACGCCGCCTCCTCACGGGGGCCGCCTCCTCGCCACGGATCCTTTTTCTCTCCGCCGTCGGCGCAAGGTCGTCATTTCCTCCATTTCTTTTTAAATCCTCGCCCAAATCGCTTGCTAGGTCCTAGGCGACTAGGATAATGTCATCCTTGTCATCTACCCTCACTTTTGTCGATTATTGACTGCATTGCGAAAAACTTCGTCGTTTTGGTAAAAACCCTAGCTTTTTGTGTCTCGTGGGACTAACCAACGTGTTGCGTGCGGTCGGTCCGCCTACTACTCTGATGGACCGCCAAGCGCCTCTGATCGATCCGGCCGACATAAAAGTTTACATTTTTATCAAGTTGATTATCTTTCTTCCAAGCAATTCAATTTTTTTGGTTGTCTTGTCCTTCTCTCCATGATCATGGCAAGGACCAAGGCGGTTCTGCGATCCGGTGCTTCCTCGTCTCGTCCTCTTCGCGGGCTACTCATCGCCCTCGGTTGAGCATTAGATAGCGGCAAGCGGACTCTTCGCCGTCCTTGTCATCCGTACCTAGCGCCGGTGACCATTTGAATGAGGAAGAAGATCTTGATATAGAGTTTGTGCACGAGCCTCGTGTGAACCTTCACGCAATCCGAAATGATGATTTCAAGCAACTCGGGATCGATCTCCTTATGAGCAACCAAGGTCGGTAGAAGATGAGAGATTTCACACTCAATTCGGGAGGATTGCTACAATCAAGTGGTGCTTCTGGCGGTTTGCGATTCGAAGTACATAAATTGGACCTATCTCAATGAACAAGCCGTTATGCGACCTTGTACACTCGCTTTACATAATCTTTGGCTTGGATGGGCTTGTTAGCATCAAGTGCAACTTCAATGAGGAGGTAATCCGTCGGTTCTATACTCTTGTTTACATTCCACCCTCCTTGGCCATGTGACTTGGATGGCGGGCTCGGCGCTACTCGGCCTGGCGTCACTTTGAGGAGGCCACTGAATCTGCCAAAGACGTGATTATGTTAAGATCCATCTTGAGCAGTAGCTGCAGAACTCGGGCGAGATCGAGTTCTATGAGCCTAATGTTAGAATTGTCCTGGTAAGGTTACCAATCTGAGGCCTCTCCCTAGTGTCATTAATGGATTATCGGGGCCACCATCTTGCCTAGGAGTGGAAATAATGATGCTATTAGAGGACATGCATGGAGCGTCATAGATTATGTGATGCAAGGAAAGAAGTTTGATATTATGCACTTAATCTTGGTGAGTTGCAATCTGTCCTGCGATTTGGGAAAGAGGATGTATTATGCTCCCTACATCATGATGCTCATCTTGAGGACCACCGATTTTGATGGTACCACTCCTTTTCCTCACAAGCAGTACAAGCGGAGGTGACCACGAGAGATTTGAGAGCAGGCCTCTTCACCCGATTCTTGGCGCTCCTGCCTCTCCTCGGCCCCATCGGCGGGGTGGACTTGATCGATCTTATTAGAGGTTACGCATTACGACATCAACACGATTGTATCTCGCTTTGATGCACGGTGGATCGTCGCCTAGAGGTCTTGGATCATCGCATGGATTCCTTGGAGAGTGCTACTCGATCTTTGGACTCTCGCCAGACAATGATAAGCAGTCCAACTCTCTTGTGCTTGACGTTTAGATCGAGATGGTTGGCTTGGTTTGGTATTGATCCGACATGGTGAGATGACCTCTCGCGTCTCGTCGATCGGCGGTATTACTTATTCTCGGCGTCGGCGCATTGATCCTCCTCGGCTCCTCGACTTGTCGCTCCTCCCTCCTCCCCTCTGCGTAGCTTTGGTAGTTGATGCCAAAGGGGAGAAGTGCTAGATGGTTTATCTATATATATCTATTAGTTATGCTTAATGAATGAATGCTTGTTGGACTTACGTGATCTCTTTTGTGTGTAATAATTAGAGGATAAGCTTATTACTCCTATTTTGCTATCTTGTAAGCTTATTGAACCTCTTATATATATGAGCAGCTTAATGCTTTACCGTCTATGAGCTTGGTTGAATGATACATACTTATTTGCTTGTAATTGGTTCAATGTTATCTTGATGAACTTGTTGGTTAATCTTGTGCCAATATTACCCTCTTGAAATCTGATTATAATGTTATATATTGTTGCATTTCCTCAAGTTCCATTATGTAAAAGAAACTCCGCCATAAAATTTCTCTAAAATCTACTTGTGCTTGCAAAAATTTCTCTACCTCTTATGCACATGTTTAGGGGAGCTTTCTTTAAGCAGATTTAGCAAGGAAATAATTCTCAAAACTCATTTAAAGCGTATTGCAAGAATTATTTAGTTGTTAAGTCATCAATAGAATATACACTCCTTGTATATTCAAAACAATCATTCTTTCACATATTAAGTGTATTGTCATCAATTACCAAAAGGGGAGATTGAAAGCATCTAGGCCCTAAAATTGTTTTGGTAATTAACGACAATATGTGAATATGGGATTAACTTAATTATTGAGTATGTACAAGGTTAAGTCCCATTGGCGCTCTTGATGATCGAGAATTGCCTTGAAAGGTTTACATGAAGTTCTTTTGACTCAAAGGCAAGGTACAATAGTCTAAGTTTTTTTTTCTTTTTACCGGTCTTAGGCGAATTGGTTGGAAGACGGATTATAGGCTAGACGGCCGTACTATTAAGAGGGTGCAAAATTGAGTACCTTGAAAGTGAGCGATGCCTGGCTGCTCAAATCTTAATTGGTTTAATCTTGGTTTTGCTTTTGGTTTTGCCTCAAGTAAAATTCTTGTTTTTCCTTTGAGGCCGGATGACCGACGTTACTGGCCGGATGACCGCATTCTTGGGACCAAAAGCGGCGGTCAACATTTTCGATGAAGGTGCTATTTTACGGTTTTGCTAAAATCCTCGGCCCGGCGAAGCGCCGACTCTTTCTTGGGATGACCGCTTCCAGTGCAGGGCGGTCGACTTTTTCGAAAAAAGGTTTTTAGTGAAAAATGCTAGGCCGGACTGACCGCAGGTTTTTGTCCGGACTGACCGCACTCCAGGTGCAGGGCAGCGTCGACTTTTTCAGAGTGTTCCTAAACGAAATCAGTTTTTACGTAGGCGGATGACCGCGTGCTTGCTGTGGTGGCCGACCGACCCTCTATAACGGCTCTATTTGATGCATTAAATGCGTAACGATCGGCCGTTACAAGCGAGGCGAATTGACCGCACCTTTGCTGCGGGTGGCCAAGACTCATTGAAAAATTGGGAATTTCGTGTCCAGCGGCTAGTGGAGTAGGTGGAGGCTATAAATACCTCCCCACTTGCCACTAGAAAGGGTGTTGAGCCTCATTTAACATCTCTTGAGCCCTTTGCATTGTTTCCTACTCTTTGAGAGCATTCATTTCCATTTGCAAAGGTAGTTGAGGTCTTTCCAAGAGCATTCATTGTGGTTGATAAATTGTGGCATTTAGGCGCTTTCAAGTGAAGAATTCTTGCTCTATTACTCTTGGAGATTGCCGTCTCCTAGGCGGTTTGAAGTTGGGTTCGGTGATCTTCTCAAAGGAGATTGTGAGAAGGCAGGGCATTTGTGAAGGTTGGAGCTACGCCTATCCGGAGAGGAGAAGAGCTACCTCTAGTGATCGAGGAAAGGCTTAATTCGTGGAGCCGGCTTGAATTGATCAAGCTCCCTCAACGTGGATTAGTGAAGACCGGCAAGTCTTCGATACCACGGGAAAAACTTCCTTGTGTCATTGTGATTATTTCTTGTCTTTACATTTCCGCACTTATAATTCTAGCTTGTCTTTTGTGATAAATTGCTTAGCTAGAATCATATCTTGTTTAGTCTAAATAAATAATTGGATAAACTTGTTAATTTCCTAAAAAGTTTAAAAACCTCCTATTCACTCCCCTCTAGTCGGTTATCCTTGATCCTACACCTGCCCCCATCTCCTCCTTCACCTACCCGTGAACTCGTGCGCCTCCTCCAGGCTATAAAAGCCCGAGCAGCCCTCTTTCATGTCCTTTAGCCTTACCCAACTCCTTTGCTCTCGCCTAGTTTCTTCGTGCCCTGTTCGCTTCCTTCCTCCTTCGACCTCGTTGGGTAGTCGTATCCTTCATTGGACCAGGACCTCCCTTGATCTCTCTGTTAGTTGGACCTCGTCCCGAGAGCCCATTCTTAATTCATCTTATTTTCAGAGCTTTTCTTTTGGTTCCTAGTTTGGCAGTTTTTGGTTTTATTTGGATTTGTTGTATTTATTTGGCTCTTTTCGCACGTATAGATTCTGGCTTCTCTGAAGAGTTCTTGGACTCGGCGACCTCGACCGAAGCATCTTAACTCTTCAACGAAGGCAAGTCGTAGACCTTTGATCATGTTGTACCCAGTTTGCAAAATTATATTATTTTATACCAACATGCATGGCTAATTGTATAAAAATAGTTTTGGGAAATAGCTAAATACCTACTTGACAGTATGACTCCTTGAATAATTGTAATTGACATATTGACATGTACCCTTGGACACCATAGGGTGGGTAATCTTAGTTGGACAATTTTGTGATACCAACATGGGTGTGTATATTGCTTAATCCTGCTTTAGTTATACGATGTCTCTCGATCACATGATTCTATGATAATAAATTTGACTTAATGATATATGGAATTGTGGCGCGATACCATCGATGTGCAACTGCGGTGCGAAATCACAGTTGTGTCATTTGTGGTGCAATGCTGCTGTTAATAAAATTTGTTGTGCTATGACTAGGGTGGTCATTTGGCCGGGTTGAACCCAAAAATGATTTTTGCTTGGACGAGTGGTCGGTGGCAAAGGCGGGATGCGGGAAGTACTTGGGTGCGGGAAGCACATGGGATGTGGTAGCCTCGCCTAAGCAACAACTAAGGACTTAACCTTGTAAGCCATTGATCCAGACCATACCGTGCAACCACAAGTTCATTGTGGGGTGGACCTGGCCAATTAATTAGCGATGTTTTGATTTGGTTCTGTTGTGGTTGTTGAATTGGCGCAAAAGGGGGCCAGGAAGGCGAATCCTTAACGAGCAGAACCGGGTCAAAACAGAGCTTTGTAAAGACCTTATCACATGCTCCAGGCTGCTTACCAAAGCAAGTGAGCAGGGGCATCGACGAATGTCCAATCAACTAGAGAAGTCGTGTCTTATGGGTAAAGCTGTACAACCTCTGCAGAGTATAAAACTATTCGAATAGCCGTGTCCCCGGTTATGGACATGCCTGGTGATTTCACGCAAGGGGTAGTCTTTCTCAAAAAGGTGGTCCTGGCTGGTTCCGAGTGGTCTGGGTCGTGAGCTGGGTGCTCACGAGTGGTCTGGGAAGTGACCAGGGTGGTCACGAGTTGTTTTCAAAGGAACTTGTTAACTTATGTATTAATATTTCAACTTGTGCTTTGCAATCTACTTATTGTATTTCGAATCAATATTGCTTTTTGCAAAGTAACCATAATGATGTTCTTGTCAAGCCTGGCATAAATACTATGTGCATGCATTTCCTTACGACTTGCTGAGTACATTCAAAGTACTCACGACTTCGTGCCCTCTGGTTGATCAGCAGCCGAAGAAGACCTAGGGACCTCCGACCTCTTTGAAGAGGAGGTTTTTGAAGACCTCGCGAGCTAGGGGACGTCCTCCACTTGATTGCCTATGGGCACGTCATGCGGCTTCCGCGTGTGTTCTGTTTTCCCGCTACGAGCTCTCTGGTGTTGTAGCCCTGCGGGGCAACCCTGTAAAAACCTTGACCATAAGGTCTTTTGCTGTTATTAATATTAATTTGTCTGCTTCTTCTATCGTTTGTGGTATGGTTGTGATCACATCGTTGTTGTTGCTGTGCGGACTAGTCACTGATCATGGGACTAGTCCAGAATGCACAGGAGGTCCCAGGGGTAGTCTACCCGGAGCGTGACAAGGTGGTATCAGAGCCATATCGTCTGTAGGACGTAACCTTAGTTAGCATGGTCATTTAGTCAAGAGTATCAAAATTTATTTTCTAAATCAAACCAATAGAGTAATATGAGTAGCTATTCTTCTCTCATCTTATTCTATTCTGTTCTCATTTTATTCTAATCTCTTCTCACCTTATTCTTAGGTTCTTGCACCTTGTCCCTTCTGAAACTTTGTTTTGAAATTTAAATTGATCCCTCTCATCTCAGTAATCTCTATAGGACTGAGCTTTGCTTTAAGTCGACCACCTAGATAAGTTAGATTAGAAGTGCTGTAGCAAGTTGCCCTTCCTAGTTCCAGTACCGTTTAGTCCGGTAAATAGGATCTTCTATTTAGAGTTTTGTTGCCTCTTAATAGCTCTCCGGCTATTTGCTCGTTGGGTTTAGCCGCCCCCAGTTAGTTGCCTCTGTCTTTCTCCCTTCCTCTCTCTCGTCTATCGTGCTCTTCCCTCTTATCTAACGTGCTTTCTTCTCCTTATCTATCCTCATCTATTAAACCTGGGAAGATTTGTTGCAGATGGTTCAGACCCGCAACTCAGCAAGCCAAGATGAACCAGTGGATCCCTTTGCATAGCCACCACCTCCTCCGGCAGCCCCCGCAGATCAGGGTATGGGTCAGTTCATGGCAGCCAGAGCCGGTGATGAATGCGATGATCGAAATCTGAATCAACGAACAAGGCGACTACTAGCTCTTCTCGCAATGCTGAATCAGAACAATCAGGCCGCTGCCGTGCCA
This sequence comes from Phyllostachys edulis, assembly GCA_036346405.1. Lineage (NCBI taxonomy): Eukaryota > Viridiplantae > Streptophyta > Magnoliopsida > Poales > Poaceae > Phyllostachys > Phyllostachys edulis. The sequence goes on from CM070564.1 coordinate 43,031,707, forward strand.
CCACCCCCACCCCCATCTTTTCAGCAATCAAAGTTTGCAGAATTCATGAGGACACATCCGCCTACCTTCTCCAACTCATCTGAACCCTTGGACGCATATGACTAGCTATGCTTCATAGCGAAGATGTCGAACCCGGGAGCGAAGGATCCCGAATTCTCTGTGTTCATACATTAGTCGGGATAACTAATGTACACAGTCAAACAAAAGTGATAATCAAAACATATCACGCATTTTATTAGTATTTATTCGAGTTTATTACAAAGGGCACGAGGCCAAATAAAGTAAAACACATGAGCGAAATAATAGTAGTAGACCCAACGATTAGCCACGAGCAATAAATGCGGGGCGCATGACCTAAGCGTCAAGATCCTCACCGATCTGGTAGATATCTTCTCTGAATAAAGATTATTCAGCAAGAGTGAGCACTACTACCGTGCTCGCAAGTTACACCAATATGGAATTGATATGCATGCATAAGGTAGACAAAGGATCTTGGCAAGGTTATTTTAAATAAGCGGCGGTTTTAATTTAAATAATCATATTAGATTACAAAGCCATTTTATACAATAATCTAAATCACCATTTTAAATAACAATAGTTTATTGTGGATAACCTCCATAAAAGATGATGGATATCCTCCAATCACAATGGCTACCCGCCTAATTTTCCCACAGACTATCCATCACGAAATTATCTGTTGAAATCATTTTAAAACCAAAAACAAAACTAACTCGAGTGGCTTTGCTAGCATGTCCATGACCGTGTGGGCGGCTATTGAATAGTTTACACTCTGCGAGTTTGTACAACTTTACCCACACGAGATATTATACTCTTTGTGTCGGCCAATCCACGCTTCTAAGGCGTGTGTGAACAAACATCACAAGGCCGTTACAATGTTCTACCTTAAAGTACTTGTGCCCGCTAAGGTTTAAGCTTCCATTGGATGGCCAGTCCTCAAAAACCCTCTTGCGCGGATGGGAAAAGCTGTCTGCAAACACCCATACATACAACATAGCACAAATAACTAAAAGGTATTACAAATTATTAAGCGAGTCCTGCCCATACAGGACATGTGGTTGTCTGATAAGGCATAACAAAATGCGCTCAAAGACCGGTCCTCAATTGACTTGGGCGTCATTCAATTTAAACCACAGGTCTTAATCTTAACGAGACTAAGCAGTGCATAAACTGCACCCACCATTCATCCTTTTAGCCCAAGTCCAAACCCTTTTGATTTTATTTCTATAAAACCATCTTTACAAATTCTCTATGGTAAAACAATACCATAGTTTTAATTTTCAACAAATTTTATTGAGTTGGCTAAAATTCTCCCAAAAACATAAATCATGGTCTAAGTATTTGCGAAGCATTTGATTATTAAACATAATAATTTATCTAAGGTGACAAAGGAATGTCAAGGCAACATCAAAATTTGGCATACAAGGATAATAGGAATAACTAATTATTTAAGCAGAATTTGAAATACTTGAATAAAATTATGCATGCATTTAATAATTTAAAAACTGAATTTAATTAACTTTAAAATAATAGGGGCAAAATGGTCAAAGTATAACTTGCCTTCGTTGCGATCTGGAAAATCTCGTCTTGAGAAGTATCTAATTCCCGGAATCGTCAAAGTCTAAACGTGAAAATAAGGCAAATCAAATAAAATTCAAACAAAATTCAAAAATACAAAATAAACCAAGTCTAAATATAAAAATTTTATTTTATTGAGCTAGATAATCAAATTATAAAATTTTAGAAATTTGTTTCACTAAATTTGGAGTTAGGATTCAATTATTATGAGTTTTATAAATTTTAACCTAAATTTGATATTTAAAAGAATTCTAAATTCTAAAACAGAACTAAAATGAACTCTAAATTGAATTATTATATTTTATTTAGTTAGACAATAATTTTCTAAAATTTTAGCAACTTGAATCATCTAATTTGGAATTATAATGCAAAAGTTATGAATTTTACAAATTTTAACCCTAAATCATTATTTAAATCAATTTCCCGAATTATTCTCCTAAAGGAAATTCTAAATATTAGCATGATGGCGTCAGCGATAATTTTTCGGGATTTAAATGAATTAGAATAATTTCCTGACAAGTGGGGCCCAGGTGTCATAGGCTCGGTCCACGGTAGACCAATTCTACCCAACCAATGGATCGGGAAATTGGTGAACCGTACCCGCGCCTGTGCTGACTAAGCGGCCACGTGGGCACATGTGGTGGCGTGGCGGTTGCGTGGAGATGAGGTGGCGCCACGGTGGTGGCCGGACGAAGCGGCGCCTTTGGGCCCTAGGCTCGCCGTGACAGCGGTGAATTGATCTCCGGCGAGCACGCGAGGAGGAAGAGGAATGTGGCGAGCACGGTGCTCACCGTGGTAGTGCAAGGGGCAGCGGAATGATCGTGGCGAGTAAAAATCTTGGCGGCGGTGAGCTTGCGGCAGCGAGGATCTCCCGAGGGTCTCTGGCAAGGTGGTAGTGCGCCGCGGGTGTCGCGGTGATCTGGCGATTCGAAGGCGTGGATGGCGGGGCGGGCGGGTTTGACCTCACCGAATTGAAGAAAACCCAAATCTTCCCGCCGTGAAGAACTCTAAAATCGGGGCTTCACAGAGGAGGAAGGAGATGTGAGTGGTGGTGTCGACCGGCGTGAAGGGCTTCCGATGCTCCCTTATATAAGGGTCGAGGTGGAGGAGAGGAGGGATCGGACCTGCGGCGTGGCGTTTTAAGGTAGTCTTGACATTCTGGCGAGATCGTGTCTGAGGAGGTGAAGAGTGGGCGTGTGGTAGCGGCGGAGTTAAATAAATTAAATCTTGCTAAGCGAGTAAAGAGAGGAGGAATCGTGGAGAAGGTGAAGCTCGAGCAGGCGGCTATGGCGGCATCGAGGCGTCCACGCTGAGTAGAAGAGAGCGAGAAGGAAGAAAAGGTGTGGGCGGCTAGATCTTGATCGAGCGGCCGCGAAATGACGGGTGGCGTGTGCGTGTGTGGACCGTTGGATTGAAATCAGCGGTGTTGAAGTGAAAGCGGCGTGGAGAGCGGGCCGTCTTGGGCAAGACGCGTGTGAGTAAATGGGCGAGCCAAGTTTGGCCCAATTGCTGTTTTTCGATTTTCTTTTCATTTTCTATTTTAAATATTCAGTTTAATTCATTTCGACTTTAGAATATAGCAAAATAATTCCAAAAATTCTAGAAAAATTCTCATAAATTATTAGAGACATTTTATACTTAATAAAATTATTTCCAACTTAAACTTGATAATAAATTTTGTAGTTAAATTTATTTTAGCCTTAACTAATTAGGAAAAAGTTTTAAAAATTTCAGAATTTCCACAAAAATAAATAGTTTTAAATTTTCTCTGAAATTGAAATTTTGGGCTATTCTGAAGAAGTGGCCATTGCTCGATGTGACGATCGCGATAAGGTCTTTGTCTGTAGCGCATCGACTTGAAGACAACTTCTTTGCGAGAATGGTGGGAGAATTAATGTGAAGCTCATGAGAATTTGCAAGATATCACATGGGCTGAGTTTTCAACAGCTTTTCGCCGCTATCATGTCCCAGATGGTATAGTGGAAATGAAGAAGAACGAGTTCATGATTCTGACAAAAACCTGTCGTTGGTGAGTACCTCAACAAGTTCACTCAACTCTCCCGTTATGCTCCAGAGGACGTTGCTTCGGATGATGCACGCCAGAAGCGTTTCAAGCGTGGACTCAATCCCAGTTTGAAGGTGCAAGTTGTCGGCAATGACTACATAGATTTCCAGCATATGGTGGACAAGGCTGTGCTCATAGAATATTCCCGTCGTAAGCTTGAAGAATCCCGTAAGAGGAGGATGATGTAGCATGGTGTTCGTCAAAGTCATTCGCAGAGAGCCAGAATGAGTGCACAGCACCCTGCTAGTTTTGCTCCCTCTGTTGCCTTCAGGACCCCTACAGCAGCACCTCGCCCAGTTATTTCAGGATTCGGCAACAACAACCAACCTCAGGGAAGCAACAATCCAGCCTTAAGAGTCACCTGTTACAGGTGCCAAGAGAAAGGTCATTATGCTCATAGCTGCCCACGGAAAAGCCGAGCCAGGACTCCAGTTCCTTTTGCAAGAGGTCGAGTGAATCAAGTCACTGCAGTGCCAGCTCAATCAACTCAGAACGTCGTTCCTGGTAAGCTCTCAGTCAGTGCAGCCTCTGCGTAGTTTTGTCTCGCTCAAAAGAGAAAGTCGCTTGGAAGAGTGACCAAAGTCCGAGTTCCCGAACCTATTCTCTAGTCAGCCTGAATCTCGGGGTCGAGATTCCCTTTAAGGGGTGTAGGTTTGTAACATCCCAATTTTCCGAGCCGTTTTGAAAAAATTTCAAAATAAAAATAATCATTCGGTTTTGTTGAAGTTCTAAAGCATAACTTGAGATTTTGGAATTAAAAGCGTTTAAAATGACTAAATCAAACTTCAATTAATTCGAGTTTGGGCTTGTTTTGAGTTTTTTTTTTGAGTTCTCTGGTGTTGAAGATCCCTTTTCCCTGTTCGTTCCGTTTTCTCCTTGGCCCAGCCCTCATCCTTTTTTATTTAGACCTCCCTTTTGGTTGAGACCTCTCCTTTCATTTGGACCTCCCCTCGGTTCAGACCTTTCCCTTCCGTTTGGACCTCCCCTTAGGTCCAGTCCTCCCTTTCATTTGGACCTCTCTCTCTGTCCAGACCTCCCTCTCAATCCAAGACCTCCGGGTTGTCCTGACGACCTCCGGGTTGTCCTGGCGACCTCCGGGTGATCCTGGTGACCTCCGGGTGATCCTAGCGACCTCCAGATGATCCTTGAGCCGGTCATGACCTCCCGTTTGGTCACGACCTCCCTCTTTTTGTCTTGACCTCCCCTTTGGTCACGACCTCCTCCTTTTTGTCGCGTGACCTCCCCTTTGGTCACTGCGACCCCCCCCCCCCCCCCCGATTGACCGCGACCACCCCTTGGGTCACGACCTCCCCTTGGGTCATGGCCACCCCTTGGGTCACGACCTCCCCTTTAGTCCACAACCTCCCTTTTGGTTGGACCACCCTCCCAAGTTTTGACCAGCCCCACCTGTCAATCCTGCTCACCTTCTTCTTCCTCTCGTCGCGTCATTGCTGACACAGACGTCCTAACGCATTAAATGATGTTGTGTCGCATTAAATGCTATCGCTTCTATAGTACCCGTTACCCCTCTTGTCTCCTCCCCTACCCGCCCCTATCTCCTCCTTCACCTACCTGGTCACGAGTTGTTTTTAAAGGAACTTGTTTACTTATGTATTAATCTTTCAACTTGTGCTTTGCAATCTACTTACTGTATTTTCAATCCATATTGCTTTCTGCAAAGTAACCATAAAGCTATCCTAAGCCTGGCATAAATACTATGTGCATGCATTTCCCTGCGACTTGCTTAGTACATTCAAAGTACTCACGACTTCGTGCCCTCTGGTTGATCAGAGATAGGGGACGTCCTCCACTCGATTGCCTGTGGGCATGTCATGTGGCTTCCGCGCGTGTTCTGTTTTCCCGCTGCGAGCTCTCTAGTGTTGTAGCCCCGCGGGGCAACCCTGTAAAAACATTGACCATAAGGTCTTTTGCTGTTATTAATATTAATTTATCTGCTTCTTCTATCGTTTGTGGTATGGTTGTGATCGCATCGTTGTTGGTGCTGTGCAGACTAGCCTCTGATCATGGGACTAGTCCAGAATGCACAGGAGGTCCCGGGGGTGGTCTACCCAGGGCGTGACACGAAGGAAGCCAATGCTCCTCCGACCAAAAAGCGTCGACTTGTAAGGGCTGTCGACAAGCAAAGGGCAAGCTCAAGTTTTGATTCGACTAGGCCCTTTGAAAAATTCGTTCTAGACATAGTTGTTGTAGAGAAAACAAAGACGATTGAAGCGGTCGAAGCCCTTAAACACAAAACTCCTAAGTCCAAGGTACCATTCTACTATGATGACAAGACTTTTTCAGTCCCAGCTTCTCACGGCTTTGTTAAGCGACTAGAAAAGAAGAACTGCAAAAGCTTTGTATCTTTTGTGAAGGATACCGCTGCGTCGGCTATCTTCTTGACCAAGTATAACTATTCTCAAAGGAAATAGTTATTTACAACTCAAGTAAAACTATCTTCTTGACCAAGTCCAATTCTGGTTAAAAACCTCTTCAAGTAAGTTATTTTCACTTGAAGTTGAGAGGCTAGCTGACGAGGATTGTTCACTAGTCAATTATCCAAGTATATCTTTATTCACTTATTAGGAAATAAGCACAGTTTGCTAGGCCCAAGTTAGCTTTCTTGGCCTAAGATTAATTAAGCATTCAGAACGTGGGCCTAAAGATCTTCTTTTTGACTGTCCTCGAAATTCCCTCCGGAGGCCCGATAGGACCTCCTCCAGGACATCTCCAAGACGTCTTAGGACCTCTCCCCCGCAGAGGAGGTCCTGGAGGGCGATTACCCATGTGTGATTAATAACAGTTGCATGTGGAGATAACGGTTATAACGGTCATCACGAAGGGACGCGACGATTGGCATGAAGAGACGCAACCCTTGGCGCGAAGAGGCACCACCGTAGTTAACTGCCGACGCTTGTAAAACTATAAATAGCCCGGCATATGTGCCCTTGTGACATAGATTCAGATCTAAGCCCTAATCCACGTGTATTCACAGCCACTTTCCCTATAATCAGAGAATACTCTTTGCAATACACATTCACCATTTCAAGTCCCTTCGCGAACAGATAGTAATATCCATATTCCTTTATTATATTCTTGTTTGTCCGTTCTAGGACGAGAGTCCCAGACGTCGACACTTGGCCATTGTGGTGGTCGTGATGCTTTCCCTGTGTTCTTGTTGGTTGCTTCGATTCCCAGTGGTCGATGCTGGTTCTAGTCACCTCTTGTTGTCTTGGCTCTGCCGGTCTTCCCCTTCACCTATGCTCCTCTTCTCTGGGTGCTCTCTGCGGGTGGTGATGGAGGTGGTGATACTTGGCCTTACTTTACTTTGGGATGGCAGTAGGCTTGGTGGAGCTTGCTTGGGATGGTTTTCTGCTCTTGGCTTGGGATGAACTGAGAGTGGAAATGGAGTTGTGGTTTGGCTTTGCTCTTTGCTTCGGTTGTGACTAGGAGAGTGATGCTATGTGTGGGTGGCTTTGATTGAGGGAGAGGCTTATGGGGAGGCTTTCTGGTGGGCATTTCTCACTTGGCATGTGCATGACCATTGTGATCTCCCCTTATCCAATTTAGTCACATGATGCACTGTGGGCTTATGGACCATTGGTCCAAAGGATATTTCGGAAACTATTTCTGGATTTTTTTGCGGCGAAGGTAAGTCGGTGTACGTGGGTGTTGGGTTTCTAAAATTGCTGGGTGGTGAAACCCACTGGAGGTGAGATGGTGCCGACAAACCTAGGTTGGTTTGAGAACCTCAGTGATCCTCTCGAAATCTGACGGTGATCCATTTTACTCTAACTCTACTTTATTGCTGTTGAATTGCTACTTGTCTTGTGGTTGTGTGGCAGACGATGGACTGTGAGCATGGTTTCGGATGGGTCGAGGAAAGGATTCGACGGCTGACGATATATAGACAAAGATTCAAGGAAGGCTTTGGCGAGATGTATGCAAGAGTTTTATTTTATTCTTTTGTAATTTATTGAGCTATAATGTTTATATTGTAATCTCATGTAAATTAATTCTTGTAATTCATTTGAGAATGAAATAATGTCATATTATTACTTTCAAATTTATTGCAATTTTTGGAGATGGATTATTGTAAATGACACGAAATTATCTGATGATTTATTTTTGTTGTAATACTTTATATTGTTATTTGTGTTGATTAATTCTTGAGGATAAGACTTGTATGAAATTGTCTGGCGATGTGATTGATATAATTCTGAGTTTATGTTTTCTTCTTGTTTAGATGAATTTTATTATACTGTTAATTACCGATTAGTGTTAGTTACATTAGTTTAGTTTCTCGGGTTCTCACAACTGAACGAAGTTAAAGTCTGAAGGAGGTGGAGGCTCAGCGCCGACTCTCAGTGGAGCGATCAGTTCAGAAGGTGCGGCTGAGATGAGGCGACGCACAACGATTATGAAGATCCGAGCAGTAAACACTATGTGTAATCCGGAGCTCAGTCACTGTTTATCGTAAGGCTTTGTAGCTAATGAACTTGTAAGTTTAAGAACTCCTACTGGGCACTATATAAGCTAGCTGTGGTCTTTTGTAAGGAATTATCCCAGACATTATGCAAGTAAAACCCTAGCCGCCTCATCCCCTGGACTATTGTTCGTCTATTCCCCATCTCACTTCCAATTGCTTCATCTCATCTCCATCTCTTCTGAAATCTATCGATTTTTGTTGTTGAAATTCGAAGTCCTGACACGTGGGTAGCGCAAGGGAATATGGGCATTGGAGATGAGGCAGGTGCCGAGCGTGATGAAACCGGCGTGGAGACGATGGATTCGTCGGTGGTGTCGACGGTGGTGGCGCGCAGGCGGTTGCGTGGAGGCGGAGGTGAGGTGTTGGACCCAATTTTGTGCTCTTCCTGAACGGCCCAAGTAAGTTGGGCCGATCGGCCCGGGCTTCGTGGTGAAGGCCAGGCCCAGCACAAGCCTACTAACCAGAATCTGATCCAATTAGGCCCATCCACGGGCAAATGGTATCAGAGAGCTAATTAGGAAACCGATTACTGTTTAACCCTATCTTTACTGTTTGACCCCGTAGCCATGACACAAACCCCTAGGCTTCTCCGTACATAACCTCTTCTCAACCAAATCCACCAATCAATCAGGCAACCATTAAAGGAAGGTACCGGATGCGTCCATCCAATGGCCCTTGACGGTGGAGTCTAACCATGCAAAAAAATAGACGCGCGTCCGTTTCCTACTCGACGTCTCAACTAGATATTCAATCTGGGCTGCCTATTTAAACTCCCACGGTACAGCACTGGAGCAAGCAGTTCTACACGTACGTTGATCACACGGGCCAAAGCCAAAGAAGAAGAAGCAGAGGTCGCTCCGGTGGTCATGGAGCTGTGCGTGGCCACGACGACGGGCAATCGCTTCGCCAACCGCATGCTCAACCTCCACCGCGTCGTCAAGAGCAACCTCGTCGCCGGCCTCCTCCGCCACACGCCGACCACGGAATCGCCACGGCCGCCGCCGGTAATACGTCTACTCGATGACAGCAACAAGACTACTACTCTGGTGGTGGTCGACGTCGACCGGCTGCTCCTGAGGAAGTCGTCGCCGGCCGCCACGTTGTTCCCTCCTTTCTTCCTCCTCGCCGTCGAGGCGGGCGGCTTCGTCCGGGGCCTCGTCCTGCTCGTGCTCTACCCCGTCCTGCGCCTCCTGACGCACGGGATGCGCCTCAAGGCCATGGCCATGGTCTGCTTCTGCGGGCTGCGGCGCGACGAGGCGGCGAGGATCGGCAGGACCGTGTTGCCCAAGTATTTCTTCCGGGAGGCGGCGGACATGGAGGCGCTGGAGGCAGTGGGGACGCTGCCCAACGCGGTGAAGGTGGCGGCGGTGAGCCGGTCGTTTCCGACGGTGATGGTGGAGACGTTCTTGAAAGAGTACGGCGGGTTCGACGCGGTGGTCGGGAGGGAGGTGAAGGCAGCAGCTGGTTCCCGATACTTCACCGGCGTAATGGAGGACGACGACGAGACGACGGACATGGAGAGGCTTAGGGCTCTCCTAAAGCAGACAGAAAAAAACGCATGCCATTACCCGAAGCCCTTGATCTTCCACGACGGTCGGCTGGCGTTCACGCCGACACCGGCGTCCGCACTCGCCATGTACGTCTACTTCCCCTTGGGCGTCGTTCTTGCTGTCGTCCGCATCGCCATCTACACCCTCCTTCCACGGCGCTTGTCAAGCGTCGTCGCCGCGCTCTTCGGTGTGAGGCTGCGCGTCATCGGCGCCTATCCCACGGCGGACGGCGATAAACCCCACGGTGGCCGACTCTACGCCTGCAACCACCGCACGCTTCTTGATCCGATCGCCATCTCCAGCGCGATCGGGAAGCCCGTCGCCGCCGTGACCTACAGCCTGAGCCGCCTGTCGGAAGTGCTCTCGCCCATCCCCCTGCTGCGGCTGACCCGCGAGCGCGACGAGGACCGGCGCCGGATGGCTTTGCTGCTGTCGCGGGGCGACGTCGTCGTGTGCCCCGAGGGGACGACGTGCCGTGAGCCGTACCTGCTCCGGTTCAGCCCGCTGTTCGCCGAGCTCGTCGGCGAGGTGAGCCCCGTGGCGGTGGACGCGCGCACGAGCATGTTCTACGGCACGTCGACGGCGCCGGGCGCCAAGTGCTTCGACTCGATTTACTTCCTGATGAATCCCCGGCCGGAGTACAGCGTCCAGTTCTTGGAGCCAGTGCCCACGGGTGGCGGGAGCAGCAGCATCGAGGTGGCGACCCGGGTGCAGCGCGTGCTCGCGGACACGCTCGGGTTCGAGGCGACGGCGCTGACGAGGAAGGACAAGTACTTGCTGCTCGCCGGAAACGAAGGGGTCGTGCCGTCGTGGCGACCAAAGGAAGCAGCAAGAACTAATAACGGCACGTGTGGATCTAGGCTATGGCAGCCTAAGCTCCAGTCCATGGCGTGAGATATTTAACAGTGCGAAACACAGATAACCTCTAGGCGCAGCCTTGTCTCCTAGGCTAGATATTAGGGACCTCCAATCCTCTGCAACTCAGGACGTAATTCCACCGCTGAACAAGGGGTTCAAATTTTGTACGGGTACATTAAACAGTACAGGCCCACCTGCTTATTGAATGTTAGTTTTAAAATCCTCATCAAGATTTTGGCCAACAGATTAGGTCTGATTGCTAACAAAGTTATTAATGCGAGTCAATCTGCTTTCATTAAGGGTAGGAATATCCTAGATGGGGTGGTGGCTCTTCATGAGATTGTTCATGACTTTAGAGTTTCTAAGTGAAAAGGGGTGATTTTAAAGCTTGATTTTGAGAAAACGTATGACAAAATTCAATGGAGTTTTTTGGAGGAAGTTATGATAAAGAAAGGCTTCTCAGATCAGTGAGTTAAAATAGTCATGAGTTCTATTAAAGGGGGAAAGGTTTGTATTAATATCAATGGAGAAAGGGGTCCTTACTTTAAAACTTTCAGAGGTCTTAGACAAGGAGATCATTTATCTCCCCTTCTCTTTAACTTGGCAGCTGGTGTTCTTTTTGAATTGGTTCTAAAAGAGTCATGAGTTCTATTAAAGGGGGAAAGGTTTGTATTAATATCAATGGAGAAAGGGGTCCTTACTTTAAAACTTTCAGAGGTCTTAGACAAGGAGATCATTTATCTCCCCTTCTCTTTAACTTGGCAGCTGGTGTTCTTTTTGAATTGGTTCTAAAAGCCCAAGAGGCAGGTCTGATTAGGGGTGTTATTTCTCACTTAGTGCCTGGAGGGGTTCCCATTCTTCAATATGCTGACGATACTGTGCTGATGATAGAATATGGGGTGGAATACTTTCGAAACCTGAAATTTTTACTATATTGCTTTGAATGGATGTCAGATTTGAAAATTAATTACCATAAAAGTGAAGTTTTTGTGTTGGGGGTGGACAATGAAGAGGCTGACAATGTGGCAGATATATTCAATTGCAGAAGGTCCCATCTGCCCATGACTTATTTGGGGATTCTTATTGGAGATAGACATATAGGGGAGAAAGCTGCAGAGATTGTGATCAATAAGCTAAGCAAAAGACTTGATAATTGGAAAAGCAACTTCTTGTCAATTTGGGGAGGTTGGTCTTGGTGAGCAATGATCGAGTAGTCTTCCCATCTACACTATGGGATTTTATAGACTCAACAATGAAACTCATAGAAGGATAGATTCTATTAGAGGAAAGTTCTTCTGGAGGGGTGCTAGTGGCAAGTTTAAGTATCACATGATGCATTGGGGGGCTGTTTGCAGACCTAAAAAATTTGGAGGGCTGGGAATTATCAATACCAAAGTCATGAATGATTGCCTTATTGCCAAATGGATCTGGAAGATTTCGATACCTAAGAATGATCTTTGGTTTAAGATTTTGAAAGCCAAGTATTTTCCTCCTGGGGTTTTTAATGAAGCCTGTAAGACCAGTGGATCCCAGTTTTGAAAGAATGTCCTAAGGGTTAAGAATTTGTTTAATTGTGGGGTCAGATTCAAAGTAGGTGATGGTACTAAAATTTCTTTTTGGAGGGATGTTTGGGCTGATAATTGCCCATTTAAGATCAAATATGATAAGCTTTTCAGACTTTGTCAATCCCCTTACAATGATGTGGTGATCTTGAAGAGAGGAGATAATTGGAATATTTCTTTTAGAAGAAACTTTGGGGAAGAGGAACTTCAGCAATGGGATGATACGAAAAATGATCTTGTGGGTGTTGATATAGGTAATGTACAGGATCAGGCAATCTGGTGTTTTGAGAAGTCCGGTTGCTTCTCGGTAAGATCTTTGTATAGGCACTTGCAGTTTGGGGGTGTGAAATGTTGGAAAATGCAGAAGCTCTGGAAGAGCAAAATACCTTTAAAGGTTAAAATCTTTGTTTGGCTTTGCTACAATGATAGAGTCCAAACTTTGGACCAGCATAAGAAGAGGGGTTGGAAAGGTGAAACTAAGTGTATCTTGTGTGGTTTGGAGGAGAGTATAGACCACATTTTGTTCTCTTGTAATCTTTCGAAATTCTTCTGGATTTGTATGAAAGAGGCTTTTGGCTGGGAGCGACAGCCAAAGTCTTTAGCTGATTTCCAAATGAATTGGATGGAAACAAAAGGGGCTAATCTTTATAATGTTGCTTTGTTTAGTTTTGCAGCTACGGCTTGGACACTGTGGAGAATTAGGAACAATATGACGTTTGAAAGGATTTTTATTAAACATCAAGTAGATATGATCTTCAAAGTTTTATCTTGTTTGCAGCACTGGCGTATTCTGTTAAAAAAGGATGACGACGACAAGCTGGATGTTGTCGTGACTATGTTGGAAGCTTGGACTAAAAATTTTTGTAAGATGAGTTGAATCTCATCATTTGGATTGTTATCTGGATTTGGAACTACTCTGTTAGTGTTGGGGCTCTTTTCCTGCGGATCGAAGTTGTTATGATCTGTATTCTGACGTTATTGCTGCTTCTGGTTTTAGTGATTGTAGTTGCTTTGACCTGTACACTGAAGATGTTGAAGCTATCTTTTGTCAGTTTAATTTAGTGGTGTTGGCAGCTGCGCTGCACTTTTGTTTGGCCTTGTATTCTGTTAACTGGTGATCCCAATTTCTTCTTTTACCTCTTTCTGTATAAGACTGTTATATGCTTAATTTCTATAAAAAGCAGGGTTCCCCCTCTTCAAAAAAAGTCATGTAGTTCTTAAATGTTTTTGTGTGTGTAATTAAGATGGATGAAAAATCTCTGCAATTCTTCAATTTTAATTTAATGAACGTGATGCCCCAAATTAGAAACAAAGCAGCAGTGTTTGATGCAAAGAACCTTGTATTTGTAGTCGAGACATGTTATCAGGACAGGGCAACAAACACGGTACCATAGAAATCTCATCTTAACAGTAGAGCAGACTAGGAATTCGGTTTCGTTCGGTTTGGTTTATTCGTAAAAAAATCGGTTTTTGAGAGAGATGGCTACCGAATTCAGTAAAAAATAATATTTCTATAAATTCGGTAGTTCGGTATGTTTTCGCCCTGCACTGCTCTGACTCAGCCTTTCCTTCTCTTCTTGTGGTGGCCCTCTTCCCTTTCCTTTCACTCATCGTCTATGTTGAGAAACTACTGCTGACAATTCCAATCAGAACGATCACCTCATAGACAAACGTAGAATTACATCAAATAATGCAAGAACAAATAGTAGATTGAACACACACAAAGACAAAGGTGTATGAGGTGTTCTTCATCTTTATTCCTTCATCAAGCGATCGGCCTTTTACAATGACTAGTGCTCCCTATTTATAGTCTAGAGACCTTACTAGGGTTTGAATGGGGTACCCACCCATGGGCCGGTTGTTGGGCGAAGCCCATGGTTTCCCAACACTCCCCCTTGGGTACCCATCGTCACATGTTCATGCCTCATCAAAACTCCATAAAAACTCAGTAAGAAAAATTTAGAGAAAGAGTACATGATACACGTTCTGCTGTGCTGCACGAATTGCCTCATTAAAAACCTTAGCTGAGAAACTTCAGGAAAACTCGTCAAGGGAAAAAGAGTACAATCCATCCAATTTCATTTAACCTCCAGGATTTATTCTTTGGGTACTCGATCTTCGTGATCAAGTTTCAATAATGAGTTCATGGAGATTCTCCCCCTGAATTCTGCACTTCTCTAAGTCTCATCATTCCAATTCCACGTATACACCTTTCAAAGCTAGATGCTGGAAGCGACTTAGTGAATAAATCTAAGAAAATTTCACACGACTTAGTATGCAGTACTTCAATTTTGTTCATCTTTTTGCAGTTCATGAGCATAGAAGAACTTGGGGTTGATATGCTTTGTGAGATGACTCTTCACATAACACATCTGCACTTGTGTAACACAAGTTGCATTATATTCATACATAATAGTGGAGGTTTGTGCGGTATTCAACCCACATGACTGCTGGATATGGTGAATCATCCGCTGAAGCCAAACACATTCTCGTGAGGCCTCGTACAGTGTTATGATTTTCCAATGGTTCGTCGAAGTTGATACAAGACTTTGCTTAGACGATTTCCATAAAATTGTAGTTCCACCACATAGGAATACATAGTCTGTTTGCAACTTGGCTGTATACGGGTCTGACAGGTATCCAGCATCTGCATAGCCATTCATAGACATGTCTTAGTTCTTTCTGTAGAACAGACCAAGGTCTTTGCTTCCTTGGAGGTATCGGAAGATGTATTTTATTCCCTACCAATGTCTTTTGTTACGTTCTGCACTATATCTTGTTAATAGGTTTACGACAAATGCAATGTCCAGTCTAGTACAGTTTGCTAAATACATGAGTGCTTCTATTGCACTTAAGTATGGGAATTCTGGTTCCAGAACTTCTTCCCCCTCTTCTCTAGGTCTGTACGGGTCCTTGTCTTGTTGCAAGGATCTCTCGACCATCAGCACTTTCGAAGGGTATACCCTTTCAAAGCAGAACCTTTCTAACACCTTTTGAGTATAGATTGATTGATGCACTAATATCCCTTCAGGGGCATGCTCAATCTGCAAGCCTATAAAATATTTGGTTTTACCTAAATCTTTCATTTTGAACTCCGACTCTAGGTAAGAGTTTGGTTTCTTAATATCTTTCAAGGTTCCGATGACATTCAGATCACTTACATACACTGAGATTATACAAAATCCATCCTTGGACCGTCGTATAAATACACGGGGATTATTCTCATTATTCGTGTAGCCTTTCTTGCATAGAAAGTCGCTTCAAATGATTATACCACATCATGCCTGATTGCTTAAGTCCGTACAATGACTTTCTGAGTTTCACACTGTACATATTTCTATTTGTTATGTCTTGGTTCGGGACAGGAATACATTCAGGTATTTTCATATAAATGTCTGAATCCAAATTTCTATAAAGGTATGCAGTTACCACATCCATCAATTTCATTTCTAAATTCAAGTTTACTGTAATTGAGATTACATATCTAAAGGTAGTTCCGCCCATGGTCAGAGAATAGGTTTCTTCATAATCAACTCCTGGGCGTTGAGTGAAACCTTGTGCAACGAGCCTTGCTTATTTTCATTTCTCTTTCGAACAAATACCCACTTATGCCCTATGGGGTGCACATGGGGAGGCGTGCGACTTATATGTCCAAACACATCTCTTTTATTCAGTGACAATAATTATGTTTCTATTGCCTTCTTCTAATCTTCTCGATCTAATCTTTTCTTATATTTAGCGAGCGATGCAGACTCTGGATCAAGATCGTTGATTGTAGCAATTTTCTTTGCAAAGTAAATATCGACATTGGCTGTTGTCCTATTCATATATTCTCCCGTGGTCACAAAGTTTATAGCTATTTCTTCATAGGGCGATTCTTCTAATGCTTCTACTTGCTCACCGCTGCTTTCAATTACGAGGGCAAGCCCTTTAGTTTTCCAGCTCCGATGTGTGCGCACACATCCATGCTGGTATTTCCCTCTGTGTGAATGTTCAAATTCGGTAGGCCTTTCATGAAGGTTCCATACTAGTGCTAGATCTCAACTGGCTCCCGTTCTGGTTCTGGGGAACTTCAGTGATCGGCTATGTCAAGTCCTTCTTATCCTTTTTCACCAGGCGTCCCCGGTTACTTAGGATTCGAGGACGGGATTAGGGATACCTTCATCGGTATTTCAACCATCTCTGGTGCATTGCAAGCAGGCACATACGACATGGTCACGCTCTTCAAATCACTAAAGTGGTCAAGTAGTTGATTCGCTCATACTTGCAAATCAATTATCTTCTAGACTTCAATTATCTTCTGGACTTCAATTGTCTTCTGGACTGCTCTATTTGCTTCACTAGTGTGCGGGTAATGTGCATGGATTCCCTGGCTCGCCACGTTATTTTCCGATATTTTTCATCAAGGGGTTGATTTCCTCCCCCTAATGACGGGAAACTATCCTCATCTAATATACTATCAGCGAATCGGGCAGTCTGCTAATCTCCCGTCATAGGGTCCAAATACCTGATTATAGATGCTGTCTCATAACCAACGTATATCCCAGACTTTTGGAGAAGGCCCATTGCAATTTGCTACGGTGGTGGTATAGGTACATAAACCATACAACCAAATCTGCGAAGATGAGAAATTTTTGGTGCTGATTCTTGCGCTAGTTACTTAGGTGGATGGATGTTATATACCGGTGGTCTAAAATTGATGAGAGTTGCTGTGTGCAGGACTGCGTGTCCCCAATATGTAGTTGATAAATTACAATTCTGCAAAATCTGTTAGTCCATTCTGGGTGTGGACATGTGGTACAGAACGCTCAACTTAAATTCACATTTCCATGCAATAATCATCAAATGCCTTTGAAATAAATTATTCAGCGTTGTCCATTCTGATAGACTTCACATGATGATCTAGGAAATTATTTTTCAATTTTAATTATCTACGAGATTACCTTTGCAAAAGCATAGTTTTACGTAGACAATAAACATACGTGCGACCATTTCGAGGAAGCATCGATGAGCACCATAAAATACATAAACGACCATGGCAGGGGCTGTATAGGACCACAAATGTCTCCCTAAAAACGGTCCAGGAATGTAGGGACTTCACCCTTCGCTTTCAGAGCAGAAGGTCCAGTAATTAATTTTTCGGTGGTATATGCAGGGCACACAAAATCTTTCTGATTCAGGAAATTCTTTACATCGATATTATGTCACTATAAACTGTTAATTATATTTCTCATCATCCTAAGACCTGAGTGGCTTAATCTATTATACCAGAGATAGAAAAGTTCAGAGCTTCTAAATACGGTTTTCAGGGCAGTATAGGTTGCAGGTGCCTTAATATTAGTGTAGTATAGCCAAGTTTCATATGAAGGAAGTCGTTCTAATACAATTTTCCACTTTCTTCACGCTTTGTAATGAGCAGGTATTCCTTACAACACTCTTCTTCAGTCTCTACGTGGAAATCGATAGCGCGAATATCCTTTAAAGTTATAGTCGATTCTGGGTACAACAAGACTTCTTTAAGGACCAAAGTTGTGCCCATCATAAGTATAATTGTGGCCCTTCCTAAGCCTATTATACAAGTATCACTGCCCGCGATTATCGTAAGACTACAAGCATTCTTGTTGATCGACTGAAAGAATTTCGTCCCTCTCAAGATGGTATTCGTTGTGCCGCTATCTGCTAAGCACACTTTCTCCATAGGGCACCACACGCGTTCTGATATTTCAAATACCAGAATATAACTTGCTATTATAAATACGAAAAAATAAGTCTTGCAAGACTCATCATAAGAATTTAATGCTTTGCTCTCCTAGAGCCTACAAGCATTATTCAAAAATAATTCAATATTCTGCTTCAATCACAAACTGCAAGTTACTAAAAAAAGATCCAAGTGCAATGTGTGCACAAGATCGAATCAGCGAAGTATTCAGAAACTTCTGCCTCGATCTGCTCCATGGTGATCTTCTCCTCTTGGGTAACTACGGCTGCGGCCGTTGCAATATCCAAAGGAGGAGTGATGGGGGCTGCTACTGGGCTGTCCACATCCAAGAGTGCAACTAATGGTTGTGCATCCTCCGTTCCTGCAATGGCGAGGTGCGCTTTGTGCTGTCCTTTGCCCTTCTTCTTAGGCTAGAAAACATCAATAACGTGCGACCCACGACCTTACCCTTCTTGCCCCTCTCCTTTGTGAGAGGCTTCCTCACCTTGTAGCTGCTAGCATTGGCTTCATGGCCAACATATCTTCTAGGCGACTGTGAGATTTAGTTCTTCCTTAGAACAACATCTTGAGCTTCTGCAACTTGCATGATGTCAATCAATTCAGCATACTCCTTGTAGTCGTCTTAACGATAGTTGTGTGCGGATTGCACCGCATTCGAGTGAAAGGTAGAGAGAGTCTTTTCAATCTTCTGCCCATCTGTGATTACCTTACCATAGAGTTGAAGACTGATACAAATTCTGGCCATGCTAGGCCAACTCTTTGAAATCCCGGTTCGTGATGCTAGTCATTTTCAAATTTATGCAAAGAGTTCATAAGATTACTACTGGTAATCTGCATAAAATGGTTCCAAAATTCTCATAATGTTCTTCGAACTTTCGGTTCGTGGTCCCGTATTTTTCTATGTATTTTTCATGATTCATTGCTATTTTCAGTGATTAAAAGCAATATAAACAATCATAGATAATCAAAATAGTAAATACAATACATAAATTGCATAGAAATAATAATAACAAAGTTAAACATACTTCAAATGCTCAAAATGATTCAAAAATTGAATTCACAAGCTCTTTTCTGCTGGAATTTGATTTTTCGGTGAATTCTGCAATTTTCAGGGGCTAAACCGCTAATTTTCAGTTCTGAGAAAAAAATTTGCGTAATTTTTTTAACATCTGAGGGGTTATTCTGCAAGAATTTCTTTCCCAAAATATTTCCTCGTAATTTTTAGAACGTTGAGGGTTTATTTGCAATTTTTTGGGATTTTTTCTTTTCTTTCCCTTTTTTTTCTCTCGGGATTTTCTCTCCCGTTTTTTTTCTTTTCGACAGGATTTTTTTTCTAGGGCCGGGCCCCTTTAGCCTTCCCCAGCCCGGTCATGCTCTTCACGGCCCACTCGGCCTAAGTGCTGGATCAAAAGGGCTTGGGGATTTTAGGGTTCCCCCAACCCTATTCTCAAAAACTGGTGGCGCAAGGGCCGAGCGGGACCAGTGGCCATGCGGGGCCGGCAACCATTCGGGGCCAGGTGGCAGTGTGTTGCGCCCGTGTGGCGCCGTACGGGGCAACATGTCACGACCACTCCAAGAGAGTCACAACCACTCCTAACGCGGTCGGACCCGAACTTCTGTGCAAACCGAGCTAGTCCCAGAACCAGCGGCTAGCTTACACAATAAACAAAGGTGGTACAGCCATCAACGCAAAATTTATTAATAACAACAGAGTTGATTACAATAACGGCTTATGAGTCGACAAAACCAAAATACAGCGGAAGACAAAAGCGAGTAGACCACATGATTCGCCACAGGCAATCGTCTGGAGGTCGCAGCCTAGACATCCTTGTAACACCCCAGCCCAACATGAGCCTGGAAAGCTACTTAACAAATAGAAAAACAAAATAAAACTAGGTCTTACTAATAAATTCCGGCAGAACCTCCTTTGTATGGATGGCTATACCAGAGGTTCTAACAGATTATTCTAGCAACATTCAATATTTCAATCATCCAATTTAATTCTCAAAGAACATCCAGATCATGCTAAACAACTAAAGCATAATCAAAAGGGCATCCATAATCCTCTAACCAACTCTATTACAATTTATTCCGAGCATAAGGCATCCGCCGGGTTCAAGCCCCCTCTTGCGACAGGTGGGAATGCATAAAATTAGGTTGTCAAGACACCCACACAACCGGATGGAACGACCACGGTGAAACGTTGCAAATTAGCTAGCCAGGTTCTGCCCATTCAGAACATGTGGTAGTACGGTAAGGCATGGCAAAATACACTCGAAGACCGGTCCTGAACTGACTTTGGCGACTTCCACAAAACCCTAGGCCTCAACCCTACCCGAGTTGAGCCCATGCATGAACATGCACCCTTCCAGACAACCAACTCACCCAAGTCCAAACCAGTTTTCATTTGCTTTGCTTTTCAGAAATTTTTGCAAACTTCCACGACAACCCAATGCCATGGTTAACACATTTTGACAACATTGGTCTTTGGCAGTAAATTCCCCAAATCAAAATTTTTGAGTCTAAGCTTGACTAAGCATAGAGTTTTGAAACACGCTAGTTCATACTAATGTACCAACTAGCTCTTTACTAAGTTAACAAGGGGTGGTTGAGTCAATAATCAAGTTTGGATGTAAAAAGGAATTAGGAATAACTACAAAGTTAAAACAGGGATTAAATTACTTAAATTTAAATAAGCATACAATAATAATTTGGAAACATAACTTAAATAATTTGAAATACTGGGATTCAATATGATCAAGGGTGTAACTTTCCTTGCTCGAAAGCTTGAGGGTCTATTTCTTCAAAGTACTCGGGCTCCCCGGAGTCGTCAAAATCTACACGTGAAACGAAGCAAATTCAAATAAAATCCAAATGTGCTCCAGCGAACTCCTTGGCGACGAGGAGGCGATGACGCAGGCTCGAGCAGACTCCTTGGCGATGGGGAGGTGAAACTTAAAGCACGGAGGAGCTGGACGAGAGCAAGAGAGCTGGGTGTGGAAAAAGGTGATGAAAGAGGGCTGCTCAGGCTTTTATAGCCAGAGGAGACGGGGAGAGTCACTGAAAGACTCAAAGGCCCACACGATCAAGGGTAGGTGAAGGAGGAGATGGGGGCAGGTAGGGGAGGAGACAAGAGGGGCAGAGTGCTGCTCTGAGCGACAACATTTAATCTGACACAACATTTAATGTGCGTGAACAAATCGTCGCCAAGATGTGTGTGGGAGGAGGAAAAAGATGGTGAGTAGGGCTGACAGGTGAGGCCAGTCAAAACTTAGGAGGGTGGTGAAACCAAAGGGGAGGTCATGGCCAAAGGGGAGGTCTTCCAAGACCATCCGGAGGTCTGGACCGGGGGGTCCAAACGAGAGGGAGGTCTAGACAAAGGGAGAGGTCCAAACGAGAGGGAGGTGTGGACCGAGGGGGAGGTCCAAACGAGAGGGAGGTCTGGACAGAGGGAGAGGTCCAAACGAGAAGGAGGCCTGGACAGAGGAGGGTCCAAACGAGAGGGAGGTCTGGACAGAGGGAAAGGTCCAAACGAGAGGGATGTCTGGACAAAAGAAAGAGCTGGGCCGAGGGGAACACGGAGCGAACAGAGAAAGGGAATTCAACACCAGAGAACTCCAACAAACTCAAAATAAACCAAACTCTTGGATTAGTTGAAGTTTGATTTAGTCTATTTAAACACTTTTAATTCTAAAATCTCAAGTTAAGCTTTAGGACTTCAACAAAACCAAATGGTTCTTTTTATTTTGAAAATTTTCAAAAAGACCTAAAAACCGGGATGTTACACAATAGCCGGAGCTTGGCGGTGCAACCGTACGAGGCAAGGGGCAAGTGGTGCCAGCGGCGGTGCTTCATGCGGGAGGGCCAAGTTGCAGCCAGCGATGGCGCCTCATGCAGGAGGGCCGGTGGGAGCAAGCGGCGCTGAGCCCGTGCTTAATCCCGTCCAAGAAACATTTCACCTGCGCCCCTGTCTTCCTCACCGCATTAGGACCATCTTTGGGTGGCTGTGATAATACTTCGGGGGCCTAGTCAACGCTTGTAGCGGTCTTTTTCGCTGCCCCTCTTCTGTGTGTCTGGGTCCGCTCATCTAGAATCTTCCAGAGTGCATCAAACTTTCGCTGCTGGTTATGGTTGCACATCCGCTTAAACAGGTTCATCAAGTACTTATTGCAGAATTGCTTGTAAAAGTTTGCACCCAAATGTCTCATGCACCACCTGCTCTGCAAATCCACCCATGGAAGTGGTTCGTTCTCTCCTCATTGTAACTGAGTTATTGCACTCAGCAAGCCTGCATACCGATCATGTATGACACATACGTTAGGACGGCCCTGTATAATAGAAATCTTCAAATTCCTCAAGAACCACAACCAGTTGCCGGTGTTCTCGCTTCAACAAATGCGAATGCCACGGGAAGAACTTGATTGTTCTCGCCCGTCGGTATTGTAATAAGTATTTGGCCCTTGTACTTTTCAGTCAGGAATGTGTCATCCACGCATAAGATTGGACAGCAGTGTCGAAATTCATTGATGCATGGACCAAAGGTGAATAATGCTCACTTCAGTACCCTCTTATTGCCCCACTTCGGATGCGTGGAATCTTCAATGGCGACATGAGTACTAGGATTCCTGTCCTGTATGACCCAGAGTTGGCCGAGCAGGTTGTGGTAGGAGTCCTCGAACGTACCGAACCTTGATTCTAATGCCTTCTGTTTTGTCCTCCACGCCTTGTCATACCTGATTGTGTACTAGAACCTTGCTTCAATCGCTCGAATGATGGATCGTGACTCAAAATCTAGATTATCCACGATCTCACTGTACTTGATGTTCACGATGAAGCCTGATGACAGGTTCTTGTGGGACTGCACTAACTCAGCGACGACACATGTGTGATGGACCACTATAGAGCATTTTCAGTAGGTGTTCCACTTAGGCCATTTGTCAAACTGGTATGTGTTCTACTCGGATGGAACCGTCTGCTGTTCCACAGCATCCTCATCGTCGGATCCTTCATCTTCTGACAAAGCCATGTAGTCTTGGTTTTCGAGATCCATCCTTTGAACTAGGGATTACAGCTTCTCACCCTCGTTAGCAAGCCCACTAGCTTACCTGACCGAAGGAGCTCCTTCCACATAGTCTTCATCGACAGTGACAGCAACTCCTGGACCTTTGGCCATTGTGTGCGTCGTGATTTGGCTAGAGTCCGCGACTTCTTCTTCGGCATCACCGTCCCCTTCTTGTTCAGTCGTCGATGCAGGAGTAGGCTTGGCATATGCCTGGCCTAGAAGGACCAGATCCTACCTTTCCTCCCTCGCCCTGCATACATACGACTGTCATGGTCTTGTTCCCTTGAGCTGCACTAACTACCAATATGTGTCATGTGGTGCTCAGTTGGCAAGACAACTCAATCTCATATCATACACAGCATGGTCCAAATCGAATGTGTGGAGCAACCATCGCATCACAGCGCCCCATGTACGTTGCTCTAGTCTTATTAGGGTCACCGTTGCCGATTAGAAATAACGCAAATCAATCACATTGGGACCCTCAAGAATAGTCCCCTGTCCATATTAAATTTCGAAATTGGTGGCGTTTGACATATTTGACGTACTACACCGTAAACAAGATTTTCACGATTAACCACATATCTAAAACTAAACTACCCACTGAAAAGGATTATGTACAACATACTATACTACGTAATCGTACATCAAAAAGTATGTAATCCATTCGGTTAAAAAAATTACCTAAAAGATAGACGACTGGATGGGCACATTTCACTAGCTTCTCTCCTCCCCTATACTCCTATTTGCTCATCTCCCTTCCCTCCTCCCTTTCTTTTTTTTTCTGAATAAAAGTGAGTTATGCCAGAATTTTAGGGTCTTTTATAGGGTAGATTGTGCCGCCATTTGGAACGGCGACATGGACTTGCTGGATCCTTGTCGCCATTCCAAATGGTAATTTTCCTAAATTTTAAGAGTAAAAAATTTAGGGGCATGTGGGATCCCTATCACCATTTGAATTGGCGATTTTCCTAAAAATTTAATGTGAAAAAATTTAGGGACTTGAGGGATCTCTGTTGCCATTTGAATTGGCGATTTTCCTAAATTTTAATATTAAACAATTTAAGGACTTGTGGAATCCCTACTGCCATTTGAAATGACGATTGTCCAAAATTTTAATATTAAAAATTTTAAGCAGGGAATCTCATGCTTGATTGAAATGACAACGAGGTTACAATGCCCGTTGAAGTGGCGATAGGTTCATGTCGCCATTTCAACTAACGACGGAGATCCATCTGCACTGTTTTGGACTACTATCGTCATTTTCAAATGGTGATATGACAATTTTGTCTTTTCAAATGGCGATAGTATGCTAGTTTTGTAAACAAAATTGAGTATTTATTTTTGTAAAAAAAAAATATTAAAATAATATTATTTTAAAAAAATCGGCTTGTGTCTACCACTGGGAGCGTGGGAGGCTGGGATAGTGGGACCAGGGGCTTCGGACGTGATCGCTGGTTGCACATCGGCTTTTATGGATTATTCGGTTTCTAATGCACAAACACCGAACTGATTACCAAACACCGAGAAGCATTCTTCGTATACTCCAGAGTCTGGTGTGAGGTAGGATGGAATTTACAGAACTGAGAAATGTTGGAGGAAGATTGGTATTCAGGCAATTCCATGCTCCTATACGTAGGTTGCAGATGTTGGTCCATACTTTTGTGCCATGCAGCTGCTAATATCTGTTATGAATAGCGTTTGTATTCATCATGAGACCAATAAACCAATACATATACACAAAGTATAGGAGGTGAATATGCAAATAACCCCTCATAACAATAGGGAATAACACACTATACATATATCTCTAACACCCCCCCTCAAACCCATGGTGGATCAACAACACTGAGTTTGGAGAGGTAGAAACCGTGATGTGCTCGAATCTGGGCCTTCATGAAGAAATCTGCTATCTGAAGCTCTGAAGGTACATACTGAAGAGCAATCACCTGATCATGCACACAAGACCTCATGAATGAAGCATCAACACCAATATGCTTGGTGAGCTCATGCTTCACGGGGTCACGGGCAATACCGGTAGCACTTGTACTGTCTGACAAGAGAAGAGTCGGTATAGTGACAGAAACACCAAAATCCTCAAGTAACCACCGTAGCCAAGTAATCTCTGTTGTCAAGAGAGCCATAGCTCAAATAACTTCGACCTCTGCGACTCGAATGGGACAACTGCGATCTGTTTCTTCGTCTTCGGGCAATGAGAGAGCCACCAAGAAAAACCTGATGAAGTAGAGATAGACCGTCGAGGGATCGCTGGCCCAAGTAGCATCCGAATAAGCCTGAAGCTGTAATGAGCTGGAGTGTAGAAAGAAGAGACGGTGAGAGATGGTCCCACGAAGGTATCGCAGAACTCGAAGAAGGTGACTGTAGTGGACCTGAGTAAAGTAGAGATGAACTGACTCAGAATGTGGACTGGATAAGTGATATCTGGACGAGTAACAACAAGGTAGACAAGACTCCCAACAAGATGACGATGGCGAGTCGGATCAAAAAGAGGCTCGCCATCAGAGGGTCGGAGGTGAACATTGAGCTCCATAAGAGTCTCAACAGTACGCTAATCATTGAGAGAGGCACGATCAAGAAGATCCTGAATATACTTCTCTTGTGATATAAAGAAACCATCTGGAGTGGAAGTAATCTCAATCTCAAGGAAGTAACGAAGAGGACCAAGATCTGACATAAGGAACTGCTCACTAAGACGAGCCTTGAGAAAGGCAATATACTCAGAATCATCTCCGGTAGTGATCGTATCATCAAGATACAGAAGAAGAAGAGTCCGACCACGAGACAAAGTGTGGACAAAGAGTGCAGAATCATGATCACTAGCTGAAAAGCCAGCAGCAGTGATCACAGAGGAGAAGCGCTCAAACCAAGCACAATGGGCTTGCTTAAGGCCATAAAGAGAGCGACGAAGACGACAGACTATGCCCTCAGGACCAGAATACCCAGGTGGCGGATGCATGTAGACCTCCTCACGCAACTCACCATTAAAAAATGCATTCTTGAGATCAAGGTGAGAAGACACTGGCGAGCAGGACGCCACCGAAAGAAGAGTGCGACGGTGGTCATGTGGGCCACGAGGAGCAAAAGTCTCATCAGAGTCACGACCATGCTCTTGCTGGAAGCCACGAGCAACAAGACACGCCTTATAGCGCTCAAGAGAACCATCAGAGCAAGTCTTAATCTTATAGATCCACTTACACATGATGGGACGAGAGTGAGATGGAAAAGGAATAAGATCCCAAGTACCAGTACACTCGAGAGCAGCAATCTCCTCGGCCATGGCATGTTGCCACTCAGGGTGAGTAACAGCATCCCGGTGGGAGACAAGCTCATGAGTAGCTGCACCAGCCAAAGCAAAACGGGCAGGGGGCCGAATCGACTAGCGATCGCGGAGAGCGTAGCGAGGAGAAGATGACCCATCAGGGGAAGATAGAGCATCAGGAGAAGATGGCTCATCTGCGAGATCCTCAATACGAGGTTGACGAGTGTAGAAGAGAGGGGGGAAAGGTACTGTAGTGAGAGGAGCCTGAGGAGCCGTAGGAGACGGCAAGCGGTAACATTCTTGGCGGAGAGGCCACAGGAGGAATATGTGGAGACTCGATGGGGCCAGGTTTAGGGCAAAGACAGATATAGGTGTATCTGGAAAGGTCAAAAAAGACAGAGATTCCACAGAGGAAGCCGAAGGAGAGACATGATATGGGTAGAAGGGACGAGACTCATCGAAAGTCACATCCCGAGAAATCCACATCCGTCAACCAACAGAATGCCAGCACCAATAACCCTTGTGCTCGGCACTGTTTCCCAGAAAGACACACTTAACAGACTGAGCGGTCAGTTTGGTGTGTTCTCGAGGGGCGAGGAGAACATAGCAAACGTAGCCAAACAGACGAAGGGCAGAGTAGTCAGGAAGAATACCACAGAGACGCTCAACAAGGATCGCACCCTGAAGAGCAAAAGAGGGCTGGATGTTGACGAGGTAGGTGGTAGTGGAAACAGCCTCGGCCCAAAAGTGAGGTGGAATAGAGGCGGCAATCATCAGTGCACGAGCCGATTCAAGGAGGTGACGATGCTTACGCCACGATACCATTACGAGCATGTGCACGGGACAAGAGAATCGAAGCGAGAGTGCCCTCGGCAAAGAAGGAAGCTGCATAGGTAATGGGAGAGGTACTCGCCAGCAGAGTCAGCACGAAAGACACGAATAGGAGTGGAGAACTGTATGCGAACTATAGTGGCAAACTGTTTATAGATAGACAAAACCTCACTACAAG
Source organism: Phyllostachys edulis (assembly GCA_036346405.1). NCBI lineage: Eukaryota > Viridiplantae > Streptophyta > Magnoliopsida > Poales > Poaceae > Phyllostachys > Phyllostachys edulis. The sequence continues at coordinate 43,058,894 of CM070564.1, forward strand.
AAGACATGAAATATATCCAAGTGTGGCGAGAGAAATCATCTATAAATATGATATAATATCGATGACCCCCTTTCGAAACGAAAGGAGCCGGACCCTAAACATCTGAATGAACAAGATCAAATGGACGCTGAGACACTGACTCACTATGAGGATAAGGAAGCTAAATCTGTTTGCCTAACTTACAGCCCTAACAATCTAAAGACACGTCTCTTCAGACAGACCCCAGAAGGCCATGACGAACTAAAGACGACAGACGAGATCCACACAGATGGCCAAGACAGTGATGCCCCTGCTGGAAAGAGCCAGAGACTGCGGGCGTGGCGAGAGATCGGCGGCGCGACGGCAGGTGGCGGCGAAGTGTGACGACCCACCCTGTCATGTATCATAAGAGGTCCGGGAGGACTTTTTTTTTTGAGCTGCGGTGCCACCACAGAGAGGAGTGGTAGCATCGCACGGTGCATTCCCGAGGAGGTCTGCCAGGACCTCCCAGGAGGTCTTCAGGACCTCCTGGAGGTCTTGGCCCACCACGGACCTCGGTAGCACCTCCAGGTACATCACTAGAGAGGTCCGACAGGACCTCGAGCTAAGTCCCGTGGGACCTCCCGGAGGTCCCATCCTTGCAGCATCCGAGCTAGTCCCGGGACAACGAAGCTAGCTCGCACAAGAACACAAGCTAAGATCACAACCACGAGGTCAAACAAAGATGAAGCAGACAAAATAAACTTAATATAACAGGACCTTATGGTCAAGCTTGTTAACAAGAGGTCTGCCACTGAGGGCTTACAAAACCAACAAGAACTTACAACAGGGAACAAGGAGCTCTAAGGCTCCAACACCAAAAGCATGCAAAAACCATCCAACAAGCACCACAGGCTGTCGAGTGGAGGACGTCCTAGGCAGCTGGATCATCGAAGAACTCCTCAAAGAGGTCTGAGCACCGCCTACATTTGGTCATCTTAAGAATCTGTTTTGACCACGGGGCTTAAGCCATGAGTACTTTGAATGTACTCAGCAAGTCACAGGGAGCAATTATGCAATAATATTCACGCAAGGGCTTACCAAGTGAGAGCTGTAAGGTTAGTTTGCGCAAAGCCAAGTTTTGACAATAGTAACAATAATAGATTGAAAAGCAGCAAGGTAAAACAATAATACATAATACATTTGATGTTGAAAGAGTGGAGTGAGCACCAACTCACATCCACAACAAGAATGGGGAGGTCTGGTCACACCAGTGGCAAGGTCCTCACCCAAAAACCACTCTAGAGCACCCACTCCAGAGGTCCGAACCAGCCCTTGGACCACCACCCGAGCCAACCCTGACCCCTCTGGAGCCGGCCAATGTCTCTTCGAGGCAAAGCCAAGGCATCTCGCTGAAGTGTCCAGTGGCACAAATTTTTGAAACAACTACCCCTTGCACCATTTTCATCGAGCATATCCATGACCAAGGACTTGGCTATTGAATAGATCTTACACTCGCAGAGGTGCACAACTTTACCCACAATCCACGATCTCTCTAGCGGGGCGGGTTCCGGTCACCCTTGCTCACTTCCTAAGGTGGCGGTCCTAGAGAACGCGCAAGGCCTTTACAAAGCTTTGAACTGACTTGGGCTGCCCGCTAAGGTTTAAATCCTCTCATGGTCTAGAAATCCATGAGGTTATGGGGTACCCCTCTTGCGCCAACGAATCACACGCTCAACCACAACACCCCAAGCCACCTCATTGCTAATTATTCAGCCAGACCATTCCCATAAAATGATCTTGTGGTTGCCTTGTTTGGCCAGATCAATGCACACAAAGTAAAGTCCTTAATTGTGCTAAGGCAAGAACTTCCACAAACCGGATGTGCATAGCACCCACTACTCACTCCCCGCCTTCTTGCCTTAGCAAAACCTTTTGTAATTACCCATGCCAAAAGACCACCTAGTCTTGACACAACAGTTTTAACAAAGTGGCATCTCACCACATCAACACAACTTAGGCATCCTGCCATAGCTGCTTAACAGTGGCACCGACCACAAGTTCCATAGTTCATTAATCAAGATTATTAGGGATGAAACATGATTCACAGTCTCACGATTTCTAGAGCGGAGCAATACATAACCTACGGCCCTATGTTGGCATATAGCAAGAAATACCAACTAAATAACCGTCCTAGGGCTCACAAGGTGAACATAGCAACATGTTAGAGGCAAAAGAACAAAGGAGGCATAACAACAAGTAGGAAAGTAACTACAGTTCAAACATTTTCTTATAAACATAGCTATGCATGATAAAGTAAAACCAAATACATTTACAAGACTAGGTTCAAAATGATCAAAAGGAGGTGCATGACTTGCCTTGGTCAAGCAAAGGAGAGCCTTCAAGAGAGAGAGCTTGGGTCCAAGATCTCCTCAAACTCGTGATCTATACACTCTTAAAGAAAAACCAAATGAGCAAAACCACGCTAGGCCAAAGAACTTCAAAAGAAACTAAAAGAACTTAAACAAAACCTAACCAAAACCAGATAAGCAAAGTGCCTAGGGCAACAAGGAGGTCCACGCAAGGAGGTGGTCTTTAAGCAAAAGACCCGACCAAGAACCGCGAGGAGGTCTTCCGGAGAAGATGCCAACTCTGCGGCTCACTCTTGGAGAAGCTCCAAGCGCAAGCGAGAGTGAACAAGGCGAGAGCAAGGTGGGCAAATGAGCAAAAAGGTTACAAGGTTTGCCCGCCCGAGCTATATATAGCGGAGTTGGTGGAGTGCACTAGGAAAGAAGTTTGGAGACGTGTTGGCAACCGGGGCAGCATGGGCAGGGCTTGCCCTAAAAGAATTAAAATAAGGTACCTCAGATGTGACTGCATTCAATGTGACCCGACACCTATTAAATACGCACAGAGTTACGAGGCAAAAGCAATAATTACAAGGTTGAGAGAGGCCGATGAGTGGGGTCGATCAAAGGGTGCACCACTTGGTCAAAGAGGTGGCCCCACCGCATGGGGCATCTCCTCAAAAGACTACAAAGAGGTCCTGGATGGGAGGTCCAAAGCATTCAAGTGGAGGTCCCGGGCAGAGGTCAAAAGCAGCTCAGGGGGAGGTCCCGGGCGGAGGTCCAAAACACTCGAGGGAGGTCTGGGACAGAGGTCCAAAGCTCCAGGGGAGGTCTGGACAGGAGGTCCAAAACACTCAACCCAAGGAGGTCCTAAGGACAAGAGGTCCAAAAGACTCACGACGAGGAGGCCCTGACACTCAGATCCTCACGAGGGAGGTTTAACGGGTAGGATCTCAAAGAGGAGGACCTTAACGGTCCGGATCAAAGGGCGCGAGGAGGTCCTGACGAGTAGATCTCAAAAGGGAGGTCTAACGGTCAAGATCTCAAAGAGGAGGACCTTAGCAGTCCGTGATCAAAGGGCGCAGGGAGGTCTGACAGTAGATCTCCAAAAGGGAGGTCTAACGGTCAAGATCTCAAAGAGGAGGACCTTAACGGTCCGAGATCAAAGGGCGCAGGGAGGTCTGACAGTAGATCTCCAAAGGGAGGTCTAACGGTCAAGATCTCAAAGAGGAGGACCTTAACGGTCCAGATCAAAGGGTGCAGGGAGGTCCTGACGAGTAGATCTCCAAAAGGGAGGTCTAACAGTCAAGATCTCAAAGAGGAGGACCTAACGGCCAGATCTCAACAAGGGGGGGAGGTTTGAGCGGCTAAGATCTCCAGAGGGGAGGTCCTAACGGCCAGATCTCAACAAGGGGGAGGTCTGAGCAGTTAAGATCTCCAGAGGGGAGGTCCTAACGGCCAGATCTCAACAAGGGGGAGGTCTGAGCGGTTAGGAGATGTCCTAAAGGACACTGAGGAGGTCCGTAGAACAAAGAGAGGTCTATTTGAACACAGGGGAGATCCAAATAGACAATGGGAGGTCTAGGAAGGTCCCAAAAGGGCACTGGGAGGTCCAAAGGAACTCTGAAGCACCCAAGTGAACTCAGGAGGGGTTCAAGGAGAGGTGGGAGGTCCACGGGGAAGTTCAAAGGGAACAAAGCCAAGCTTAGCTTTGAGAGATCAAAGGGGTTTGAAAATACAAACCCGAGCTGGGTCCTCTGCAGGAAAACCACAGTAAGGGGAGGTCCAAAACAGAGGAGGAGGTCTGAGCCTCAAAGAGATTCAAACCAACAAGAGGAGGTCTGAGCCTCAAAGAGATTCAAACCAACAAAGGAAATTAGAAGAGAGGAGATAAACCAGGGGCACACAGAGAGGCTTCGGAGGACCAACGGCCCAAGAGCAAAAAAGACACCACGAGAGCCACAACCCAAGAAGAGCACCAACAAGGAGCTTAGCTAAGGTTTGATTAGTTCAAGTTAAACTCTCCCAATTTTTCAAAATATCAGGTTAAGCTTTGGATTCTCAATAAAGCCAAATGGTTACTTTTGTTTTGAAAACTTGGCAAGAACTTAAGAGAAACGGGACGTTACAGAAAGGAAGGTGAAGCCAGTCAAGCTCCCAGAGACGCTATGAGTCAAAGCGCCGAAGGCCAGAACCAACCAGACCTCCCGTGTGGCGGTCCTGAACACAACAAGAGTCAGAGTAGAGAATGACTCAACAACCAAGATCAGTAATCTGCCCAGCAGAAAGAAGTTGCATAGTAAGGCGAGGAACAAGAGCAACAGAAGGAACATGAAAAGATGAGTATCTAAGAGGTCCTCGACCAAAGACAGAAAGAGAGGTACCATCAGCAGTGAGAATACTAACAGGAGAATCAAGAGGTGTAATGAAGGACAGAGTGGAAGAATCAGAAGTCATGTGAAAAGATGCTCCAGAGTCAAGAATCCACGGAGAGGTACCTGACTGTATAGGGGGTGGTTTCTCAGTGCCCGAAGAGTCAGCAGCAGAACCTGCAGAACCTATCGAGGGAGAACCTGAAGCGGCAAGCAGGCGTCGAAGTCTGGCAATCTCCTGCTCAATGAGAGAAACTGCTGAAGGAGTCGATGTAGAAGCACCAGTGCCAGTGCTAGTGCTAGTAGAAGAACGGCGTGAAAGATACCACTGCTTCTTATAGCATTAGGACTCAATGTGGCGACCTTCGCATGATAGGAAGCGATGAGGACCAGCCACCGCCAGATGGAGGCGCCACCACCACATGGGCGGCCTGGAGGAGGCGGTGTCTTTGAGCGTGGAAGCGATCGGTGTAGCGAGCCATGCGGCGAGCATAGAAGTGGCATCGCATCAAGCACCACTCGGACGAGTCACCTCTGTTCAGATCTCAAGAAGAGCCTCGGAGAGTGACCACGAGGTGGCGTGCAAGGAGCTGGGCATGCCTCTGCTCGAACTCAGGACGAAGGCGAGTAACGAAATCATAGACACGCTAAAACTCCAGTGTCAAGACGCATGTACCAGCCAAAGATGGCATGGGCGGGAAGCGGCAACCAGCAGTCTTGAGAGTCGGTGACGCCAGACAATGAGCTCGGCGTAAAAGCGTCCAAAATAGCATCACCTGTTGAAGAGAGTGCTCCTGGCGGACCACGGATAGGTAGAGGGCATCACCAGAGGGCTTGTAGCGCTGATGAAGGTGAGTCCACATCTGGAAAGCCGAAGGGAGTCCCACAACCTCAGAAGAGAACTGAAGCTGAACACTGGCGATGAAGACAGCAGCAGCCCGAGCGTCATCGTTGTACCACTGAGTGTAGGCGGTCAGTTGATCCTTGTAGGAATCCAGAGCCTTTTGGTAGGCAGAGGTAGCCTCATCATCGCAAAGCGGCGACCTCGGCCAGCAGACCTTGTCGGTTGTCGAGCGTATGACAGCGTAGTCTCCGTCGAAGGAGTAGGGCAAGGCGGCGAGTGACATCGCCAGAGGACACCCTGAGACGACGACCACGCATGTGGATGCGCATGTGAGACGAAGTCGGTGTAATTAACACCATCAAAATCACCGGCAGCGTTGAGGAGAAAGCAAACCCATTGGTAGACGGCGTTGACTCGCGCGGCGACCAAGACAACGAAGTCTAACGGTGGCAATGACGCAGCGGTTAAACGACGTTTTTTGTTTTTCGCTTATTTACTTACGGGCGGCGTTGAGCAGCCCGCACAAGCAAGCGAGCGGTCGAGCGGGGAACTAGGGTTCCCCGAAGTCGACGGCGATGGCGGCCCTCGGTGTCACCGTCGGTGCAGAAGGCGTAAGACCCGAAGGGCTCGGGCGAACCGGAGGCGGCGGGCCCGGCGGCACGCGAAATCGGAAACCGCGGCACACGCGGGCGGTGAAGCAATCTTTGTTGATCGGCGGCGACAACATAAGTGGGCGGGGCGGTGTCGCCAGCCGCTCGTTCAAGCTGGTGCGGCGTCGAGCTCGGCCGAGGCGCGCTGGTCGTCCCCAGCGGCGGTGGCGGCATGGCCCGACGAGGGCCCGATGACGCAGCCAGGTGGTGGCATCGGTCGTCCCGGCCCGGCGGAGGCGGGCGGCAACGACGCTGTGCTCGACGAGGCCCCAGATGAGCAAGGAGGATAGTGCGTCGAGACCGGAGGCGGCGCGGCAACCGAGGATCCGATCAGGAGTCGTCGAAGATGACGACAAGAGGCGACGCCGTCAGATCTAAGCGGCGGCGGCGGGGCGACAAGCGAAGCGAAACAAATCCTAGGTTTGCTCTGATACCATGTTATGAATAGCGCTTGTATTCATCATGAGGCCAATGAGCCAATATATATACACAAAGTACAGGAGGTGAATATGCAAATAACCCCTCATAACAATGGGGAATAACACACTATACATATATCTCTAAATATAAACCGACAATTCAAAAAAAAATAATGGATATTCTTCTGACTTCTGCCTTAGGGTAAGCTCAGGGTGTGGACTCGAGAATCTCCTTGTTCGCTGTGACAATAAACCAGCTCCTTGGACCAGGTTCAACAAAATACTTACCTTTTGTCTTGAGACTGTACTTCGATCTTATGAGCAGTGGGTATTGTTCACACTGACAGTGGTATTTGGTTTGAAGTGATGTTCATGGTGACCGTCCAAGACCACTGCCCACGATTAAGGAGCTGCAAGGTGCAACTGACATAACTGAGGGGATAAGAACTCCTCCATGGGACTATGATGTATGTACATATGTTACTTCTCGCAATATCACCGTACTATGTTACCACTGAGATATCTCTATTGGTTCGTAATAGGAGAAAGAAGGCTGGAAGTGGATGTAGCTGCCACCAATCAGCAGGAAGCCTGTTCTATCAGGGAATCCTGAAACTGACAAGCAAATCCATAGAGTCGCCAGGCGTGCTGAGATGACTCTGGCTGTAAGGCTGTTGAAAGGTTCTTTTTATGTTCTGTGCTTTTTACTTGTACGCATAATTGCAACGTTTTGTTTGGCTTAAAAGAACTGGTTACTCGAACTGGAAGCTACTCCAAGCACTCTCAAAATTGGTTTTTGTTTGCCTGGTTCTGCAGAGTTTGGCTGCTGTTCCATTTGCCGGAAAGTGATAAAAGAACCACTTACTACTCCATGTGCTCATCTCTCCCTGATCTATATTCGCAAGGAATGGTGAACTCACAAAGATGCCGTAGGTTTAGTCCTCCAATCGCAGCCTCCCGCGCGTCGCCGTTCCTCTGGTCCCCGTGAAAAATCCCGTCCATGGACCTGCCCCCAGTCGCCCGGTCGATGTGCTGCGTGGGCCGATCGCCGCGCTTGATTGGGTCGGTTGCCGGCCCTCATGCTTAGGTGGTTACACAACCCTCTGTCGCAGGGGTACCAAATGAACGGTCTAGATTCGTTGAGGGCAACTGCTCTAGCAAAATCTAGCGCCACCTCAGGCCCGCCCAATGCCTCCATCTTGTTCTACTCCGGATCTCTCCATCGTTGTCGCTGCTAGTGAGCCAACCTCCTCCGCTTGCTTCCTAGCCCTAAGCTCCTTTGGTCGACCTCGCCCTTGCCTATCGTTCACGCCGTTGATGAGCTCCATCAGTCTGGGCAGCAGGGCCATCCTCCTCGACTGCATCGAGTCATTCCCTTCATATGCCGTCGCGGTCCAGTCGGTACTCCACCGCGGTACGGTTCCTCCCCCGAGTGCGTTGGCCTCCTTCGTTGTCGCGTTGTGCTCACCCCGTTAGTGCTCGCTCCTTCTTTTGCCACCGTAGCCCCCGCCTCCTCCTCTTCTTCGCCGCCCTAGCCTCCTTCCTTCATCCTCTGCCTTTGCTAACGCCAGCAGTGAGCACTTCCTCTGACCATGCCGCCGCCGTCAGTCTCCTTCCCCGGCCTCGGCTGGAACCCTACTTTGCCCTAAATCGAGCCTCCATCGCTAATCCGCTATCTCGCATCAGTGATCTCACTACTACAAAAAGGCTAATACTGGACGTCTCATCACGGACGGTTGACCAAAACCGTCAGATTATATTCAATCACGCAGCGGTTTTTGTATTAGAGACCGCCTCGTATTCTTGGTGAGCTAAAACCGCTCGTGAAGAGGTAATATCACGCATTGCGGTTCATGTTAAACCGTCATGATACTTCATGACGGTTCTTAATAATAACGCGCTGCGGATAATACTACATATCGCAGCACGGTTCTAACAATAACCGTCTGTGATAATATCGCTTCTGACTCCATGGTGAGTTTCTTCGCCGCCAATGCGTCTCGTTCGTCTCCATCCGCTGGCTCCCGATCGCGTCTCTTCGTCGCATCGATCCGCTTCGGCTCCCGTCGTCTCTTCGCCTCACGCCCGAATTTATATCTTGTTTTATAAAAGGATCATCTACGCCATCAAGATGATCATCCCCATACATATTTATAAAAAAAAAGCAATGGCCGTCTCTTCCTTGTCGCCGGCATTGATGGCCTTCTGGCCGCCTGTACAAGCACCTCTTTTTGGTGTCGTTGAACCGTCTTCGCGGAAGAACATTGTTTGATCAATGTCTTCACTCCTCTGCCGCGGAGAATTTGCGGAAGCGGTGGACGGCCACCTTCCGCCGTCTTGACATCCTTCTCCGCCGTGTCTTCCGGTGATCTCCACTTTCGGCGAGTTTATCGCGTCATCGACGTAGTCCTCCAAACGGCGTTACATCGTCTCCAAGAGCTTGCCGTCACTTGGATCTAGCAGAATCGAGGCGGCGAGCGACGAGTCGACGGCCGAGACCCTCAAGCAAGGAAGAGAGCCTATGGGCTCAATTCTTCTTAGTTCAACGATCCGAGGGTCTTCGAGAGACACTTGAGCAATGGCGTCGTGAGTGGGCCTTTTCGGGCTTCATTCGATGATCGAGAACCGTCCGATGCCGACGCCGCGCCTATGAAGTATTGAAGAGCGAGAGATAGCAGCCTACCTCCGCCACTAGAAAAACTTTGTTTATTTATAGGTTTCTAGTTTTTTAATCTTTTATGTTTAACGCATATTTGTTTGCCATATATATATATGAAAATTCCAAAATGAAAAAAAAGTTTGGAGGTGAAGTTACTATATTAATTATATGTTGAATTATTGCTATATATATATATATATATATATATATATATATATATATATATATATATATATATATATATATATATATATATATATATATATATATATATATATATATATATATATATATATATATATATAGAAACAGTTTTTGTGGAAAAACAAAATCTAGTTTGGAGGTGAAGTTACAATTAATATTAATTATATCGAGAGAGCGGTTTAGTGGAACAAATTAATTAATTATATATATATATATATATATATATATATATATATATATATATATATATATATATATATATATATATATATATATATATCCGATCTGTGATATATATATTATATGTCTCTTCCTTGTCACAGATTGATGGCCTTCTGTCACTGCATAAGCACCTCTTTCGGTGTGCGTTGAGCCGTCTTTGAAAAGAACATTGTTTGATCAATGTGTCTTCGCTCCTCTGCCGCATGAGAATTTGCGGAAGCGGTGGCCGCCACCTTCCGCCGTCTTGACATCCTTCTCCGCCGTGTCTTCCGGGTGATCTCCCACTTTCGGCGAGTTTACAGCGTCATCGGCGTAGTCCTCCAAAACGACGCGTTACGTCTCCAAGAGGCTTGCCGTCACTTGGGCTAATCGTGTCGGCGAAGGTGACGAAGTCGACCAGGCGAGACCCTCAAGCAAGGAAGAGAGCCTATGGGCTCAATTCTTCTTAGTTCAACGATCAGAGGTCTTCGAGACACTTGAACAGAAGCGTCGTGAGTGGGCGGACGATTTCGGGCTTCATTCACGATGATCGAGGAATCGTCCGTGCCGACTGGCCATCCTTTATGAAGTATTGAAGACAGAGATAGCACCTACCTCCGCCACTAGAAAAACTTTGTTTATTTATAGGTTTCTAGTTTTTTAATCTTTTTGTAGCGGCCACACTGTTTGGCCATATATATATGAAAATTCCAAAATGAAAAAAAAAAAGTTTGGAGGTGAAGTTACTATATTAATTATATGTTGAATTATTGCTCTATATATATATATATATATATATATATATATATATATATATCGAGACGGTTTTGTGGAAAAACAAAATCTAGTTTGGAGGGGTGAAGTTACAATTAATATTAATTATATCGAGAGCGGTTTAGTGGAACAAATTAATTAATTAATTAATTATATATATATATATCCGATCTGTGATATATATATTATATATAGTTAAAGCAAATTTTCAACAAGATTTAAATGACAAAATTGACATATAAACATGTAATTTCTTCATGTCATGTAAGTGTATATATAAGATAAATATACTTGAGAAAAACCATATCAAGGATGGTTCCATAATGGAACCGCGTGTATGCCCATATCACGACGGTTCCATTATGGAACCGTCTGTAATAATTATCACCGACGGTTCGTTAATAGAACAAATGCGTGATAAGTCTCTTTATTAGTACGAGCCCGGCGCTAGGTTTGCGCTACCTACTAACTCTCGTCACTCCCAGCTCCGCTAGGTTTGCACCGCTTTAACTCGCCATCCTTTGCCAGCGATTTACTCCGTTCCCTCACCCCGACGCCACCGCTCGAACCCGTCGCCGTCGCCGCCCAACCCCGTCGCCGTCGCCACCGGTTGTGACACCACTCTGCACTGCAGAAACACTCGTACGATAGTAGTGTCTTCTGCGATGTCGTGGTTGTGCCACAACTATGGTAACGCCGCCACCTGCCACCGGCTTGGCCCCGCGTCGCTCTTTGCCGCCATGGCTTAGTTCTCTGCTTTCGGCCTCCTGGCGCTCGGGCCTGGCCGATCTTTGCTTTCCCATCATCCTCTATTCTCCTCTAGATCTGTTAGCTTAATGTCTTGTGTTGAGTTTGATTTTTATGCTTGAGCCTTAAGTTGTGTCCTCGATGTTTGTGTGATTTATGCAAGGTGGAGGAGATGGATTTGGGTTGTCTTTGGTGGTGGGTCGCCACCGTGGTTCTTATTGTCTTGAGGTATCACCCTATCTTACTCCCTCTCTGTCTCTACCCGCTTGCTCTGTGATGAAAATGGCTAGTGCTCGTGTGGTGGCCGGGTTTGGTCTTCTTTGTCTTCTTTGTTGAACTGCTCAATGATGTTAATAGTCTTATGTGAAATTGAAGTGATAATTAGTTCATATTAATAGTCCCTTGCTCTATGATGTAATGATGTTAATAGTCTTATGCTGAAATTGAATTGATAATTAGTTCATATTAATAGTCCCTTGCTCGTGATGTAAACCGAGGGCTATTGGTGTATGTGCATTCTATGCATCTTGCTTAGTTCATCTTTGTGGGTTCGAATGGGGCTTGATATGTTATGACTTATTGGGGTTGTTGATATGTATGAAATTTGTTGATATGTTATATTGTTATGACTTATGACTTATTGAAGTGTCAAGTGTTGTCTGCTATTGATAGTGGAAACTTGCTTGGTGAACCATGGGTCATTGATATGTATGATTGATGATTTGCAAAAATAGATGTATAAAATGTGTGATATGTATGTTATGACTTATTTGTCAATTTGTCATTTTGTCAAGATGTCATCTGTTGCTTCTCGCCATTCATTTCACATTTTTACGTATGCTGTGTTCATGCGAGTCAAGTTCTCCTATCTTGCGTCCTAGGTACGTCGTCCTACCATTCCATTCTAATCTCTTCTCTATAAAGTCTCCAAGCAATGGCTGCTTGTGCCTTTAAAACCGGCATTATATATATATATATATATATATATATATATATATATATATATATATATATATATATATATATGTATTGTTACGAGTCCCTCGGCCATTTTTTGAAATTCGCGTCCATAACATGAGAAGAGGAGAGCGACAACCGAGGCAACCTCATTGAGCCCTGCAAATATAAAATCTGACCGAAGCGTCGGGACATCCAATTACTTGGTTGCTAATACAAGATGCCACTTCGGTCGAAGTACCTGCTGGCGTTAAGAAAGTGGCGTGGGCCTCAATCCGAGGTTGCAACAAGTAATCGTGGTCGCTCGGCTCTATCTCATGTCAAGGGCTCAATGGCCGGGCTAGTCAAAAGTGGCTAGGGACTAGGAACAATAGAAATATATATATATATATATATATATATATATATATATATATATATATATATATATATATATGATATGATTTTTAAAAGCACAAGCAAATCGCTGAGACTTTATAGAGAATAGTCATCACAAACGGTTTGACCACAAACTCTCTGGATATATAGATATCACGAGACGGTTGATGTGGTCAAACCGCTCAGGATATATACATATCACGAGCGGTTTGTGGCTGAAACCGTCTGTGATATATAGTCATCACAGACGGTTTGTGGTTGAAACCGTCTGTGGTAGTATGCATCACAGACGGTTTGAAAACCGTCTGTGATGACCTCATGCATCACTGACCCATAAACTCAGACGGCTCAAGAAACCGTCTGTGATGGCGTTACGAACCGCTCAGAAGGCCTTTTCTGTAGTAGTGTCTGCTCGCCTCCTTGCCTCCCCCCCCCCCCAAGCCAACTCGCATCATCATGGAAGGAGGCGGAGGCGGCTTTGCCGCTTCTTAGGTCAATCACCGCCCAAATCCAGTTACACCGCTTGTTCTTCGGCTGCTGTGGCGATTGTGTCACTCCGCAGAGCTAGCCAACCCACCCTTTGGTTCTAGATTGGGGTCGCACCGCCATCATTCAGTCAGCGTCTGATAATTAGTCAACCAACCAATCCTACTAGATCATTGCTTATGGCTAAAGTATATGGAACCATGAAATCGGTCCTCGACCGCCTCACGGACCCCTCGAGGTGGTGCTCCGATTCTCCCCTCCCTCCTAGCCTCGCCCTGCCGCAGCAGACTAGGAGCGTCTATCAATGCTCACTCCACCTCCCGAGGCTCACCGTCGTCACCCCCGTCACCTTCGTCAAGAAGAAGGATGCCGAGCAGTCCGCCGCACAGATTGCCCTCAACAAGGTAACGGTGGCCTTGGTTGGCGACATGCATTTTACATTATTCCCATGTTTCATGCTCGATTCCAAAGTTCTCAACCACTGAACCTAAGTGGTATCTAGTCTGTTAAGGTTGCAGTTCAGTTATGTGAAACGTGTAATGTGTGATTCAGGTAGGGCAGGGTCGGATTTGGGCCTCGGACAGGTGGGCTGTAGCTCGAGACCTAGTAAAAATAATAGTGCAAAACTTTTGTAGATATATGTCTAACAAACTCAGTGGTAGCTTCTAGCCCGAGGCAGCCTGAGGCTCAGCTAGCCCACGTCAGCCCAACTGCCCAAGCCTCCCTCCCGTGCCTCCAGGGCCTCCAGGCTCCAGCAGACTAGCAGAGAGTGAGAGAGGAAACCTTCCTCTAGAGCAAACCTAATCCACGCCCTCGCCTGCCCCCAATCCCCATCCCTCGTGACCTCGCCATTGCGTCGCCGCCACCCACCGCCGCCCTCCCGGCTCCCTCGCGGCTCCACGCCCGACGGCGTGCGTGGCACCCTCGCCATTCGGCTCGCCCGTGGCTCTGTCGGCCGTCCCAATCCCGTCCAACGCCGCCACTCGCAGCCTCCGACTCTCCGTCCTCGTTAACGTGGTTGTCGGCTCCACACCCGGCGCCACGTGCCCACGCCCATGCGCCCTCCCTCGGCTGCTCCACGCCTGGCGCTGCGCCCGTGTGCCCTCCCTCGGTTCCATGCCCGGCGCTCGTGCACCCTCCCTCGGCTTGGCTGGGTAAGTAAGAACACTTGAACTTGCCCAGATCCACCCCTAATTGCTGATTCCTACAAGGCTACAATCCATGTCCTGATGTCCAGATGTGAGATGTCCTATGTATTTGATGTATTGTTGTTCACTTGTTCTATAATGGAAATACGTATTTCGTATTCATATATTTACATCTTTGTTGACTGAATGACTGTTGTCTTCCATTTCACTTTGTGTTCTCAAATTTGTTAAACAACTTTATGTACATTAGAATTTGAACATTGAACTGTGTTACTTTTACGTCAAAAAAAAACTGAGTTACTGAGATATGCATGGCATGTTATGCTAAAGCTAAACTATCTACATTAACATTGGCACAATGCCAATTGCTCATGTCTTGGCCTTTGGCTCCATTTTGTTCCCCAGATGCTGATACATTGATGTGTTAAGGTAACATAGGTGGTAATTGAACCATTCAATTTGGTTCAGCTAAGGATCAGTGTCATGGGTCAATGTCAGTATCTTGGAAAATGAGTTGATTCTAGATAGTATAGGATCCTGGTCAGGTTGCTTACTGAAGGAACAACTGAGCTCTAGTGCCGTGCAAAGAACTCCACTCTTTAAAGAGGTACTTTCATGGATTTCCTGTCTCTGTTGGAGGCTCTGCTTATATGCTTAATGCTATAATTTTTGTTTTTTTAGGTGGAACATGCTCTCAACTGTCCCTTTTACACCACGTTGGATCGTCTAGGCCATAAGAGGAGCATTGAACATTTTGACACTGGGCTATCAGATGCTAAAAACATCATACCTGTGAGTTTCTTGTTTCACAAAAGAAGTTCCCAACAAATTTGAGTAATGTAGACACTAGAGACCAATCTGAAATGTATGGCAGAAACAGGCCTTCTCAAACCAATCAAGATCTTCTAGCTTTGGGTGTCAGAGATTTCAGTACAACTCAATCCATTTACCAGGAAGAACTTCAGCATCTCGATACATATATATGACAGTTATCTTATATTGTACCATTTTGCACGGCAGAAATTAGCATATTTCTATTCGTCTGCTGCTGGTACCATTTTCCCTCGAGCTATCCGGTGCTCGCATTTTATGTCCTAGTGTGGGTAGAAATTAGCAATAGTTTTAAGATGTTAGCTTATTAGAATTTAGCCCGAGCGTCCACTGAGGTAGGACATCCCCTCGTTAATTTTGCCTACAAAAGGGGGACTTGCAAAATGACACATGGACATGGTGTAGTTACCTCAGTTAAATTGTTGATCTGTGGCATTAAGTGGCCCCATTGTGTTTGGGCAGCAAGAGCATCTGGCGTTTTTGAAATTAAAATTCTTCTTCTTCTATGGTTAGTTTGTAGAATATAATCCTTGGTTGCGAACACAGTTGTGCTGCACATCTTATGTTACCCTTTCTACTGATATTTTCCTTCGATTCCTGTTCTGATAAACCAAGATCAGAAACTTTAGTGAGCAAGCTGCGCCATTACCTATGTATAGATATAAGCTAGCTAGTTGGCGGAGAGGGCGAGAGGGAAATGCCACGTCGCGTACAACTCTCGGGGTCGTCGGTGCATCCGAACATGCCGGTGGTCCATGGCTCGTCGGCGGGCGCCTGGTAGCTCTTCGGCAGCACCTGCCCGCACCCGCTGCACCTCCTCCCCTCCAGCTACAAGCAGGCAGACACACCACCCAAATCAGACAAGGCCAAGCCGACCCGACAACAACAACAACAAAATCACGAGATTCGTGTAAGAGATGGTGAGGCCTGTGGGACGGCAACTGGCTGGTTGAGCTCGCCTGGGCTGATGTCCTCGGCGGCGGGGGCGTCCTGGTACCTGGTCAGCTTCACGTAGCGCGACGGGTGGCCCGCCTCCTCCGCCATCGCGCGCGATCGAGAAGAGCGCTCTCCTCTCGTTTCGTCCTGGGGTTGGGGGGAGATATGTGTGCGATGCGATGCGATGCCGACAAAGGCGACGGTGGGGACGTACGAGTACGACTAGTCTGGATCTGGTCCGTCCGTCCGACCGAGTCGGACACCGCCGGGTTGGGTTGGGTTGAGCTCTCGGCGGGGGTTTAGACCCGACCGCGTTGCGTCGGACTCGGACCCAAAGAATGGAAAAGGGTAGCTTACTAGCCATGTTTCCTTTTTTTTACTATGGAACCTCAAGGGCAAATGTGTCCGTGCTCGGTCGCATGATTATAGATATGGAACACACGAAAGTACTACACTATATCACGACCATCGCCCGACAACAAGCCCACCTGCCTTCCCCTTTTTTGTTTTTTGGTTCAAGCGCACACAGACACAGATGCTACTAACCTATTCTTCCCTATTCTCGCACACAGTGCGAGGGGTGGAGTTGATGAAGGTGAAGCAGCGGTGGGGTGGCTGAAGAAGAGGACGCCAGCGTCTGGGTCACCGTCGGTGTCGGGCGCAGTGGAGAAATGGTTGCAAGCGGCGGTGCGAAGAGGATTTGGGCGACGGTGAGTGGTGCTGGCCAGATCTGGACGCTGAGGAGGCAGAGGGGATTTGGGGGGCAAGGGGTGCAAGGGGATTGGAGGAGCAGGGCGGCGCGGTGGATGTTGCGAGCGGCGGCCGGAGTTGTGGGAGGAGAGGGAAGCGGCAACGAGGAGTGGTGGTCGGATCTGAGGCCACCGTCACCGCTGCACACGAGGGCCAAGCAAGGAAAGTTCCTAATTTCCAAAGTTTGTATTTTCAATCGAAAGCTTCGGAAGCTGAAAGTCTCTCGGATTTGAATGCCTTTTCGCCTTGTTGGAATGTAATTTAAATTTGGAAGTTGAAAGTTTGGGACTCGAACTGAAAGTTCGAATCCACGAATTGAAAGGTGTTGGACTTTGAAATTTTGATGATCTTTCGTTTGAAATTTCTGTTGAAGAGGGAGGAAGGAATAGAGGGGGAAGAACCATGCAGCATGCGCTGCTGGGGGAAAGTGGCGCACGTGCGCACATTAGCAGTACACTCCTAGTATGTTTTTTTTTCTGTCTTTTTGCGAGGACAACAGAACATGAATTAGAGGTACACATCGATGCAACAATATATTTGCGCGTCATCGATCGAAAAGATCAAAACAGATAACAGATTGCGAGGACCTCGATCCTTCGCTCTAAATGTGATAAACTCTTTTTGCACCCAATGATTGATCTGAGAATATATCGAACCATTGATCTACATATACGATTCTATCTCTACTACCTTGCGATCTCGAATTCTCGATCGACAAGCTAGGCGACGTGCCAAGTTTAGCATCACACGAGGCACCGTACTACGAATATATATTGATACAACTGTTCTTCAGTAGCTAAACGTGCGAGCCTTAGTTAAGACCATGCATCAACCAATAGCCTAGCTAGTTAGTGCTTGGCCTATGTACGTTACCTACGTACGTACGTAAGGGTTGTTTGCTATGAACGGAACCATCCGAGGTCGTAGCCGGACGGCGGCGGCGGCGGAGGCGCGGCGCCGTCGGGCACCTTGGCGAAGCGGCCCTTGACGCGCGGCCGCATCTCGGCGTAGGCCTTGCGGGACGCGTACCGGATCTGCTTCTCGTAGCGCCTCCTCTTCCGCTTCTCCTTGTACCGCATCACCTTCGCCTCCCGCTCCATCGCCGGGTCGCCGCCGCCGCTTGGGCCGGCGGCCGCCCCGTTGCCGTTGACCGCCGCCGCCGCCGCCTCATTCGGGACGGAGCTCGCCGCGTCGGTGTACGTGCTCCCGCAGAAGGGCATCTGAAAATTAATGTACGGAGGTGTCAAAAATAACAAGTGCTCAATGTAGCTCGGTGTGGTTGACACACCGTTGAATATATTTGACTTGACAGTATAAGTAGGTAGATGACGCGTGTGTACACGCCTACATACACGCTATGACTTTATGGTACTTTACGTACGTATACTAGTATGCATACATACGTACACTAAGTACTGCATACGTACATATGAATAGGGGCGGCGCTAGCCACAATCAATTCTCTGGCTGAGCCAGTGTTCTTGAGCCGAACTCGTATTTGATGTTTTTTCAAGGGAATTTTTTATAATCTTTTGATCCTAGACTAGCGGTCCGAGGTCCAGCTCCGTCCCTGTGTACGAAGAAATGAGCTGCACGTCTACTATACTGAAGGTCTACATGGCGGCAATATAATTGAGCGGCATTGTCGATGGTAGCAAAAGGCAGCACAAACTAGATAGTGTCATTTGATCAGAATCGAAATCTCCTATTTTTCTTGTGTGAGCACCTTGTGTTTTGACTGGTCCAGCAGATCGATCAGAATTGGTGCTAATCGGTGTATATATAGGTGTCAATCTGCGGCGTCTGTCGCAGATAAACTATATATAGGCCGATAATTGAGCTAGTATTGTACTCTGGACTCTGGAGGACAGAAACTAGCAGTTGCGACCAATGTATAACCACATAAAATGAGGAGAAGAAAAAAACAAGCGGGGTTCCTTGCACTGGATGGAACTGGTGGTGAACACGTAATTTAAATCTAAAGATTGCGTTTGGTGAGGGGATGATCTTATTTCAACATCATAATGACTAATGAGACGAAGGGAACTTCTTTCCAATTGTTTTACACAAATCTCCTATTTTCTTCCATGGCAGGGGTGAACCCATTTAGGTTTATATATGGTTGTTCAGCTGAACATCCAATTTTTTTGGGCAAAAAATTAGTGTATATATATATATATATATACAGACACACTCTTTAGTTGGGCTAGATGTGTCATGTTTACCTCATCAGGACATCCTACCCACACCTCCCTAACACCCCCTCACATCCTGCGACCAGTGTTACCCTAGGTGGTGCTAGTCGTGAGGCTCCTAGCACCTAGGCAGGCCTAGACGAGTCTAGGAAGACAACTAGGCGGGAGGGTTGTGCCTAGTGCCTAGGGGAACACTGCCCGCGCCCATCACAGACTGGTCCACTTGATGGCCCATTCTCCTCAAGGCCTCAACCACTCAATGAAGTTAACCTAGCCTAAAACCTCACTCTCTCATGGCTGAGTACTCAACTTGATCACGCACGCACACACATGGGCGACAAGCAGGCCAAGCGGCGGCGGCGCTAAGCAGGTCGAGGTGAGGCCGCTTGAAGGATCTAGACCTGCCATTATGTGTTAATGGAGTTTTGGTGATTAATGACAAATCTAATTGTGAGACTAACACTTTTATTGATATACATATTGTGTAGTCTTATTTGGATATAAAGGTGAAAATCATGAAGGCATGCATGTGATTAATGACAAATCCAATTCAATGGATAAACAAATGGAAAATCCAAAGAGGTATGCATTTATAATGATAAATCTATTTGTGAGACTAACTATTCTATGTGCCTTATCTCTTGATTAGTCTCGTTTGGATATAAAGAACAAAAGAGGTATGCATTCGACTTTATAGTTCTTATATATTGTTGCATTCCTCGGATCCAAAATATAGGTTGAACTCCACCAAAAGATTAACTTGAATATGTGCATATGTTTCCATTACATAATCATGTATGCACACATATAGGGGGAGTTCATTCTATATTTTGAGGTTTCATTAGTATTGATCCATATTCTGTTTCCACATATTTGGGATCTTTACTTTGAAACATATCCTTGAATATATTTAACTTGTGTAGTTCATATATTCATGTGAGTATATAAGACTTGTGTAGTCTAAATATACTTATATGTGAGTATAACATAACTTGTGCGGTTCATGTGTACTCACATATCCTTGAATATATATAACTTGTGTAGTTAATATATTCATGTGTGTATATAAGACGTGTGCTCATATATCCTTTGAGTGTATATAACTTGTGTAGTTATATATATTCATATGAGTATATACAACCTGTGTAGTGCCTATATACTCATACCAATCTACATTCAATTATTTGTTATTGAAGTGGTTATCATCAATTACCAAAGAGGGAAAGATTATGGTATCTTGTCCCACCATTAATGAGTTAATGGTATGTTGTGGTAATTAATGATAATCATATTGTGGAACTAACATTTTCCATGAGTTGGATAAGCAGGTTAGGTTCCATGATAATGAAAACTTGGGATGACAACATGTGTTGATGGTCATTAAGTCAAGAGGAGTTCTATCATGTGTTGGTGGAAGTCAAGTGAAGGAAATCATCGTGTGTCGATGGTGTTCAAGAAGAAGAGATGATCATGTGTTGATCATCAAGTCAAGTGAAGACCCATCATGTGTTTATGGAGGTCGAGTGAAGAGTGCATCATGAGTTGATGCATATCAAGACTTGGGATGGAGGATGTCATCATGTATTGATGAGCATTAAGTCAAGATCCCGAAGTGAAGCTTCATCATGTGTTGATAAAGGTCAAGTGAAGAACTCATCATGTGTTGATGAGTATTCGAGCCAATGACCCGGACTTGAAGTGAGGATGTGCGTCATAAAGCTTCAAGTGTTCGTGCAAGGCAAAGGTATGACTAGCTAGGGTTAAGGATGTGTTCCTAGTCTTTTACCGGTCTTGGTGTTTGGTTGGAAGACCGGATTGCTAGTATAGGTTGCCGTACTATTAAGAGGGGTCTTGACTAGTAGCTTGAGTTTGTCATGTGTTCATAGCTCATTGTGTTTGCTCTAGCTCATCTTAACATGTTGCCAATATTTGCGAATGTGTTTTGCAAATAGTTGTGGCTCATGGATAACCCTTGTAGCATGTGACTTAAGTTTGCGAATGTGTTTTGCAAATGGTGTAAGTCCATGTACCTTATTCCTTGTGGTGTGATTCTAAAAGTATGCAAATGTGTTTTGCAACTTGTTGAGAATCCCACTTGAACCCTTGTTTGCATTGCGCATCAAATTGGTAAATGTGTTTTGCAATTTGAGTTGAAGCGAATGCAATCTGTTGTCTTCTCAGGAAAATCGGTTGAACGGCGTTGTATGCAGACGATGCGCCGCCTTCTGATAATACGAGATCTTATGCAGTGGAACTATCGCTTTGTTGAGCATGTGTTGCTCGATTGAGAACGGTAATACTGGCGTATCTTGAATCAATCTGACCGTAGGCGGTTATTCGATTATTTGTTGGTGGTTCATTATTTCGGAGGAGATGCAATTGAGCATGTCATTTCGATTTTGAGAAACCCTTGAATCGGTTGTACCGACGTGTTACGGGCGGTATGACCGCTCTGCGGTTCAACCGGGTTTTGGTGCGGTATGACCGCACATCGGTTGATTCGATTTCTATGTGGCGGTTCTAATTTTCCAGAACAGATGTTTTTGGGACTTAGCTACATTTGTTGCTTCTTTGTGGAGCGGTATGACCGCAGGTGTTTGGACGGTTGCACCGGGTAGCGCGGTACGATCGGATCTTGGTTGGCGGTACGACCGGACATGGTCCAACGGCTAGTTTTTATAGCCGTTGGAGCCTGGCAGTACGACCGGCCGTGGGCCGCCGGTACGACCGCATGTGCTGATTTTTCAGCAAACTTTTCTACAACGGCTAGTTTTTGTGTGTGAGCTATAAATACCCACCTTGGCCGTGTGTGGAAAAGTTGATGGTGCCCCTAGACAGTCCATTGAGCAAAGAGCAAGCCCTCTACTCTCATTTGTGCATGTGTTGCGCTTAGTGAGCTTGAGAGGCAAACCCTAAGTGCATGTGTTGCCTTATGTAGTGGATTTCGTATCCATTGAGCTTAGACACTTGATTGGTTCAAGTGAGGGTCGTTGATCTGTTACTTTTGGTGTTTGTCGACACCTAGACGGCGTGGAGGCGTCATGCGTCGGTGATCTTCTCAAAGAAGCTTGTGAGAAGACCCGAACGGTTTGTGAGTGGTGTGGTGCTCGCCGTCTCGGGAGTGGAGGAAAGAGCAACTCTAGTGGAGTGAGGTGTTGGTTCGGTTTGGAACCGGTCCAAGTGGTTGGACTTACCTCGGAGGCGGGTGCTCAATTCGTGGAGCCGGTCCAATTAGTTTGGGCTTGTCTCAACGTGGATTAGGGGAGACCGGCAAGTCTCCGATCACTACGGTAAAACATCGCCATGTCTATTGTGGTTTTCATTCTTGTGTTTCACATATTGATTTATATTCCTCGAATTAAATTGCTTATTCTTTGTGGATGAATGTTTGCCTACCTTTGTGCTATTTACATTCCTATAATTAAATTGCTATCATTATCAATAGACTTATATTGTTGGTGCACTTAGTAAAGACTAGTTGATTTAGGCTTTAATTGTGCAAAACTGGATTGATTTACAATTCCGCATTAAAATTCGGTTTTAGCCAAAAAAAAAATTAAAACCGCCTATTCACCCCCCCTAGTCGGCCTCCTCGATCTTACACCACAGCCAGAGCCGGGAAGGCAGCGAGGCATGGCACGAGCCTCTGGTGATCTGTGCTTGGGAGAAGGAGGAGTGTCGTGAGGCGAGTGCCAACGCGCCATCGGCAATGGCAAGCCGACGTCCGGCAAGACCGAGAAGGGTAGAAGGCGAGCCAGTGCGCATACATCACCCACACGCGAATCCTAGTCCCCAATTCCCCAATGAAGTTTCGTCAATGAATTATGTGAATAATAAGCTAAGAAATATAATGGGGGGATATACTTGAATGGTTGCTTGGTTATATTTTTTGGACGAGAATATTTTTTTCTACAAGCTAAGTATGATGATATCATATCTCGCTTCCAAGACGTGACGCATTTTTGAGTTAGATTGCAATTTCTTAATTATTTTTGTAACTTCTTTATATTATTTGAGACATTGTCTGTAGTACTAAACAATTTGCACTTTGAATTTTGCTACGGTGGATCTTTTTTATTTTTTGCTGCCGTGGATCTTTATATTTTTATATTTAACAGTATTTTTGTAGCATGTTCCGCGGCACGTTTCCCACCGCTATTATCTAAACAAATGGAAGGGATACAGCTTATCAGAACTGTCAAATCAGTCCAAAATCTAAACTTTCCAAGGAAATTAAATTCAGTCGCCACTTGCTTAGTAACACCTCATATCTGGAAAAGGACAAGTCAAAGCAAGAAACTGTGTAACTTCAGTAAGGCACTGTTATGGACAAGCTAGCTCCTAACAAGTTGAATTGGACCCAAAAAAATGACACTATGTCTTTGACGTGTTATCTGACGACTAATAATCTGCACCACACGGCAGTATATGCATATATATACACAGAAACATCATTAAGCTTTAGCTAGCTAGTGCAATCACCTCCACTAATTAAATTACCCTCCCTCTCTCGCAGTTGTGCTACGCAACAGATAGATCGAGAGACATCAGAGCAAGAACATCATGCAGCATAAGCAAAATTAAAGAATTTGATACATTTATTTTCAGGGGATCAAGAGAACCGAACCACTCACAATTGTGGCGCTGGACGCTGGCGGATTGCTGCCGCCGCCGAGCCCCACGCCGGCCTTGAGCACCGCGGCCGCCTCGCCCCAGCTCAGCGGCACGTCGAACGTGAGCCCGTGCCCCGGCTGGTACTGCGAGTGCGCGTCGAACGCCTGCCGCTGCTGCTCGGGCGCCGCCCCGTTCCCGGCCGCGGCCGGGCGGTGCAGGTGGTGGTCCCCGCCCGCCGGCGCCGGGTCGTTGAACAGCCACGCCACGCTCTCGTGGTTGTCGTGGCCGAAGAACTGGAACTCGTGCAGCCCGGCCGCCGCGCCGCCGCCTACAGCCTCCGACTCCTCGGACTGGAAGATCGTGGGGACGAAGCCGCGGTTGAGGTCCGCGACCCCGCAGCGCCCGCCGCCGCCTCCGTGGCGCTGCAACAGGCACGCGCAGCCCCCCACCCCGCCGCCGCCACCGCACACGCGGCACGCGGCGCCCGACGCCGCCGACATCGCACGTCGTACGTGCCTCTCGACCACTACCACTCCTCCTGTGTGGTGCGCGCTCTCTAACCAGTACTACTCCTCCTCCGCTTCCCCTTGTTTGTTTCTGTACATGTGCTTTGCTTTGCTTTGCCCCAGATGCATCAGCTAGCGCAGACGTGTGTGGAGGAGAAGAGTCCAGATGCATCAGCTAGCGCAGACGTGTGTGGAGAAGAGTGGGGAGATGCGAGCTAGGGCAGCGGGGAGGGAATAAGTATGGAGTGGCGGCCAATGGGAGGGGAGCAAGACGTGTGAGCGATGGGAGGATTTCTTACGTGGAGGATTCGGAGCCACCTTTCGAGTTAGACCAGTTGGCGATTCCCCATTGGCTGCTCCCCTCCCAGGCCGTAGATCTCCGAGGATTCCATCTCTACACACTGCAGGTAGGTGTTTTTCTTTTTCTTTTCCTGCGAGCATATATAGCCGGGTCGCATGAATGAAAGGTCGTTCTTCACCGGTTTAAGATTTTGGATGAATTGATTCCAGTATACAACTCAATATAGTATAGAATTAAGAAGTTTTGAGTTCAAGATCTGATTAGTGTAATTAAAGAAAAATAATTGGAACTCACTTCTATTCCATGTATTAGATATGAGGGGAGCCTACACATAAGGAAGATTGTTGAAGTATATATGAATTGTCCGTCTTTTCTTACCAAGTTAAGTTTTTGGATAAATTGGAGCTCATTTCTATTTCACATCATAGGTTTAAAAGAGCCACATGTGAGAGAGAGAGTGTTGAAGTATAAATAAATTGTTCATATGGTCTCGTTAGGTTAAATTTTTAGGTAGATTGATTGGAGCATGCAAGTCAGTATAAAGTATGGTTGTGCGAGTCGATCGGTGATTATTGCGTGGAGGGGTATCGTAAGAGTTAACTAGCGTGTTATCCACGTAATCAGGCGATTTTACGCGACATTGTCTGAACAGATATAGTCCTTCTCGAACTCGTACGGCTTGTCTATCTTTGAGGTTAGTTAGTTGTGTATTTAATTTTGGGAAATAGACTGTTCCAAACCTGTTGCCATACAAATACCCAAATAATTATCACTTGAATCGCACAGCCTAGGTCGCTTTCTTTAATGTTCCCAAAAGGCGCAAATGGAAAGAGAGTCCATATCATCCACTCATAGTAAAAAGGCTTGGCCACTGGAGATCCACGTTTGACTGGGATGGGATATGTATGGGTATGGGGCTAGCTTGATATAATGTGTGATCGGCATTCTTCGTGAACAACACCTACCCCTGCAGGAAGCACCAACCTACAGATCTGAGCTAGCCTATAGAGCGTCCTTTTTTTTTTTCCTTTTGGCTATAGGCTCCGTAGTGCCACCTGAATTACAAGATTAGCTTTTATATTTCAAAATTTTCAAATTTAGCACTCTCCTAAGTGCGGAATGATCGGAGGTTGATATGTATCGCTTTCCGCGCTTGGGAGGCACGGAAACCTGATAGCCAGCACGATATTTCAACCAGCGCAGGAACGAGCACAACACGCGGAAGGTGGTGGGCCCAGGTTCCTTCCGCCCCGCCGGACCACGGAAAGTTGCCGCCTTGTTTTCATGGCTGCTTTCCACACTCCTCTGCCACGGGAAATGGCCGGCGCAGCAACCTTGCATGCATGAAACGCTACTGCATGCATTAAATGCTTGTGACATTCTTTGCATGCATGAAATGCTAGCGCGGAATGCTCTTTTTTGTTGCCATTTTCGCACTCTAGGACCGCGGAAGGTAGCTGGGCCCACCATCTCCCGCGACGCTATGCTCGCTCCCGCTGGCCATCAGGTTTCCGCACCCCTTGAGCGCGGAAAGAGACACGTGTCGATCTGCGGTCATTCCACGCTCGGGAAGAGACCAAATTTGAAATTTTCGAACCGAGAGAGGTAGTCTTGCAATTTAGATGGCGCCATAAGGGCCAAAAGGAAAAAAAAATTCCAAATGGATAGAGGGCACTGTTTATCACCATTCACCAAGAATAATACACTGTCAACCAACAAGCTCACAGCACGGATGTGGCAAAGCAGGACCCGTACCCTCTACTGACTAGACGGGTGCTGTAGAAACAGTGTTTTATGTCTGTTGCTACAGTACTCTGCAATAAAATTGACAGCTCTAGCTGTTGAAACAGTGGCGAGTTTACTGTATGCAGAAACGCGGTCGATTGGACGACTCAGATGAGCCCTAATGTCGTGGTACTGTTAAACTCTGCAGAGGATCCGCGCCTGGCAATGTAAACATGGAACTAGCTTATCGCGAGGCCTAAAGCATCAAAACTGACATAGTGTATACGAATGTAGTGCTATATTATACGAGAGATCGAGTACCTTTTTGTCACTAAATTTACCAGGCTTGCGAAGCGAAATAGATTATGTGGCTAAGAAGTCGCGTACTATGCTTCACCATATACTGAGTCTAGGTCTCTGGGACATGGACAGATATATGGATCAGTACGTAATATTCGGTGTGAGCCACACAGGTTAGAATGAACAACACCTGTGGCAATCGATAGGTCAAACGTAAACATCACCTCAAGATCGACGGCGCTAAAGACTAATGTAACTACATCTACATGAGTGTATATATCTATATATGATTAATACCCACTACTCTGGGGTGTGGTTACTCTCAATCTCTGATATACCACCTAAAAAAATTTGACATACTCGTTTATTACTTTAGATATACTCATATACTAATTATAGCGATGGCGGGCCTTGCACGGTCTTGTGGGACATGTGTGTGCATCTCTAACCCGCCTTGCCCAACCCGGCAACCATCTCCTCCGCCGGGTCCCTATCCATGGACAAAGCACCCGCTGCGCCATGAAATGAGGTAAAGAAGGCGCAGAGCGAAGCGAAGCTTCAGAACAAAGCACTCGGGAAGACCGAAGACAGGAAGACACAGGACAAGAAGCAACTCGGCCACTCCCCACTCCACAAATCTCCATTCCCAAATTCCACATCCTTACTCTCCAAGTCCCTAATTCTATCTCCATTCCCCATTCGGAGACTCACGACAACTCACTGGCGGGCGGTGCGTGCTGCATGTGCGATGGCGATGCGCGATGGCGAAGGGCCATGAGCGGCGGCCGAGAGCCTCGAGTGGGGAGGCAGGCCGACGGAGGCCGAGAGGCGAGTGAGAAATCACGAGCAGAACTAGAAGGCCGAAGGGCAAATGCGCATGAGGAAGAGGAAAGGAAGTGGCGTCTCGCGTGAGGAGGCTTGACTCCTGTGAGCCGTGAGGAGCTTTGGGCTTGAGCAATTGAGCAGCTGAGGCTGAGGCCTGAGGTAAATTTAATGGTGTTGGTAAGCGCAATCGAGTCACGAGGCAGGTTGCTGATGGGAGCGATAGGAATAAGCCATCTTCGATTTGGGACCAAAAGTGATGGCTTGTTGCTCTTGCATTCTGATATCTTCGCGTGGCGTATCTTTGTAACCTCTGCCCGCCTCACAAGGAGTCATGAAGACAACTATCACGAAAACAAATGCACTTGCAATGATGCCATGCCGATGTGCTAAGTGTGGAATCGGATCGTGAAGTTATTTGGTGCGAAATAGTGAGATGCTCTTGAAACATGGAGCTAGAGATTTGAGCTTAAGTTCAAACTCTTTTAAATCTCGTGTTCAATCCTGCATTTTAAATCTCATATCGAGTTTTTTGTCTTTAGTGGCAACCGTCAAAATTTAGATGGATCTGAGTGGGAGAAAATGGTGGTAAACGTCTGCTTTTAGTATATAAATATTACGCCTCGAATTGGATGACTGTGGGAGCTAATGGCTTGTTTGGTTGGTACCGTCCGTTCCATACCGTGGAAGCCGATTCTTGTCGTAGCGATAAAACCGAGAGAATAGTGCAAAGAACTCACTATAGACCAAAAGGTCCATAGCCCAAATAATATCATAAAAGAGCACCAGAGGGCAGCCAAGCAAAGCCACTCCCAACCCAAGGCCAACCCCCAGCCTCTTATCCATTCACAAATAAGCACAAGCCCAACATCACCACCCACATAGAAGAAGTAGTAGAGGAGAGGAGCAAAGGTGTTGAGGAAGAACGGGTGGAGCCAGGACGACAAGCAACACCATTGATCTATCGTCTCCATGAGCACCCCCTCTATTTTTGTTCTGCGTACGCCACTGATTATAAGATACTCCAACGTGAATCACACGAAAAATTTATAAGAGAGTCCATAATTTTTAGCATATTTTGTAAATATCTTCATATTCGCACATAAAAAGGAGTATGTCTAAAAAATTATACATACCACCTCTGAAAAGGTGTAAATACCATGTAGGTGGTCTTATATACTCGTATACTACACATACATACTCTCGGTTGCGCAAGATACTTTCTATATTGTGAAATACAGAATAGGGAGTAACTACTCCGGAAGTAGAAAAAGGCTTCATAGAGAGAGAGAGAGAGGGGTAATTATGTCTTTACGAGAAGGATGCGATTTTATATGACCCCAAAAGCGGGACCGCTAGAATCCTTACAAGCTGTCCGGGATGTGCAGTTGTAAAATCGTCAGTTTCACAAGCAAGCAAGCGTTTACAACAAAAGCAGGACTTTTATTACAGCAGATAGGGCTTAACAACCCGGTTTGAAAGCGAGCGGGCATCCAAGCCCAAAAGTAATATAATACACTTGCAAAAGAATGCGAAACCACAGGCGACTTGGGCGTAAAAGAGACCCTAGTACCGATGTCGTCGTAGTCTCTTGGTTCTTCTTGTTAAATAAGGAACATCTGGATCTTCCCAAAATTCTTCTGTTGATGTTTAAGTAAGAATGAGTACTACTACCATACTCAACAAATTGCATAGGGAATGCTGTTTAATTATATGTTGGGGATATCAAAGGAATGGTACGGTTTTACCAATACAGGTATATGTGGAATGCAAAAGTTGAATTTAAAAGCTTTATACTAAATAAAGACAGTAAAACAGTAATAGATATAGCCACATGGGTTACAACATCTGAAATTACCAATTTAACATCTGTAAAAATCTACTTATGCTTTGTATGTTGGAATCACCCATGAACACAGCTTCATTAACCGGAAGCACGGTGTATTGAATAACATTGATTTACACTCTCTGAGTTGCCCAACTTTACCCTTACGATATCTCTAGCGATATTGACCGCATCATGTTTGCGTACAAGCGAGTTAGGATAACAAAGCCTTTTCACTACTTATCCTTTTTAGCCTCTACGGTAGGTCTAAATCCATCTGACCCTCGAGGCCACCGCCAATAGTGGACTTTGTACCCGATCTTGATGGGCCCATCTGAATTCTTGAGAACCGTGAGTGTCCTTAGAGGCCCTTTGTCTCGCCTTTGAAAATCACGGATATTCAATTGGAAGAAGCGATTGTACTAAGCTAGGGAGTAATGACCACGCATGTGGTTGAGTGGTTCTTGTGCTGTTACTTAGCATAAGGTTCTTGTCCTTACTTGTCATCCAATGAGGCAATGGCCCAACTTTCGGTTGTCCACATCTAGATCTCATTGATGACTCGTTTACCAAGTATATTGGGTTGTCCAACATTTTGGTCTCAACCCTCAACTCACACCCAAAACCTATTGGCCTAAAGCCAACCTTCCTTAACAGTATTTAGAACAGAGTTTTGCATGACTTGGCGGAATATTTGCTATTATTTTATGTGGACCAAGTTTGTCAAGGTGAATATGGCCTACAAGAATGGGTGGTTTAATATGTGGGGTTAAGGGTTTATATCTATTCAACATGGCATTCCAAAGTATTATTTCTTTGTTGAAATAATTGGCTAAAATATTTTAATGAAGATAATAATATGAATACTATGGAATGTAGGTTCAATATGTTTAAAGTATGCAACTTGCCTCCTTGCTCAAAGTCCTCGAACTGTCCTGCTACGTCTGTGTCCTGTCTTGCGAAGTCCTGAGCTGGCTCGTCGGCGTCGAAACCTAGCGCAAGACACAAAAACCAATAAAACACTTGGCTCGACAAGGAATGAGCCCAGAAAATAAATCCAACTACAACAAAAATATAAAAAGAGATAAAGAAATCAACTCAAAGAGGTAAAAGGTTTCAACAGGAGTTGGATATGGCTGAACGGAGCTAGGAATGGGTTTTATGAGTTCGAGACGGTCGGAAAGGACATATAATCTAATTTTAGGGTTTTTGATGAATAGTGACCATTTTACTGTTCATACCTATTAATTAGATATAAACAATAATTAATCACTAATCTAGGCTTAGGAACAAAAATTAGGGTTTATTGTGCATTTTTTGGATTTTGGAGCGATAAACATTTTCTTGTCTTTGTGAAACGATGTTGGGTGATATTTAAATGAACCGTACTGGGCTAAACAGTGTTTAAATAGTATTGGGTCAGTACCTTTGTCACGGCCTTTAAAGAAGCAGGCCAAGCCCACTCGGTCAAACGCTTGACATGGGCTCTAAACAGGTGCGGCCTTAAGGTCAAGGGTTAAGTATGACCTTCTACCATAAGCGCCCACTATAGCTGCTAGGCGAAGGGCGAGGCGGTCGGCGGCGAGGCGGCAGCGCTTGGCAAGGCGGCCACGGCGACGACAGCGACGGAGGCGGCGCGAGAGGCTCCGCCCAAGTAGGTCTTCTTCTCTAGGGTTTTGGGGTGGCGGCGAGTCTGAAGCAGTGGCATGCAACCTGGTCCAGCGGATCTGAGGCCGGAGAGGGTGGGGAGGCTCGGGAGGTTGGGGTGGCACCGGGTGGGAGGGATTTGAGCAGGGGTTTGAGCGGCTTCTGGGGGAGGCAAAGGCGATGTGGCGAGCTTCTTGCCGACCTTAGGGGCAACAGTGGGTGGGGAGGAGGAAGGGTTGGTCTGCGGGTGATGGAGGCGAAGCGAGGCGAGTATAGCCCATGGCGGTGAAACGAGTTTGCTGGCGGCGGCCGTAGAAGCGGCGTGGTTGGGCGCGGGAGGTTGGGCGGTGCCGACGGAGGCGCGGCGGCGAAGGCGTGGAGTCGCATCGCATGCGGCGCGCCCTCACCGAGCGATCCGGGAGGTGGCGCCGCAATCACTTAAGGGCGAGGTTTGCGGGTGTGGCGGCTTAGGCGAAATCCTTGCATTGAAAGAGAGAGAGGTGGCGCGGCGAGGTGGCGGCGCATTGTCGCGACTTCTTGAGCGGCGGCGAGCGAGTGGCGGCCTCGCTCCCCATGGCGACGCGCCGAGTGCCGAGTGTGAGACGGCTTGGGCGGGCGTGACCGAGGAGAAGCGAGGAGGGAAGGAAGCGGGTTTAGGGTTTGGGATTTGAATTTGACGAATTTTGCTGAAATTGATTTTGAAACTGAGATTCAAACTTGAATTCAAACTAATTGAAATAATTTGAAATTTTTTCAGGTGTTTCAGTTAACAAGTATATTATCATCATCTGAGAGGTTACCAAGACAGGTATGTTTTATGATCAAAGAAAGAAATATGTAGATCAGAGGCAATCCTTTACTCATCACAGACGTCTAAAAAAACAAGGAAAGAAAACTTAATACGGGATGCACATTTCACGTGTGTATAACTAGCTAACCGGCTCGTACGGATCAGTGCATAAGCACATGAAACAGGAGGCCATGCGCATATATAGACGTGTCGTTACGTGTACAAGTGTACATACATGTACATGCTCCCTGGGGTTCAGAAAATGATAGGTTAATTTGCTTCTTGGTTCAGTAGTCCAGCGCAAACTAAATCTGATTACTCACCTCTTTGGTTCTACTAGCGCTCGTGGGTTACAACAAATAAACATATCTAAAAACATTTGTCTCAACAACAAACTGTGATAATTTAGATGGTAAAATAGAAGGCCCATACGTTGTACGTGAATATTTGTCCTTACATTCAGATTTGAACTTTTATTTCGTAATCCTGGAACTCGGTACAGAAATTCAGCTTGCGAGGGGGCGCTTGCATATGGTCCATCTGGAATTATGGATGTCCTGCTTCTTGTCAAGAGTACCGAGGGATAGATATTTAATTGCTGAAGGCCTTCCTCTCTCCCTCCGGCGCACCTCCAAATCAGCCACTCTCCTTCCCTTCCCCTCCCTCACCGGCCCTCCTTCAGACTCCTCCCCTTTCCCTCCTCTACCAACTCCTCTCAAAACTTTAGCTGGAGGCGCTGCCACACAATTACACAAACACATCACCACCGCCGTCGCAAGATGCCTACAAAGCTGAGCCTTTGGTTTTAATCAAAGAAAAAGAAAACATCTCAGTCGTCGACCTTATATGAAGAAGCATGATCTGGGCAATACTAATGATTGCCAAAGGAGTGCATGAAGAGAATTGCTGTAATCACCAGCGTATTAGCTCCTCCACGTTGCCTGACAGCTATATATCTAAGATAATAGAGTATTACGTGCTATTACTTCGCAGAGTAACAGCATATGATGACTGCTTGAATTCCTTAATCAATTGGACCCACTCGTCTGTAGGTTTAATTGATCATAAGGTAATCGTGGCTGACCTGGTCGTAGAAGAGCTTACGACTATGACCTAGTCGTAGAATACCTTACGACTAGGTAGTGGTTGTAGAAGAACTTACGACCATAAGGTAGTCGTGGCAAGACTTACGACTATGGGGGTGACCGTAGAATAACTTACGACCACCTATTAGGCTTCTCCCTTATAAAATTAAGGGGTATACTCAGGAACCATATGACGTCATATTTACTTATAATAAGAATTATAGATAAAAGATAAAATGAGGATTATTAGATCCTCGTCAGAAATAAAATTGGCTTTATGCAAATCAACCCTAATATGCTTTCCCTTGACATACCCCTATGCATGTCATTCTGTTAATTGACGGGTGTAACTTGCGAGTACGGTAGTAGTGCTCACTCTTGCTTGATTCATGAATTAAGCAGGTGAAGACTTCTTCAATGATGAGGATGACCAAATCAATTAGGCCGCGCCCTCCAGCCAATCACCTGTGGTGTAATGGGTGGACACTGTCTTTTGTTTTCCGCTGCGTTTGTGTGCTCTCGGTTGCTAGAGCTTGTAAGCAACTCCTTGTAATCAAACCTCATTTTGTTGTTAATAAAGTTTGGTGGATGTTTTTGCTGTCACTTGCTTGCTGTGAGAACTGGTCGATGATCCTTGGGGACCAGTTTGGATCGCAGTGGAATTTAGGCTCGTCCTCAAGCCCCACGACCTCCTCGGGTTGGTTCCTCTCGGACCTCCCTCGAGTAGTGCGTGCAGCTTGGGGAGGTCTGAGGTACAACGACCTCCTCGGGTCGGAACCCCAGACCTCCGAGTGGTTCTATCGGACCTCTCGGGAGGTCTGGAGGTCTTACCGGGATGTCCTCTCGGGACGTCCTGGGAGTCCTTCTGGACCTCCCGGGGAGGTCTGAGGACCTCCGGGTGTGCCTGGCCGGAGTCGTCACAAGTGGTATCAGAACATCTTGACTACAAGATGCAGCCTAATAGAATGGCCGATAGGAAAAGTTCAAAATGTGTTTTAATAAACAAGAGAAATAAATTGTTCTCTCTTTACCCGAATCATCTATCTATTCTTATCCCCTTCTCTGTATCTTTTCTCACCTTATCTCCTCCTTATCTTTTTGCTTGTCTCAACGTTTTATAAAACTCAATGGAACTCCTTTTCTGGAAATATCTATAGGGCCAACTTAGAGAATGGTGGTAGTGTTAAGGACCTCCCAGTTGGTGGTATTGAGTGGAAGTCTTTTGCAAAGGTTACCCATGAAGGTTTCTGGGCAAAAGACTACCCCCCCCCTCAAGACCACTATTTCCTGGCTCGCAGCCCTCAGGGCAGTAAGCCTCGTGTAGTGAGTGTTTGTGTTCGGTTGCTAAAGTTCTTGCTTTTGGGTTAGCATGGGTTTAGTTGCTTTGAGCCTTAAACCCTTTTCCCCCTTAGTTCTCTTATCTTTTCTTACCTCTTGGATCTCCAGCAGATGGTGACCACTAGGGGTAGTGGCAGCACAAGTGGCCAAGGTAGAGCCTCTGGGAATGATCCAGAGACTCCAGTGCCGCAACCACCTCCTCCTCTAGCTCAAGGTTCAGATTGGAACCAAATGATGACCAATCAAGCACAATTGATCAACTTATTAGCTCAGTCCATCACCAACACTCAGAACCTTCAAGCAGCAGCAGCAGCCCAACCTCCTGTGCATGTTCCACCTCCTCCTAGAGCCAACATTTCTGAGTTTATGAGGATGAGGCCACCCATATTCTCGGCAGACCATGAACCTCTAGAAGGCGGCGGTCGCTCGAGTTATTAGTAGAAAACTGGACATGATCCAATGCACAGACAGAGAGAGAGTTTTATTTGCCTCTCATCAACTTCAGGGACCAGCCTCGGAATGGTGGGATAACTTTACTCAATCCCACCTCGATGCTCAAGAAATCACCTGGGAGGATTTCACTCAAGCTTTCAGGCGTGCACATATTCCTCATGGAATGATGTTGCTAAAGAAGAAGGAGTTCAGAGCCTTGCGCCAAGGGAACTGCACAGTCAGCGAATATTTACACAAGTTCAACCATTTGGCAAGATATGCACCTGAGGATGTGGCCACCGATGAGTCCAAACAAGAGCGGTTCTTGGAAGGACTTAATGATGATCTCTCAGTCTAGTTTCTTGCTCATGACTACCCAGATTTTCAGCACCTAGTGAGCAAGACAATTCGGCAAGAGGGCAAGCATGTGGAGATGAAAAAACACAAGAAAAGGAAGGCAGCCCAGCAGTTCAGGTCAGAGGGATTTTTCAGGCCAAAGACCTCCCAGTTCCAGCCTATGAGGTCTGTGACCTCCTCCCCCATCAGGGCTCCGATGCAAGCCAAGCGGCCTGGTACCTCCAGCCCTCATAAGACCTCCCCAGGAGGTCAATTTCAGATAAAACCAGCCACAAGTTCTGCAGCAGGGGTGACTTGCTTTTATTGCCATGAAGTTGGACACTATGCTAATAAATATCCGAAGAAGCTTCAAGCTACAACTTCCACTCCCACTCGATCCGCTCAGGGGTCCTCAGCTCCTAGCAGTCACACCCATCCAAAGCCTCCAGTGCAATATATTAAAGCGCGAGTGAACCATGTCACAGCGGAGGAAGCTCAACAGGCTTCGGATGTGGTCCTTGGTACATTTCTTGTTAATACCGTACCCGCCTCAATTCTTTTTGATTCCGGGGCTTCTCATTCCTTTATCTCTTCAAGGTTTGTGGGTAATAATGGGTTAGCTATAACTCCTCTAGTAAACCCTATGCTAATCCACCCCTCGGGCTTGGAAATGAGGACTGACTCCTTGTGCCCAAATCTTTCCTTGGAAATCTTGGGAGTACCTTTCTATGCAGACTTGATAGTCCTGCACCAATGCCAAATAGATTGTGCTAACAAGTCCATTGTGCTCACCAATGAACAGGGGGTGCAAGTTGAATTTAGCCCCGAGACCTCTCCTAAGGCAGGTCCTAGGTTGTCCTGCTTAAGAGAACTGAAACTTGAAGACCTCCCTGTGGTAAGGGAGTATCCCGATGTGTTTCCTAGTGAGTTACCTGGAATGTCTCCGGATAGAGATTTGGAATTTGTCATTAATTTAGTCCTAGGGACAGCACCTATTTCCAAAAGGCCATATAGATTGCCTGTTAATGACTTTGTTGAGCTGAAACAGCAAATTGAAGAAATGCAAAGTAAAGGTTTTGTCAGGCCGAGTTCCTCTCCCTGGGGAGCTCCTGTGATCTTTGTGGCAAAGAAGGATGGTACACAGCGCATGTGTGTGGATTATAGAGCTCTCAATGATGTTACCATCAAGAACAAGTATCATTTGCCCAGGATCGATGACTTATCTGATCAACTTAAAGGGGCAGCAGTTTTCTCCAAGATTGACCTAAGGTCAGGTTGTTGGAGATATGCCCTAGAGGCAATCATAGAGATGATGATATTTCATTGTATCCATGATTTAATAAATGTTCCTTGAATATTACCTTTGTGTTGATTAACAAGTATGTGACTTGTTTGTGAAACTCTTTACTTATATGGTTATTCTAAAGTTGTCCCTAGTCGGAGTTCATGTGAGGACACACGTGAATGATGGATTAGCACATGTATCGGTTGATGACCATGTTTCACAGGTCATAGACATGGAGATGTCAAACCAATAATGTGGACACATGTTTAGAACATGGGGTTGGACCGACCCAACATGAGACATAACAATTATACTTATGGTTCTCTCTACACAATGTGTCGCCTTGTCCTTAGACACGAGATTATCGCATGTACTTGAGATGTGAATCGACCTACTTAGGGGCTATCAAGCGCTACTCAATGGCGGGTAGTTATAAAGGTAGCTTCGGGTTTGTCATGAAGCATCTTTGCGAGGCATGGTCGGTCGAGATGGGATTTGCCCTCTCTACGAGAGAGATATCTCTGGGCCTCTCGAGTGATCGGATCGAAATGCATGGCCATGCTACTTAAGGTTAAGAGTTAACCTAGTAAGGGATTCCGATCATAGGATCGAGATAGAGTGGTCGACTTGGAGCTCGGCCAGAATATCGTGAGGCAAAGGATTGGCATGTACATAACGTTGTGATGGTTAGTCGATATGATCTTTGTGTGCGTTTAGGAGTTGGCACGTCTTGCTAGAGGCGCTACCAACTATTGACCAAGTATGTATACTCGCGTCATGTCTAAACATCGTGAACCTATAGGGTCACACACTTAAGAAATGAAGCCTAATTCGGATTGGATCCGAATTAGGTCGGTCATGGGTCCTAATGGGCCTCTATTAGTAGAAGCCCATTGTAAGGCGTCTATAAAAGGAGGGCAAGGCGCCTGAGGATTAGTGATGAGTTTTTCGTGACATCCTCAAACCACAGCCACCACCCTCCCACGCCCTAATCGCTCGCGCGGATCTAGTAGTCCGGCGTCGTCGCTTCCTCCGTGCGTGTGGATACCTTTGAGGCGCCATCATGGCGTTTGGACGAACCGCAAGAGAGGAGGCTGTCGTGGGGCCTTGCGACGAGGACGAGGAAGTAATCGACTACTCTACCCGACGTCTTTGCATCAACTTAGTGCGACTACTCGCCTGACGTCTTTGCATCAATTCCGCGCTGCGTCTAGTGGTAAGACCGTGATCTATAAGCTGCGATGATCTTGGTTTCTGGTAGAATTTTTATTAATTTGCGCTAGTGTAGCCTACCCGTAGCCCTTGATGGGTATCGAGGCGGTTGCTATCATGTTATAGGTTGGGTGATTTGCATATGGCGATATGTAAGTCGGTTTGATCGATGTGATCGATTGTATAGTTACGTAATGGATTGATCTGGTTTAGTGATCATCTTTGCTAAGGTCGTGAAACAACATACCCTACGGTCGGATTAAGCCATCGGGGTGAAGCGGTGACACGTAAAACCGGTTGCGGAATGAGAAGATCAATATGATTGGTCGAATCGGAACCTAGATTGATGTCGATGTTCCGTGATCATCTTTGCTAAGGTCGTGAAACAACATACCCCTACGGTCGGATTAGCCATCGGGTGAAAAGGACACGTAAAACCGTTTGCGGAATCGAAGATCAATACAAATTGGTCGAATCGGAACAATAGTCGATTTGTGGTAAATATGATTTGCCGATCAAAATCCTAAGTAAAAATTGCATAGATTGGATCTCTGTTTTTTCACGAATGTCATGTAGCGCCGCCTTGAACCCTGATGAAAACCCCTCGACCCTTATCCGTGAGATTGCGATTCTATGCATAACTTGTTTTTGCGGGATGTATGTGACGATATGGCCTAATGTGTATGTGATGCATGTTTGTAATATTTCATGACTGCGTGTAGTGGGTTCGACAACACTTTGGAGCCATTGTGTTGTCAAAGTATTGTATTAACGGCTGCGTGCCGACTTGTGATGATTCCTTATATCCATGTATTTTATTACTAGTTTGTTATGAGTAATAGCTTATATTAGTACTCGGAGGACACATCACTTGGAAGGATGGCACACATTAACCATGGAGATGGAGATCATCATGGTGGACAGATTCTATGGCGATGGAGATCACCATGAGAAAATGGGCCATACTGAGTCACAACTGTGTGAATGCTATTCCTGTTTGTTTTACTCCTATGCATGTTTAAATGGTAGAAGTATAGCGACCCTCACAAAATGTTAAGTTAAACATATGCCCTCCCAACTAAACTTTGCACCATCCCATGTCTTGTAAATTGATGGTGGGTCTATAAAATTAGGGCACCATCGACTTTCCTTGACTAGATGGGTTTGTATCGGATACCTACATGCATAAGGGTTGGTGAACTTAACAAGGTTATCATAAAGGTTATGGGCCTTGGGGCATAAAGGTTGGGCGGGGGGCATAGAGATGTCACCCAACAACAAGAGTCATATAGAGATATGATTAGTAAGGTGTTGCTTACGAATTAACTTGTCTCTAGCGGTGATGCAAAAGCTCACTAGTAGACTAGTTAATTGCGGATCTTGAATCACTAAGAATCAATAGAGGATGTTGATTTTAGTGGGAGTACATTCTATTAAATTGTTTAATATAGTTTACTCTATCATGGTTTTATTTGTCTTAGTATTTTGCATTTCCTATTGTAGATCAATGGCATCTAGCAACCGCACACCCTTTTGCTTTATGATCGATTCTTGAGAAAGAAAATTTAAATGGAACAAACTATTGATTTGGGTCGTAAATCACGAAATTGTTCTCGGGCGGATAAAAAAAAACGTTCGGACACCCCAATCCCGTAAGAGCACGCTAACAATCGGTTCTTCTTTATTAAGCGCCTACAAGAAAGCATGTGATGACTCTCTTGAGGTTAGCTGTCTTATGCTTGCATGCATGGAACCTAACCTTCAAAAGCAGTTTGAGGATCAGGAAGCGTATGATATGATCATAGCGCTTAGGACATGTTCGAGACCGAGGCCAAGGCGAGCGATTCAATGTCTCTAAGGCTTTTACGGAATGCAAGTTAACGAAGGTGCACCGTAGGCCCACATGTGATCAAAATGGTTGGTTCTGATCGGACTTTGGATAAACTTGGTTTTCCAATTAGCCAAGAGTTGGCAATCGATTTCATTTTGGCGTCTCTTCCACCTAGCTATGGACATTTCATTTGAACTACCATATGCATGGGGTGGAAAAGGGCCTTAATGAGCTTTGTGGGATGCTCAAAAGCAGAGAGTGACATTAAGAAGTGTGCGAGGCCCTAGCCATGTGATGGTTGTGAGAACAAGTCGACTTCAAGAAAAGGGTAGGAAGCCATGGGCAAAGAATAAGGGCAAGGTTAAAGATATGATCTCGGCCAGCGCCTAAGCCTAATCTTTGGACACAGGTGAGACGGTATGCTTCTATTGTAAAAGCGGCCCTTTGGAAGAAAGCGCAAGAAGTACACGGATTAGGAATGCAAGAAGAAGGTGGGAGAGTAAGACTTCCACCCATGGTACACTTGTCATAAATGTTTTAGACATTTTCTCGTGATTCTCCTATTAACTCTTGGGTATTTGATCTGGGATCGATTGCTCACATTTGCAACTCGATGCATGGGCTAATAAAAGTAGAGGAGTCGCAAGAGGTGAAGTTGATTTTCGCGTCGGAAATAAAGCAAGGGTTCTTTGCGTTGACCGTCGGCACCATGCAACTTCACTTCCTTCAAGATTTATTATGGAATTGAATAATTGTTATTATGTTCCTAGTATGAGTCGAAACATTTTATCCCCTCATGTTTGATGAGAGATGGTTATTCATTTGCAAGTAAAGACAATGGTTGTTTGATCTCTAAAAATGAAATGTTTGTGGCTTTTAGCCCATTGTGAATGGGTTATTTATTTTAAATCTTGATGATGCACCCATCTTTAACATAAATGCTAAAGACTTGACCTAATGATTTGAATCCCACTTATGTTTGGCATTGTCGTTTGGGTCACATAAGTGAAAAGCGCATGAAGAAGCTCCATGATGATGGTCTTCTAACCGTTTGATTTTGAATCATCTGAGACATGTGAAGCTTGTTTGCTTGGTAAGATGACCAAGTCACCTTTCAAAGGTTCTTTTGAGAGGCGTCGGACTTGTTGGAAATCATACATCTTGATGTATGTGGACCAATGAGCACGATTGCTAGAGGAGGATTTCATTACTTCATAACTTTCATCGATGATTTTAGTAGATATGGCTATGTCTACTTAATGAAGCATAAGTCCAAACTTTTGAAAAGTTCAAAGAGTTCGAGAATGAAGTTGAAAATCAACGTGCCAAGAAAATTAAGGCTCTGCGATCGATCGTGGTGGCGAGTATATGAGTCATGAATTTAGCAATCATCGAAGAGTTGCGGAATTGTTCCACACTAACACCGCCTTTAACGCCTCAAAAGCAGGGGTATCCGGCGCGAATCGGACCTTGTTGGACATGGTTCGATCGATGATGAGCGATCGGATCTACCATTATCATTTTGGGGTTACGCTCTAGAAGCGGCGGCTTTCACACTTAATAGGGTGCCGTCTAAATCCGTAGTTAAGACACCATATGAGATATGGATGGGAAGAGTCACGGTTTGTCTTTTCTAAAGATTTGGGGATGTGAGGCGTTTGTCAGCGACTACTGATCGGACAAGCTCACACCCAAGTCGGATAAATGCATTTTAAGTGGGATATCAGAAGAAACCTTTGGATATTACTTCTACAACCGACTAGAGGGCAAAGTGTTTGTCGCTCGAAGTGGTGTTTTCCTAGAAAAGAGTTTCTCAACGAGAGACAAGTGGAAGAACGGTGCGGCTTGAAGAGGTTCAAGATGAACCAATCGGGAAGACTTCGACGAATGATGCCCACGTGGCGAGAACAAGTTGAGGAACCCATGGCAAAGGAAGCACCACCACCACGAAGGTCGGAAGGCTCCATGTCTGCGAGATATGTTATTGTTAGACAATGATGAGCCTCGACCTATCACGGAAGCAATGATGGACCAGACTACGAGAAATGGCATAGTGCCATGAGATCCGAGATAGCATCCATGGGAGAGAATCAAGTTTGGAACTTGGTTGACCCTTTGATGGTGTTAAAACCATAGAGTGCAAATGGATCTATAAAAGGAAGATTGATATGGATGGAAATGTTCATATCCATAAAGCTCGACTTATGCAAAAGGTTTTCGGCAAGTTCAAGGAGTTGACTACGATGAGACCTTCTACTTTGTAGCGATGCTTAAATCTATACGGATCATTCTAGCTATTCTTTGCATATTTCGACTATGAGATATGGCGGATGGATGTCAAAAGCGGCTTTCCTTAATGGAAATTTAACCGAGGATGTGTATATGATACTGACCGAGGGTTTTGTCGATCAATCAATGCTAGAAAAGTATGCAAACTTCAAAAATCCATTTATGGATTGAAGCAAGCATCTCGGAGTTGGAACATTCGTTTTGATGAAGTGGTCAAAGGGTTTGGGTTCATAAAAAGCGAAGAAGAATCTTGCGTTTACAAGAAGGCAAGTGGGAGCTCGCTTCGTATTTCTAATCTTATATGTAGATGACATATTCTTGATTGGAAATGATATTCCTATGCTCGAGTCGTTAAGACCTCACTAAAAAATAGTTTTTCAATGAAGGACTTAGGGAAGCGGCATATATTTTGGGTATTAAGATCTATAGAGATAGATCAAAAGGCTAATAGGATTAAGCGAGTACTTATATTGACAAAGTGTTGAAGCGGTTCAACATGAAGGAGGCAAAGAAAGGGTTCTTGCCCATGTCTCATGGCATAAATCTTGGCAAGACTTCGGTGTCCTTCGACAAACCGATGGCGAGATCGCATGAGTAAGATTCCATATGCTTGACCATTGGATCTATCATGTATGCTATGATATGTACTCGCCAGATGTTTCCTATGCTCTAAGTGTTCTGGCGAGATACCAGTGATCCGGTGAGAGTCATTTGGGCGGTTAAAAACATCCTCAAGTATTTGAGAAGAACTAAGGATGTGTTCCTAGTCTCTGAGGTGAGGAAGAGCTCGTTGTAAATGGTTACACGATGCAAGCTTCCAAACCGACAAAGACGATACAAATCGCAATCGGGTTTTGTGTTCATTTTGAGCGGTGGTGCGGTCGATTGGAAGAGTTCCAAGCGGTATTCTTGACTCTACAACGGAGGTCGAGTACATTGCGACTTCAAGCGACAAAGGAAGGTGTTTGGATAAGGAAGTTCATAAGCTGAACTAGGTGTGGTTCCTAGTGCGTGCGATCCTCTGGATCTTTCTTTGTGATAATAGTGGGGCCATTCGCAAAGCCAAGGAGCCGAGGAATCACCAAAAGAACAAACACATCTTCTTGGCGGTTTCATCTCATTCGAGAGATCCTCAATCGAGGAGATTTAAAGATATGCAAAATACACACGGTTTGAATATTTGAGATCCTTTGTGAAGCCTCTCCCACGACCTAAGCATGAGGCACACACAAGAGCTATGGGTATTAGATATCTTCTAGATTGACTCTAGTGCAAGTGGGAGACTGTTGGAGATATGCCCTAGAGGCAATCATAGAGATGATGATATTTCATTGTATCCATGATTTAATAAATGTTCCTTGAATATTACCTTTGTGTTGATTAACAAGTATGTGACTTGTTTGTGAAACTCTTTACTTATATGGTTATTCTAAAGTTGTCCCTAGTCGGAGTTCATGTGAGGACACACGTGAATGATGGATTAGCACATGTATCGGTTGATGACCATGTTTCACGTGTCATAGACATGGAGATGTCAAACCAATAATGTGGACACATGTTTAGAACATGGGGTTGGACCGACCCAACATGAGACATAACAATTATACTTATGGTTCTCTCTACACAATGTATGCGCCTTGTCCTTAGACACGAGATTGTCGCATGTACTTGAGATGTGAATCGACCTACTTAGGGGCTATCAAACGCTACTCAAATGGCGGTTAGTTATAAAGGTAGCTTTCGGGTTTGTCATGAAGCATCTTTGCGAGGCATGGTCGGTCGAGATGGGATTTGCCCTCTCTACGAGAGAGATATCTCTGGGCCTCGGTGATCGGATCGAAATGCATGGCCATGCTACTTAAGGTTAAGAGTTAACCTAGTAAGGGATTAGGATCATAGGATCGAGATAGAGTGGTCGACTTGAAGCTCGCCGAATATCGTGAGGCAAAGGGATTGGCATGTACATAACGTTGTGATGGTTCGTCCGATATGATCTTTGTGTGCGTTTAGGAGTTGGCACGTCTTGCTAGAGGCCGCTACCAACTATTGACCAAGTATGTATACTCGCGTCATGTCTAAACATCGTGAACCTATAGGGTCACACACTTAAGAATTGAAGCCTAATTGGATTGGATTCGAATTAGGCGGGCATTGGGTCCTAATGGGCCTCTATTAGTAGAAGCCCATTGTAAGGGCGTCTATAAAAAGGAGGGCAAGGCGCCTGAGAGATTAGTGATGAGTTTTTCGTGACATCCTCAAACCACAGCCGCCACCCTCCCACGCCCTAATCGCTCGCGCGGATCTAGTAGTCCGGCGTCGTCGCTTCCTCCGTGCGTGTGGATACCTTTGGGCGCCAGCATCTGTGGCGTTTGGACGAACCGCAAGAGAGGAGGCAGACGTGGGGCCGCGACGAGGGCGAGGAAGTAGTACGACTACTCTACCCCGACGTCTTTGCATCAACTTAATACGACTACTCTGCCCGACGTCTTTGCATCAATTCCGCGCTGCGGCGTCTAGTGGTAAGACCGTGATCTATAACTCTGATGATCTTGGTTTCTGGGTAGAATTTTTATTAATTTGCGCTAGTGTAGCCTACCCGTAGCCCTTCACAGGTTACCACCAATTGAAGATTCGACAAGAGGATATTGCAAAAATAGCCTTCTCAACTCGGTATGGACTTTATGAGTTCACAGTCATGTCCTTTGGACTAACTAATGCTCCTGCATACTTTATGAACTTGATGAATAAAGTATTTATGGAGTACTTAGATAAGTTTGTCATTGTCTTCATAGATGACATTCTTGTGTACTCTAAAACTAAGGCAGAGCATGAAGGTCACCTTCGGTTGGTCCTAGACAAGCTCAGGGACCACCAGCTCTATGCAAAATTTGAGAAGTGTGACTTTTGGTTGAGAGAGGTCACCTTTTTGGGCCATGTCAGGTCGGCAGCTGGAGTGGCTGTTAACCCTAGTAAAGCCCAAGATGTTCTGGAATGGAAACCACCTAGGTTAGTGTCACAAATAAGAAGCTTTGTTGGCATGGCGGGGTATTACCGTAGGTTTATTGAAGGCTTTTCGAAGATAGCAAGACCTCTCACCCAATTTCTCAAGAAGAAAACCAAGTATGTTTGGACTTCAGCTTGTGAGCATAGCTTTCAAGAGTTGAAGAAAAGATTGACCTCTACTCCGGTGTTGATTTTGCCCGATATCCGGAAAGATTTTGAAGTCTTTTATGAT
Source organism: Phyllostachys edulis (assembly GCA_036346405.1). Taxonomy (NCBI): domain Eukaryota; kingdom Viridiplantae; phylum Streptophyta; class Magnoliopsida; order Poales; family Poaceae; genus Phyllostachys; species Phyllostachys edulis. The sequence goes on from CM070564.1 coordinate 43,103,324, forward strand.
GCCTCAAGGCAGGGTCTTGGTTGTGTTCTAATGCAAGAGGGTCGGGTAGTAGCTTATGCCTCTCGGCAATTAAAGCCTCATGAGGCTAACTACCCCACTCATGATCTGGAATTGGCTGCAGTGGTGCATGCTCTAAAAATTTGACGCCATTACCTTATTGGTAATCGCTGCGAGGTCTTCGCAGACCATAAGAGCTTAAAGTATATCTTCACCCAAGCTGACCTCAACCTTAGGCAGAGAAGATGGTTGGAGCTCATCAAAGACTATGATCTTGGAATTCACTACCACCCGGGTAAAGCAAATGTAGTGGCTGATGCCTTGAGCCGCAAGAGTTATTGCAACCTCTTATTGGTCCAAGAAAACCAGCCCAAATTGTATGAAGAAATGAGGCGTCTCAATCTGGAAATTGTGGAGCAAGGCTCTGTGCATGCGCTAGAAGTGGAGCCTGTAGTCCAGAAGCAAATTCGAGAGAACCAAACTAAGGATAAAAACCTCCAAGAGATTAGAGACAACATAGGAAAAGGCAAGGCTCCTGGATTTTTAATGGATGAACAAGAGGTCCTTTGGTTCGGCAAAAGGTTATGTGTGCCGAACTGCCAGAATATAAAGCACCTCCTGCTTGAAGAAGCTCATGAGTCACATTACTCCATTCATCCAGAGAGTACAAAGATGTATCAAGACCTCAAGGAGAGGTATTCTTTGGAGTCGACATGAAGAGAGAAATAAATGAGTTAAGTATACGATGTGATGTATGCCAAAGGGTCAAAATTTTGAGCACCAAAGGCTGTTTGGTTTGCTTCAACCTTTACCCATTCCCGAGTGGAAATGAGAGCAAATTGGTATGGACTTCATCACTGGTTTGCCAAGAATCCAATCGAGCTATGACTCCATTTGGGTTATTATGGATCGTTTAACCAAAGTTGCACACTTTATTCCGGTCAAGACCACCTATTCAAGCAGCAAATTGGCTGAGTTGTATCTAGCCCGAATTGTATGCCTACATGGGGTACCCAAGAGTATAGTGTCTGATAGGGGCTCCCAATTCACTTCAAGATTTTGGGAGGGTCTCCATGAAGCCTTAGGGATAAGACTTAATTTCAGCACCGCTTATCACCCTCAGACTGATGGTCAAACAGAGGGAGTGAATTAAGTTCTTGAAGACATGCTTCGAGCTTGTGCTTTGGACTATGGAAAAAGTTAGGACAAAAACCTCCCCTATGCTGAGTTCTCCTACAATAATAGTTACCAAGCTAGTTTGGAGATGTCTCCATTTGAAGCTTTGTATGGGAGACAGTGTAGAACCCCTCTCCTATGGGATCAAGTGGGTGAGCGCCAATTTTATGGACCTGATGTCATCAAGGAAGCTGAAGAAAAGGTGAAGCTCATAAGAGAGCGCTTAAGAGTAGCTCAGTCCCGGCAAAAGAGCTATGTCGATACTCATAGGCGAGACTTGTCTTTTGAAGTTGGAGATTTTGTGTACCTTAGGGTAACTCCACCCAAAGGAGTTAGGAGATTCTGAACCAGAGGGAAGCTAGCTCCAAGATTCGTTGAGCTATACAAGATATTGACAAGACAAGGTGAAGTGGCTTATAAGATTGAGCTGCCTACTTCTCTATCGGCAGTGCACAATACATTCCATGTGTCACAATTGAGGAAATGCCTTCGAGTACCTGAAGACCACACCCGACTGGAAAGCATTGATCTGCAAGAAGACCTCACTTATGTGGAGAAACCAATCAAAATTTTGGATGTCATGGAGCGTGTCACCAGAAGCAAGATCCTTCGAACCTACAAAGTGCAGTGGAGTCACCATCTAGAGAGTGAAGGCACATGGGAAAAGGAAGAAGACTTTAAAGCAAACTATCCATACCTCTTTGCTGGCCAAGCTTGAATCTCAGGGTCGAGATTCCCTTAAGGGGGGTAGGTTTGTGACACCCTGATTTTTCGGAGCCCTTTTGAAAATTTCAAAATAAAAGGAACCATTTTGTTTTGATGAGAATTCAAAGCTTAACCTGAAATTTCATAATGGGTTTAAGTTGACTAACTCAAACTTCAACTAAAATTTCCTTGAAGATTTGTTGAGTTGTTGGAGTTTTGAGGATCTTCCCTTTTCTGTCCGTCATTTGCCTATCGCTGGACCAGATCTCCCTTTGTCTGGGATCTAATGGCCCAGACCTCCCCTTCGTTTGGATCCAAAGGTCCGGACCTCCTTTGTGTTGTCCTCCTTTGGTCCAGACCTCCTTGGATCTAGACCTCCCAAGTGCTTGGACCTCTCCGTGTCCTACCGGACCTCCCTAGGTCCTCCAGGACCTCCTCCCTATCTATTTTCACCTCTATCGAAGGTGAGTCGTCCGATTTGCATCGAACGGTTTGATCTTGGTGAGACGTTCGGATGGTCCGAACGTCCCACCCTCCCTGAGCCTTAGATCATTCTGGGCGGTCCGATCGAAATCCAGCGGCCCCTCCCTCCCTCCTTGAAGATCTGGACCATTAAGACCTCCCCCTTGGAGATCTTAACCGTCCAGCGGTCCCGACCTCCCTCCTTGAAGATCTGGACTGTTAAGACCTCCCCGTTGGAGATCATAACCGTCCAGACCTCCTCCTTGAAGATCTGGACCGTTCAGACCCCCCCTTGGAGATCTTAACCGTCCAGACCTCCTCCTTGAAGATCTGGACCGTTAAGACCTCCACCTTGGAGATCTTAACCGTTCAGACCTCCCTCCTTGAAGATCTGGACCGTTAAGACCCCCCCTTGGAGATCTTAACCGTCCAGACCTCCTCCTTGAAGATCTGGACCGTTAAGACCTCCCCCTTGGAGATCTTAACCGTCCAGACCTCCTCCTTGTAGATCTGGACCGTTAAGACCTCCCCCTTCGAGATCTTAACCGTCTAGACCTCCTCCTTGTAAATCTGGACCGTTAAGACCTCCCCCTTGGAGATCTTAACCGTCCAGATCTCCTTGAAGATCTGGCCGTCAAGACCTCCTCCTTTGGAGATCTTGGCCATCCAGACCTCCCCCTTTTTGGCAAATCCGATCATTAGGACCTCCCCTTAGAGATCCTAACCGTTCAGACCTCCCCTGGATATGATCCACGGCCCTGACCTCCCTTGCGGGTGAGGATCTCCTTTTACCTTTGCAGACCTCCCCGTTTGTAATTGATCTTGACCGTTGGACCTCCCTTCCGGAGATCCAACCGTCTAGACCTCCCATGCAGGTGAGGATCTCCTTTTACCTTTGCAGACCTCCCCGTTTGTAATTGATCTTGACCGTTGGACCTCCCTTTCCGGAGATCCAACCGTCAGGACCTCCTCTTAACCCCTGCGGACCTCCCCATTTGCCCTTGATCTTAACTGTTGGACCTCCCTCCCGGAGATCCAACCATCTAGACCTCCCCTGTGGGTGAGGATCTCCCCTTGTTCACTGCAAGACCTCCTCAATGTCTTCGTATAACCTCCTCTGCGGGTCTTGGCTGCCCCCACTGGGTAGTCACACCTAGTTCTTTCATTCTTTGACTGTGTCCTTGTGCAAGGAAGTCTTCACCACATTTAATGCATGTTGTATCACATTAAATGCTCTCACTTTTGTAGTACTCATGTCATTCTATTATCACATTCCTTGCCTACTCCCATTGTCCTTTTTACCAACTCTTGAGGACCCATATCTTGGGTCATGTGCATTGGCTCCAGCTATATATAGCTTGGGTAGTCCTCCTTTCTCACTTTTTTCTCCATTTCTCCCCTCTGTCTCAACCGAGCATACCTTGGACCTCCCTCCCAGTTCTTGGACCTCCTCTCTCGAGTCCCAGGACCTCTCCAGCGAGCTCCTTGGACCTCCTCTTGACCTCCCAACCTCACTGTTGGTTTTGTATCTAAGTTTATTTGGAGTTCTTTGGATCTTGTTTGAGCTTTATTTGAATATTTGGTTTTCATCGTGTAGATTATTAAGACCGTGAAGAGCCCGAGTTCTGTGAAGGGGGAGAAGAAGCTCAAGACTTTGAGCAAGGCAAGTTACACTCTTGATCATGTTGCACCCAATACTTCAAATTACTTATGTCGGTTTCAAAGATGTATGCATGCTTATTTCACTAAGTTATTTCAATGCCTATCTTTAAATTCGTAGTTATGCCTAATGCTTGGTATGACCACTGTCCATGTTGAATCCACCCTATTGTCACCCTAGATGAAATCTGGTTCTTGCAATAGTGAGGACCCGAAGCTTTTGAAAAATGGAATGCTTAGTCTTGCTTAGACCAAAATCTTGATTTGGAAAGTTTTGGCCAAAAATATCACTTATTCAAATAATTTCGGCCATGGTATTGGTGTGTCATGGAGGTTTTACAAATGGCCATGGCATTGGTGTGCCATTGAGGTTTGAAAAGGAAAATAAAGGAAAATGGATTTGGACTTGGGCGAAGCTGGTTGTTTGGTTGGTACATGTCTATGCACGGGGGGTCATGTGATCCGATGCCCTAGGGTTGAGGTTTGTCGCCCAAGTCAGTTAAGAACCGATCTTTGGGACACCACTTGCTAAGCCTATAATGGGCTATGCCACAATTGTGCAACCACATATCTCCAGTATGGGGTGTGGGACTTGGCCAACTAATTTACAAAGCTCCATCGTGGTTGATCCTGTTGATGCGGTGGGTAGTCATGTTACGACCGTTGTAGTCCCACCTGGCATAAGAGGGGGCACCCCATTAACCTGGCGGGTTTCTATCCAAAGGGGGGATCTGCGAAACCTTAATGTGGGTGGACTGCGGTGGGGCGATGCATTGTAAAAGCCTTGTCATGTGCTCTAGACCTCTCACCAAAGGAAGTGTGAGGTGGTATCGATGGATGCCAATCAAACTAGAGAGTTCATGTCATATGGGTAAAGTGTACAACCTCTACAGAGTGTAAATCTATTCGAATAGCCGTGTCTGCGGTCATGGACATGCTGGCAATGTCACTCAAAGTTAGCTCTTGGTTTTGGTTTTCAAAGGACTCATGAAACTGGTTTTGGATGTTTATCCAAATTGGGTTTGGGCGGGAAGCCTTGTGACAGGAGGGTATCCTTCACCATCTTGATGATGAATGTTATCCAACTGAAAATGAAATTTGCAAAAATAAATTTTAACTATTGTAATCTGCCTTGAAAACTTAATACTTGTAATTGAAATAAAATTGGCTTTATGCAAATCAACTCTAATATGCTTTCCCTTGACATATCCCTATGCATGTCATTCTGTTAATTGACGGGTGTAACTTGCGAGCACGGTAGTAGTGCTCACTCTTGCTTGATACATGAATTGAGCAGGTGAAGACTTCTTCGATGATGAGGATGACCAAATCAATTAGGCCGCGTCCTCCAGCCAATCACCTGTGGTGTAATGGGTGGACACTGTCTTTTGTTTTCCGATGCGTTTGTATGCTCTCGGTTGCTAGAGGTTGTAAGCTAAGCAACCCCTTGTAATCAAACATCCTTTTGTTGTTAATAAAGTTTGGTGGATGTTTTTGCTGTCACTTGCTTGCTGTGAGAACTGGTTGATGATCCTTGGGGACCAGTTTGGATCGCAGTGGACTTTAGGCTCGTCCTCAAGCCCCACGACCTCTTCGGGTTGGTTCTTCTCGGACCTCCCTCGAGTAGTGCGTAGAGCTTGGGGAGGTCTGAGGTCCAACGACCTCCTCGGGTCAGGACCCCAGACCTCCGGGTGATTCTATCGGACCTCTCGGGAGGTCTGGAGGTCCTATAGGGAGGTCCTCTCGGGACGTCCTGGGAGTCCTTCTGGGACCTCCTGGAGGTTCGAGGACCTCCAGGTGTCTCTGGGCAGTCGCCACAACAAACATTAGTTATGTTTTTTTGTTTGTTTCTATTTACTTCATTTAACAAATTTTATAACCACTATAGTGCAGTGCTTTGCTATGGAGCATGATGGTGATACTAACGATGATGAGGAGGATAGGGGTGATCCACAGGTGACATTTTATTCTATTTCAAAACACTCTTTTGTTGCATTGTATTTCAAACAATATATTTGTGTTCGAAAATTTGAATTTGCGAATTATGGAAACTCAAAAATAAAAAAGTTTACCATCAGTCCACCGTAAGAGTTCTGTTTCTATAATTATAACTATCGCCTATATCTCCGTGCAGCGCGCGCGTACGGGCTCAACATTGCGACCGATAGCAACGGCCATCTCCCTGCGAACCACAGGCGCGGCGGCCATTGGTAGCTACCACTAAATTAAGACAAAAGCTGGAACACAGCATGTGAATCGATCTGCGATGCTCGCTTAGCTCGCAGAGATCACATCGGCGACACTGTCAGATCCTGTCATTTTCTCCCCCGATCCTTTCCCTTGCGATGGATGGATGGATGGATGGATCGATGGAGACAATGGAATGATTATTTGCTCGCTAATTTGTGGGAGTGCACGCTTCGTTCTGTCTGATGCTCCTCCATTCGATTTAGTAGCAGCAGCTGAGATGTCAAAAACGTAGCATCGTCGCTGGTTGAAGATACGTACGGCTCCATCGATCGCGGAGGCTGCATGTGTTTGGTTCTCTTCGGCTGTTAATTGCTGGCTTCTTGTTGCAGAGTAGCTAGGTTAAAATATTTAGAGTAAAGTCAATTCTGGGTCGTAAAGCTTTTTATCTTTGTGTAAATGGGTCATAAACTTTCAAAGTGTGTCGTCCGGTCACTGCTTATTTGTTTGGGTCTCAAACATACCCTCTTGCTTGGCAAGATAATAGCACACTTTGAAAGTCATGGGCCAGGATGACATGACATAAAAAGTTTAAGGACTAATTTGAGACCCAAACAGTGTTTAGGGACCGGGATGACACACTTTGAAAGTCTATGGACCGGGATGACACAGTATAAAAAGTTTAAGGACCGGTAATGGACTTTACTCAAATATTTATATTCTTTGACTTGAATAAAAATTGGAGTTGTAGCACCAGCTTTCCAAGCTACAAAACTCTGAGGAACTAGCTAGCCGTGCAACTTTAGCCTATTTCGAACCTTTAATCTGTTCAAGATACGCCGGTCCTGAAGCGTTAGTATTTTGTTTCATTGTTTTAGGAAATAAATAAATTCCGTCATCTCTAGCTCTATTGTGCGCTAGCCCCTCAAGTCACCAAAGGAAGTCGTCCGAAATGGGTGCAGTCAAATCGTATCAGTTTTGATCAAAGATATTATCTAAAATATGTAATTTGGGTGTACAAAAATGAATATAAATACCTCAAGGGCAAGGGGTGACGCTCTTTGCCTTCGTAGTATCGTCACCTCCGGTGGCCTCCACTGCGGTTTCGTAAACCCGGAGGAATTCGGAGGGGTCGGTGCATCCTTGAAAGGGCGTGACCTCCGGCATCTTGAACCCGGCCCAGTGGCGATCTCGACCCGGCGCTCAGCGGGAGTTGGGATCCCGAGGACGGAGTGGGAGGTTCGGGAGCAACCTCCGCTGCGGTGACTGGCACGGGCTGGAGTGGGGCTGCAAGGGCCGTCATCGGCGGGTGTCGGAGGATCGCCATCTCTCGACGAAGATCCACCAATTCCTGCTGCAACGCTTCATACGACCCTTGGCTTGTGTCCGCTTCCCCGGGCGGTGGACCTGCTCGCTGGGTATTACTCCCGATGACGCCCCCGTGAGTTGAGTTGTTTGCTTCCTCCTCCATTGCTGGCGGCGAGGGGTGCCGCTGACGTGGAGGCTCTAGTTCGCTTTGCCCTCGGGGTACTTGGTGTCATGACCATGCATGCCGCTCCCGATCCACAGGGCTTTAAACAGCCCTCTTACGTGGTGCCATGCTCGAGCTCGGAGTTTGTGCTTCGCAGCTTTCCTGCCGGTCCCCATGGATGGTGCCAACTGTCGTAGCAAAAAGGACTAGACAGTAGAAAGAGGGGACCCCTGGTATACGTAGAGTATCCGAAGGGTCCTCGAAAAGGGGACTAGCTATCAGGAAGTGTGCTACATATTAATTCCTTAAAAAAGCCCTTTTCTTACATGGCGGTGGAGAGCTATTTATAGCCAAGTAACTGGGTACATGAGATTACATATAAACCCCTATGAAAGTATTGTCAGTGTAGGGACAGCAGGGTTATTTCCTACCCCTATACGCAGCTTCCGGTCCACCTGTCTTCTTCCTTTACTTCGGGTAGGGCCGCTTCTGACACCCTTTGAGCACCCCTCGAGCCTCCTTCAACCGACTCATCAGAGGCTTCGGGCTGCCCTCGAGGTACCTCCTGTACCCCTCGGCCGACCATTCGGAGGCTTCGGGCTACCCTCGAGGTACCTCTTGTACCCCTCGGCCGACCATTTGGAGGCTTCGGGCTGCCCTCGGGGTACCTCCTGTACCCCTCGGCGACCCTTCGAAGGCTTCGGGCCGCCCTCGGGGTACTTCCTGTACCCCTCAACGACCCTCCGGAGACTTCGGACCGAGGTACCCTTCGGCGACCCTCCGGAGACTTCGGGCTGAGGTACCCCTCGGCGACCCTCCTGAGATTTCGGGCCGCCCTTGGGGTACCTCCTGTACCCTTCGGGCAAAACACCCCCCGGGGACTTCCTGTAGCTTCGGTACTATTTCGCCAGGTCGCTGGAGCCGATGGGTTGCCCCTACGACACCACAAATTAGAAAATAATATTGATAAGTCACTGACATATAACCTATGATCCACCTATCATCCAGATATTCTATATTATTTGGGAAATCATCCCAGACATACGTCTGATTTCGAACGTTTGTATTGTACGGTCAATCCAACGCATCCAAATACGTAACATGCAGCCTTAAATGCTGGCCTTTGGACTCGCACCCACTCACGCTGAGTCATGGCTACATACACACCCACACTTGCATGCAAAAGAGAGAATGACTCAGACCGCTACACATGCACATGTAATTCTCAAACCGCTACACATACACGTGTAACTCCATGCAGTAAACAAACTAACAACTACGTGAGAATAGGACCCCACTAACACAATGCATGTGCACACACAACTGGCGGATTTAGGATTTTATCACGCATCGGGCTAAATTCTAATAGGCTAACATCCTAAAACTAACGTCAATTTATACTCACACCGTGGATTTTCGTGAGTCGTCAACTCTTCCCGTGTGGCTTACAAGGGGTATATATGGTGCCACCGTCTATGACGCCTCCGGGGGCGAGGAGGACGAGCGCGCCGCGTCCGGGAGGTCATCGACATCGACGTGGGGGCCACCTTGACGTCGCTGGCACCTCCGAAGCGCATGGCGCCGATTCTGATGTTGTTTTCAAATAGGTATCCTCTGTTGTTTCTACTGATGTTGTGGTCTGTTGAAAACAATGTTGTGAGTTGTTGAAAACAATATTGCATATTGTTCTTTGGAATGTTGTATCTGTAGAAAAAAATATTGCATATGTAGAAAAAATGTTGCATCTATAGACAAAAATGTTGCATACGGTTTACGGCGATGTTGCAATTTTTTCCAACGCGTTTTTTTCTAGATGCTTTGTTTTAATTTGTGATGTTGCAACCATTGTCCGGGGATGTTGTAACCGTTGTCCGGGAATGTTGCAACCATTGTCCTAGCATGTTGCAACCGTTGTCCGGAGATGTTGCAACCGTTGTCCGGGGATGTTACAATCGTGTCCAGGGGATGTTGCAACTAATGCATTCACAGAGCTTTCCCGCTTACGAAAGAACCGAACCAGTCCAATCGAGCCGTGATCCCTTGCGGTTTCAGCTAGAAGCCAAATAGCGTGACCTTTTCACCAAGCTCCTCCACTCCCGTGCCGACTGATCACACGCATGAGCGCGCGCCCACTCAAAATCATGCGCAAATCCCGCATGAGATGAGAAAAAACGGCTTAATTAGCTTGACGCACGGATAGTTGGGTGAAATCGGACGTACGACTGCAAGTTGCGCCCATATTATTTTTCCATTTATACAGCATTGCAATTGCACCCACCGTCCTCACCACGCCACGTCGCCACATCTCAGCCACGCCACGCGCTTTCCCGAACCACGCACCCCTCCGCCGCTTGCACGTGAACCCCACCAACCGATGGTAGCCAACAAAGGCGATCATATGTACATGACTCCTCGCGCGATTAGCCACTCGGCCTATGGGTACCGCGCCCGCCAACATTGGACCCATAAGCGTGGGGCGGCAGCGTCGATGATTCGTTGTGGCTTTATCGATAAGCAACGCCCGGCGAGTGGGAATGTGTGAAACGCGTCGCCTGAGCGCCATTTCAAATCCTCGAGCTCCTTCCCATTCGACCTGTTTCAAAATTTCTTACTCCTCGGGGCGGCGATTGAGCGGAAGCGACTTGCCCCAACACGCCCGGCCCCAAATCCCCCAAACCCTACCACGCTGCCTCGCTTCGCCGCCTCTGCCTCCTCGCGGCGGCCGTCCTCGCCAGCGTCCACGCCCAGCGGCGGCGTCTCGTCGATGGCGGACTTCCTCGCCGCCCGCGCCGGCGACCACCGCGCTCCTTCTTCGCCGCGCGCTCCCTCGCTCCTCTTCCTTTGTTAAATCGCCTCCCCCCTTTCGCTTGTCCTTCATCGACCTCGCCACGGCGACGCCTCGCTCCCCTCTCCCTCAGGCACTCTCCTCGCCCGCCCGTTTTCGGTGCGGATAAATCACGCCTCCTCGATTCGTCTTCCCTGGCGGCTCCCGATTGGCTTTGCCTCGCTATTGTCGTCCGCCGTGTCGTGTATTTGCGCCGCTTCGATCGCATGTCGTGCATTATTGGCGTTGGATGCGTCTCATTGCTATTGAAGAACTTTCGTCCGTATTTGCTTTAATCGAGCTTGCATCCTTTCGACCGGTTTCTTCTGCGTCTGTTCTGTGCGTTGTCGACCCTCTAGTCTTGGCCAAATGGGCGCCCGTCCGTGCAACCGCAGGCGACTAAACCACACCCATTTAAACACAGTTTATTAAACCGTGTACTATTCGTCTTGCGTCTTGGGTCGACCCATGGGCGAGTGGCGGCGAACGCGGCGACGAACATTCGTCTTGCGTCTTGGGTCGGCCGAGCTGTTTATTATCGGGCGAATCTGCCCGTTGGCCCATCGAACAAAAAATCAAAAATCAAAAAAATCCAAAAAATTATAAAAATGTGTAGAATTGAAGTAGACATGAAATTTTAAAAATTGAGACAATCATATTAAAAATGTAATAAAGAGCTTTATTGATGTCCAACCCATACGCCTCGTTAAAACCTTTGCTAAGTAAAAACTCAAAATGAGAAAATCTTGGCAAAGGAAAAAATCTGACCTATAGCTCTACAATTCTACATACATGATACATCTTTGTTCTATGTGTCGGTGTCATTGTCTAAGTCTGGACTTTCGAACACCTCAAACAACTCTGGATTTTCCACAGAGTGTTGTGTTCATGAATCGGCTTGTTCCCAGATCCTTCACGGTTAGAAGGATTTCCACCATCTCACTTGTGAGACTTGTTCTTCTTTCCTCCAATATTCTTCGGAAAAGACCGAAGCGACTCGGAGAAACCGTAGAGAACGAGCAGTTAACACATCACGTGCAACTATGGATAGCACGGGATATGTTAACTTATGGGCTTGCCACCATTGCAAGATGTCGAAGCCTTCTGCGTTGAAATCCACCGTCATTTGTCGAGATAGGTGGATAGTTCCCGCTCCTTGTGGCTCTTGGTGGCGGTATTTGGTGCGAGAAGAAGAAGAGGACGAAGACCTTGACTGGATCTCGGAGGAAGAGGCAGAAGATCGTGCCCACATACTTGTCTTCCCACTCGAGGTGGGGAGCTCTTTGGAGGTCGTTCTTGGCGGACTCCGGAACTTATTTTCATACCTTTGGTAAACCTCGTTTAACAGAGAACGAACTGCAAAAAATAGTTAGTATAGTCTAGCCCCGTAGCATCACTAAGAAGATCAAGTATAGTACCAAATGCACCCATTTTAGCCCTAGGATCTAAAACAAATGCAAATGCATATAGGTAAGGGATTTCTCTCCAATATTTAAGGTATTTAGATTTCATGGAAACAACAGCATCACGTAAAACTAAGTCAGTTTCATACATTTTCAATTGAGTAGCAATCTGTAAGATAGTATGCACAATGATAAGAGATGTTGGATAGTAGACAGCGGACAAAGCAACAGATTGCCTCGTAAAAATTTCTAAAATGGCGGTACCTTCTCGACAGCGAACCAATGTTGCTCGATTAATAACAAATTACCATCGATGCTAGGATAGTGTGTTTGAATAAAAACAGAAAAAGTGCTCTTGTATGGTAAAAGATGCTTAAGCATGAGGTAAGTAGAGTTCCACCTTACCGGCATGTCCAAACCGAACTTTCTTGGACGTACACCCATCGCCCTGCAGAAGTTCTTATATTGTGCTATTCTTACGTTAGAATTATTCAAGAAAGAAATCGCATCGCGAAAAGCTTTAATATATGGACTCAACCTCTTCAGACCACATTTGACTATAAGGTTGATAATATGACAAGCGCATCGTTGATGTAGCAAGAACGAATCGGCATATGTACTCAACACTGGAGTAAGAATGTCCATGGCCCTAGAGTTTGAAGCGGCGTTGTCTAAGGTAATTGCGAATATTTTATCTGTAAGACCAAAGTCTTCCACGACTTTGATATCTGAGTTCGCAATATTCTCCCCCGTGTGTGCTACATCAATTAATTTCAAACCTATAATCCTTTTCTCCATTACCCAGTCGTCATTAACATAATGCGCAACTACACTAAGATAATCCTCCCTAGCCCGACCACTCCATATGTCCGAGGTCAAGGCCACCGAAAATGTGCACGTACTAAATAGTTCCTTTATTTTATTACAACGTTCATTATAGTATTTCACTAGATCCTTGTTGTTATGCGTCTAGAAAGCGGAAGAAAATCTAGGATTATCGCGATCCTAATATAATTTTGGAAAAAGCGAGACTTCGCCAAAGCCTAACGGTAAATCCTCGAAGCAATTAAGCAGCAGAGAGATTGGCGGGCTACACGAGGATCGTAGTCCCACTAGATCTGCGTCTGTCGGGGTTGTATTGCATTGCGTCGCCTCATCGCCAATCCTTGCTTGGTTCGACACCTTGTAGCATGTCTAAGCAAGTGCCCGTTCCACTGTAGACTTTGCGAGACAATTCATTGCGACAAATTTTACAAATAGCATATGGTACCTCATTTCATTGCGTCTTCTTGGGTTGTCTGTCGAAATTCTCCCACACTCCGATGTAGAGCGGTCTCGATCTCTTTGCTCGGTTCTTGGTTGAGCACGATCTTGATGTCGAGCACGATGGCGGAGCTCAATGACTTGCTCCTCGGTGAAACCTCCGGTTCGTTTGAGGCGTGCAGCATGCCTCCATAAACGCAATTTCGTCAGATGAAAGTCCGAACTCACTAAGAGCAAAGTTATCGTAAGGATATCCATAAAAAATCGCAAAATCGAAACTAACATTATTACTACTTTAATCTTAGCATAACAATAATTGACAATAAAAGTATTACAAAAATAGTATTGCACCTCTTTATTTGACTTCTTAATTTAAAATTGAAATTTCCAAATTTTGGCACAATTTTTTGAATTTTGCCAAATTAGCTCAATCTGGTTTGAATTTGCACAACACAATTTCAAAGAGAGATTAGAGAATGAAGGGGTATGATGCCTATTTATAGGAAAAATTTTGGAATTTTTGCAATTTTTAAGCCTAACGTTAAAAATATGCACTCAGCGGTCAAAAATTAGTCCAACGGTAAAAAAAGCGGTTGTTTTTTAAATGTAGTCTTGATGTCGGGCATGGCCCACTACCGACAACCCTACCGGCCAAATATGCCCATTTCTACCCAGTCGTCGCCTCGCCTCGCCTCTCCCGTTCGCCTTCTCCGCGTCGTCCTGTCCTCGCCTCCGGCCTCATGGCACGCTCGGCTCCCATGAGCGCGACCTGCCGACCCGCCTCGCCTCGCCTCCCAGCTCCCGGTGTGGCGCGACCCGCCTCCTCGCCTCCTCAGCGGTGGCGCGACCCCGCCGCCTCCTCGCCTCACTCGCCCATGGCGCCGGCCTGCCTCGACAACCGCCGCCTCGACCTCGTCGACCCGTTGCCTCTCGGCCTCCATGCGGCTGGCCGCCGCTCGCCGACTCGTCGACCCGCCGACCTTGCCCTCCTCGGCTCCTCGCCTCACGAGGCCCGTCTCCTCGGCCTCTACCCTCGGCGACCCGTAGTCTCCTCCGTCCATTCCGGCCTTGGCCAAGAAGACTGTAGCGTGCATTACTGCCCGCATCTTCCTCCCTCCGCTCCGTGCCAAGCAGGCGTCACGAGCCCCCGGTCCTCTGGCCTCCTCGGCTCCTCCTCCTCCATGACGGCGACCAAACACCTCCTCCTCCTCCTCCTCTCCGCGGCAAGCGTGAAAAGACTCCTCCTCCTCCGACCCTTGCGGCGGCAAGAAGACTGTGCCTGCCTTTGCTCTCCTCGCCTCGTCTTGGTGCCCATGTCGCCATGTGGCCGTGTCTTGCGTCTTGCGAGTGCACAACGCGGCAAACCTTCAAGATCGTCTCTTGTCTTTGGGCGACCAGCCCGTCTTGCGAGTGGCGGCGAGCACGGCAGGGGTCTCGTCTTGGGCAGCCACGACCCATGAACGGTGCATGTCGGGCCGTGCTCGTCTTGCGACCTCTGATGGCGAGCTTCGTGCCGGCTCATTTGACCCGGCCCATTTGGACAGCACTAACCCCTCCGTCTCTGTTTCGCACGGTTTTCATGGGGGTCTAGCTCTCTGCGTGTGGGCCGCGCTGCAGCAGGGCCCACCTTATCAGCGGCTGCTCTCGATCTTGGCTCGCGTCGGCAGTTTTTCCTACCGAGACCTTCCTCGCTGCGCTCGCTTCGCCAGCCCTTGTGCAGAGAGAGAGCGCACGTTGCGCCGCCATTTAATGCGCTTACTGTGGCCATCGAATCGGTCTTTTCCTTTCCTTGCGCCCAGCTATTCCTATTCTCCCCGTTTGCTTGCTTCGTGTGCTTTCTTCGGCGTCTGCCCAGACCTCTCCCCCTTCCGCTGTTTCCCTTTCTTCCGTCCTTTAATCGGCGTCCCTGCTTTCTTCAAGCGTTTCGCCTGCAGTTCATGCGATGGACTGGGACTGAGCCGCCTGAAGCACGACTCTCGGCTCCGTACATTGTATCAGGTTGAGTTATTGCTACCTTTTGTATCAGTTGCATGCTGTTTATTAAGTCTAGCACGGTTGCTCTTCCTGGTAGATGCGTGCGTGGTGCAGCGTTTCGTTCGTCGTTTTTCCCTTCTGGCTTACGCCTGTTCCTATTTTTTTTTTCTCGTATGTATAAAAGGCCCTGGCATTCTTCCCAGGCCTCCACCCATCGGCCCAAAAGAGGCCCAGTCCAGCCCACTAATCACAGTGGTCTCCACCTCCTTCCGAAGGAAACCCTAACCCGTCGATCTGACGGCGGAGCTCGCCCGATCAAACGCACAAAACCCTACCGCTTGACGCCACCTCCTGTATAGAAGGCTACCCTCTCCGCGCCGTCAACCTTAGCGCAAACAAACACACACACCGCAGCCGAGGAAGGAGAAGGAGGTAGCCGGCAAAGATGAAGACCATCCTAGCGTCGGAGACGATGGACATCCCGGAGGGGGTGACGGTGAAGGTTACCGCGAAGGTGGTGACGGTGGAGGGCCCCCGCGGGAAGCTGACCCGCAACTTCAAGCACCTCAACCTGGACTTCCAGCTGCAGGAGGGCGGCCGGAAGCTCAAGGTGGATGCCTGGTTCGGCACCCGCCGCACCATGGCCGCCATCCGCACCGCCATCTCCCACGTGCAGAACCTCATCACCGGGGTCACCAAGGGATACCGCTACAAGATGCGCTTCGTCTACGCCCACTTTCCCATCAACGCCTCCATCACCAACGCCAACACCGCCATCGAGATCAGGAACTTCTTGGGCGAGAAGAAGGTACCCTAGCTCTAGACCTATTCGTCTTACGGTTCAGATGCGTGGATCATATTAGATTTTGGCAGATCTTGGTGCGAGGGGATGGATTGTGATGTTTTCTTTGTGTGATCCCTTGTGTTCCAGGTGAGGAAAGTGGACATGCTCGATGGAGTGACCATAGTGAGGTCTGAGAAGGTGAAGGATGAGCTCATCCTCGACGGCAACGACGTCGAGCTCGTCTCTCGCTCAGCCGCCCTCATCAACCAGGTGAATGATAGGATCCTGTTCCTTGTTTATAGGGTACTATCTGGTTAATTAGATTGATGTGATGCGATGCGATAGATCTCGATGTTGCGTTCATGCCTGCTTATGCTGTTCGCTGAAACTAGTATGTTAGATGTGCTTCACTGGCCTCAGTTGTTGGAACCAATGTTGTTGATTTCAATGCTCAGGTGTAGTGTACTGGGTATGATTTGTTAGTGACATCGCTCTCGTTCTGTCGTTCATAATGATTCCTACATGACTACATGCCGCTGTTTGTTGAATATTGTGTGTTAGAGATGATGAGGTGACTAAAATGGTTCGTGTTTTCTGTGTTATCACAACGGTAGTGCCAATGGTGGACGTTCTAGTGTGATTAAGTAGTCAAATCACTTTGTTAAATTGTACATGACCCTAGTGACGTGAAGTAAAAACTAAGATAATTATAATGACACATTTGCGATGTGCAGATACATGTGTCAAACAAGTGTGAACTCTGTACAGATCCATTTTCTAGTTAAGTGTAACATCTTAATGTATGATCAATTTTTTTATAATAGCACATCAAAATCTGCAGTCACAAGTGAGTGTTTAGTTTTAGTGTAAGCTTGGGTGGAAATGGACCTAGAGGCAACATGTGTGATGTATTTTACCAGTACAGGAGAGGCTATTGTTGCTGTGTAGCATATGAATTTGGTTGCTTGTTTTGTGATAATGCAACAACCTCAATGATAAGTCTGCTATCTGCAAGATGAATTGTCTTCCGTCTCAGTTATTCTAGCACTTCTGTGTTGCATGCAATTTAAGTTGTGTGTTTTTGATAACTGAGGCATGCATCATGTATTTGCTGGTGCTGTTGATTCTTGTGTTCTCTGATTCATATTACTGAAGCATGTTGCCTTTTCTGTTGCAAAGAAATGTCATGTGAAGAACAAGGATATCAGAAAGTTCTTGGATGGTATCTACGTGAGCGACAAGAGTGCCATCACCGAGGAACAGTGAGCTCCATTCCCCGCGTAGCCAGTAGCAAAAATCGCCGTGTTTCATAATCCTTTGGGTTGCAATTTTCTGAGACTGAATTTTGTACTGGTGTTAACTAGGATGTATAATGGAGCATGCCATCTTATCCTATATTTTGTTACTGTTTGAGAGTCAAACTCTGTTTATCTTTCCCTAAATATAGTTGACTGCAAGCATTCGTGGTTGAGCGAGCATGAATATCCATGGAGTGTTTTATTACTAGCTCATTTGATCTAAATTACCTACCTATAGTTCGAGGCTAGCTGTGGTCTCCATTTGGCACATCGACAATCTGTGTGGATCAATCTCCATGGCAGCAACTTGTTTATCAACAGTGTAATGTGAAGCAGTTGTCAGTAGCAAATCTCATTTTCCATATACCAATAGTTGTCACAGTATGATTTCCAAGTTATGCATGGCGAATGTTCAATAACTAGCTGTGATGTCGTGGCTTTTGACGAGCTCTTCCTTGTTCCTGTAAATGATGCATAGTGAATTTAACTCTAGCATCACAGAATGTACATCTATTGTACTCCGTGGAACAAAACTTAAGCTGCCTAGGCACTATCAGCAACCCGTTCAGGATACTTACCAGTGCATTGATTGTGTGATGTCACAAGGATTGGGTTGCTTTTCGTAAGGGATTTGAGTCGGTGCGGTTTTTTCCAGGCATGAAACAAAGTTTAACTGTTAAATGCAATCAACCATGGATTGGCCCAATATCTGAAAGCCTTCTCATCTTGGAGTCCCTCCCTGCTTGCTCCGGTGGGAATTCTTCTTCAAATGGATCAAGGTTCTCCAAGCTGCTACCGGTTGAATGCTTGCCTCCTCTTGGACCTGTTCGATAACCCTCACCCAGTCACAATAAGAAACCAACCAAGACACTGAAGACAAGGATTACCATTCTCCTTAACCTGGCAGTATCAGCCTCCGAGAAAAGCTTGGGCTTCTTCACCTCCATATCCATCAAATTCTCTGGCAGTGTTACTGCTTCATACCTGCAAGAAACCGCACTTTCAGATAAGCATGCCAAATTACCTTCTTACTTTTAGCACATATCATTCTCCATCCCAACAGTTTGTACCCATTATATGCCATTTACAAAAGTAAACCGAAAAGGCCTTCTGGCTACAAAAGAGCTAACGAAGAGAGTTAAAGTAATTTATATAATTGTAACCACAAAGGGCATTACATCAGGCAAATATTGCAGTAACTCTTTGAACAACACTCTAAGGGCAATGGTACAACCACAAGAGGTTACCTATCACATATGGCCATATGGGGGTGCTAACCGGCTTTCAAAGGTGATGGAAGGGAAATGTTACTGCCACCAGAGTATGTCCTTTGAGGATGACACATGCTAAGAAATGTTTACTGCCAGTTTTCAAAGGTTGATAGAATCCCTTGTAAGGGCAACATTATTTCTCAAGTACCATATAACCCTCAGATCTACTATGATTGCATACTCTAGCCTCCACACCATGAAATTTAATAATATAAACCCAAGAAAGGGAATTTCAATGTGTTTAATGTCGCCTTTGCAATCGCTCCAGGTGCTGATACCCAAAAAATAGGTCAACATTGAACAGCCCCAAAACACCCAGATTGGAAGGAGAAACCACCCTGCACCCTGGAACCATTGCAAGCTGATCGTATCATCATAAAATCAACACTCCACACGACACAATGCAGCACAAACTAATTCGCACCAAGCATGCTGACAGTGCATCGAGCTTCTAAGAACTACCATCAACACCCACAACGGTTTATAGTTATACAGGCTAACTTGCAACAGCCGCTAATATAAACCGTCAGATTAACATGGCACAGTCTAAAAACAGAGAGAGAACTGCACTTCCAGATATAAGACAGCCGGGAAACAAACACCAGCTCTAGCTTCACTATCAGCATCCTCCTGCTCCACCGTCCCCTTGTAGAGCTCCTGCACCTTCTGCTTCACCTGCATCCTCCTGCTCCGCCGGTTCCTTGTTGCTTCCCCTCGACGGAGACGAGGACGAGAGGGGAAACGCTAAGAGGGGAGAGAGGAGTTCGCCCCGGGCGGAAGGCACCGGCGAGAGGAGCAGAGCCGTATGCAGTGTAGCTTTGCACTACGCCACCGCAGCTCAAACACGCACGGCGTGCCTGGGCTCGATACGGGCCGGTCTAGTGGATACGGGCCACTAGACCCAAGTGGCCGGCCTGTCTGTGACTCATCTCATGAAAAGAAGCGTAGTATCCTGGGCCTGGTGTGCAGTTGGCCCAGCCCGACCGAATGCCGTAGCGGCGTCTCGTCTTCACCAAACAACGCGCCTACGGCTACACGTCTATATGTTAGGTGGCCCCACCGTCCTCACCACGCCACGTCACCAAAACCACTATATCCAAACAAACAGCCGGATCAGCCCACACATATGATATCTGCCACGCCACGCGCTTACCCGAACCACGCACCCCTCCGCCGCTTGCACGTTGACCCCACCAACCAGTGACCGGTCAACAAGACAGTCATCTGTACATGACTCCTCACCGCGATTAGCCACTCGGCCGAATCGTACCGCGCCCACCAACAGTTGGACCCCGCAAACGTGGGGCCGACGCGTCAGTGATTCGTTGTGGTTTTGTCCATAAGCAACGGCCCGACTGCCCGAGCGAGGGAGTGGGAGTGTGTGAAGCGCGTCGCACAGAGCGCCATTTCCGAAATCCTCGAGAGCTCCTTCCCATTACGACCCTGTTTCAAAATTTCTTTCTCCTCGGGGGCGAGCGATCCGAAGCTGAAAAGCGACTTGCCCCAACACGCCGCGGCCCCCAAATCCCCCAAAACCCTACCACGCCTGCCTCGCCCCCCGCCGCCGCCGTGAGATGCCGCCGGAGACCGATGCGGCCTGCCTCGCGGCGGCCGTCCTCGCCGCGTCCACGCCCAAGGCGGCGGCGGCGGCCGTCTCGTCGGTGGCGGACTTCCTCCGCCGCCACGCCGGCGACCACCCGCGCTCCTTCTTCGCCGACGCGCTCCCCTCGCTCCTCTTCCGCCTGTTCGTCGCCTCCCCCACCTCGCTGTCCTTCATCGACCTCGCCGCCGGCGACGCCTCCCTCGCCGCCCTCCTCGCCTCTCTCCTCTCTCCCTCTGGGCCACTCCTCGCCGCCGTTTTCGGTGCGGATCGTCACGCCCTCCTCCGATTCGTCTTCCCACCCGAGCGGCTCCCCGATTGGCTTCGCCTCGCGCTGTCGTCCGCCGCCGCCTCCTCTGATGAGGTGGTCTCGCCGCTCCTCGCTGGTCGCATCGGCTCCGAGCTCCACCTCTCGGTATTCGAATACTACCTCTTCTGGTTCGCGTACTACCCCATCTCGGCCGCCACGGCGACGGCCGCCGCCGCCCCACAACCGTCGCCTTCCACTTCAAAACCCTTGCTTAAGTCGCGCGTTCGCCTCGAGAGCTGGGTGTCCACCCTCGCCTCCACGGCTGGCCGCACTCTTGGTCATAAACCAGAGAGATCGTTATACCTGAAGTTTCTGTACGCGTACCTTAAGGAGTTCGTGCCCAGCCACTGCGCACCGCCGCACAGAGGCGGTGGCACACTGCTGCATCGAACTGTCAGCGACGGTGTGGACGCTGCTGAATCCTTCTGCCGAGCCGAATTCTTCGTGCACACGCTTGTGCAGTTCTGGCTTGTTGGGGACGACATCTCGCCGCTGCCTGTGCAGACTTGCCGTGCCTATGGGCTGCCTTTACTGTCTCCGCTGTGTCGTGCAAAGGCTACATTGGCTGAGCGGCCGCCTGCACCAGGACTTGGCGATGCAGTGAAGCTGTTGGTGATGTATTTGAACAGGAGCAGTGTGCGAACACTAATGGATGTGCACAATGTGTTTGAGGGAATGCCTTCAAGGAAGGAGTCATGCGACTGCCCTGTTGGCTACTGGAATCCATTGATACAGAGGCCACTGTATCGGTTTTTGCTAAGGACGTTCTTGTTCTGCCCCATGGGTGTAGATATAAAAAACACTGCCCAGGTTTTTTCTGCATGGATGGTCTATATGGAGCCATGGAAGGTTCAGCAAGAGGATTTGGATGTGTATGATCTGCCACCTTCAGGTGGGCGAAATGTGCATCGAGTTAGTGAGGGAAAGAGGCAGGGGTGTGAGGCAGTGTACGCTCCAGCATGGCAGAGCTTTGTGCTGTCCAACTATTTGTTCTACAGTTCATTGGTAGTGCACTTCCTGGGATTTGCTCATAAGTTTATCCATTCTGATGTTGCCTCTGTGCTGCAAATGGTATCAAAGGTTTGTGCACAGTTATTCTCTCTTGTTGCATCATATTTTGTAGAATTTTCTAGCTATATGTGTGGTCAATGTTTTAATCCCTATCTGTGATACATGTGATCCTTGGTACATGTGGAATATCGTTAACTCCTAAATATTAGCTAGGCTGAGCATGCTTGGATTTCAGGTGTTGTGTACTTGTGTTTATATATTTCAAAACTGGGGGTTATGTGTTTCAGAACCTTAGCTGGGCCTGGCCTGAACATCCAGGAATTTTTTTTGAGGGAAACATCCAGGATTATTGAGCATCCATGGTTTATTCAGAAACAGGGGGGTTTCTATTAAATGTGTGTGTGTGCGCGTGTGTGGGGGTGGGGTTGGGGGGGGGATCATCCTATGGTATGCAGTTAATGATACAAGCCTTGGGAACGATCTTACTAGGTCAGTGTGTCAGCATTCAAGATAAGAACACATGCATTAGCAATGAACAGATTCCTATTTTATTGCGAGATGTTCTTGATTCAAAGTTTGATTTGACAAGGAGTTAGTTTATGTTCGTCAACCGTGTTCTGTGGATGCTAACTAGGTCTGAATTTATGGACAGTCGTATTTGCATGTTGAAAATGTATATGGATTCATGCATTATATAATCTTGAAACAAAAAGCTCCTCTAATTTAACTACATAGTAGGGACTAACGAGGGCATTCTCTCCAGAATTTTTAGTCATGTGTAACTGCATGTGATGAATTGCTGCCATATATTAAACTATTTTGGTGGGTTTGATAAGTTTTGATCGTCTGAACCTGAACATTTTCTAGTTTCCACATGTATTTGTTTGTTTCACTGTATAATTTTATGTTTCTTTGGGTGTTAGTATGCTTTGGTTGATTCTAGATGTAATTTTTCTTCCTGGTAGCTTGGCTTTCACCTGGCAGAACTGTGGTTTGGTCATGATTGAAATTAGCATGGAATATGTTGCCGAAGATATGGTAACTGTGGACTAGTTTAGGTGAATTAAGATCGTTTCTATTTGAGCACATGGTACTGTGATCTAATATAGTTAATAAGGCAGGCTGAGTGAAAAAGTTTGGACAGCAGCAGCTGGCAAACGGCCACCAACTAATATCTCCGGCGGTTTCAGATTGATTAATTTCAAATGACATATTGATTGTTTATTCTTTCAAATAAGGACAACGAAGTCCGAATTTCCTCAGGAGTTAGTCATGCAGGGACCGGGTGGGGCTAATTCTCCTGTTATAATAATTGAATGAGCGACCATTTGCCTTGGAATAAGGAAAATAACCAGTTTTCTGCCTATCTAGAGCCAAATGATTGGTACTCAACTATGTAAGGAGGCTTGAAACGATAGTGGCTAACTCACTGCTAAGAAACTATAAATGTAAATTGTAAATACCGTGCTTTAATTTTTTTGCAAAAGACCTTCTCCGCCCGTCTTCCTTTTCACTTGTAGCACCAATGCACCATTGTATTACAGAGTATGTAGTATTTGTGAATTGGTTCTGGCTATTTTTTTTCATGGCTGTGAATGTTTCTTGATGTTGTAGTTAGGTTTTCGAGATACTTTTTTTTATATGTTTGTTTTGTCTATGCTTCTTTCTCTGCCAAAACATTCTTCAACAATGTTCATTAGTTTTGTGATGTATGTTTCGCTTAAAGTTGAATTATGGCTTTGGTTGTCAGAAATATTGTATTGTATGCGATATGTGCTCATGATTCATGAATGATACTGCTTTTCTAGAAGACATTTCTAAAACGGAAATGATAGATGTGAATCAGTACGGCATCTAATGTTACTCTATAAAAGACTGCACTCCTGCATCTAGCCGAATAAGTAGTAATTGGCAATTATTTTATGTTAATGTCAACTCAAGCCATTTTTCATTTTTTTAAAATTAATGCCTCTAGAAAAGAGTACTTCATTTCTTTATAAACCACGTCTGAGAGGGAGAGTGAAGATGCTAGAAGACACAATTTAGGCAGTGGGGGCTCATTCTAACCTGAAGGATTAATATAGAATGCAGTGCCATTTATAGCCATCTCCAGTGTTCTCTACTGCAGTACTGCTAGATACAGTTTGCTTGTTTTTTTGATAAACCTTCTCAGTTATGTGGGTGTGTGAGGTATGAAAAATGTATGCAGATGTGCCTTGTGTTGTACTTGTAACCTCCTGGAACATGTTGCGGGCTGTAATACCGGTACATATTACCGTACAAGTTACAAGTTCGTTGAACTTAATATCTTGCACTTCCTTTGCTGAATTCCTGTTCCTATTGCTTGGTGTATGATCTCTTTTTGAAAACTATTTTGTATTTTTGTCTTTACGTCAAACATATCTCATTTGTCTGGAAAGTTTGGTAATATGCATAAAATGTTTGTGCCGTCAAGGATCAGCTTGTGCTGAATGTGACCGTGTGACTAACACCTTAATCTTCTATTACATATCATGTGTTTTGCAATATTGGTGAGGCAGCTTTTCTTCTGAACTTTCCGAAAATATGCTAACCAGATTTGTTGCTCTAATCAACCCACAAAGAAAGCAATATATTTATTTATTTTTGCTTTTTGGAGAACTAACAGTGATAATCTAGAAGCCAGTTGATCCATACATAAATTTTGGTGATTATGTCACTTAAGTATCACCTTGTGCACATTGGAACAATATGCCTGATATCTTACGTTTTTTCGATATCATGCATATTTTACTATTTCCTTGGATAGTCCTGAATTTTGCAAAATGTGCTAACCATATGTGTTGTTTAAATCATATCAGGAATGGTAAAGAAAACTATACCTTTCAGCACTTACTGTTTGGTGAACTAATGGCCATTTGCTCTTTTGCTGATTATATTGTTGTTTGGATTATTCAGGTTTTGGAAGTTTTAGGTTCGTCGAAATTATTGGGGCTCATCTACAATGTCGATGCTGCATACCATTCTAGATCTTTTGATTCTTTGTCATGTAATTTGGATCATGTGCTCAACTATGTTCCATCAATCCGTGAGCAGCTACAGGTAGGAAGTGGAATACATGTAACATTGTTAGCTGTTTCCTGTGAAATGAGAACACTTACCGCAGTGAACTTCTAATTCACTGCAGCATTGGAATTTGATGTAAAGTTCTACAGAAGTACAATGGTATAATGTGGGGGAGTATTTTTAACCTAACTTTTGATGTTCCTCGTGTGGTTTCAGGACTGGGAGGATGGTTTGTCAGAAAGTGACGCTGATGGGTCTTTCTTGCATGAGCGTAGGAACTCTAATCTAAGGCTTTTCAGCTTTGATGAGGAAGGGGCTTACAACTTGCTGCAGGTGCATATAACATTAGTGGTTTATCTCTCAAGCTATCATATGCTGGATTGTAGAGTTATACACTTAAACTTAGTACCACTGGAATTAGTTAATAGAACCATAAGCAGCTTCATGAGCTTTAGAGCTGAACATTTTACATGTACTGAACAAAGGATTGCTGGTTAGGGGTGATAATGGGCTAAAACCTCACCCAAACCCACCCCAACCCATTTTCATGTAGCATGTCAACCCAACCCAAATCAACCCACCACTCTACCTCCAAAACCCAACCCAACCCACATGCAACTTCAACCCAACCGAACCCAATTCTCTCAATACGGGTTCAACCCGTTTTCAACCCAAATTCCAAAAAAATCACAAAAAAACCCAGACAGTCAGAAGGGATGCCCTTCCGCTTTTCTTCATCACCTATCGCAATTTGTCGTACAAACTGGATGAAGTCCTGTGATCACCAAAACCATGATCAGGTAAATTATCAAGTTCTGGTTTCAATGTTGTGGACACATCACTGTTACGGGACTCGACTGACAAACCTGAGCTGCCCCTGTTGATGAGTTGTTCCTGTGGATAAACCTTTCTGAATCCGATAGCATTGAACTCTTGAACCCAAGTCCAGAGATGTTGATTTCAGGAGATCTAGAGCTTGAGCTTCTGTTGCTTGCACCAGTATGTAGTTCAGCCATAGGGGTTAGTATTTGTGTTGCATTAGTGCTCGAGTCCTTTGTGTACCAGCCTGTGATTTGTGATGAGTTACAGGTTGGTCCCTCTACTGTCACCCCCTGGTCTGCTGATGACACAGTTGCTATTGGCCATGCTGCAATGCCTGTGGATCAAGGATTAAGAGATTTTATTATGTTGCATTTTGATTGTTGATGTACTCAAAACTAATACAGGACACAGTAGAATTGAATCAGCTGATCAACAACTTTCTGTTCTGTGCTTATGTTGGAAAAAGGTTCAGCAAAACAAAAGAAAAGATGTTGTGAAACTGCAATAGAAGGGGGAAGCAGGACGGACCGAGTTTGCTTGAGCTGTTGAAAGAACCCAAGGTCGTAGACGCCGGAAGCGCCAGCGAAGTGGACGACCCCGGCGAGCCGGTGCCGCTCTATGTGGTTCAGCACCACGTTCCTCTGGCGGTCCGCCTCGCCGCTGTGTCGGTGGCGTTCTCAGCGGCGAGGTGAGATCTTGGAACATGACTCGGTGCCACGCAGCACTTGGACCGCCCTTGCCGTCGCAGTTTTGTTCTTGGCTCCAACGGCGATATAGATCAACGCGGCGTGATGAGCCTCGGCGTGTGTCGCGAGCCTCGTCGGCGACGCCTCTGTGACACGCTGTCATCGTCCGGCCTTGTGGCGGTGACGATCAGCAAACTCGAGGTCGAGGAGAGGGCGGCGGCGCCATTCCTCGGCGCTGCTCGGCGGGAGAAAGCGATCTTGCGGAGGCTGGCGGTCGACAGGGAGATTAACTCTCTGAGCTTTCTTTCTCGGATGGGAGCAACGATTTGGGTTCAACCGTGGGTTCAATCCATGGGTTGGACCGTTCGTATCTTATATTTTAAACCCACTTCAGCCCGAATCCAACCCGTTTTAGAAGCCAACCCAACCCAACCCAACCCGAATTACAAATCGACCCGTTTCAACTCATCCAAAAAGAACCCGAATCAAAACCCAACCTATTAAACCCGAACTAACCCGACCCATAAACAGCCCTATTGCTGGTGATCACCTATTAACTTGGCAGATATGTTCATGTTCAAATTGTTAGGTCTATTCCTTTGTTGAGGAGGTGTTCAGGATGTTCTGGTAGTTTATCTAACATTACTTGCTCTGTTACTGCATGACCGCATGTTTGACTATCAATTCTGCTCCTGTTATTGCATATTTCCTGAGTTCTGACTTATTGTTGTTTTCCTTATTCTCTAGTTGCTGTTGATACGGGCGGAGTCAGAGATTCAACGTATGCCGGGTGATGCTATGCAAACTCTCCAGACTTTGGATTTAATCAAATCCCAGATGAAAAAAGTTTTCTACAAGCATGTTGAAAGCTCCCAGCCTAAAAGCTTGCCAGAGGGAGAACACAACCGGCATCATGGACGTGGTGAGGTATTCACACCCAAGCATCCAAGTTCAGGGAAAAGCTCATTGGCTGATGCACAATATAAAGGTGACTGGATGATGCGGCCCATCTCAGACACTGAGATGGCCTGGCTTGCAAGGACTCTGATCCGTTTTTCAGCTTGGCTGAATGAGACCCTTCGACTTGACCATGTTGATGCAGATGCTGCTCCCACAGGCCCAACCATCATCAAGTTTGATCGAAATGAATTGAGCAGAGTTGGAGGCCCAAAGGATGCTGCCAGAATGTTGCTTGTCGGCGTCTTTACATTGCTCGTGGTGGTGGGACAAGTGATCCTGCAGTTCATGAGGACGCACAGGATTAAGATCAATCTGAGAATTCTTGCATCCAAAAAGCTTCTCGCAGCTCTTATGCTGTACGTGGTGTTCACTGTAGCAAGAAATGTGTTGTCATGATTCTCTTGAGCTTAGTGTCTCATTCCTGGTGATGCTGCTGCTTTGCCAGTAGTCGCCCAACCTCCAAATTTTGCCCTTAGTAGACAAGGTACATATGCTGTACATGAACTCATAGGAGAAAAGAACTTACAGAGAACTTCAGCAACTCTTTCAAACTTGTTCTGTTATTTTGTGTGTGTTGTCGACAGCCCAGCGAAAGGCATGCCTGGTTCTTCATGTGCTCTGGTAGCGCACTTTCATAGTCATAGGCAGAACATTTGGTATAAGAAGATGTTCTAGGGATTGCATACTGTAACTAACCGGCACTTTGCGACAGGCTCAATGTCACAGTTAGCAGAGTTGTTTTCATGACCAATTATCAATGCTAATCATTGTCCTAGCAGGGAAGTCTGTTTGAGCAGATCATCTGGTTCCTTTGTGTAATGGCAGTGTGCTGTGTGCGGTCTGAAGAATGTTTTCCTCTTGCCGGAGAAAGATTAACAAGTTTAGGTGAGGTATTCTCATATTCTGCATGGCTGATACCAGCTTCTGCCCTAGTATCAAGCTTAATCAAGGCAGGTATGGCTCTTGGTCTATGCTTTTATTCTTCTCATTGCACAACAATCAGCTTAAAAGCTGTTCCTTTGTACGACCGAAATTGTTTGGAGTTCCATTTTTTACACGATGAATGATCGCGTGACTGGGTGTTTACATTGCTAAAGTGTGGTCATGAAATTTTCTGGGGAAAAAAGCGAGGTTCTGAACTCCCAACTTTTTATATTTACCCAGCAGAATGGTTTAACCTGGTGCTAGTACTTTTGACGTGAAAAGAAAGAACAATAATTGTATGTGCCACCTACCAACAACCACCCTATGGGCATGATGAGCTTTTCGTCCCGTCTGACTCGCATTTAGAATGTGCAAATTATTCTAACAGAATACTCGTTTCCTGGTTCGGGTACGCAGAATATTATTTTGCGAGTTTGGTGAAGAGCCTTTTTCAGTTGCTCGATATATCATTTTTTTTTGCGGCGAATGCCCCCACTAGCTAGGATGCTAGATTCGAATGGCTTACAGAAAATAGACAAATGAAAGACCAGGAGATACCGCGATGGCCAATGGAAAAGGCGCACCTGCTCGAGCGCAAACTGTGCTGCGATGCTGGTATCTTCACCATACAATCTCCAACGATTCCTTAGGTTAGGCGCTGCATCCCTTTCTTACAACACGTCTTGAGCTCAAGCCGTACATGACATGACTATCAAAGCCTCGTAAAACAGCATATCAGCCAGATGGCCCGTCGCGAGTCGTTCCACCATGCCGCCAATGAGGAGCTGCCCTGCAATGATGCCAGGAAACAGGTTCATTCCTCAGATCCATGGATCTTTGCACGAATAATCTCGTCTTCAGCAAGTACTTGAGCCCTGGAGGCTTCTCAGCGGAGGCCTGCCAATGATTTAATTACACTGCTTGGCAAGGAGCCAAGGACAAAGGGAGTAAGGGACACCGACAAGTGGAGAGGCGTCAATCGGTGTCCAGGATGCAAAGGACAAAGGCTTGTTAAGATGCCCCTGCTTCTTTAACCCTTCCTACTGCCCAGTCTGTCCGATGACAGTGCCAATTAGGGTGGATATCGGTTCTCCTCTTACCGAGTTTTTTTTTTCAAAATTAATATAGTTTAATTTAATATTATTTTATTTATAGTTTAGAAGTATTTTAGAACCCAGTTTACGAGTTGAGCCGAGCCTGAAAGAAATTCAATTTAATTCGAAATTGACTTATTTCAATGTTTATTCAATTAACAAACGTAATTTGAGCAATTTTAAATTGAGCCAACGAGCCCTACTAACGAGTTTTTTTTTCACACTGCCAACTAAGAAATGCCCCTCTGTTCCATTTTTTTCCCTTCTTTTTGAGACGAGGAATGCTCCTTTCGCAAAGTTAATAATGCAAAAGCGTCTGAGTTTGTCTCCCTCTCCTCTCTCTCTCTCTCTCTCTCTCTCTAATCTGAATGCCAAGGCTCATGGCACAGAGTGTACAACGAGACAAATTATAAAAGCACCATGTAGTCTCTAACCTGTTTTGAGATTCTCTCGGTTGTTAACATGCTTGTCTTCGAAGTGGACGCAACAGAAAATAAACTCGAGAGCAACAGTATCCCACGCATTTATGCGAGGGAAAATTTGGGGAAGAGGAAACGTACCATACAGATACGATACGACCGTGCCGTACCGTACCTTTCCTGTCTCCTGCATCGTTGGACCGTATCGTATCATATCAGTCCGTGAACATACGTAGCATAACATAACCTACCAAATACCTGTACCTGCTACGTTACTATACTCGTACTGATTTGCTCTTAAATTGAACAAGATTCCCATGCAGAGCAATATTGTGGATTCCAGCCGTCCCGTCTCGTCCAGCTCGATTTGTTAGCTGTCATGTAGGACTCTTCTCGGATCAGTTGATTGATAGACTAGCTAGCCTAGGTTTGAAGTCTTATCACTCTCTATCAGTGTTAGTTTCCTATGTCACTTTGTGCAGCACCAATTTTGTACCTACATAAAATATCTCAAGCCTACATGATCTGTTGTTTATCCCTTTTGTAATTGTATATTGTATAGTTGTATGATTGATTTGCTTTGACAAGCTAGGTCTTCCTTTGTCTGCTCAAAAGGAATAAAAGAATGGAATGTGAAACATGTTTGGTCTATTAATTTAACCCCCTTTCAATCTGGCCTAGAAATCAAGCACTACCTTCATGCTGCTACCTGCATCCACGCATGATTAGACGACTAAGCTTGTTACAATAGAGGGAAATGATTAGATGCTTACGATAAGAGTATGTACAATGGTACAAACAGCTGATGTCTATAGCAACTCTTTATATCATCTGTAGACAGCACTAAAGACAGTTCATACAATGGGTTGCGGTGATACAGTCAGCTATAGGATTGTAGACAACACACAATCTTTTAATATTTTTCTTGGTTCTTGTGAGGACCCCTGGGTTATCTCCTTAAGACCGAGACTAAGCATGGTCTTATGGACATAACTCTGGGCCTCAAGTAAATGGATTCAACTTAACTCTATCTAGCGAGAGACTTAGCTGGCTAGAGCTCAGAGCGATCATCTTGTATTGCTCCTCTCTGAGCACTACATGATTGTCGGTTCTCTAACAGTCCAAGTACTACATTTAGTGAGTTAAATGGGAAGCCATGAACAGCGAGCATGAAGTCATATTGGCTCCCAAGATCAGCGACCAATATGCTCATACTCTCATGCAACGTTGATCACATCCATACAACAAGCATACATTAATAGTTCAAAAGACATACATCATAATAGTTTAAGTCTATAACTATTACAAGTGGCCGACCGACCAAATTCAAATAAGTGTATTAAGTAGTAGCGGAAACAAGTAAATAAACCAAAAGACTAGCAATGATATGCCCATATCCCATCGGCAACCGACTGGGAGTTAAACTATAGCACTACTCGTCGTGTCGCCTAAATCGCGATTAACGAGCTCATCAGACTCATAACCTTCCTCACTTGAAATTGTAGCAACGGGTTGAGTACAAAGGTACTATAAGTCTTACACAAATAAAAATTAGTTATGCTAGAGGTTGTTCCAAAGGATGGCTCATATTGGCTTAGTTTTGCAAAAGAGGCGCAACAATTTACAACCTACACATACTAGTTTTTCAAGTGCCATTTCGAAATCAGATTTGAAGTAGAAGTAAATCATGTGATAGAATAATAACTTGAATAACAAATGAATCAAACAAATGACAAAGTGGCAGCCCACTTTGATATAACAAAATGCATGAACATTCCATTCATGCTGAATACCGAGATTAACCACAATTTAATTTCAAAGTCTAACAATAGTAACTCTCGAACTCAAGCGGTTGTCCATAACCGTGGACACGGCTATTCGAATAGATTTATCTCTGCAGAGGTGTACTAACCCACACGACTCGACTAGCCCGTAAGCCTCCGGATGCCTCCGAATAATAATAACACACTTCCTTAGGTATGCCGGCCGGGGAGAATCGAGATACGATTGTTTTTAGCAAGAAGATCCTATTGAGCTAAGTCCTCCTTATGAGTGGTTCCCATACCCAGTTCAAGCGACATATAGCGCTTGCCAAGGGTTCACAAGTTGTATTGGAAATACCGATGCAAGGAAAATGGTAATTGGTGCTAGCTTGCACACTATAGAAAATTGCACCGGCTCCTAAGAACAAATGATCAACACAAATGCCCTTACACCACCATGAGACTTAACGCAATAAAACCTTCCCCCTACTTAACCGTATAGTACCCATATACCATGTGTGATAGCACGGGTTTTTACTTGAATCAACGATGTTACCAAAGTTCGGTCCTTGTTGGTCCAGACAAGTCAATCACTTACCCAATCTCGTGCACGAAGGCACCCTCACTAACAAACACTTGTCCAGACCCAAAATCTCTTTTAAAATGACAAAATTTAACTTAGTAAACAGATACGAAGATCTGGAACAAAATGAAAATAAGTAATTGAGTGTTTCCCATAATTGTCGGGTTATTCCCGACAATCAAACTACCGTTTCTAAACTTGCATGACTAAGCAAAACCCGAACAATATATTTCAACCATCTTAACTTAAGCATGTGGTACTGGAATAATTCAAGGATAACCTCAATGAATAGGAGATAACTAATCTACACATCACAAAAATAGCGACATCATCAAAACAGCATGCAAGCAATTATCATTGCACTAACTTAACAAAACTGGGATCAAATATGATGCAAAAGAAAGTTCAAATGATGCCTGCCTTGCTGGTAGTCTAATTTCTCTCCCTCAGTAGCGTACAAGTCAATATCGATAGGCTCGGAATCAATATAAGTACAACACCGAATAAATATCGAGAAATACCTCAAAAATTCAAAATGATAAAAATGCATGATTTTACTACAGCAGCTAAGTCATGATTTTAGATGAATTTAGGTGAAAGAATTATTCTATTTAGATTTAGTATGTGAGAGTTATAGCAATTTGAATTTCAGATTTCCAGAAAATCCAATTTGATACTATTCACCTAACTTAATTATTTGGGCAAAATTTGCAGAACATTAATGGGACAAGGGATTATATGGATAGATAGGTAATATTATTACGAGACCAAAATAGTTGAGTTTACCCCATTTGGAGTTTTTATGCATTAGTTATGAATTTTCTAAGTTATCAGCTTTTTCTTTTGTAAAAATAATGGAGTTAATGGATCAATTTCCAAAATAAGATTTCCTGCTATAGAGGCAGGGTTGAAACCAATTTTAATATAAAGTTCACTAAGAATGAAAATTATCAAAGTTGGTTTCACTATTTTTGGAGTTAAAATTAATTAGTTATGTATTTTAGAATTTAATACAATTTTCAGTGTGTAAGTAAATGTATTCCGAATTTCATAAATCATTTATTACTTTTCTTACCGATAGCTGTGCTAGCCTTAGCCAATGACACGTGGGGTCTGTGAATAGTGTGTTTTCGAATTTTAACTCCGATTTAAAATCAGCTCTGGCAGGTGGGACCCATCGTCAGTGACACGGTCCAATGGACTCGGTCCACCGACGCACACGCTTAACGCATAGGGTTTAAGGGCGAGGCCCACCCGTCAACCACTCTTCGTTTTCGTTTTAAACCCGTCGATTTCTGTGTGCGGGCCCACGTGTAAGTGACGGTTTTAATTCGTTAAAACAACACTTAATGCTAATCGTTCTCATTACGCCTTAACCGTCCCGCTACAGTGACGGTCGGCGTCTGACAAACGGTCCCG
Organism: Phyllostachys edulis; assembly: GCA_036346405.1. NCBI lineage: Eukaryota > Viridiplantae > Streptophyta > Magnoliopsida > Poales > Poaceae > Phyllostachys > Phyllostachys edulis. The sequence continues at coordinate 43,136,434 of CM070564.1, forward strand.
CCTCCTTGCCCGGCGTCTCGCCGGCGATCCCAGCCACGGCGGTGCGAGCTGCGGCCAGCTACGGGTTCCTAATAGCCTTGCGCATCTAATGAGGGTTGTCTCGTCGTGAGCTTTGCCGGAAACGATGGCGGCCGAGTTAAGCGGCGGCACAACTTCACCAAAGTACATGCAACAATCTGAGCTCGGCGTCGTCGATTAGCGAGTGCCAAGGCATCTAGGGGCTACTAGGGTGCTACCTGAAGCTTGGGAAGAGGCTGAGGTGGTCGAAGCTTGCTCGACGTCGACAATGTCCACAGCGGTGGTTGCGGTTCATGCGGAGAGGACGCTCTGGTGAAAACCACGAGGAGTGAATGATCAGGATGGCTTATAGATCATTTGAGGAAGCTATAGAAGGAAAGAATCGACCTAAGCCTTACCGGATCAAGGTGGGAGACGAAAGGACGGTTCCTCGACCGAAAACAAAATTTCTTCAAATCCACGAAGCCCTGTTGTGCATTGGTGAAATAAGTTGAGGGGAAATGCTCAGGAGGTTAAAACATACAAGGTGACGCGCAATATTGACCAAGAACCTCACCGGAGCCGAAGTTGGCTAGGTGATGTCACTCGGGTGCGTGCTCTGGACCACCCGAAAGACACCAAAGTGGACTGGAAGCTACAAGCAACAAGAAGGAGGTGAGGTCGAGCAAAATGGAAATGGCATTGAATGTAGAAGATAAAGGAACCACCGATCGAAGCTTAGGAGTAGAGGCGAGCGAGCTTCCCTCTCCTCGGTCAGCAGGAGGAGAAGTGAGCAGAATGAATGGCAAGGACGGGGTATTATCTCTGGGGATTGACGGAGATGGAGGCGGCGTTAGATGAGGAAGCTCTAGGATAGGCCAACGGACGCGGTGGATTGACGGCGTCACTGGCGCGCGGAAGAACTCGATCGCAACGTGGCGAAGCCCTTCTGCGCGAGCGCCAGCGAGAGGTGGGGGATGAATCCGACAGGTGGGACCGGTGTGGCAGCGACTCATCACGTGCGCGCGAACGGGGGTTAAGTGATTCGGTGCGGACCATTAGATCTTGGATGGACGGCTTAGGTTAGATGGGCCTTTCAAAACCATTCGAACGGTTGCGAGATCTGGGCCGTTGATTTTTAATCGGACGGCTCACGCTTAGTCTTGATTAGGTGATTGGACGAGTCAAGTTCTTGGTCGGACTCGAGCCCAAGGAATAGTGAAGCTGGTTAGGGTTAGGTTTGACTAAGATTTAAATTGTTTTTTCCACTTTGACTAAGGCCTTATAAATAGAAATAAAATTCCTAAAAATTTGAAATAATTCAGAGGTGTTTCTGGGAAGGTCTAGTGTCCATAAAAATTATTAAACCTCACTATTTATGTTATATATTATGCAGTTTAAATTGAAACTTAAAATGTGACATTGAATTGTGTTTGAATTTTCTGAGGGCTGAAAAAAATCCCAAAAATTTGGGAAAAAATTATATTAATTCATGATAATTAATATAGTATTTGAATAAATTATTTCCAGAGTAACTTCAGTAGCATTTGGTTCAGTTTTTCTTTTGGAGTTCAAATTAAAGTGTATGTTTAATAATTGTTTTAGAGATTTTCCAAGTGCAATACTTAAAGAAAAAGTTTCAAAATATGATGCATGCTAATGAGATGCATAGTAATTCTCTTAATTAATTTGGGGATGTGATAGTTCTGGTGCTACAGTCGGCTACAAGATTATAGACATCATATTTCTCTTTCTTCATTCTCTTTCATCCACGTCATCTTAAATTCTACGTGGTAAAGACTATAGACAACTAATATAAGCCCATTATACATGACCTAATTGCTTCCTTCGTTCTTTCTCCCTTTTAACGAGAGAATTAAGGTGGGGAAACAAGATAAAGCTTTGATTGGAGACATGCGTCTTGTCTTATGACAAAAGGCACATGCAACACGATGGTGAGCTAGGATGAACAATCTCTCGGTGCCAATAACTTGGTAGGCAGAGACGACGGAGACAGTGGACTAGTAGGATCCCTGGTTCTCTATAGTTAATGAAATCTTCTATATAACTTTTTGTTTGCTCATATAGAATAGTAAAATATTTGTATTTGGCACTTCTTTAATATTTAGTTCTCATCATATGCTCTCGGATAAATTTTTTTTAGCTCCGTCCCTATTGGTAGGTCATTGTTTGCACTCCACTCCGATGCATGGATGTGAAGTGAAACGGCAAGAGAAGAAGAGACAAGGGCAAAGACAAAACACTTTGTATCTATTGTTAATCAGAAGAACGGCTTGGTGTTGCTCGGAGACGTATGCATGCCCAATGCCAAACGATAAATGTCAGCATCAGAGAAAGAAGGTATGTCAGGATGTGCAATGTGCTCTCCATCACAAACTTGGAAGATTGATTTATTCATCGAACGCCCGTTATTACAACTAGCTAATTAGGTCAACGTAGAGTAAGGGCATGGCGCATGGGCATGGGCATGGGATGTGATCAAATGGCAATGCAAGATGCACGCGGCCTTGAGAGTAATCTGCCTGCTGGCCCATGCAAATCAATTTCTACAACTTTCGATCGTTCCAGACAAATTGACGTGGTCCTCTTCAAATATTCGGTCACTGACCGATTGGCTGGAATGCAAATTAATACATGTCGTTTTGGACATTGTCATGGTATTCAAAACACAACTTTCACTACTAATTTTTGTTGTATATATTTATAAAATCCAATGAAATTATAATAGGAAGTGACTAGGGAACCTAGATTTTTTTTGAAATAATATTATTTTTAAAAAATTACAAAAATAATTAGTCGATTATATATATATAAAACTAGGCTACTGTTGCCATTTGAAATGACAAAATTGTCCTGTCGCCATTTCAAATGGCGACAGTAGCCTAAAACAGTGCTGAGAAGTCCCTGTCACCAGTTGAAATAACGACATAGTCCTATCACCACTCCAACAGGCGACATGACCCTGTCACCATTTTAATTAGAGATAGGGATCTCCTGGTTAAATTTTTTTAATGTAAACTTTAGGACAATCGTTATTTCAAATGGCGATAGGGATCTCGCAAGTCCCTAAATTTTTTAACATTAAAATTTAGGAAAATCACCAATTCAAATGGCGACGGGGATCGCGCAAGTCTCTAAATTTTTTAATATTAAAATTTAGAAAAATAAATCATTCAAATGGTAACAAGGATGTCGCAAGTTTCTGTCGCCATTTCAAATGGTGGTACAATCTACCCTATAAAAGACCCCAAAATTCTGACATAACTCACTTTTATTTAGAAAAAAGGGAAAGAGGGGAGGGAAGAGAGAGGAGCAAAGAAGAGCAGAGGGGAGGAGAGAAGCTAGCGAAACGTTGTCCGTCCGGTCGTCCACCTTTCAGGTAATTTTTTTAACCGAATGGATTACATAGTTTTAGATGTACGGTTACGTAGTGTAATATTTTGTACACAATACTTTTTAGTGGGCAATTTAGTTTTAGATATGTGGTTAATCGTGAAAATCTTGTTTATGGTACAGTACGTCAAATATATCGGACGCCATCAATTTCAAAATTTACTACGATCAGGGGACTATTCTTGAGGGTCTCGAGGGGATTGATTTGCTTTATTTTCAACCAGCGATCGTGACCCTAACAAGACCAGAGCAGCGTATATGGGGTGTTGTGATGCGGTGGTTGTTCCACACATTCGATTTGGACCATACTGTGTATGATCTAAGATTGAGTTGCCTTGCAAATTGAGCACCACAGGGCACATATTTGGAGTTAGTGCAGCTTAAGAGAACAATGTCATGATAGTCATATGTACACAGGGCGAGGGAGGAATGGTGGGATTTGGTCCTTCTGACCTAGGCATATGCCAAGCCCACTCCTGCATCGGCAGCTGAACAAGAAAAGGGTGGTGATGTCGAAGAAATCGGGGACTCTAGCCACAGCACAACACACACAATAGCTGAAGGTCTGGGAGTTGCTGATGCTATTGATGAAGACTGTGTGGAAGGAGCTCCTTCTGTCAGGTAAGCTAGTGGACTTGCTAACGAGGGTGAGGAGCTGGAAGCCCCAGTCCAAAGGATGGATCTCGATGCTTTGTAATATCATTTTGATTTGTCGAAAAATTAGGTGATGATGTTGTGCTGAATGTTTTGTAATATTAGTGTGTTTGCCGACAAAATATGTGAGGACGTTGCGTTCAATGTTCTATAATATCATTGTGATTTGTCGACAAAAAATATGATAACATTGTACTGAATATTTTGTATTATCATTGTGATTTGTACAAAAAATATGTGGTCGAAAATGGACATTAAAAAAGGCAGAGGTCCCTGTCGCCAGTTGGAGTGGTGATAGGGCCATGTCGCTATTTCAATTGGCGACAGGGACCTCTTCACTATTCTAGGCTAGTATCGCCATTTGAAATGGCGACGAGACAATTTCGCCATTTCAAATGGCGACAATAGCCTAGTTTTGTTAAAAAAAATGACTATTTATTTTTGTAAATTTCTTTTAAAATATAATTATTTCAAACAAAAAATCTAAGGAACGTAGCGTTGCAACGGTATAGCAAAACGTTTCATGAGAACACTTTAAAAGTTTAAGATTTCAGCGAGTTTTGCACGTTTCTAAAAGACTTCAAACCAAGTTTCAAGTCGAGAATTTTCAAAAGGTTTCAACGAGTTTCGGCTAGTTTCGGCCAACTCACCTGGCTACGACGGCACTATTGTGCCGCCACGGAGCCGTCCGACACCGTCCGCCATCGATGCATCCTCTTTTCCGACTCCGGCCCCAACTACCGTCGCCGTCATGACGCCGACCAATTTCGCTTGTCATCGAATCTGTTCTCGAGCTCCGTGTTGAACCGCACCACGTCAACATGTATGTATTCCAAAACGATACTTCCTCTGGTTCACAAAAACAAGTCATTTTGGGATGCGTGCAGACAAACTTTAGAAACTTTGGCTATTTATACTTTTTAAATATTTAGATTAGATACATGAAAATCGTATGTATAGATTCGTCTCAAAAAGTACTTCATAATATTTTAAATTTATTGAGGTTTACAAATATATTATAATAGTAATTAGTGGTCAAAGTTGTATTTTGGAGACCGTGTCAATGTTCAAAATGACTTGTTCTTGTGAATTGGAGGGAGTATGTATTATGACCGGAGGGAGTACGACTTAATGAGTCTACATTAGTTGCTCGTCTTCGTGTTATTTTCAATTCTGAAAACTCTATTTTCAAAGAGTAGAATTTAATGAGATGTCATCTTAATTGATATGTAGGATGGTCCATCCTAGTACTGCAAATTTCAAGAAGTTTCAACAAGTTTTAAGAAGTTTCAAAGGTTTTGACGAGTTTCAGCTAGTTTCGGCCAACTCACCTAGCTACGACGGCACTACTGCGCCGCCATGGAGCCGCCCGACACTGTCTGCCACCGATGCATCTTCTTTTCCAGCTCCGACCCCAACTATCGCCGCCACCTGCCGTCGAATCCGCGCTCGAGCTCCGTGTTGAGCATCCATCTCTCTCTCTCTCTTCCCTAGCTTCAGCCTGAGCTCCGCACCACCACACCGCCAGATCTAGCCGTCCCGAGCTGCGCCGCCATTGCCCGTCAACATATCTGGAGTTGGAGGAATTTAATGACTTGTTTTTTAGAAGTTTCAACAGGTTTCAAAAGGTTTCAACGGGTTTCGACTAGTTTCAGCTAACTCACCTGGCTACAACGGCACTACTGCGCCGCCACAGAGCTGCCCAACACCGTCTATCGCCGATGCATCCTCTTTTCCGGCTCCAGCCCCAACTACCACCACCGCCATGACACCGACCGACGTCGCCTGCCGTCGAATCCGTGCTTGAGCTCCGTGTTGACCATCCATCTCTCTCTCTCTCTCTCTCTCCCTAGCTCCGCACCACGCCACCGCCAAATCCAGCTGTCTCGAGCCACGTTGCCACTACCCGTCGACAGATCTTGAGCTGGAGGTGAAGCGGTGCACAGAGACGGAGCTTCAACAAAATCGTAAGGGGGCCCAATCAGCCAAAGGGCAGAGAGGCTGCCAGGGATGGACGTCTCAGCCCTCAGGAGTGCAGGCTGTCATGGACGGACGGAGTATCAAGTATGGGCTATTAGGTTGGGCAGGCCGCTGAGGTGCACACCTAAGGCCTGAGGGCTAAGGCTGTAGTGCAGGTGCAGGCGGTGGCGCGTCGCCGCCTACGCCAAATCCGAAGCCAGAGTTGAGGTGGAGGGATGGTGCTACAAGTGAAGAACGAGGGGTGGCCGCTTGCCTTCGTCAGCTCGCCGTGGCTGCACTCCTCAGCAGGACGCATGAGAGATCAAGATCAAAGAGGGAGGGATACAAGAGAGAGAAATGAGAGAGGGGTGCGAAGGAGACATAATAGCACTATGATTCGGGCGCCTGGGGGGGGATCAGACGACTATGACCTATATCGTTGCAACGCTACATTGTTCTATAGTATTTTTCATTATAATATTATGAAAGTACTTTTCGAGAAAAATCTACACATATGTCCGTCCAATCTAAATATTTAAAAAGATATTAGTAGCCAATGTTTCGAAAGTTTTACTGGACGTATTCTACAACGACATGTATTATGTATTTATGCCAAAACGATATGTATTATGACGGGAGGGAGTACGACTTGATGTTTCTACATTAGTTGCTCGTCTCCGTGTTCTTTTCAATTCTGAAAACTCCACTTTCAAAGAGCGGATTGTAATGAGATGTCAGCATAATTGATACGTAGGATGGTCCATCCCTAGTACTGCAGAAGTGTATATCAACTAACCGCCTCTACAAAAAGCAGTATCAGTCAACTAACATAACATCTCTCTTAATTGCTGCATATTTGTACATATACATATATTTACTGCTCTCTGTTAAAGAATATATGACATTTTAGATACTGACACGGTCTTTAACATGCAACTTTGACTATTACTTTATATATGTATGTATGTATGTATGTATCTCAAAGTTAAAGAAGTTTGATTGCACGCTTTCTAAAACGTTATATATTTCTGAACTGGAGAGTATATATCAAGCATTACATCTCATGAATCTTGTGAGTTGGTGGTGGATGATCAGATAGCAATGGCCTACCAACGAAATCTAGTACCACTCTTCCTTTTATATATATATATATATATATATATATATATATATATATATATATATATATAGAGGATGGCGTTTAGTACTCCTAGGATACATCTCCCATTTCAATATACCACTTAAAAGGATATATTATACTTCTTTATCATTTTCGATATACTTAAATACCAATTATAAGATACTCCAATGCGACTTGATTGAAAATTTTTCATTGGAACCCTTTATTTTTGCTATATACCCTTTTTCATATATAAAAAGAAGTATATACACAAATTCTACTATAAAAGGTGGACTTTAATGAATTTTTCATGGAACTCACTTTGGGGTATCTTATAATTATTATTGAGTATACTCAAATTGATAAAGAGGTATCATCATACAAAATTTGTGTATATTTTTTTATATATGAAAAAGGGTATATAACAAAAATAAAGGACCTCAATGAATTTTTTCAATCAAGTCATATTAGAGTATCTTATAATTGGTATTTAAGTATATTGAAAATAATAAAGAAGTATAATACATTCGTTTAAGTGGTATATTCGAAGTGTGTGTGTGTGTGTGTGTGTGTGTGTGTGTGTGTGTCGTGCATTTACGTACTCACAGGGTATGTACTCCCACTTGCAATATACCACTTAAACGAATATATTATACTTCTTTATCACTTTTAGTATACTTAAATACCAATGATAAGATACTCCAATCGACTTGATTGAAAAAAAATCATTGAAACCCTTTATTTTTTCTATATGCCCCTTTTCATCTATAACAGAAGTATATACATGTCAGTGTTTTAGAACCGAACTTACGTAAATATTGTTTGATTTGGGGATTCCTCTAGGCTCAAAATCACACAGAGATGGAGACACGGGGATTTTTATACAGGTTCAGGCCTTCTCCTGGGAGAATAACAACCCTACTCCTGTGTATATGTATTGAGTATGCTGGATTACAAGATGGAGCCAAAGACTAGAGTATTATGCTTCTAATTGGCCTCGATGACCCTCCTCTTTGTCCTGATGATCCCGCCTTTTATACAGTCCTCGAAGTGCACCGTCGCATCTCCAGTTTAAAGGCCGCCTTAATGTTTCAGATTATGGAGCTGGAGGTTATTGTGGGAGTAGTAACATTCCCACGTTGCCAGGCAGTTATCACTATAACAGGGAGTTTAAATCATGCTATTATTCTGGAGAATAACAGCGTAATTGATTGCTCATATCCTTGGATACGGTACAGAAGATTCCCTAATCGACTAGGCCCATATGTCTGTGAGCCTTATCAATTAGGGACTGCTCGTAGAAGAACTTATGATCAGGTGGTGGTCGAAGAAGATCTTATGACCATAGACTGATCGTAGCAAGACTTATGATCATGGGATAGCCGTAGAAGGACTTACGACTATGGGGTAGTTGTAGGAGGACTTACGACTACTAGGTGGTCGTAGAAGAACTTACGTCCTCCAGCTTCTCCCTTATGACTATTAAGGGGTATACTCAAGAGTTATATGACGTCATTATTATCTATAATATGAATTATAGATAAATTATTAAATGAGGATTATTATATCCTTGTCAATACACAAATTTTGCTATAAAAAGTGGATTTTGATATAAAAAAAATTCATGGGACTCACTCTAGGGTATCTAATAATCATTATTGGAGTATACTTAAATTGATAAAGATGTATCATCATACGATTTAAGTGGTATATGAAAGTGGGAGTACTCCTCCCGGAGTACCATACCATTTTCATATATATATATATATATATATATATATATATATATATATATATATACACACTGATTTTCAGAGCCTTTTTGAATTTTTCCAAAATAAAAAGAACTGTTTTGTTTTGATGAGAATTCAAAGCTTAACTTGAAATTTCAGAATGGATTTCAATTGACTAACTCAGACTTCAACTAAAACTCTTGAAAGGTTCGTTGGGTTTGTGGGAGCTTGGGTGATTTCCCCCTTTCTTTGCTTGATTTGTTCTTCTCTGGACTAGACCTCCCTAGTGCTTGGACTTCCCCTCGTCCAAACCTCCCTCTTTGGTTCTGTTCTGGCCTAAACCTCCTCAGGCCTAATCCTTCCTCAGTTTCGTTTGAGTTCCTTCTACACTCTCTTGAACCTCTCTGGGTTCTCGTGGACTTCCTATTTGCTTTGATCCATGTAACGCTCTCTGGAAGTTCCCTTCTCTGCTAACCCGGTATTACCGCCCCCAACTCGCGGTATCAACGTTCTACAGGACCTCCCTATATCCTTTAGGACCTCCCTCTGGTTCATTTGGACCTTCCCGTGTCCTTCAGGACCTCTCCATGTCCTCTAGGACCTCCCCTCCAAACCTCCCCTTGATTTGATCTAACTGTTAGGACCTCCTCTTGTTGTGTCCTTTGGACCTCCTGTCCGCAGTGTTGGGATACTGGTAGGCTATGATAGCAACAATTCAAAATTTCTACCACGTAAACCAGGAAGCCAAGCAAGAAGATGATCACAGATCGTTACTACTAGACACGTAGAGCAGCGGAAGAAGCGTCAGAGCAACCTGATCCAACGAAGAGCGCGTCGATGTACTGGTCGTAGTCGATCGTCCAGCGTCCTCGCGAGTCGATCGTCTCCTCCAGCACCTCTGCAGTTCCTTACGAGGATCGCGGATCGTCCTCAAGCGCAACAACGTAGAAGCGCCTCTATGGTATCCACACATCTAGGGAAGGAACAACCGTACGCTGGTGTGCTAGCACCAAGTCACACAGCAAGGCTCTCAAGAAGATGGTGGCTAGGGTTTCGGGAAAGCAACTCACGTCTTTTTCCCAACAGCCTCATGCATCTCCTTATATAGTGCCTGTGACGGATCCTATCCAAACACGCTTTACGAATCGTATCCGTACTGGTTTGTTCCAACCCGTTAAGTGTGTGACCTGTTAGGTTCATGCGTAGTTCGGTTGTGACTCGAAAACCCTTTCCGACCACGAGTCGTAGCGGTTCCTAGCAGGACATAACGATTCCCGAATACACACAAATTATATCGGATGAACCTTAATGCAATATGATCTACGACCAGGTCCTCATCATTTACGACCAGGTCCTATCTCTATACGACCAGTTCGCATGTGGTTGTAACATCCCAAATGTATAATTAGGGTTATTCAAGTATAATTATATGTGTAGAAATTAAAACTTTTTCTCACATCTTGAAAACCCCTAATCTCTTATGTAATTCTTGTCCAAGAGTTGTGTAATCTAAAAACACAAAGCTCTTGTTGACCCAAAAGTCGAATTCATTTTTCCAATTGTCTAAATCTGGTGTCAAACATTGGAATATATTTTCCTTGGCCCCAAAACTGTGTGGGACCCCTCTGAAAAATATCACAAGTTGTAAAACTAGTTTGATAAATTTTGGAGGTAAAACAATCCTTTAAACAACCTTAACGAATTTCACGAGAAAAATGCATTGCATAATAACCTCTGGAAATTTTATGTCGAGTTAATCTCATTGTCATCAAGCTTAGTAAAAATTTCATGAATTTTGGAGTGGAATTGCTATTCCAAACAATTTTGCAAAGTCTCATTTGTTAGAAAATTAAACTTAAAAGCCTACTTTGTTCCTTGGGCTAGCCACTTTGCAAAGTGGTCATTAACCCCATCGACCTCCTTCCCCACCTTGATGAGGTCGTGAGTCGTTGGATCAATCCAAAGGCCACGACCTCCCCCTCAACTCAACGCACCAGGACCTCCCCTTCGTAGTCCTCACGGACGCGTGGACCTCCTCGGGTCAGCGTGGGCGCCGAGACCTCCTCCGGTCAACACCGCAAAGGCTTTCCCACCTCATCAGTCGTGCTTAGTTGGATCAAAGATCACGGTCATGACCTCCACATGTTAAATCCCAAAGACCTCCTCACTTTGGTGCGGTCATAGCCGTTGGATCAAAGATCACGGTCATGACCTCCCACGTGTTAAACCTCAAAAACCACTTGACATTCCCACCTTGTTGAGGTCGTAGCCCTTGGATCCAAGATCCATGGCCATGACCTCCCCTCACTGTTAAACTAAACAAACCTCCCACCTAAGCGAGGTCGTGGCCGTTGGATCGAGATCCAACGACCCGACCTCCCTCAAATATCTAGCGCACAAGACCTCCCTATCTCATGTTGTGCACCGTTGGATTTGAAATCACGGTCACGACCTCCTCTGGTCTCATGCGCCAGATCTCCCAGCGCCACGAGGCGGTTGCCCTTAGATCTAAATCCAAAGGCCATGATCTCCCGTGTGTGATGTGCAAGCTCAAGACCTCCTTTGCGCCACGTGCGAGGCTCGGGACCTCCTGTCTTGATCAACACCGTTGGATCAAAATCCAAAGGTCTTGACCTCCTCGCACTTCACGCATAAAGCCTCGAGACCTCCCTTTGGTTGTGTGCCCTTGGATTTTAATCCAAAGGCCATGACCTCCCCTCATGTCTTATGTTGGCGTGCAGTTAAGACCTCACGGGAGGTCAGCGCCGTTGGATGGAGATCAGCGCTTTGGACCTCTGTCCTATTTCCTCGTGCGCTTACACATTAAGAAATCGGAGGCCCACGACCTCCCCATCCTTGATCGTGTGGTGGGACCTCCTCCCGATCATTTAGGCGTAATGGTTCAAAATTGTCATCAGATGGTTAGGACCTCCCCTGGTCTTATCCAGCGGTCATAAGGAACCTCCTGTTCTTCTCCTTCCTCGGGCGCTTGCAAGCTCGGCGATGAGTTAATGCCGCCTTTGCCTTTGTGTACTTTTCAGCAGTTCTTTCTTGACCGCATTTAATGCGAGTCGACTTTAAAATCTCTCGGGTCGGCTCGGGCTGCACCTTGTCAACCTCATGTCCTTGCCACCCCTGGACCAACCCGTGGGCTAAGCTCACCATGGAGCTTAGCCCGACTCCTAACCTTCACCACAGGCTATAAGTTACCCCTTGGAATCCTCCCTTGGCTTCCTTTGCACACAATTGCTCTCAGCCTTGCACTTTGTGCGTGGCTGAGCTCCTCCTCCACTACTGACCTCCTCACTGGCGGCTGCCATTGTCAAGGTCTTTGGAGCTTCTCAGTGGTTCGGGAGTTCGGTGGCTCCTTTTCAAACCCTCGCTCCTTTGTTGCTCCCAAAACCTCTTGGAAGTTAACCCTAACTTAATTTGTTTGGGCATTTTTGAGAGGTGGACAAAGTTGAGCTTGGAGGTGGTGCCTTGGGTGTGAAGCTTCATTGTCTTCCCCAACTCCGGTCATCACCTCCACGACCTCCCGAGCACCTTAGGACCTCCAGGTACTCCTCCTGTTAGTCCTTTAGTCGCTGGCACCCGCTTGAATGCATGTCGCGGAGCTTTTAGATTAGGCGCAGCTTGAATGTCGCGTGAGCTTCCTTTTGCGTTTTGGATTTTGGCCGTGTCTTTGGCCTTCATTTTGCCCTCTCGGCTCGCCCGGCGTTCAAAGCCGTCGCCGCCGTTGAGAGGAGGTCCGTTGGGTGCACATGGTTATTGCGAACCGCGGTACCATTGGATGTCGCCGGCGAGGTCTACATCGCGGCGAGAACCAAATCCTTGAACCCGGTCTTTGTCGGACGAAAGCAGCGTATTGTTGTCGTTTAGGACAAAGATCACCGCGATATCGCTCATCATGTGCTCAAATCATTGAAATCATTGGGCGTCTTAAATGCATTTAATCCTCACTTTGGCGTATTTAAGACCTCCGTAGCGGACCTCCTCGTTGTCCCGCGCATTTATTCCATGTCCGGCGGCGTGGTCGTGAGCTCTGGGGCGTCCATGACCTCCTCAGGAGATCTGGGCGTCAAGACCTCACTTCTTGCGATCGTGGCCGTCCGGACCTCCACGGAGGTGCAGTGGCGTTAGGACCTCCTTAGGACCTCCCTAGGTTATCTCGGTAGTTCATGACCTCCCGGGTAGATCTTGGCCGTCAAGGTCCTCCCTCGGACGATCTGAACCATCGAGGACCTCCTTGGAACATCTGGACCGTCCGGGACCTCCCACGAGAGGTCTTGGCGATGTAGATCTTCCTTAGGGAGATCTTGATAGTTTAGATCTTCCTTTGGAAGATCTCAACCGTTGAGGACCTCCCCTTTAGATCTGGTCCGTCCGGACCTCCCTCGTCGTTGTGGTCGTTGGATTCTCCATCTCGGCCACGACCTCCCCACCTCGCGCATGTGCGTTGCTAGGAGGTCCGGGACCTCTGGACCTCGTGGCGTGTGTGTTGTTCTCTGGGAGGTCTTGAGCCGTCGGATCTGAGATCTGTGGCTCATGTCCTCCCGACTGTGTGTTTTTTCTTTAGAAATTCCATTGAAGTCTTAATTATAAACAGAATAAGGTATAAACTTTAGAATTTCTTATCTTTTTCATTTTAATTCCAATTGAGGTCATTCAAATTGTGTTAGCTCTGTCTTGGACTTGACTTTAATCTAAAAATGATTGTAAGTTAAGTTCAGCCCGAGCCTGATTTACCATTAGATTTTAAGATTAACTTTAAATGTGCACTCAAATTAGTGCTTAACTTGTAAAATACATAACTAATGCTCTGTAGATTATTTTTGAGTGAGACCAACTTTGTTGGTTTCCTCCATTAATGGTCTTGCTATGAACATTAGTTTTGAGCATGTTGCTGCTAGGAAAATGAGGACTTGTGCATTATAATTTTGTTCAAGTTCTTGTTTTTGAAAATTTGTAGAGAGTGCAATATAGCTCCAAATGAGATGAACTCAATTGTGTTATTCATCTCATGAGGTGCTGGTTTTACAGTAAAAATTTTAGCTTCACTTCTGTTCTAGAAAATGTTGCCTCATAATTAAATTAATGAATAGTGCAATTTGGTATTTTAGAAATTTGAGCAGAATTGTTTTGCTCATAACTTTTGCATTGAGAATCCAAATCAATTGGTTCTTATTGCAATATTCCTAAAATCACCCTCTTGCTGCTGTAGAAAATTCAGAGAATTTGGAGTTCGTTTGTTGTGCTGTCTTTGTTGTTTTTAAATCGTTCTTATCGGTTCTTTCTCGCCTTTCCGTTAGGTTTAGACATTTTGGTGATCCCGAGAGTGACCCTCCGCAACAAATTGACCAGCAACAGCAAGGCAAGCAGTTTGATCATTTCCATCATTGTCCCATTACCTTAAAGCAATATCTCGTTTTACTTCTATGTATGCATGCTACTTTGTGTTAAAGGTAAGCTAGCAAGCCTATAGTTGCATAATCTGTAGGAATTGTTTATCCTCTACTACCATGAGCCTAGGTTATTTCTTTGTGGTGGGAGCTCGTTGGATGAGCTCCTATCACTTAGTAGTTCGATTTAAATTGCTTAGACATGCTTAGTTTTCGATAGAAATGGGCGATCATCGACTTAGTCGATGGTCTTGATCACTCAAAACTGATTATTACTCCTATATGTCCAGCACTTGTGCTTTGATTAATTGTAAAATCAAAAACTGAAAATAAAAGATTGATTTAGACTTGGGCATATTGGATGGATGGCATGGTTTTGGATGTGGTGGTATGCAGGGTCCCTAAGGACCGAGTACTTGGGTCACTAAGCCAGCGATTTTGCGTGCTAACCACACGAGGGCATATGGAACCCTCTTGACTAAGTACTTTAGGCGGTGTTAATTGGGGTCGCTCGGTTGGTGTGTTTTAAAGATAAAATGTGTGTGTGATGTGGGAGGGAGCATTAGCTTCGGGTAGGTTGTGTGATGTCTCCTTCTCCCGTGGGTTGTGCGACTTCGAATTAGCATTGTCCATTGGAAATGTCTCGTAGGACTTAGCCGTCTTGGCATACCAAAGGTAGTGTGCCTAATGGAAAGGCGATGCGGCGTGTGGATGCAGTGGTACACCTGCGGGGATAAAACTATTGAATAGCCTCGTCCTAGGTTATGGACATGCTTGGTAAGGTCGTTCAAGACTAGACTACAACCTTTAATTAAAACTTGACATGGTTGGTATGAGCAGGGAGTTCATGCTATTGTTTGTGGTGACTTGGGTTGGTCACTTCGGGTTGTTCTTGTTGTTGTTACCTTGTTATTTATCTCGTTGTTATTTCAACAATTAAAAATGCTTTGTCAAATTGCTTTCAATCTACTATATTATTGCAAATGAAAACTTGCTTTGTGCTTAAATGAGTCCAAAGCCTCATCCACTAAATAAAGCTTGCATATAGCTAAATTATAGTTACTGTTATCTTACACGTCGGTCTTGCGAGTACAATAAACAATTTATTGTACTCATTTGCTTCTTAACAACTTTGTTGCAGAGGAGGTAGAGCCCAAAGGGCTTTACTTTTGTGAGTGTCTTGATGGTTGGGAAAGCGACTAGCTTGGCGGTCGGTCGATTGCCTTGTGGGCTAAAGGCACCTTGGTTGGCTCTTATTTTGGGCCACCTTTATGGCACTTTTGCTTCATTGTGTATCTTTGTAGTTACTGTTGTTATTTGGCCTAAGGGCCCTCTTTTGTAATAACCTATCCTTATTTATATTAACCACGGTTTGTTGCTTATGTACTATGTGTTGTATGGAATGGATACATTCTTTTGTTGTGAGTATGTATCTTGCGTGCAGGAAGTATACATCTCTCGAGGCTGGTTTATTTGGTTGATAATACTAGGGTCAATTGGATGACTAAGTATTATGAGCTTAATAAACGTCGGGGTCTCACACGTGATCAGTTCGTAACTCATTACGACCAGGTTACGACCACTCTGTGATTACGTTCGACCGATCTCGACCAGCTCGTATCTCCATACGATCGATCATGGCGGTCGAACTAAGCGACCTACTCATGTATTCTCCCTTTGCCTTACGATATCTGGTTGAACTCCAAGTGAGATGTTGTGTCATCCATGGACTGTTCAATACTTTCTCGATCGAGTATCGGAGAACCTTATGTGGTCGAACTCTTGACCACGATGTATATGGCCATGCACTTTCTTTATCCGACCACTTCAAGGGCCCATAGATATCTCTCTGTTATGTTAGGAGGGCAAATCCCATATCAGACCAGGTCACATCCCTCTGTATGTTTTATAGCATACAAAAGCTACCTTTATAACTACCCAGTTACGAGTAGCGTTTGGCAACCCCTAAGAGTGCTATTACACATGTAGGAAACCATGCTAATCTCAGGTCTAAGGATTATACATCATCATTGCTTGAGACCAACTAATGACACATAGAATCATAACAATCTCAATAGTATCTCAAGGTGGGTCTTATCCAACACCATGTTCTCTAACATGTGTCCACATTATCGATTCGATATCCCTATATCTATGACCGGTGAAACATGGTCATCAATCAATACATGTACTGGTCATAGAGTCACTAGCGTTCCGACCAGTAACATTCGACCGGGGATACATTTAGAGCGATATCATCATAAGTTAAAAGACCTTCACCAACAAGTCACATACTCGTTTAATCTTCATAACTGATGATTCATTCATGGAACAGAATAACATTTATCCAATATTATGAACATAAAGACATATAATCATCTCTATGATTGCCTCTAGGGCATATATCCAACACGTAGGACCTCCCCTTGCGCTTTGACTAGCCTCATTTGGCAGTCACACTCCTTTTTCTTTATCCTTTGACCATGTCCTTTGCACATGGGAGTCTTCCCACATTTAAGGCATGTTGTATCGCATTAAATGTTTCTACATTTTTGCAGCACCCGTGCTGTTCTTTTGTCACATCTCTTGCCTACTCCCATTGTCCTTTTCACCAACTCTTGAACGTGTGTACCCATGGAAATCTGGACGGCTCTAGCTATATAAGCTTTGGCAGCCCTTCCTCTTTACCCTTTTTGCTCATTTTCACTCTCTGGCTCCTCCAGCAAGCTCTTGGATCTCCTCCAAAGCTCTCTGGACCTCATCCTGAAGCTTCGGACCTCCTCCAGCAAGCTCCTTCGACCTCCTCCAAACTGACCTAGCCTCTCTGTTGGTTTTATTTTGGAGTTTCATTAAAGTTTCTTTGGATCTTATTTGAGCTTCGTGTTGAGTTGCTTTGGTTTCCTCGTGTAGATTGTGCAGACACTGAGGAGAAAGAGCTCTCCGAAAAAGAAGACATCCAGGCCTTTGAGCAAGGTAAGTTACACTCTTGATCATGTTGCACCCATTATTTCAAATTACTATGTTCTGTTTCAAAGGTTTGTGCATGTTTACTTTACTAAGTTATTTCAATACCTGTCTTTAAACTCATAGTTTTGCCTACCTCCCTTGTATGGCCAACACTGAAATTGAACCACACTTGTTGTTACCCTAGATAAAATCTGGTTGATACAATAGTGTGAACCAAGAGCAATTGTGAAATCTTATGCTTAGCCTTGCTTAGACCAACAGTATTTGATTTGGGGAATTTTACCAACATGACCAACTGCTGTTTAAAGGTTTTAAGCCATGGCATTGGGTTGTCATGGAAGCTCCTAAAGGTTTATGAAAAGCAGACAAATGGAAAATGGTTTTGGACTGGGGCGACTTGGTTGCTTGGTTAGTGCATATCCATGCACGAGCTCAACTTGGGTAAAGTTGAGGCTCAGGGGTTCTGTGGTTATCGCCCTAGTCATTTGAGGACCGACCTTTGAGCGTCCCTTTGCTATGCCTATAATGGGCTATGCCTCACCGTACAACCACATGTCTCCAGAATGGGGCGTTGGACCTGGCCAATTAATATGCAAAGTTCCACCACGGTTGTTCCACTTTGATATGTGGGAGGTCTTTTATGGCCAATGGTCTTTTATAACCTATGTTTTTCACTGGCGCAAGAGGGGGTTTTTCGGCGGGTTTCTATCCAATAGAAGCGAAACCTTAGCGAGGAGGGGCTGTGGTGGAATAATGCATTACAAAGGCCTTATCATGAACTCTAAACCTCTTACCTTTGGCAGTGAGAGGTGGTATTGACGAATGCCAAACAAACTAGAGGAATCATGTCGTGTGGGTAAAGTGTACAACCTCTACAAAGTGAAAACTATTCGAATAGCTGTGTCCACGGTCATGGACGTGCTGGCAAAGACCACTCAAAGTTAGATATTAGTTTTGTTTTCAAAAGGTTTTGGATAAACTGTTTTTTTTTTGGATTTCTATCCCATGGTTTGGGCGGGGAGCCTTGTGACAGGAGGGTATCCTTCACCATTTGATGATGAATGTTATCCAACTGAAAAGTTGAATTTTTTTTTAAAATAATTTTAGTTATTGTATAACTGCCTTGAAATTTAGTATATGTATTTGAAAGAAACTTGGCTTTACACAAATCAACCATATTATGCCTTCCTTTGAATATCCATATATGCACGTCATTTTGTTACCCCACGGGTGTAACTTGCGAGCACTATTGTTGTGCTCACTCTTGCTTGAAACTAATTTTTGAGCAGGAGAGGACTTCTTTGATGATGATGAGAACCAGATCAACTAGGCCGTGCCCTCCAGCCAATTACCTGTGGTGTATTGGATGGACTTGACTTTTGTTTCTGCTATGTATTTTTGCTCTTGTTGGTTTGTAAACAAACTTTGTAATCAACTCTTTTGTTGTTAATGAAGTCTCGTGTGGATGTATGCTGCGTGAACCAACCATTGATCCTTGGGACTGGTTTGGATCACAGGAGGGTTGGGACTTCTCCAAGTCCCATGACCTCCCCGGGTTGGTCTCTGGACCTCCCCCAGGTTTGGTCGTGGCTCTTGGGGAGGTCCTGAGCCTCAAGACCTCCTCGGGTCAGTTCCCTGGACCTCCAGAAGGTCCAGCTGGACTTCCTGGGAGGCCTAGGAGGACTGCTCAAGAGGTCCTTATGACCTCCTGGGGGGTCTTAGTGGACTCCTAGGGAGGTCTTAGAGGACCTCTCGGGTGAAGCCCGTGCCAGGTCATCACACAATTATATATATATATATATATATATATATATATATATATATATATATATATATATATATATAGGAACATATCTAGTGCTAATGGGTAATTGAGTGCTAAGGTGCTAATACCAATCTTGACCGTTAGATTATGCAAGCTGTTTAATGCAGGGTATTGGAGGTGGGAGCATGTAGGGTGTTTAATGCAGGCTATATATATATATATATATATAAGAATTGGATTTGGATTTGGATGCATGGTCGTTCTACTGCACGCATGTATCGTACGGCTGTTTGGTGGTGTAGCACTATGGCTAATGCCAAGGGCAACTATACTATGATGCATGTGTACATGTACGCATGTATATGCTGTGTCTCTCTCCATTTGATTAACCATACATCTTTTTTTTCGGTAGGTACTAGTGCATTTTCAGAGATATCATGTTATCCGTATACAGTAGCTAGACAGTTTTAGCATGTCCGATAGGCGAAAGGGGAGATCGACGCCTTCCACAAATGGACTACTGGTTAAACTCATCTTTGTTAATTTTGAGTACAGCAGCATGAAGGATTAACCGTGAATGTGTATATACTGGAGTCGTTTATTCTCGGAGCAATGGCAAAAATTAAGGATGAC
The DNA here is from genome assembly GCA_036346405.1 of Phyllostachys edulis. Classification (NCBI taxonomy): domain Eukaryota; kingdom Viridiplantae; phylum Streptophyta; class Magnoliopsida; order Poales; family Poaceae; genus Phyllostachys; species Phyllostachys edulis. The sequence continues at coordinate 43,156,075 of CM070564.1, forward strand.
TAATTTGATGTGTCCGGGTGTAATCAATTGCATTTTTTTTTATCGGTTTGCTTGTGTGATAAAGTGGTCAGACATTAGACTACTCTACTAAAAACTAAAATTTAAGTACTTCAACTTCTTTGGGTCCGCCCCCGGATGCATCTATCTCTCCGAATTAATCCCCATGACAACAAAAAAGAGAACATAAATGGAATAAAAGCGACGGTGCCTGAGAAATTAAGCTTGGACGCCTCATGCACAGCAACAACGACTTAGCGTTCACTATCGCCTTTCGCGGCGTCAGTTGGGTGCGACTTTCTTTTCTACAGCTACTTGACTACTCCCACAGCTGTTGCAAATGAATGAAATGCAACCCTGAATTAATTTACCATGCCTCTAGCTAGCTAGTCTTTGAAATGTAAGTTTACGTATTATCTAGGTATATATGGTCGAATAATCGAATTGAAAAGACACCTACAATGACTACATGGCTGAATTGTAGAACTATTAATTACTAGTTTGATCGTACTAGTTGGTGTTCTTTTTTACTCGATGTTTCTGACTTTTCATGGTCTCTGGGATGCGACATTGAGCGTTAATTTTTTTTTACAACTTTACATGAAGATACCATGAAAGTATATTCAACGACAAATATAATGTTGTTTTTTTATTTATAGCCGATCTAGACAGTTTTCAAACATATTGGCAGTCAGGCATTACAATATTTGATGGTATGGATTCTGGGACATCAAGTAAAATGTCAAGTAGTTCATTTGTTCTTAAATGCTTGTTATTGTTGACTTTTTCATCATTTTCAAAGTTCAACTTTGACCATTAAATTTATACTCCCTTCGCTTCCTCAATAGACATGTAAACAGAAGAGCATATTACCCACATTCATTAGCTCACTTATTGCTCTTGGATGGTATGTGTTACTCTAGTCCATAGTAGTAAATGACCTTGTGAATAATGAATGAGAGCAGGATGAAAATGAAAAAGGGTAAAAAAAAGATGCATTACAATGGTAGAGTGACATATATTTGGGGGCATATTTTTTTTTTTAGATTTTGAAAGTCAGAATAAGGTGTATACTTAAGAATGGAGGGAGTAGCACTTTGCATATTATACAAATGTACACTGGTTCACATCATTGCGCAGGCCACTTTAGTGGATCCTAGTCTCTAGAGCGATCAACTCATCGGACATGATTTATCAAGCGACCATGCATGTTCTGGTCTTGCAATTCAATGATGATCATGTGTTCGATGCTCCAATCGAGCTGATGCTTCAAAACTCTGCCTTAATATCTCTTTTTATGAAACCCAGGTCACTTAACCGAATTATACATGTTCATTTCTTCTTTAATTACCATGCTGTACTTCCAACTGCAATCTAGCTAGCCAGTTAGCTAGATTATTGATCAATATCGATCAACAGCACTGCCTCTGAAGACTTCAGATCTGGCACAATTGGTAGTAGCAACTAGCAAGTTATTTTCTTTGCATGCAGGGATTGAGTCGTCACCGATCACTTAGTCAAAAGTTAAAATCTCTGTACAAGTAAGGAATATTCTTGCAGGATGACATATAAAAAACAGAGAAGATGTGAATGAGTGCTTCATATCCTTTGATCAACCAAGTAGTGTGCGTAACAAGACTAAAGAGTCAGGCTAACATGCCAAATGGCCTTATTTAACTCATGTTGAATCAATTCACAAGATTTACTTCGATTTTTCCATGCACTTTCACTGTCTACCTCTTTTTGCAGGATAGTAGCTAGTTTTCAGGGTCCAAGCTAGAGGAAACTAGATTTCCAAAGGTATCACGTCCATGTGCTAGTAGTGCGAAGCATCTAATGATGACAAGTGAAAGAGCCATCTGCATTCATATGATGATCTTCCTTTCCAACAGTAAACAACTGTTAAGGCTGCATCAGAGACATGATCTTCCTCTACCTTATGCAGACAGATTCATGCAAGGGTCAAGCTAGACAAGTGCACTAATTGAGGCCTTGCTGCTAACTTAATTCCTTGCTTGTAGCCACGGCACAGTGCTGGCTAGCCCTTGCTCTACAGCTTTTCCCCTTTTTGCCATGGAAGCAACCGAGCTAGTCAATTACCAAAAAGAAAAAGAAAAAACCGCACCCTTTTGTTGCTGTCTAGTCATTGTTTACACACTTTGAGTTGGGCACGGCTGCTTCTTTTTCCAAAGGCCAACATTTTGGCTAATTGACATGTATGAATGTAGGGACATTTGGTCATCATTTGATTGAGATTCATACGTTTCTAAACTACCTTGAAGGCATTGAGTCAAACTAGCTGCATGTCATTCCATGTCTAGCTAGGTGACTGTTAATCAGTACTAGCTGAATTGTGGCCATTACCTAGCTAGCCACACACTACACGCTACTACTATGTCATGATAGCTTCAGTGTGTTTGCTTTGTCAAAGACATAATACGCATATTAATTTCCCTTTCTCTATCTTGTGCACTGCACTGCACTGCATTGTTAGTACCATGCCCTCCTGCTAGTAATAAGTAGGCCGTGATGAGGTTGTGTTCACAACTTTGCAACCAACACACATTCAGAGATTTGCTTTTCTCTGGTTTCGCTTTGGATTCACGAGCAGTACTACTGCTTTGCGGGACTCTATTGTGCATGCAATTTCCGAATAACTCCTATGCAGATTGCTGTCGCTTCCGTGTAATCTCATAGAAAAGGATCGGGAAGCAGGCCGGCGTCTGGCAAGATGACAAAACTTGCATTACCACCATGGATTGCAAAACAAAAAACATATACTAGTATATAATTGATTGCACCATGCAATTTGTTAATCTTGACATAATTAGTCCCAGACAGATTAATTAAACGCGCATCAATGCAAGATATGTTTATTAGTAGTAGTTGCAACCAACTAATTGATTGGTGTTAGTTGAGCCTATGCTTTCGACAAACTAATTGATCGTGTCCTAATTAGGACAATACATCCATTTTTGGGACCTCCTTTTCTCTTCATTTCTTCAGACAACAGACCATTGAGCACAATAAACTACTCGATTTGGAACGCAAAATTTTCACATGTAGGAGAGCCATGTATCATTTCATCAAGGAGAAGAAAAGGTTTGGTATCATTCCTGCATGAATCATACAAAATTCCCACGTTCCAAGAGGTGACTGTCTTATTCTTTAGTTAGCATCTTACTTCAAGAAAGGTAAGCCTGGCAAGTTACTATTACCCTGTAATTTCCCATTTACTACAACTATGACAGTTCATAGAGAGTCGATGACTTCGTTGCCAGTACACATTACCCTGCAAGTAATGCCATGGTGGCTTATGTAAGGCTACAGCCGAGCAGAGCGGCTTGAATGCAACAGATCACCAGAACTTGTCAGAATTAAGTGTGATCTTTCACCAGCCATGACGGTAATATATACATCGATCCTACCTGCTTAACTCGATTTTTTTCAACGTTTTCACCCTCTTGCCAACGATGACTGCAGAAAATGGACATGGCATTTTTTAGATAATGAAAAAGAAAAAATCTCTCTCGGCCTCTACATCTAGAACGTACATAGCATATTTTATTAAAGAGTTTAAAGCACCAAAGTAACCAAATCTGGTAAAAGTGGCTTTAAGCCTTACAAGTAAGTAATGCCTAAAATTTAAATTCAATCATTATAAATCTTGTGACTAAACCGCCACTCATGAATGCTTAAAATTTGCTTCGTTACTATCTCTAACTTGTCGCTCCCAGCTAACATAGACTCCTTTAGGGCCAGTTTCTACAAATATGCCTAAACTCTTAGCCAGTGTCCACTCAAAAAGATAACCTGCAAGGGATTATTGACAATCTTTTTTTTCAAAAACAATATCATTCCGATATAGCCGTACAGACCAACACAAGGCACTAGCTCCCACTAGGACATGACATGTGTGTCAGGTTCCGAGTTCTTCTGATCAGTCAGATTTTAGGCCGACTAATTATGTACGTACCGTTATGAATATTGTGTATGTATTCACGAGGCCAAATGGACAATATATATAAAAAGTACAAGGGGTACAAGAGAATATGCCATACATATATAAGGAAATACAAAAAAAAAAACTATTCTAACATCCTTCAAACTCATGGTGGATCACACACACTGAGTTTAGAAAGAAAATACAAATGTTGTACCCTAGTTTGTGACTTCGTGAAGAAGTCCGCAAGCTGTAACTCTAAGGGCACAAACTGTGAAGTAAGGACTCCCTCCTGCACCTGTAAGCGAGTGTATGAAGCATCAACACCAATGTGCTTGGTGAGCTCATGCTTCATTGGGGCACGGGCAATATTGATAGCACCTATATTGTCAGACAAAAGAGTCGTAGGTCCCATCATAGACACTCCAAAATCTACAAGTAGCTACCTCAACTAAGTAACCTCTGCTGTCACTACTGCCGTAGCTCTCAACTCAGCCTCTGCACTCGAACGGAAAACTGCAGTCCACTTCTTTGTTTTGTAGGCAATCAGGGAGGAGCCAAGAAAAACACAGTAAACAGAAAAAAAAAAATGACCATCAGAAGGATCACTAGCCTAGGTCGCATCGGAGTACGTCTGAAGCTGTAGTGAAGTGGAGCTAGGGAAAAACAAATGACGAGAGATAGTCCCACACAAGTAACGAAGAACACGAAAAAGGTGACTGTAATGAAGATGGGTAGGACGAGCCATGAACTAACCCAAGATATGAATAACATAAGCAATATCATAACGAGTGCTCATAAGATACACCAAACTCCCAACAAGATGACGATATTGTGTAAGATCCTCAAGAAGATCAATATCAATGGCACGAAGCTGTAGGGATAGCTCCATGGGAGTCTCAGCAGTGCGAGTGTCAGTCAGACCAGACTGATCAAGAAGATACTCGACATACTTCTGTTGGGAGAGGTAGTAGCCCTCAGGCATAGAAGAGACCCCAATCCCAAGGAAGTACATAAGAGAATCAATATCAGTCATCAAAAGCTGCTCACTGAGATGCTTCTTCACATGCGTGATAAATGAGGAATCATTATCAGTGGTGAACATATCATCAACATACAGAAGAAGCAGTGTCCTACCCTGAGATGAGATATGGACAAAAGAGCTGGATTGTAGGAATTGACAGTGAAACTGGCAGCAGTAATCATTGAGGTAAAACACTCAAACCAGGCACGAGGAGCTCGTTTGAGGCCATAAAGAGCACGACGAAGACGACAGACGTGCCCATCAGGAACAGAATACCCAGGTGGTGGCTGTATATAGACCTCCTCATGCAAAGCACCATTAAAAAAGCATTCTTAACATCCAGCATAGAGATATACCACCGACGAATAGAAGCAACCGCAACAAGAGTGCGAACGGTGGTCATATGGGCAACAAGGGCAAAAATCTCATCGTAGTCATGACTGTACTCATGCTAAAAGCCATGAGCCACAAGATGAGCCTTGTAGCGCTCAATAGTACTATCAGACTGGGTCTTAATCTTGTACACCCACTTGCATATGATAGGACGGGCATGCACAGGTGTCAAAACAATATCCCAAGTCTCCGTATGTCGAAGAGCATCAAGCTCATCTGCCATAGTGAGTTGCCACTCAGAATGAGGAGCAGCCTCATGATAAGAACTAGGCTCAGTGACAAAGAGAGCATGAGCTATCAGAGCAAATCCAAAACGATCAGGAGGTCGAAGGGATGTCCGGTCAAGAAGGACGTAACGGGGAGCATCATTAGGAGGATTAGATGTGGGTGTCGGCAAGATACCAGGAGAGGAGACTGGTGAAGGACGAGGGCATCTGGAGTAGTGAATGCCAAATAAACGAGACAGTGGTGATGTAGAAACAAGAGGCAGTGCTACAGGAGGCAGCTCTGGATGTGGAGGTACAGAAGGAACCACTAGAGACAGACCAGGAGAAGGCTGTGATAGTGGAGAAATGGGTGAAGAGTCAGAAAAAGACAACCATGAAATCGACTCAACGGTGGAAACAGGACAAGGAGCCGAATCTCGATAGAAGAAAGTTTGAGATTGGTCAAAGATAACGTTTCGTGAAATCTTGATCCGTCGAGCAGAAGGATCATAGCAGCGATAACCCTTATACTTAGAATTATAACCAAGAAACACACACTCAACTGACTGAGCCGATAGTTTGGTGTGCTCACGAGGCTACAGCAGGACAAAACAAGTAGAACCAAAAACACGACGGTGAGTGTACTGGGGGCTCAAGAGTAGAGACGCTCTATAGGAATGATACCCTTAAGAGCAGTAGAAGGCTGCATATTGATGTGATATGTAGCCGTAGAATAGCCTCTGCCCGGAACTATGGTGGAACGTGAGAGGCAAGGACAATATTGTGGGCAGTCTCAATCAGATGACAATATGTGCGCTCAGCAACCCCATTCTGAGTATGGCCACCAGGACAAAAAGACTGGTAAAGAGTGCCCTGCTTAGAAAGAAATGTCTAAAAGCGCCAAAACAGTACTCGCCAGCAGAATCATAGCGAAAAGTACGGATGGAAGAGTCAAACTGAGTATGAACCATCGTTACAAATCTACGATAGATTGCAAGAAACTAACCATGATTAAACATAGGGAAAATCCATATAAAACAGGAATAATCATCAATGAAAATCACATAAAATTTATACCCGCCTTTAGAGATAATAGGCACAGATCCCCATATATTTGAATGAACTAAGTTAAAATGACGAGAAGACAAGGACCCACTAGAATGATAAGGAAGTTGTAGCCGCTTGCCCAACTTACAACCCTGACAAAACATGGCCGTGTCAATAGTAACACGTCCAAGAACACCCTGACGAACTAATGAAGAAAGACAGGACCTACACAAAGTGACCTAGACGATGATGCCACTGTGCAAAAACTCCAGAGGTGGCGGCAGCGGTGGTGGTGGAGGTAGACGTAGATGTGATAGAAGCAACTGAAGTGGACAGAAGGTGGAGACGGTCAAGGATATAGAGACGCTGACGATCCCTACGGCGCCGGCCAGTCCCAAGTACCATCCCTGTCTGTCGGTCCTGGACGAAACAAGAGTGAGAGTCAAAACCAACCCTACAACCGAGATCGGTAAGCTGACCCACCGAGAGAAGCTGCATGGTAAGCCGGAGAACATGGGAAACATCTGGAATAGAAAAAATAGTAGACAAAAGATTGCCTTGATAGCTGACAAACAGATGAGTATCGTTAGGTGTCTGAACAGAGATAGGAAAAATAGGAGGTCCTATTGAAGTGAGAGATGTGGAGTCCGGTGTCATATGGAAAGAGGCACCAGAATCCAGAACTCAAGAAGTACCTGGAGGAGACGTCTTAGCTAGACTAGCAGAACCTGCTGAGCTGTGAGAGGACTATTGAAGTAGAGCCTAGTAGACCTGCTGAACAGAGTCACCTCACTGAAAAGGTCCTGATGTGCTGGTCTATCCTCCCGTCGAGGAAGGGCCTCCCCACCCCCCTTGGATCGTCCATCCCCACGCGCCTTGTTCCGCTTTTTTCACACCGCACAACTCTGGTAATCATGCCTGAAGTTCTTGCAATAATTGCACTGAACCCCAGTTGGTGCAAAATAGAACAAAACAGACACGAGGAGGGATATGTCAAGCGAAGTCGTCGGTGTAGTCGAAGAAGAAGGGGTAGCAAACACAACCTTAATAAACTATGCTACTAACCCACGACGAAGCTCCTCAGCACAAAGCATCGAAAGAGCCTCGGTGACTGTTGGTCGTGGTGAGCGACTGTCACGACCCGGCCTAGGGCGCACTCGGTGGTCCTCGGGACCTCTGGGAGGTCAATGAGAACCCCAGGATGTCCCGAGAGGTCCTCGGGACCTCTGGGAGGTCATAAAGGACTTCCCAGACATCCAGAGAGGATATCCGGTGGGACCGCCTGCAGACCTCCAGAGAGGTCAGAGAGGACCACTCGGAGGTGCAGGAGGTCTGACCAGAGGTCGTTGGACCTCAGACCTCCCCAAACTCCACGTCTCAACCCGAGGGAGGTCCGAAGGGAACCACCCCGAGGAGGTCGTGGGGCTTGAGGGCAAGCCTGAAGACCTCTGTGATCCAAACCAGTCCCCAGAGATCATCGACTGGTTCTCACAGCAAACAAGTGATAACATAAACATCCACAAGACTTTAAAATCCTTTCGGATATCGGGCAAAATCAACACCGGAGCAGAGGTCAATCTTTTCTTCAACTCTTGAAAACTATTCTCACAAGCTGGTGTCCAGAGATACTTGGTTTTCTTCTTGAGCAGTTGGGTGAGAGGTCTTGCTAAGCTTGAAAAACCTTCAATAAACCTACGGTAATACCCTGCCATCCCAAGGAAGCTTCTTATCTGAGGTACTGACTTGGGTGGTTTCCAATCTAGGACATCTTGGACCTTACTAGGGTTAACTGCCACTCCAGCAGTCGACATAATATGGCCCAAAAAAGTAACTTCACTCAACCAAAAATCACACTTTTCAAACTTTGCATAGAGCTGGTGGTCCCTAAGCTTGTCTAGGACCAACCGAAGGTGGCCTTCATGTTCTGCCTCTGATTTAGAGTACACAAGAATGTCATCTATGAAGACAATGACGAACTTGTCTAAGTACTCCATAAACACTTTATTCATCAAGTTCATGAAGTATGCAGGAGCATTAGTTAGTCCAAAGGACATGACTGTGAACTCATAAAGTCCATACCGAGTTGAGAAGGCTGTTTTTGGAATGTCCTCATGTCGAATCTTCAATTGGTGGTATCCTGGCCTTAGGTCAATCTTGGAGAAAACTGCTGCTCTTTTGAGTTGATCAAACAAGTCATCGATCCTGGGCAAATGGTACTTATTCTTGATGGTAACATCATTGAGAGCTCTATAATCCACACACATGCGCTGCGTACCATCCTTCTTTGCCACAAAGATCACAGGAGCTCCCTAAGGAGAGGAACTCGGTCTTATAAAACCTTTACTTTGCATCTCTTCAATTTGCTACTTTAGCTCAACTAAGTCATTAACAGGCAACCTATACGGCCTTTTGGAAATAAGTGCTGTCCCTGGGACTAGGTTAATGACAAACTCCAATTCTCTGTCGGGAGGCATTCCAGGTAGCTCACTAGGAAACACATCGGGGTACTCCCTTACCACGGGGAGGTCTTCAAGCTTCACTTCTCTTAAACAGGACACCCTAGGACCTGCCTTAGGGGAGGTCTCGGGGCTGAATTCCACTTGCACCCCTTGCTCATTGGTGAGCACAATGGACTTGTTGGCACAATCTATTTGGCTCTGGTTCTTAGATAACCAGCCCATTCCAAGAATCACATCCAATCCTTGGGAGTGCAAGACTATCAAGTCTGTAAAGAAAGGAACTCCCAAGATTTTCAAGAAAAGATTTGGACATAAAGAGTTAGTCCTCATCTCCAAGCCCGGAGAATAGATTAGCATAGGGTTTAATAAAGGAGTAATAGCTAATCCATTATTGCCCACAAACTTTGAAGAGACAAACAAATGAGAAGCTCCGGAATCAAAAAGAATTGAAGCTGATATGGCGTTGACAAGAAACGTACCAAGGACCACATCCGGAGCTTGTTGAGCTTCCTCAGCTGAAAGATGGTTCACTCGCCCTTTATTAAATTGCACTGGAGGTCTTGGATGAGCATGGCTGCCATGGGCTGAGGACCCTTGAGCTGATCGGGTGGGGGTTGGAGCCGAAGCTTGAAGTTTCTTCGGACACTTGTTTGCATAGTGCCCCACCTCATGACAATGGAAACAAGTCACTCCTGCTGCAGAGTTTGTGGCTGGCCTTGCTTGAGATTGACTTCCAGGGGAGGTCTTATAAGAGCTGGAGGTGCCAGACCGCTTGACTTGCATTGACGTCCTGCTGGGGGAGGAGGTCACAGACCTTATAAGTTTGGGCTGGAGGTCTTTGGCCCGGAGAATCCTCGACTGAACTGGCTGCCTTCCTCTTTTTGCGGTTTTCCATTTCAACATGTTTGCCCTCTTGTCGAAGGGTCTAGCTCACTAAGTGCTGAAAATCAGGGTAATCATGTGCAAGAAGTTGGACTGAGAGTTCATCATTAAGTCCATCCAAGAACCGTTCCTGCTTGGACTCATATGTGGCTACATCCTCAGGTGCATACCTTGCCAACTGGTTAAACTTGTGTAAGTATTCGCTGACTGTGTAGTTCCCTTGGCGCAAGGCTCTAAACTCCTTCTTCTTTAGTACCATCATTCCATGAGGAATATGTGCACGTCTAAAAGCTTGAGTGAATTCCTCCCAAGTGATTTCTTGAGCGTCGGGATGGGATTGAGTAAAGTTTTTCCACCATTCCGAGGCTGGTCCTTGGAGTTGATGAGAGGCAAAAAGAACCCTTTCTCTGTCTGTGCAGTGGAGCATGTCCAGTTTTCTACTCACCACTCTGAGCCAGTCATCAGCTTCAAGATGTTTTATGGTGCTGGAGAATGTAGGTGGCCTCATCCTCATAAACTCAGAAATGTTTGCTCTAGGAGGAGGTAGAGCATGTACAGGGGGCTGAGCTGCTGCTGCTGCTTGGAGGTTCTGAGTGTTGGTGATGGACTGAGCTAGTAGGTTGAACAACTGTGCTTGATTGGCCATCATTTGGTTCTAGTCTGGACCTTGAGCTGGAGGGGGAGGAGGTTGCTGCCCTCGAGTCTCTGGATCATCCCTAGGAGCTCTACCTTGGCCACTAGCGCTGCCACTACCCCTTGTGGTCATCATCTGCTAGGGTCCAAGAGATAAGAAAAGATAAGAGATCTAGGGGAGAAAGGTTTAAGGCTAAAAGCAACTAAACCCACGACAACCCCAAAAGCCAGATCTTCAACAAACAAACTCAGCACCTTTCTACGCGAAGCTTGCTGCCCTCAGGGCTGCAAGCAAAAGGGGGTGGTCTTTTGTAAAGTAGCCCCAAAGGTAACCTTTACAAAAGATCCGCCACTCACTGCCACAACAGGTAGGTCCTTAAGGTTACCACAACAACCTAGATCGGTCCTAAAGACACTCCAAGGAAAGAATTCCATTTAACTTTGTAAAACGTTTGAGCCTATCGCGACTCAACAGTTGAGCCCTGATAGGCTCAAACTCTAGGCGAAGACGGCAGACAAAGTCATAAAGGCGAAGGAGGTATCTTCCTTCTACACCTTATGACATTCCTAGTAGAGCAAAGCTAGCTCGTCCAGCTGGCGCTAGAGACTGATCAGGGTTCGGAAGAAGTCGTCAACGGAGGAGTCCTCCTAGCGAAGCGTCTCTAACTCATGTTGAAGTGAAAAGAACTGAGCATCGCTGCTTTGCTGGTATCGCTCACACAAATACTCCCAGATCTGATGAGTGGAACGCATACCAACAATGTCTGGTTGGATGGAGTCGTCGACACTGACCACCAATATGACTCGAACACGGGCCTCATCAGCACATCAGTACTCAAAAGTGTCTATGGCATACTGAATATCTGAAAGACCTCATCAGCAGCAGTAGCATCGGTCTCTGCCTCCTTTTTGGCGGCCTCATCTTCTGCAGGAGGTGTAGAAGTAGGTTGTTTGGGAGGAGGCTGAAGCAATGACGATGGACAAGGTCGAGCACCAGTGACATGTCCCCAGAGATGGAGACTATTGATCGTGATCTCCATGAGTGAAGACTACAACATGTAATTCGTCCCATGAAGCTTTGTTCTCGAGAATGGGATCGTAGCTGATGAAACAGAAGCCATGGGTAGGCGACGCTGGATGGCGCGACGACCAAGGTAACGAAGTCTAACAGGTGGTGCTGGATACCAAGGCGATTAGATCGATGTTTTTTTTGGAAACTAATTATTTTTTAAAGAAAACCTCACGGTTTCCTTATCAAAAACTATCGGTCAAGCTGGCTAAGTGGAGTGGATGGGTCGAGCGGCGATCGGGGGTCGACGAAGGCGGCGCAACTCGATTTAGGTGGCGGCGAATCAGTCGTCGGGTTGGAGGGCGTCTGGTGACAATCAGCAGAGGGCGACGCAACTCGGATTAGGAGATGACCAGACAAGGCGGCATCAGCCTTAGAGTCAGCAGCAATGTCAGGATGGAAGCGGAAGAGCAGCGGCGTTGGGCGACGGCCTCAGGACGGCACGTGGCCCAATCCGGGTGGTGTCTAGTGGTGGTGGCATCCGGCAACCTTGGTACGGCGGTGGCCCGATCCGGGTGACGGCGGCGGCGGCCTTCGATGATGGCTGCAGTGGTGGGATGGCAGCGGAAGGAGCTAGATTAGTGCTCTAGCTCTGATACCATGTTATGAATATTGTGTATGTATTCATGAGTGTGTGTGTGTGTGTGTATAATGGAGTACAAGGAGATATTACAAGAGAATATGCCATGCACATATAAGGAAATACAAAAGGCTTACAAGGAAGTACAAAAAATTCCTATTCTAACACGTACACCGAGGGAGAAGAGAGATTCCATGCGTGTGTCAATGCTCAAACGCGACACACAGCCCAACCTCGTAGCTGATAGCATAATGAGATGTATACTTGGAACAAAATTGTGCATGACAACCCGATTTATTACTAAAAAGAAAGTAGTAAGGTCGTCTCAGTTGTCTGATCGATTGTAAGCAGCAAATGGCTCAGATAGGGGGAACCTGTAAAAATAGAGTCCATATATGTATAGATTAGATAGATGAGATGATCTTCCCTCTTATCTACGTACCCCTAAGGCCTTGTTTGGAATTTTCCTCCATTCTTGAGTGAATTGGACAGTTTGTTGTGAAACTCATGTGTTCCAAACGAGACCTGAACCTTCAGCATTTTCTATCCAATTCACAACTAGTTTAGAATGAAGGAAAAGACGAATGTGTCATCAATACGAGATTGGACAAAAGTTTTCTTTTGGTTGCTCTTGAAGGACAGATTGAATACTAGGGATGGCAAGCAAAAGTATCGTATGAGGTTATTCAAGGACAGATTGTTGGTCCCTGGTTGGATTTGATTGGGATTTAACTCTTTCTGTGGTTGATCTGATACAAGATGGCAAGCAAAAGTATCGTATGAGGTTATTCAAGGAGATTCTGATCATTGCGTGCTGGAGTATTTTGTTGCATTGAAATAAGGCTATTTTTAATCAGGGGTTTGTTTCTATATCAAACTAGAAACTAGAGTTTAGGGAAGCGTTTGCTCTGGTTATCCATAGGGCCAAATCTTCGCTTCGAGAGGAATTTGCTTCTTGGTTGAGAGATTTCGGTTAACTTTTTGCTCATGCTCTTTTGTAAATCCTTTACTCTTGTACATTTTTTCCTTTTAATATAATTTTATAGTAGGGGTGCTTCCCCTCCTGTTTTCAGTAAAAAAAAAAGAGATCGGACAATAAACTTATGGCACCCCCATTCGGATGCGTCGATCGCTGAGGAAGCAAAGGGACCTCAACGAGAGTCAAACACAATAAGTCACACCAATATATTGCATATGTTTGGTCCAAGTTACAAGTGGCCTCCCACCTCCCCATTTACTAGGAGTCCTATTATAGAGTGGGAGAGTGAGGTCCCTGAAATTACATTGTTACCATCGGGGCTTAGCTTACTTCGGGGCTACTTTCGTCCATTGTGTCAAGCGGATCCCACCATGTTAGAGATGCATGATGTCGTCGGTCTTCCCCCTTTGTGTGTGTCGATGGGACTTCGTCGCGTGGCTACCCTGGATGTCCGGGGTGAGACGCCTCACTGAGGTTGGTACCCGGACCTCGTCCAGGGTTTGGTCCTCGAATCTCGTTCGGAGTGAATCTGCTCTGGGGTATCATGCTTTCATGAGGTTACACTAAGATAGCGGGACCGCCCCAACAAAAGGAAACCAAAGAAACTACGTTGTTTCATGTGAAATTTGTCTTTGCGACCACTCAGAGAGATTTTTCACAGCGCCCATCCTTAGCTTGGGCACTTGTATTAATGGCACACGTGAGTGACAACTGTGTCTAGCGAGGAGGCATCCATCGATCATTTGGATTTGTAGTCACCGACTTTGTACCGTTGTGCATCTGTGAGTACATACAATACATCGCAATTAATTTATGCATAGCTCGCATATCGTCTACATACGTGGATGCGTCCATACACCCACATACGCAAGGTCACCCACCGACACAAGTGAAAGCCCAGCTTGATCACCGATCAGAGCGTAGTGCAGCATAGTGATCACAGTTTTTGATGCATTTGGCACGGTTGACGTGCGAATTAGTAATTATAGCTCTTCGTGTACAACAAATGCGAAAATAGCACCGCGGGGACATGACACGTCTCGAGTCAGTGCCCCTGAGGCATGACTTGCCTTTTCTGCACCCCTGGGGCCGGACCTCGTCTTGTCAGTGCGCCAGGGGCACGATAAGTGTATTTCATATGAATTTTTTTTGGAATGAAAATGAATTTTTTTGGGAATGAAAATTCTATGATTTCATGTGATAATAGAGCACATGATAATATAGTGAAATGACATCCTCGATACATACACACATAATGTATACGACGCAATTACACACAGGCAACAATAGAATTTTTTTAAAATGATATTATTTTAACAAAGAATTACAAAAATAAATATTCGATTTTTTTCTTTAAAAAATGGTCTACTGCCACCATTCCAAATGGCGAAATGCTCCTGTTATCATTCCATTCCAAATGGTGAAATACTCCTGTCGCCATTTGGAATGGCGACAGAGATCCTATCACCATGAAAATAGTTCTACCGCCATTTGAATTGATGACAAGAGGTGGAAATTGAAATTGAAATATATAGATATGTTGGTAATATCTTCAAGTGTCCATGCAACCGATCATTTTAGAAAAAGATAAGGAAATATGAAGTAGAGAGCAATTTAGGAGTTTTGGTCTGACAAAACATATCCGGAATGCAATTTCAGCGGTGTAATAGCAAAAACAGATCCCTTCGGAGCAAAATCAACAAAAAATATTTTCAATGCGAGTTCAGCGGCACAATAACAAAAGTATTGAAGTTCCATTTTCTAATGCAATTGTCCCTTTACTGAACCGAATAATCTAAGAGTACAGAATAAAATATTAGTGAGATAATGACTTGGGAACAAGGGTGTTGTCATTGCACCCCACACCACCCTACTTCCCTCGTTCCCAGGTCATTCCCAAGTTATCTTTGTAATTCTTTATTAAAATAACATTATGTGTGTATGCATCGAAGATGTCATTTCGCGGTATTATCATGCGCTCTATTATCACATGAAATCATGGAATTTTCATTCAAAAAAAAATCATTTTCATTCCAAATTTTTTTCACATGAAATACACTGTGTTTATTGGGAAGGATAGCTGTATTTATTTGAAGACCGTTAATGACTCCACTATTTATTTGCTCCTATATGTTATGATATGTTGATTGCTGCAAAAGACAAGACATAAATTTTAAAGTTGAAGGCACAATTAAGTAGTGAGTTTGAGATGAAGGATCTCGGTACAAGAAAGAAGATTCTTGATATAGAAATTAACAGAGATAGACGGTTTGAAAAATTATACCTAAGTCAAAAATGGTATATTGATAAAGTTATTCGTCGTTTCAACATGTACAAGGCCAAACTGGTGAATACACCATTAGTTGCACATTTTAAACATTCTTCAGCATCATTTCCATAGTCAGATGATGAAGTTGAGTGTGTGAGCAGGGTTAACATTTTCGGCGAAATTTCGCCGAAATTTTGGAATTTTCGTTCCTTTCGGATGGCAATGAAAGGAATCCCATTCATTCAAAAAAAATTCGGTGAATTTGAATTTGGCCCAGCCCAAATGCCCATCCGGCCGGCCCAACGAGGTGCCCTAAGGCCCCTAACCTCCCTGCTCGCCTCGCCTTCCCAAATCGATCCCCAAAAGAAGCCCTCTACATGGCCGCCACCATCCACCACACCATGGCTTCCCCACCCGCTCCATTCCCTCGCCCTCTCCGCTTCCAGGTCCTGCTCCCTCCTCCACCTCCTCTCCCATGGCCGGCTAGCTCCTCATCCTCCGCGTCCTACGCCTACGACCCTTCCTCCTCCGCCGCCGCCCCCAACCATGTCCACCAGCCCCAGCAGCAGTGAGCGCCGCCACATCGCCAACCTCCTCCCCAGTGGTCCCTACAGGTACATCCGCCTCCACCGGCGCCGCCTCCGAGGAACTACCAGCAGCAGGCGCCGCCACCACCGCGCCACGGCTATGGGCCTCCTCCTCCTACTTTGCATCTGCAGCATCAGGCGCCACTTTGCCGCCACCTCCGCCTTAGCCTGTGTCGAGTTATGTTGTCCCGGCCTTCTTCAAGCTCACCGCTGCCTACTCCAACCCCAAGCTACTCGACGAGTTGAAGAAGATCCACTGATTTTGTTTGCTTTTATGATTTCTCTTTTCTGTTACAAATTTGGCCAAATTTCATCCAAATTTTAAACATCGGTTTGAATACTACCGAAATTTCGGTGATTTCGGTGGTTTTGCCTCCTAGCGAAATTTTTTCAGAAACGAAATAGTTTTCCCTGGTCTAGAGTTCCATATGCTAGTGCAGTTGGTTCACTTATGTATACCATGGTATGTTCTCGCTCCGACTTATCTCAATCATCGAGTGTTGTTAGTAGATACATGGCTAATCCTGGCAAAGAGTATTGAAAAACAGTTCAATGGATTTTCATATACTTGCGGGGCACATATGATACTTGTTTACAGTTTGGAAAGACTAAAGATGGATTCGTTGGTTATGTGGACTCATATTTTGTTAGAGATTTGGATTAGAGAATATCTCTTACTGGTTATGTGTTCAATATTAAAGGATGTGTCGTTAGTTGAAAAGCAAGCCTATAAGCTACTATTGCCTTGTCCACTACAGAAGCGAGTATATGGCTATTTCTGAAGCTTGCAAAGAAGCCGATTAGCTAAGATATTTGTTTATTATAGCTTTGTGGAAGTATGTCTTGTACTACAATATTATGTGACAGTTAAAGTGCTATTTGTCTTACGAAGGACCAGATGTTTTATGAGAGAACGAAGCACATAACATAAGATATCATTACATTCGAGACATGACTGCTCAAGGTGACATTAAAGTCAGCAAGATAAGTACCTATGATAATCCAGCTGATAAGATAATGAAGTCAGTTCCTACCGCTAAGTTTGAGCTTTTCTCAGACTTAGTTAGTATCATTCAGTAGTCCTATGGACGTTTGGCGCACAAGGTGTTCATGCTAGTCTGTATCAAGGAGATCATGTTTTGTTTTGGCTACACGAGGAATTCATCTCAAGATGGAGATTGTTGAGTTTGAGTGTGATACTAATTTCATTTCCTAATCTAACTTATAGTTCTACTCCTACACGGAGTCTTTTATGTACAACTATAAATATATCTCTGTAGTTCATAAGGAAGAGCAAGTGGTTCATTGTAAACATCTCATCACATAGTTATATTGCCTTCGTGTGCTCCTGGTTTTTCTGAAAGAGTTTTTCACGTAAAATTCATGTCTCCCATTCCTATTTTGATGTGCATTATTTACAATGGCAACGAAGACGTGAGTCTCGCGGTTGGCTCTAGATTGTGGAAACGCAAGGCGGTACCCCACACCGCCGATGCTCTTGTGCTACATCTTCCCTTTTACTAAAGCTAGTGAAAATGGCGTTCCCAGGTGCATCCCGTACGACTGTCTGCCCAGTCCCGCGTGTGCACGTGTTTGTCCCGCGAAAGGTTTTTCGTGGATAGGGTCTAGCCATTGTTTTGTCTGGTTTCCAGTTGCTCTCACCTTCTCAGCAGGTGGCTTTCGTTCGTGTCTTCAGGAGTGTGCTGAATTAGCTTGGTTGCGTGCCGCGCTTAGTCTTGCGTTGCCTAGAAACTCGTGCAGTCGTACTAGGCGGAAGACACAAGGCTTCCCTTCGTGTTCGTCGTCACCTCCTCCCTTCGCCTTCCCGAAAACGCTTTTCACCTGCCTCTGTGGTCTCTCTAACTTTATCTGCCCCTCGCCTTTCCTCAGCCAATTTGCTTCCGATCTCCCATGGTGCTTCCTCACTTAGCTTGATTCTTCAGCATCATATTTGCCCCTCGTCTTCCTTGCTGCTTTCTTAGCTCTCTCTAGTGTAGTTCCTTCTACCCTTAGTGCTTTCTTGCTTCTTTGCCTGTTCAGATCCCGTCAGTTCCTTGCCCCACTTTTCCTTGTGCATATAATGATTGGAACTTCCTTTTGTAGATTGTGTGCACTGCTGTTGTTTGCCTGTAGCCTGAGAAGGAGGTCCGGTAACGCTTCGTCGTCGTTCGGGTTCTGCTTGGTCCAGGGACATCGTGCGTTCTTCCTTTTGGACTACAACACTATTAGTGGATTCTCCTTTCTTGTTAACTTTATGCGGTTAATCCATTTGTTTATTATGCATGTTTGCTTAGTCTTCTGTTTTCGTACTAGATCTGATTTGATCGTTCCTATCTTGCCTAGGTTCAGACTTTTTTTTGTCGTTCTTCTTAGATGTTGCTCGGTTCTTGTTTAGGCTTTTTTATTTGCTTGTCTTTCATGCCTGTCATGCCCTTTGTTCTACTCATTGCTTCATGCATGCTTCGCCCTTTTGCAGATTGTGCCTGTTAATGTTCTTGTCACGGTCGGATTCATCTTGCTGAGGGGGAATATACCGTTCGTTCTTCATTTTGGACTGCAGTCACGGTAGTGGATTCTTCTTTCTTGTTACCTTTAATTAGCTAATCCATTAGTTTATTATGCGTGTTTGTAGATCTTCGGTTTTCGTACTAGATCTAATTTGATCGTTCTTGTCTTGCTTCGGTTTAGATTTTTTTTTTGCCATTCGCCTTATTTGCTGGGCGGTTCTTGTCTAGCCTTCATTTTTTTTGCTTGTCCTGCGTGTCTGTCGTGCCCTTTGCTCTACTCATTGCTTCGTTCATGCTTCGCCCTTTTGTAGATTGTACCTTCCTTGTTGATTTCTTTGGTCTATCTAGGGTCGTTCCTTCTCCCCTCATTGCTTTCTTGCTTCTTTGCCTCTTCAAATTTTGTATGTTCCTTGCCCCTCTGTTCCTTGCACATACACTGATTTGAACATCCTTTTGTAGATTGTGCCTACTGTTGTTGTTCGCCTGCAGCCTGAGAAGGAAGTCTGGTAACACTTCATCCTCGTTCGGGTTCGGCTTGGTCAAGGGACATCGTTCATTCTTCCTTTTGGACTGCAGCCCCGGTTGTGGATTCTCCTTTCTTATTACCTTTAATGGGTTAATCCATTAGTTTATTATGTTTTTTTGCTTTGTCCTCTGTCTTCGTACTAGATCTGGTCTGATCGTTCTTGTCTTGCCTCGGTTCAGACTTTTTTTTTTTGCCATGCTTCTTATTTCCTGCTTGGTACTTGTTTATCCTTAATTTTTTTTACTTGTCTTTCATGTATGTTGTGACCTTTGCTCTACTCATTGCTTCATGCATGTTTCGTCCTTTTGCAGATAGTACCTGCTGATGTTCTTTTCAAATTCGGATTCATCTTGCTGAGGGGGACTACATCGTTCGTTCTTCCTTTTGGACTGCAGCCGAGTCGTTTATTCTCCTTACTTGTTACCTTTAATTGGTTAATCCATTAGTTTATTATGCACTTTTGCTTTGTCTTCTGTTTTCGTACTAGATCTGATTTCATCGTGCCTGTCTTGCCTCGGTTCATATTTTTTAAAAATATTTGGCGTTCTTCTTATTTGATGGTCGGTTCTTGTTCAGCCTTTTTTTTCTTGTCTTTCGTGTCAATCAAGCCCCTTGTTCTACTCATTGCTTCATGCATGCTTCGCCCTTTAGCAGGTAGTGTCTGCTAATGTTCCAGTACATGTAGAACCACAAGTAACCACAGAGACTACAACACCTCCTACTGGCCTTACTAAGGTTTGCTACTTTGGTCACTCAAATTTATTTGTCCATTTAACCTGCTATTCATACTAATTGATCGTGACCATGATGCGTTATGTGCATACTCGCTACTTCCTTTGCTAAAAGGTCTGTCCACGTGCTTTACAAACTGCAAAATGAGCTTGCCCTAACGACTCGCCGCTTACATACCAAACTGATGATGACATAAGGTACATCCTTTTCCTGATTTTATCAGTACCAATCTATTAGAACAACTTTCGTCCGTCTTATGACATCGTCGTACCACCAAACTAACAGTGCAGTACAACTGACAAAGAAAGGCCCCATCATCAGGAAACTAAACATGGATGAATCTCCCAGCAAATGAAACAACAGGTTATGGCTTCACAATATACAAAAGCTTAAGTTGCCTCTCACCTCACACCTGTTCTGTTTACGTTTTTTAATTTACTTCGTTTGTAGAGAAAACTTGTGTACAAGCGTTAGCCTCGGAAAGATCCACCGTACCTTTTGCTACGCTACGTAAAGCCTACCTTCTGTACGAAAAAAGTTGTAAGATTACATAACAATGTGCGCCAAATGTCTTGGCTATTTCTTAGACCAGACTATAATAATAGTTTGTGTTTCTGTCACGTTCAGTGTAGTGCTATATGTATTTCTGTGGCCTTTGATGTTGTGTTGTTACGCTCATCGTCCCTATTTTGTATCATTTATACATAACTGTGATGCTTACCTATTTCAGTTCATGATTAGCGTTGTATTCCTCACGGGATTATGCCTATATTACCATGACATATAGAGTGCACCTAACACATCAAGCTAACCACCCTGCGCATCCTTAGAACATGTACAATGGTGTGATGTCAGCTGTCTGTAAGCCTTTTCACGTATATAAGGTGATATGGAGGAGAGATAGGGTGTATAGAGAATTGAGTCATCTCTTATGCAGTAGTCGATTGTTATACGAGAAACAAGACATACTGTACATAGAAGAGCTGTCTATAAAGACATATAAAGAGACAATTCATTGTAGAAACTGTCTTTAGTGCTGTCTATAGATGATATGAAAAGATACTATAGACAATAATTGTCTATACCATTGTATATACCCTTAAAGAGTCTTAAGCAATCATCAGCACAAAAAAACAACAACTAAAAAGTGATGTACGCAAGCGCTAGTATGCCTGCCAACAGATGCGCGCATAGCGTTCTAGTTGCTGCTATGTTCGGAGAGGCAGGGTCCTGTTCCGGCGAAGGGCAGAACAGGGTCAGCCCAGAATTACATGCCTCGTGCATGGTAAGCGGGAACACTAGCTTTCTCACTGTAAACGATGGCGGTGCTTAAAATAACTCAACAGTAGCGTATCATCCCATCGATCTCAGGGAAGAAAGATCTTTCTAAAGCAGCTTAGCAAAAGGAGAAATAAAGCAGCAGGGGAAGAAGGGGAGGTGAGATGCTGCAGCCACATGAGGAATGCTACCTTTTGTCTCCACTTGATCATGGAGGAGACCAACACTAGTCAAGCAAATTAATTAGAACCCAGTGCTTAACAGCAAGTTAACTGCAGTTGCTAGTTAAAAAACAAACAAGAAAAAAAAAATCATTGGAGTATGTACCTCTGGGTTAAACGTACGGTAGCAGTAAAGGACATGTACGATAATACAGATAACTGCTGTTTATAGCAACTCTTTATGTCACATATAGACAACACTATAGACAGCTCATACATTAAATTGTCTTTTCACTTGTCTTTATAGATGATACAATCTTTTAATGCTTTCATAAACCTAAGACATTTACTTCTTGATTCTAGTGCTACAATTTTTCTCTCTTCATTCTTTTTCATCCACATCAACTTAAATTCTACATGACAGAGATTATAGATAGCTGAGGTAAACCAATTGTACATAACCTAATAAACAAATAAGAAAGGAAATGGGGTAATAATAATTTATCGAAGTCAGCAGCAGTAACCTACTAGCATGAGCTTCTTGGGAATTCCATTTCATTTCTTCTCTCATCTCAACTCTAATTTCATTACATTGACTTATTTTCTGGGGAACCCAGTACATACAGTACATGGAGTACTCAAGAGTGCATGCGACACCTAAAATCTAGCAAGGTTAACCACTAGAATTCACACAATGTAGTAATAATAATTAACTGACAAGAACTATATAACCTTTTTTTTTCTCATATGTATATTACCCCTTATACTTATTAAACACAAGAAGAAAAAAAAGGTAAACTACCAAAAAAAGAAAAATAAAAGAAGAAATTAAACTGGTAAGTACTCTAGTATAATTGTTTAGTCCTTGCGATTAAGCATCTTTTACTCCCAAAGCAATGGCTCCTCGAGCCGGAGCTCCGCATTGACCTCCTCGACGTCGGGGAGCGGAGCCCATATGGTGGAGAAGCCGAACCCGTCCCGTATGTCGAGGAGTAAGTCCGGCAGGTCGAACAGCTGCCGCTCCTCCTCCTCCTCCCCGCTGCCGCTCGACGGCGTGGCTGACTCCGGCGCGGTGGTGGGGTTCTTGGGCGCCGGTTCTTCTTGGAGGAGGCATGCCGCGTCGGCCTCCTCCGACTCCGAGGATGACGACGGCGACGTGAATGCAGCGGCCAATGCGGCGGCGGCCTGGACGTCCTTGGGCGCCGGCGAGGCGGCGCGCGGGAGGACGCCGGCGAGGTCGGGGAAGTTGAGGTGCGCGGCGCGGCCCTTGATGGCGAGAGCGGCGACGTCGTGGGCCCGCGCGGCCATCTCGGCGGTGGGGAACGTGCCGAGCCAGATGCGCGATTTCTTGCGCGGCTCGCGGATCTCCGACACCCACTTGCCCCACGCCCGCATCCGCACGCCGCGGTACACCGGGTGCTTCCCGTCGCTGCTCCGCTTCCTCTTCTTTGTCTTCCCCGCGTCCTCCTCCCCCCCTCCGCCACCGCCGCCCGCCTCAACCTCCGCCGCCTGCTGCCTCTTGCGCGCCGCCGCGGGCGCGGCATTGGCTCTCGCCGGCGCGGAGTGGGAGGACGACGAGTCCGTGACGGTGGAGGAGCAGGAGGAGGTGGAGCTGGTCGTAGACGACGACGACGTCGAGGAGGAGGTTTCTTGGAGCTCTGGAGGTGCCATGGCTGTGTGCACGAGGAGGATGAGGGGTATGGGTTGATCCGTTGATGCTAGCTGCTGCTCCTTGGAGCTGGAGTGGTGTCTGTTTGTATGAGTAGTGAGGGGTTTTTATGAGTGCCATCGAGAGGGAGAGTGGAACACAAGTTACTGGAAAATTAATAACCGTGGGTGGCGCTATGTATGCTTGGCGCCCCCTGGCGTTGTCCCCACTGTTTGATTACTTTTGTTTGAGGCGTTTTCGATTGTCATCTCATTTTTGTTGCTTTTGTTTGAGGCATTCTCGATTGTCTTCTCGTTTTTCGATTGCTTGTAAGGGCTAAAACCATGTGATAAAAGTGGTTTACTTGTTGTATGGAGCTTCGGTTGTACTATTTGAGTGGTGGGGGCTTGAGGTTAGGACACAATTTGAGTGGTGGGGGGCTTGAGGTTAGGACAATAGATTGGTACGATGCGCTCATAACTTGCTTTATTTGTCTAACCATGTGGGACGGACGGAACGACCTTTAAATTATAGTGATTTAGTGACATCATATATATACTACAATATGTTGTTGGTTTTTTATATATGTTTAGTGCTTCACAAAATTTTTTACCGCATCTTATATATGTTTAGTTCATTTTCTTAAAGCCTTATATGCCCCTGCAGTCACAAAAGATTAATAATTTTGAATTTTCAAAGTCAACAAAACCCAACTTTAACCATTAAATTATATTACCATATAAAAAGAGAGAGAGAAAAAAGTTACAAGTGTGACATATGAAAGTAGCTGAATTGTACCCCAATCACCAGCTAAAAATCTCCAAATTCCACTTTATAAAACTCCAACGGAGTTACATCCTCACAGTACACCGTTAGGTAAACGCGTGTAACACCTGTACGCCACTTTGAGGTGGAACTAACAGGGGACGTATATCAGCGTCAAACTCATTTCATATCAGTGGCACAAGGTGATGGGATGGGCCCAAGCAAAAAAGGAAAGGAAAAAAAAACAGTACTACACTATTAGTACATCGGTGCTAAATGCCTTCTTAATCTTTTCCTTCTTTTTCCGGAGGCAATTAAAATGCCCTCACCATCTATCTATATCTAATAATAAACCTAAACCATATATATATATATATATATAATGCATATAGATGCATTGGTGAACGTATGGACATGGTACATCCGGATCGTCCAACACAAAATAGACCGTCTGGATCAAGTGAGTCAAATCCCACCTCCTACTTAAGTGAGAGGGGTTTTCGCAAAACCTCGGGTGAGGGGGTTTTCGCAAAACCACGTTGAGTGAGAGGTGGGATTTGGCTCACTGGATCTGAACTATCTATTTCGTGTTGGACGGTCCAGATATGTTATATCTATATATTCACCAATACACTCATGTGCATGAGATATGCCCTCTCAATGTTCAGTTCCTTTCACCCCTGTGTGTCTTGCTGGTGACACAACCCCAAAGCACATCACACATGACACACCCGGCCTCCTCGTGTCATGTGTAAATGTGTTGCACCGCCTATTTACAACTCATCCGGGGTTAGGAGTCGCATGTTGCTGTCCACACCGGCCTTGGCTTTAAGCTTCTTCCTTATCTTGCTCGTTTCTTATTCTCTAGCTGCGAGCCGTGAGCCTGTGATGTAGTTCGGCGGTTAAGACGGCCCGTTCGCGCGACGCACGCGTAACACGACTGCACGCAGCTTGAGCGACAAAGTCCGTGTGCCAAGTCACTGGAGATGGCTCGTCCGTAGGGCCGGCATGTCGTTGGTGCGCCGTGGTGGGTGGCAGCGCGCGCGGCCCCTGGTGAGGTGAACGCGCTGAGAATGTGGCGTGCGGCGGTGCAGGAGCAGAACACAGCAGCAACAGGGGAGGAGGTGTGTGGATGGATGGACGGCAGCGCCGCTCCCTCTCCCCATGTGCCCAACATGTTTAGTGTCCGCCACAACCACACCCACGCTGTCCACTCAGCCACAGGGGAATGAAACGAAGCATCCATCCTGACCAAGGAACCGGAGGCTCTGCAGAGGCAGATTGTGCGGACAGTGTTTTTTGCGATGAGAGAACAGGGTTCTGCGTCAAACGTAGCAACAGTGATATATACTGTAGCAAGCGCTGTAGCAATTGGTAGAGGATAGGTTCTCTGCATTGACTTCCCTGAACACACGCCATGGCGCACAGTGGCATCATGGCGCCTCTCTCTGCTTCGCCTCGCACCTTCTTCCTCCGAGCAGTCTTGGCCCACGCCAACGATGGTTCGGTCGAATCGGATCGCGCAAGAACGTGTCCTCGGTTACTGGAAGCCATTGGTCGGAGGAGCCAAAACGAACAGTACAAGTGGTGACCAACAGGACCAATTTTTGTTGCAAATTAACCAGACACCGCATGGCTGAATGCCTGATGGCTGCCATAATATATTTTTTTAGAGAAAAAAAACCCCATTCCTCGTTTGAAATTGATGGACGGCCCATGATATATTTAAAAAAGATAATACTAAGTACAGCATATTCGATGATCTCAGTCGTCACGATAATTTATTTAATACGTCACGCCTATAATCTCACGTATTTCAATGTCCACCACGTAATAATCTTATTTCATTAGTCTACACCCACTGCATCACAATTTATCCCCTCTTCTCTCTCCCTGTAGCTCCCTCTCTCACCATGCATGCTACACACTCTCTCTCCCCTTGCAGCCCCCTCTATGCTAGCTCCCCTCTCTCTCTCCCCCCTGCAGCACCCTCTATGCTAGCTCCCCTCTCTACCTCCCTCCCCTATTATCTTGCTACACGTAGTCACGACTGGAGCTCGCGGTAGTTGGAAAGCCGCCATCACTTTGTGCCCGCAAGGAAAGGAAACCCCAACAGAGCGTTGGACAGCGGCCAGCGGAAGAGGAGTGGGGGCGACACATGGAGAGCCTACGATGACATCTAGGAGCCGAGGCCGAGGCAAGTGAGTTGATTGTTTGTTGCAGTAGATAGTCTTTTTTGTTGCATCAAGTGTTTTAAGATATTGAAAGTATGTTTTTTTAATGTTGCGGTACAGATTCTTGATATGTTGCATTTCGCTATCCAAAATGTTATGTCCTTCTCATCTGATGCTCGGCAATAAGGGCCATAGAGGAAGCACACCTTGGTGTGGTGGCGGAGGTGGGGCGAGCAGACGCCATGGAAGGAGCATGAGGTTGAGCTTTGCTGTCGAGTCTCAGAGCCAATGAGTTGGGTGTTTGTTGCAGACATATGTTGTTTTTGTTGCAAGAGGTGATTTAAGATGTTGGGACTGCAGTTTTTGAATGTTGCAATAATAAACTCCTACAATGCTATTTTTAAAAAAGAATTTCTCAATGTTGCATATGGTGTTGTTCATTGTTGCACATGTGAAATCAAAATATTTCATAAGTTAGGCTCAGATGTTGCAGCACCTGATCGTCCATTTTTGTTGTTGCAAACGGGTGTTTTTTTGTGCTTCATTGAATTTGAATATGTTGTTACTCTTGGGAGTTGACTTGGTGTGTGTACAATGGGGAGGAAAAACAATAGGTATCGTTGCTTTTGTGGTGAAGGATTTTTATTCGATATTTTATTTCATACGTTGATTATAATTGTTGCGCAAGTTGTTTATGGTGCTAATTATACCCTACCAAAAACAAGTAATTCACTTTGTCAAAAATTCCAGCCACCGATCTAGAAGAAAGCAACGCGAGCTAGATGGTTCGGTCGGGCGACGGCATCAGATTGCTTCGAGTGAACATCCCATCCCATCCCATCCTCCGATCGATTGCGAGGAGTTGTAGCATTAGCATCGTACTGGAGTACCATCGATCCCTGCATTTGCTTACAGCTTCCCCTTCCAGCCTTCCTCTGGATCGCTTTCCCGTCAGTGTCCTAATGATGCCACGACACGCGTGTTTGCTGATTGACCGTCTCGTCTGTCTTTGACCAGCTGCATCTCGACTTCACTGTCCCGCTCCGATGATCGACGCGTCTAGCTTGTACCATCGCTCCTCTTTCCTTGGGTCATTACAGCTAGCTAGTTTGGTTGTCGTGTTTTACTACTGCTACCACTTACTACTGGCACGCGATCCTTGGTATCTTGGGAGAGGTTCTATTTATCAGTTGCCTGTAATTTTTCTAAATACTAGTCACTCTTTAATGGCTTCAATTACTCTTAAGATTTGTTTCAGAGTTATAACTCTAACCTAACTCGCTTCACTCCTCACCCCATCTCTCCTATCACCGCTGTCGGAGCCTTTCCTACGTGCCGCTTCCCATCGCCTCTCCAATGCCGCCGGGCACCTCCCTACCGCCCTCCTCCTTCGCCTCCCCTCTCCAGCCCCTGCCGCCGCTTCTTCCTCCTCTGCGGTGAGATGCCCCGCCGCCGCCCTCTTCCTCGTCTCCGGTAGCTACCGCCACCAGATCCGCCACCTCCTAACCACTTCGGTCTCGTCGCTCGCCGCCGGTCTACTACCACCCCGACCTCCCTCTAAGACCTGGGGGCACCGGTCAATCCAACCCCTAACTCGGAGCCACCACCGCCGGTGACAGGAGAAGAAGAAGAGGACCTTGAGCATGAATCTCCATGTACGATCCAAAGGTGAGTAAATCGACCGAAACTTGCTTGATTTTTTAGGCGATTGTGAACTAGCAAAGTCGTATCTCTATTTATTTCTCAGCCTTTTTCTTAGATGAACAGTGAGTGAGACGTACCACGGTCTCACTATGTTGAGTATGAGCGACTCATATCTTAATCTACTAGGACTTCAAGATGTGTACTACAAGGATTCCTATTCTAATGCTAATCCTAATGTAGGATTATGATTCCTACTTAATTTTGGAGGAGAACTAGGAATCACTATATAAAGTCATGATGGATGATTATGGAGAACATAAGCCACAAACCAACTCATCCAAACAAGAGACACGTGAGAGAATTAGAGGCTAGGTTATTCTTTAGCACTAGATTCTTGTATAGAGCAAGGATCCGAGGGTTGTGAGAGAGCGACAATTTCTTGTACTCTTTTGAGGTTCTGCTTAATGAATTTACAGTTGGCTTCACCAAATCTTTCTTTCTCGTCGTGATTATTTCGCCACTGTTGTTTGGTTCTCTACGAGATTCACCTATTTCTTTCTTAATACCGTACACGCTCGTGTTGTTTCTCACAAACTCTGATTTGATTTGAGGCTAGTGCGCATAATAAAGAGTATCAGAGTATAACACACTACACACGTGTTAATAGTAGCTCCGTGGAAGCCTTTTCAAGCAGGCTGGAGAATAAGAGGAGCACAAAAGGCGATCGATGCAACATGCATGAGGAACTAAGGGCTTGTTTGGTTTACGACCTCAGGTAACCATACCAAAATTTTGACAATGACAAAACTTAGACAATGCCAAAACTTGGGGAAATTTTTTTTGGATCGTAGTCATACCAATTCACGGGTAATGCCGAAATTGATGTGTTTGGATTGCAGCCATGCCAAAATTTGCCAAAAATGTTAGTATGACACGTGGGTCCAGAATGACATCAATTTTCTTTTGCCCCAAAATATATTAACATGAGTCTTGTTTTGTTGATAAAATGACAAGGAACACAACGATTCAAATGGATCACAAATCGGACTTAGGAAATATGATCATTTGAAACGGATTATTCCATCTAACCATGCAATTGATGTCACTATTTGCAACTAACCAGAACTCGCCATGCCATCTACTCATGGTGGCTGCCACACCAAAAGTTTTGGCGAGCGTTTTGGCCGCAGGGGTTTTGCTCAAGAAGTGTGAAGAAAATTTTTTGGTGTTACCAAAATTTCGAAGGCAATACCAAATATGATACTAAACTAAACACTAATCAAATTTCTAGATAATACCAAAATTTTTGTATGACTCTCTAGGCTCACGAATCATACAGCCCCTAAAGTTTCTCCCTCTCGTTTGCAGCGTTTGCAAGGAACGCATGCATTTACTACTAGCTACAGCTGAGTGAGCGATGCATGCATGGCCGCCGTGGATTACTGGTTTGATGATCTGTGTCGTGCATATGGTCCGTGCAATCGCACTGCAGGCTCTTTAATCGCGCATCGTACTAATTCGATGCGAGCTGCGAGATATAGCCCAGGTACACGTACTGGCTCTGATTGATTTGTCGTCCTAGCTGCTAACCAGTTTGCTCAGATCCGAATTCTCCGTAGTACTGTGAGATCCACTGCAAGAATATGGCCATACGAGGAGATGAATAGTACAATACAGATCACTGTAGCAAATACCATAGCAACAGTGAAATATGCATCGCAACGATTGATCTAGACCTTCGTTTTTCGATCGGACGATGAAGATTGATCCTAATGATATACTAAGGTAGATTTCTCTGCATGGACTTACTTTAATACAGAGAATCCTAATCCAACTTGCCATTGACTTATTTTAATACGGAGAATCTCAATCCAGCTTGACGTATCCGAGACAGATGCCAAGCTTGGAAGACCCCATCGCACTGGAACTCTGTAGTTTCCAATAGCTCATAGCATGGCTATTGGCTACATCAGGAGAAGGGGGGAAATGAGAGAACATGGTAGGAGTACATCATTACAGCAGGCTTGAATGTGAAGGCCCAAGGAGTAAGCCCATTGAGGCGTGATGGCCGAGGTGAACTTGTTAAGGCTGGTGCCTCCTCTCCTGGCTGCTATGCTTATAGTAATCGCCAAGATATTAGCCATTTCACAATTTCACTCTGGCTTGTGGAGTGATAGCAGGTTGCGCTTTTCACGGCCAGATATATCACTAGCAGCTTCAATATAATCCGGCTAAATTAGCGATGGGATCTGCATGCGTGTATGGGACAAGACCAACAATTAATTCTGACCTATCTCTATCTATCTATCTGTCTGGACACCTAATCGCCATTCGCCAACCAGATCTCATCGTACAATATTTGCAGGATCTTCCATTGTTTCCTGCAGTAAATTGCATGCCGTGCACGTACACATATAGAGAGTAGGTGCGTGTGTGCAGGCGAGAGATATGGCGGTGGCGCAGTGGGGTGCGTGGGTAGACGCGGCCGTGTCGACGCTGGACGCCGGCAACCGGCTGTACTACGTCCGCCCGGTCTCCCTCCCGCCGCCGGCCGCGCCGGAGTCGTTCGACGGGCCTGGCCCGTGGGACCGCTGCACAGATTGAAAATCATTTACTACTTGATCACAAGTAGCTTACTTGCTTTCTCTTGAGCTGTTCTAAGGATTCCTCGAGCGACTTGTGGTAGGTGGTGTAGCCGCGTACCACGGTGGAGCCTCTCGGTCCAATGCCGTGCTCTTCCGCCGCCTGAAACCATCGTCCATCATATGGTGGCCGTCGCTCATGCGTGCGCTGAAGCCAAGCGATGCACGCGCGTACAAGCGCGCGCTCGGTTCACCTTTGTTGGACTCGAGCCTAGGACTGTTGATGAACAGTAAAGGTCAGAGGACAGAATTTCGGTTGTATTTCTCCACTGTAACTGTAATACCCCAAATATCAATTAGAGAGATTATTCGGGAGAGAGAAGTTTATTCATTATCGAATGCAATATAGTTTAGAGAGGAATTTAAGCTAAAAATTCAGATTTCGAGAGGGGTTTGGACCTTGAGCTTCCGGCCTAAGGTTTTGTAGGCCTTGTGGGCCGGCCTTAAAAGGCCCATGAGAGGGGGGGGGGGCACCCCTTTTTACCCTAGCCGCCACCCTCTAATTTCCCCTTGGCCGGCCACCACTCCCCTCCTCTCCCTTGTGCCGCCTCTCCAAGATCCCCTCCAAGCCGCCACACCTCCTGCCCAGCACCTCCATTGCCGTCCCCTCCCCTGGTGCTGCCCCTCGCTGCCAGCCAAAGCAAGGAAAGGAGAGGGAAACCCTGAGGAGTTGCCGGTCAAAAAGAGGAAGGAAGAGGGCGTGGAAGGGGGGTTTCCTCGTGTGGTTGATTAGCGGGTTCTTGCGGGTTTTCAATGGTAAATCTTGAGTCCTTGTGGTTTAATTCAATCATTCCCTATGGATCGATGTCGTAATTAGATTCGTTAATCCTGCTGTGATTAGAATCAGAATTCTGTCTATTATTTGTGTGTCAGTTTTGGTGTATTTAGAGTCCGAATTGGAGGAGTTCATCTCCTAGAGAATTGTGGGACTCGTTCTCAGCTTTCCATAGGTTCAAAGATCACCCAAATCGGAGTTATGGCCTAGAAGTTATGTTGATTTCATTACCGCTGTCCAGAATTCTAACGAATATTAGCAGTTGATTTGTTTATTAAAATAAAAGTATGTTGTCTTCATGTCAATCTGTTTTAGTGTACATATATAGGGCATGCATCCTATGGTAGCTTGTAGCTAGCTCTGTAGTTGTAATTTTTGACATAAATAAAAGTTGAATTAAAATATGCATTATGTTTTGCACACTAGGATGGTTGAGGATCATAGTTGGATGTACACTAGGCGTAGAGCGATGGGTGACTGTAGCCAAGAATGGATGGAAAAGTCGACAGATTTTGTGGATCGAGCATTTGCTAGGAGTAATGGACGGGGTGTGTTGTGCCCTTGTTCTCGTTGTTCGAACACACGGCCACAAATGAGGACAACAATGATCGCACACTTGTGCAAGTACGGATTTAGGGCAGGCTATACTGTGTGGGTCTATCACGGCGAGTCACAACGTAGCAGATCAAATGTGCTAAAGGAAGAAACGGATGATGGCGGCCAAAATGAGAGTAGGATAGAAGACATGCTAGATGATGTGCGTCATGCATATGGGCCACCTGCTGAGGAAGAACCGGAGCCTGCAACAAGGGCTTTCTTTGATATGTTGTCCGCAGCGAGTCAACCACTTCATGGGCAAACACAGGTGTCCCAACTAGATGCCATCATACGACTACTTGCTGTCAAGTCTCAATTCAGCACAAGCATTGCTTGCTTTGATGCATTCTTAAGCATGTTTAGCACCCTTCTCCCAGATGGTCACAAACTGTCCGCTAACTTGTATGAGGCCAAGAAATTGATAAGCGCACTAATATATGCCATATGAGAAGATAGATGTTTGTCCAAATCATTGCATGCTATTTAGGAATGAGAATGTGGACAAAGATCACTGTGATAAGTGTGGTGAGTCTAGGTTTGTTGAGGTTGACTCCGGTGATGGTCAGAAGAGGCAGCTTCCTATTGGCAGAAAAATACTTCGCTATCTACCATTTGTGCCACGAATCCAACGGTTATACATGTATGAGGTTTCTGCCAAACAAATGGTATGGCACAAGTATGGTTGTCGGTACCATAATGACAAGATGGTCCACCCATCTGATGGTGAAGCATGGAAGCAATTTGACCGAGACTATGTACAGTTTGTTGCGGAGCCTCAGAACGTTCGAATTGCAATTGCAACTAATGGGTTTAACCCATTTGGTATGGGGGCTGCGCCATACAGCTGTTGGCCTGTGTTTGTCATTCCCCTTAACCTCCCACCCGGCGTTTGCATGCAGAAGCAGTACATATTCCTTTCCTTGAAAATCCCTGGTCCTGAATACCCAAGGAAGAATATGAGTGTATTCATGGAGCCGGTGGTGGATGAATTGTTACATGCTTGGGAACAAGGCATAGTGACATATGATCGGGCATTGAAACAGAACTTCACCATGCGGGTCGCGTACCACACATCCATGCATGACTTCCCGGCGTACGGAATATTCTGTGGGTGGTCTGTACATGGGAAGATTCCATGCCCAATCAGTAGGAGACGCGTTGCGTGGTCATTGGCTAAAGCATGGTCGCAAGCACTCCTTCTTCGATTGTCATCGTCAATTCCTTCCAATTGACCACGAATTCAGAAGTGACACAACTGGATTTAGGGTCAATATTGCTGTCCGCAGTGGACCACCACATTGTCTGGCAGGTGAGGAGGTTCATGCACGGCTAGATGCTTTGAAGCCTCTTTATGATGGTGATGGGTTCGAGAAATATGGCGAGGAGCACAATTGGACTCACATTCCAAGTTTGTGGTGGCTGCCATACTTCCATAAGCTCATTCTTCCCCCATAACATAGATGTAATGCATAATGAGAAGAATGTTGCAGAGGCCATATTTAGCACATTCTTTGACATTCCAGATAAGATGAAGGACAATGTGAAGGCTCGCCTTGATCAGGAGGAGCTTTGCAACAGGCCCTCTCTGAATATGATCCATAAGCCAGCTACTGGCAAGTGGGAGAAGCCAAGAGCTAGTTATTGCCTAACTAGGGTTCAGAGGAAGGAGATTTTGAAATGGTTTCAGACCCTAAAGTTTCCTGATGAGTATGCATCAAATCTAAGGAGAGGAGTGAATTTAGCTACCATGCGCATCAATGGCCTAAAGAGCCATGACTACCACATATTCATGGAACGCCTTTTGCCTATGATGATTAGTGGCTACGTCCCCGAGTGTGTTTGGCAAGTGATGGTGGAGTTGAGCTTCTTTTATCGATAGCTATGTGCGAAAGAGATAGATCCCATGGTAATGTCAACTATGGAGCGTGAAGTAGATCCCATGGTAATGTCAACTATGGAGCGTGAAGTATCTGTGTTGCTTTGCAAGTTGGAAAAGATTTTTCCGCCTGGCTTCTTCAATCCAATGCAACATTTGATTCTCCATCTCCCCTATGAAGCTAGGATGGGGGGACCAGTGCAAAACCGGTGGATGTATCCAATTGAGAGGGAACAAAAGGAACAATGAGGCAAAGTAAAAAATCGATCGCGTGTTGAAGCATCCATAGCGGAGGCGTACATAATTGAGAAAATTTCTCATTTCACATCAATATACTTTGCTGACAATGTTCGCACAGTGCACAATTAAACCTCACGATACAATATTGGCATCCCTCAAAATAATTGCCAACTTAGCCTCTTCACCGGAAGAGGTGACACTTCAAGTGGTGGTACTCCCAAAGTTTTATCGCGGGATGAGTGGTTGACTGTGATGTTGTATGTCTTTACCAACCTCTCCGAAGTGGATGATTACATTAGGTATGCAACAATTATTTTTTCCCAATAATTGATGCATGAGTGTTTTAATCTACTTGTCTTGTTGCCTATAGGGAATTTGTTAGGAGCGAGTGGAAACAACGTCAAGACCCATCTGAAAAACAAATTGAGACCCTTCTTAGGAAGGGTGCTGGGAATTGCAAACTGAATTTCCCGACTTGGTTCTATCAGAAAGTAACTTCTCTATTAGCTAGTCCCCCTTGCACATAATATTTACTAAGTAAAGATGAACTAATACATGAAACCCACTCTATTTATGCTGTAGAGTTTGAAGGACAAGTCTATGAACAATGAATTGAGGCAAGTTGCTCAAGGATGCCACACTCGGTGTCTTTGTCCTATAGTACCTACGATGTGAATGGGTACCGCTTCCGAACATCGACACATGAGAGGGAACGGCCTAATGTAACAACAATTAATAGTGGATTGGTGACTGTAGGACAAGATGGGAGCAATACACCTGTTGAATACTATGGAGTAATTGAAGAAATAATTGAACTATATTTCCATGGTAGCAAACCTCTCAAACTTATGTTATTCAAATGTTATTGGTTCCATCCGTTTAGAAGTCGACGGATACATCACTTGGGCTGGTTGAAGTTGCACATCAATCAATCCTACCGTGCAATGACCCATTTATTGTGGCTCGACAAGCCACCCAAGTATACTACATCCGTACCCATGCAAAACTATGAGTAGTCTAGTGGATTGGTGGGTAGTACATAAGGTGCAACCATATGGTAAACTACCTACCCCTAGTGAGCAGGACTACAACATAGAGACCAACAATGGTGTTGACCTATTCTTTCAAGAAGATGGGCTATTAGGGACTTTTCAAATAATAATTGGGGAAGAGGACGATCACATAGATGATATTCAAATCGATGCCGATGAGGTTGTAAACCAAGAGGACTTGGAACTACTTAATCGCTTAGACATTGATGGCACCGAAGGGGATGAGGTTGAGTCAACACCTCATGATAGTGACGATGACTTTTTAGAGGGCCCATCTGCGGAGGATCCCATTGTAGACGACTACTTCTAAGCATGATCTTGTACGTCTTCCATCTATTTGCTGCATGTTTTTAATTTTTTGTATGAGCTTACTTGATTACGTTATATTACATTTTTCTATGAGCTTACTTGATTACGCTATATTACGTCTTTCTATGAGCTTACTTCATTGCGCTATATTAATTGATTTATTTAATTTCATTTTATTTTAGGACACCAAAAAATGAGTAGCGTCAAAGAGGCAGCATACTCTAGTCAAGGCAGACGCTTGTTTTCCAAAGTGGCAGCAACATGTGATAGAGGCAGAGGGGCAGCCGCGGCCACTCGAGGAGGCAGAGGGGCAGCTGTGGCCCCTCGAGGGGGTAGCGGGGGGTCTACCTCTAGTAGATCGAGCTCAGACTTCAGCACCCTCGGTCGATGATGTGGAGGATGAGCACCCCGAGGCGGAGGGTGAGGAGGAAGAGCACCCCGAGGCGGAGGTGAGGAGGATGAGCACCATGAGGCGGAGGGTAGTACTACAGCACAAGAATTTTGGTTGCGAGGACTCATGAACCTACCACGACGACCAACCCGAGAGGAGGAGAAGACTCATCGTTCTGTTGGCGACACGTAAATGCTTGTTAAACTTTCACTAATTTAGCCCACTTACTTGCATACCTCAAAAAACTAATATGCGAGCAATGGCGAGAAGAAGGCAGGGGTGAGAAATGTAGACTTCCGAATGGCATAATTGGCGTGTTGATTCGATGGCACTTCCCTGGCTTGGTCACCTATAGAGGAAGGCGGGAGCCTGCATGGACATGGTGCCACTACAAGGCCGCGGAAGATACCGCCACTGCTGAAGGAGAAATACAATTTGACAACTGTTTGCAGTGGGTGGAGGAAAGTTTTTGGGTAAGTGACTGAATATTCAAATCTGCTTCTATGTTCTACAAAATTGCTTCCAAACGATTCTGGTCGTTAACGATTAGTAGTCACTGTTAATATAGTTTAGGGTCATGGATGGCGAATGTTCTTTACTTATCGCCTGACAAGAGAGTATATGCACTTAGTCAGTATTATGTGCTTGTCATGCTTGGAGATGCCTGGCCTCACATCAGAGGAGGCAATTCGCTGGTCCAAGGGTCATTTCTTGCTCTTGCATATGTGTAGGTGGCTTAATGAGCCCATGCAGGAAAGTTACCAACTTTATGAACAAAGGTTTGTCAACTAGCATATTGTGAACATTGGTATCTAGTGGCATTTTATGCACGATTCTTGCCTCAAGACCCTATTAATTTCTATTTTGAATGTTCATTTTGTGGATGAGGTTGGTTATTGTGTGTACTCAGAGATGATGATAAGTAACTTCACAGTTCATTCTCACATTAATAATGGTCATTAAGCTCCAAACATTTGAATGCTATTGTTGAGCCTAGTTACTAATTGATAAAATCGCCACTTGATAAAATTGAATTAAGTTCAAGACAATTGTACCATTGTATACAATGCATAGATATATTGTACATATTACAAATCTTTAATTAGTTGTGGTCTATAAGACTGCCACTTTTTGGATATGTATATATGCACATTAGTGTCAGTGATTAGCTAAGCACTGCACTGGTTGGCTAGGATCCTCAAATAAATGATGTTTTCATGTCTCAATTGCCTGCTTAATTGTTTGTTTTCACTCAATTCTCAATAAACAATACATACTAATAGTAAAATATTCTGGTTTATCAACTGAAGATGTTAAAGAAAGCATCCCTGTATTTAATATATCGTGTTTATTTATATTCGACCTTTAAAAATTGTATATGCTTATCAGTAGTCTGTTTTCACACATTCTTTTTACCAACATATGATTTGCAATTACCATACCTCCGTAATGTGTTAATGCACTCTCTTGCATAGTATTATTGTTAGAAATCATGAAGATATTGTCAGCTCCACGGTCATTGTGTGTATCTCTAGATTTTGTATAACATTTGATCAATTTTATGAACAATTTTCATACCAAGATGTGTACAGCTCCTAAACATAGCATTTGGTCTAATAACAAAAATACCAGTAGTCTCCTTGACATCTTTGAATTTGATTTATAGCTACTGCAGGTAACGTCCCCAGGTAACTTTATTATATTGTGAACAAAATGTATGTCTGAGCATTATTAATTACTTAGATGCTGGTATTTTACTACATTGGTATGCACAAAGGCTAATCTTACACATTTATTTGTTTCTAATATATGCCGGATTGTAGTGGTGGTTTAGATGGGCTGAGGGACAGGAAGCTGATTCTAGGAGAGTGCTGCGTAATTGTGTTAAGAAGCTGATCCCACAGATGATCTACGAAGCACGCATCCAAGCGGTGATCTATTACTACACACAAGTCCTTGGACAGCAAATTCGTAGGGCCGAGGCTTGCCAAACGCATATCACTTTGGACGAGTACTTGCAGGTAACCAACTATACAAACGATGTCCTTGATTACAATCAATTCTAGTTTATTCATATTTAACACTTGATTAATTTAGGCAATACCTTGGTGGGCCCTTAAGTGTGAAGATGCATGGCAGCAGATTGCCCAAGAGAGGTGGTGCAACGAACGATGGTTAGAGGACTCTCGTGCTGCTAGGGAGCGGAGATTGTTGATGGACGGGGCAGCACATCGTCAAGGCAGCTCCTCCATGGCTCGTTACAAGAAGAACGTGGTAGGTCAACATGTTCATATTGATTGTATGTTGCAGATACATATTTATTGACCGCCGTGGTTTTTTTGGGTGCAGGAAAAGAAAAGGCAGAGGCCTGTCTCCAATATGGAGGCATATGTAGAAGCTAGGAGGGGTGATCAGGAGGGCACCTTGTGCAGCTAGTGTGCAACAGAGAACTTGGTACGATTTTTGATCATTTTGTCTCTGATGATTTTCGCTCCCTGATGATTTTGTCCAACAGGCTGCATTACTGACACTACTAAGGAGATTCATGGCCCGGACTACGACGTAATGCATTCACCACTAGACGCGACTGCTGTGTACAAGGCTGAAAAGGGAAAGAAACATGGTCGTTTCTTCATGGGTGTCGGCTACATTAGCACACCGACAACCCTCTCGGAGGTCCGATCCACGAGTACTGCATCAACGAATGAAGTACACCTTCAAAGTCGACCACGATCATCACATAGGATATATTCTCAGGTTTCGAGCTTGAGCGGTCTGCGAGAAATTGAGGCTAGGCAGCGGTTGGAGCAAATGCTCCTGCAGGTTAGTTGGAGCGTGGTAGTACAA
Source organism: Phyllostachys edulis (assembly GCA_036346405.1). Taxonomy (NCBI): domain Eukaryota; kingdom Viridiplantae; phylum Streptophyta; class Magnoliopsida; order Poales; family Poaceae; genus Phyllostachys; species Phyllostachys edulis. The sequence goes on from CM070564.1 coordinate 43,194,307, forward strand.
TAACAAAGTAATATGCAAAAATATATATATTAGTACTTGGCTAATGTATGGCAATGTGCAACAAATATCACGAGCACTTGGGACCGGACTCGACTTAATGGCCCTCCACCGGGGAACCACCGCCTAACTTATCTGCTCCGGTTAGTAGCGCATCTTGATTATTATATTATTAGTCTCTTATGAGTGCTTGATTCAAGACATTGAAATGACATGCAATGTAATTATTGGTCGCTCTCGCAAATTTCTTATAATGCAATTTCTTATGAAAATGTAGGAACAGCGGGATCGGTTGCTTCTCATGCTAATCTTCAAGATCTTTGGTGCTAATGTTGAAGATCATGTGAATCGTCCATCGCCGAGAGGCCACCACCAGTGCTTGCTATTTTCATGATCTACTAAAGGATACCAATATTAGAAAACATTCACAATCAGTGCTTGCTATAAAATGGATAAAAATGGCTACATATATAACTAATTCACTATATCTATATCATAAATTCTTTTGAAATGTGTCAACATATAATAATTTGTATGTACACTCCTTTCTATGAATTTGATGATAAGTGCTTGAGACATAAATGTTGATCAAGAGTTCACAATGACAAAATATTGAGAGTTGGAGTTTAACATTTTTAGCACTGTGCTTTTCATGTTCTATATTGTTAGGTGCTAATAAGCACGTCAACATATGAATTTGCGAGCTTTTAAAAGGTACATCATACAAGTGGATACCATGCATGTAATTATATATCTAACAAAATATCACTCCTCGCACCTCTTAATTAAGTCCATATATAGTTTCACTCATTCCTTTTTACAAAGAGTACATCATTATACTAAAATTTCTCTTGCATGTCTTTGTAGATGACATAAGTAAATGATCAATTAGGCCACAAGCTAGCTGACCCACACCCCAAGCATGCCCTTAACTGATTTGCTATGTTATTATGTTGCTCATCATGATTTAAAGGAATTTTTTTGCTTTATCAATAGTTTGGTTAATTATCTTTTCATGTAATATCAATTCCTTACTTTTGTTGTAAGATGGCACTAATATTAAGTTTTGCTGTATCTGCAGAACTCGCAAAATGATGCTTTTTGTGCACAGAAGATTAAAGCAGGAAATTCTGTGCATGCAAATGGTAGCAGTGATACTTGCTTTTGTTTGATGTATATAAGACTATGAAATTACTATTTGGAACTGTTATATGTATCATGCCTTATGCTTACATTTTCAAACTTGAATTTGAATGTTGTGAGCTTGGGAACTGTTATCATGTCTTTTGTTCGATCTATACATATATATACATATATTGTGGAATGGATGGATTATTTGATTGCTGTGGATGGATTTTTTTTTTGAATTTGTGAAAAATGGGTTTGTGCTGTTCGGTCGATTTCCCGAGTGTCAAAGCTTTCCCGAGTGTTGACACTCGGGAAATCAACCAAAAGCTTTCCCGAGTGTCGACACTCGGGAAAACGACCAAAGATTTCACGAGTGTCGACACTCGGGAACATGTGCCCTGTGGCAATTTTCTCTGGGCTTCGTCGGAAGCTTTCCCGAGTGTCATTTTCGCCATGCACTCGGGAAAAATAGACACGTGTCAATTTTCCCTGGTTTCGTCCGTCAAACGTTGAAACATTCCCGAGTGTTTCTTCAGCATATTCCCGAGTGTCTACACTCGGTGAAGATTTCTGTTATGGGTGGAGAAGCCGTTCAGAAGGGTTTTCTCCCGAGTGTTTTAGTTTCCCAAGTGTATATGTATACACTCGGGAAAGTAATAGTTCCCGAGTGTAACACTCGGGAAAATATTTTTGCCCCGACTAATCTATCTCGAGTGCTGTTTCCCAAGTGTTACCCTCGGGAAAATCTCTTCTAAGTGTTTTTGGCACTTGGAAAAAACCCTGTTTCTGGTAGTGCATTGCCTTGATTGATGATAAGGCATTTGCGTTGTGTTGTGTCTAGGGCTGTGTCCTTTGCCCTACTGGTTTATGCCGCGAACGTGGCGCTGATGAGTGATGACCGCGCTGGGCAGCGTGAGCTCCATTCTGGCAGGGAGGAGCAAGCTGCGGCCGTCGGAGGAAGACAGGGTCGCCGTCTTGTCGGACGCGCTGAACCACGTCTCCATCATCGACGGGATACGCCTCGTCGAGCGGCCGGGAGAGGCCAAGCTCTTCGTGTGTACAGCCACCGCGACATGGCGCACCTCGACGCCCTCCTGTATGCATATATACTTCTTTATCATCTTGCTATACCAGCTTCTACACATTGTATAGTGTATTTTGGATCATACATAGTATCTCATTTTGTCGACGTGCAAATTCGATGGTCTTAACCTCCGCAGATTGCATTGCTCGATGGCGAAGAAAGTCGTCCTCACTGATAGGTAGAGCAGTAAATTAAATCACACTTGTGTACAGATAGAGTACACGTGCTGAGATTTCACTACATCTCAGAAAAAAAAAATGCTTCTACAATTCTTGCGCATTGATCTGATGATCTCCATGTCGTGGTCTGTATCGATGCAGTCTGTTCAGTATGGATGGTGATTTTGCTCCGTTGAATGAGCTCGTCGCGCTGCGTAAGAAGCACGGGTTTCTTCTCGTCATTGACGAAGTGGGTATACATATGTTGATCAGTACACCATCTTTTTAATCGGTTCAAATCAATGTATGCAGCAAAATCTACACACGTACGGTGGCATAGTGATTCTTGATCTTTGCTCGGTTACCATACTTGAATTTTCAAAGTTTGCTTCTGCTCCTTGAAACAGATCGTATAACGAGAGAGAAAACAACAGACGAAACACAAATAAATCCAACAAATTTTAAATAAAAACCAAAAACCAACTCTTAAATAAATATCTCGATTTTAGATGAATTTAGGAATTTAAACGGACTGAATCGGAGTCCGAACGAACGAGAACGGACTCTCGGAAGATTTGCTAGAAAGAAAAAAGAGAGAAAATACTATTCTAGATTTTAGAATTTCTTTCAAAAGGAAATTCCAGATTACTGCATCAACATGATGTCAGCAGGGAAAAAAGATCTTCGGCTGGAATTAAATTTCTAAAGAAAAAGAAATTTAATACTAACATGTGGGGTGTGAGAACCCACAAAATTAGACTGAGCTAATCAATACTAATCAGTAATTAGAGATAATCAAAATTCTTTAATTCAAATCAAGGTTCAATCTCAAGTGGGACATCCAACTCCAAATTCACACATTTGACAATATGAAGTATTGTAAGAACAAGATCACATCATCTCATCTCATTGCATTTCAAAGTATATCCAAGTTACAACCTTGATTACATCTCACCGCTTAAATCTTAATCAAGCATAATACACTTAAACTCGAATAGATACAATGTGAATTCCACATCAAATTCAAAACACATACAAAAGATAATTAAAGTTCAATTCACTTCTTGCATCCTTTTCATCAAAGCTCTCCTTATAGTGCATCCAATTCTCATCCAGCTTTTCTCCCACCATTTCAAAGACATGCAATCAAAATGATAGAAATTAGTCACTAAGTAACCCTAGTCTATTAACACAATAGTGAACAAGAAAAGGATAACTCGTAAATACAGTCACTGCATCGCACAGAAGGGAGGAAGGAGATAACTCGATTAGGCAGTGGTAGGGTAAGCCACATCACAGAGGATAGATAACCCATAAGCCACAGGGGAGGGTGCAACCGACTTAGCCACAAGAAAGGATAACTCAAATGAGGGACTCAAAGACAGGAAAAGATAACTCGGAGGGCAACCGACATAAGCCATAGAGGGGCATAAAACAACCAAGGGCTCTCCCAGTAGGCCTATCCTCACAAAGTCCATTCTCCTTACACAAGCATCATCAACAGAAGGGAGCCAACACTCCTCTCTCTGTGCCAACCTCAAGCTCAGGCAACCAGAGCATCAAGGCAGCTAGGAGGAGGAGCTCAGCACCCATGCCAACACAGTCGACAAGTCCCAAACCCTAAAGGAGAAGAGGAGCATCCCAACACGAAGCCATCAGTCATCACCTTTCCCCCACTTCAGATCCCCAACCCAAGGTAACCTCAGCATACTCTAGTAGGCCTTACACATACATAGCATGCACAAGTAGAACATCTCACAGTAGAACCCACATGTAACTCCCAGATCCTCACAACACAGAGCAAGGGGTTAGGGAGAAAAGGGAAGTACCTCACGGAGCCAAAGACGAACCAACCTCCACCTCTATCTGCTACCACCCAGCATCACCAGAACCGACTTCCAGTAGCTCAACTCCTCACCATACCTTGCATAATCATGAAACAACAGATCTCAGTAAGCAAATCGCCAACAATCAATTAAATGAGTCAATATCAACAAGTAAAATCGAATCAATCCCAAAGTTTAAAAAGAAAGCCTCAGTAGCCGAATTAGGTTGGGAAAGGATGGTAACCGAAGCGGGCTTGGCCGAGCCGTAGGAGGGCTCGGGTGAGCGCGTGCCGGAGAGAAGGGCCGAGCCGAGGTCCCAGCGGCTGGCGGCCGGATGGCCGAGCCGGCCTGGCGGCGCGTGAAGGCGACCTGAACCGGGAAAGAAGGATAGGAGGAGGAGGCGAGCTGGAGGGGAAGCCGAAAGCTGCCTCTGCCTCCGGCCACGGAGAGGCCGAGACCAGAGGAGCGGCGGCGGCTTGTAACCGAGGCGGCGGCACACCAGCACCAAGCCGCCTGACGGATGGAGGCGCCGACGGTGGAGGCGAAGGCGAGACCGAAGGGCAGATAGGCGGCAAGGCATAACCGGCTAGCAATGAAGGGCCGGAGCGGCCGACGGGCTGGAGGCCAAGGGGCCGGGCAACGACATCCAGGGGGAGTGGGGAGGAGAGAGAGAGAGAGAGAGAGAGAGAGAGAGAGAGAGGAAATTAGGGATTGGGAGTGAGGATGAATGGGGAAATTGGGGAAAGAAGGGGCCGGTTAGGTAGTGTCGGCCGAACCGAACAGGGTTTAGATAGGAAAAGAAAATGGAAAATGGGAAAGGAAAATAGGGGAAGTGAAGAAAAAGAATGAGAAAATTTGATAAAAATATTGTGGTAAAATTTAAAATAGGTAGATAGATTGAGTTAGCAGTATAAATGCGATCTTCGTTTGAGTCACTGGTAAGTTAGGCCATTTAATCTATGTGAAAATATTTAGCGGTAAATCGACCGGTAGAAGCTAAAGGCGAAAAATGCATATAAACTAATTTGAGACCATGGATTCGAGTTAGTCGTCGATAGAACTCCCGAATTAAGCAAATAGGAAATTTGAGGCTTTAGGGATAATTTATTCAACTAGACTCATTTATTTAGCACCGGCATAAAAATCAAGATAATCGCTTAATTGCTCGCATAAGTTGGTAAACTTAGTTTTGTGCGAATAAAAATTGATAAATTGAAATAGATGCGATCATGTATAGGATATTCTTCGCGTAGGTAAAATGTGAATATCGGCAACTCTAACCCTGGAATCGATATATGAGAACGACCGTAGCGGGGAGTGCTAACCCAGCGAAAAACTCTAAAAATGGTTATTAACTAAAATATGCCAAAAAGAACCAAATGACTATTGTGCACTAATAGCGCACATATACCACTAAGTAATTGCACAATTATTTATTATCCGCTCCGTCGCGAATTTTGCAGCAGGCGGGCTGTCGCAGTCTACAGTAGTTGATACCGATTTCGTCGGCGACGACCTTTTCTACAGTTCTGAAGGCAAGCTATTCTCTTGAACATAAATATAGTTATATTAAATGTAAACTGTATATTGCTCCATTATATATATATATATATATATATATATATTGCATCAAAACTATTTCTCAAAAATCAAATCGAATAAATGAAATGAAGATGAAAGAAATAGGAAAGATGAAAGAGATGAAATAAGAACAGAGTAAAGATTATGGCTGGTAAAGGGGACCCGGGGCAAGGATGAGAGAGGCAAGAGGTGGGACCCCTTTACATATGGTTAAAATATAAGGACCAACAAAACTCTTACTCGGTTAGAGGCCGTATTTTAAGTGCCAGCCATTTTCCCGTTTTGACGGGCAGAAAATGCTACCTTGTTACGTAATTATGCTCTCCACACCGGGTATGTAATATGTGTGAGTGTGGAGTAAGAAGAGGTGCTATAGCACTAGGTGGAGTGTTGGGTGCAGAGAGGATGAACTGGCGTAACCAACATTACTCGAACTCGGTGGTGGCCAGGTCAGCACCGACGGAAAGTAATGGGTGGAGAAATTAATCACGTAACCTGGAAAACGTTCTGTATTCTGTGAAGGGCTACGGGTAGGCTACACTAGCGCAAATTAATAAAAATTCTACCCGTAAACCAAGATCACTGCAGTTATAGATCACGGTCTTACCACTAGACGCGCAGGTGCGGAATTGATGCAGCACGTCGGGGCAGAGTAGTCGTACTAAGTTGATGCAGCACGTCGGGGTAGAGTAGTCGTACTACTTCCTCGTCCTCGTCACAGCGTCCCACGTACAGCTCCTCTCTTGCGGTTCGTCCAAACGCCACAGATGCAGCGCCTCCAAAGGTATCCACACGTACGGGAGGAAGCGACGCACGCCGGACTACTAGATCCGCGCGAGCGACTAGGGCGTGGGAGGGGTGGCGGCCAGGGTTTGAGGATGTCACGAAAAACTCATCACCAATCCTGTGCGCCCTTGCCCTCCTTTTATAGACGTCCTTACAATGGGCTTCTACTAATAGAGGCCCATTAGGACCCAATGCCCAGTCTAATTCGGATCCAATCCGAATTAGGCTTCAGCCCCTTAAGTGTGTGACCCTATAGGTTCACGTATGTTTAGACATGACGCGAGTATACATACTTGGTCAATAGTTGGTAGCGACCTCTAGCAAGACGTGCCAACTCCTAAACGTACACAAAGATCATATCGGACGAACCATCACAACGTTATGTACATGCCAATCCCTTTGCCTCACGATATTCTACGAGCTCCAAGTCGACCACTCTATCTCGATCCTATGATTCTAATCCTTACTAGGTTAACTCTTAACCTTAAGTAGCATGGCCATGCATTTCTCGATCCGATCACTCGAGGCCCAGAGATATCTCTCTCGTAGAGAGGGCAAATCCCATCTCGACCGACCATGCCTCGCAAAGATGCTTCATGACAAACCCGAAAGCTACCTTTATAACTACCCGATTCACAGTAGCGTTTGATAGCCCCTAAGTAGGTCGATTCACATCTCAAGTACATGCGACAATCTCGTGTCCGAGGACAAGGTGTACACATTGTGTAGAGAGAACCATAAGTATAATTGTTATGTCTCATGTTGGGTCGGTCCAACCCCATGTTCTAAACATGTGTCCACATTATTGGTTTGACATCTCCATATCTATGACCTGTGAAACATGGTCATCAACCGATACATGTGCTAATCCATCATTCACGTGTGTCCTCACATGAACTCCGACTAGGGACAACTTTAGAATAACCATATAAGTAAAGAGTTTCACAAACAAGTCACATACTTGTTAATCAACACAAAGGTAATATTCAAGGAACATTTATTAAATCATGGATACAATGAAATATCATCATCTCTATGATTGCCTCTAGGGCATATCTCCAACATTCTGAACTCGAAGTCGCATCAAAGGAAATGCGATGAACCTAGCTCATAAAGAGTTCAGGATAGCTATGGGTAAAGTGGTACAAGCCTGCGTAGTGCTATATAAAATCATGAATTCATGCCAGTTTCCTGGAGTGGAAACTACGGGAACCACTAGGGGTCTTTCTTCTCTCCGAGTAACTAGTAGTCTTTTCATAATTAAAATTTGTCACTTAATGTTTTAAATGGTTATTTTCAGGAGCAGAAATGATCTAGAAAATGAAGTAAAGAAAAGAGATGGGTCATAAAGTGTATTTTGTTATTAATTGCTTGCTGAGTACACTCGTGTACTCAACCTTGCTATTATTTTCCTTGTTAGATCCTAGTCCGGCCGGGAGCTATCCCGAGTGGGAAGAAGGACCCGCAGGTACTGATGAGACCACAGGTGACGAGGGTACTAGCTATGAGGAGCAGGGTGAGATGGACCCCATATATGACGAGTGGGGCGAGTAGGCTAATCGATACTACCGGCGGGCAAGGAGGAATAGCCCACTTTTGTATGTCAGAAATTATTTGTAATAAAGACCATAGCCTTGCGTGGCTACTACTGAAATAAAGATGTACAGTTTCTATCTTATTGTTCTGCTGTGCTAACTCTGGTAAAGGCTTACTATTCGTTGGAGCAGTGTTCTACTGAGCAAACGAATAGTAATCCACACGCCTAAGTGTGATTACCCTTGGGGTAATGACACGGGGCGCCGCATGGGGCCTACTCGGTAGTGACTAGGTTCATGGTGAGCTAAGTCTATGAAAGAGGTCTTGGGTTCACCACGTGGACTGCCACGCGGCCAACACAGAGTCAAAGTAGTTTAGGTGGCGGCTAAGGTGGCAGAGAGAGAGAGAGAGAGAGAGAGAGAGAGAGAGAGGGGACATAGAGAAAGAAAGCGGAGGGGCAAAGGAGGCTTGGCCGACGGCAATGGCGACAGCGAGGTAGGGGCGGCTAACTAGCAAAATGGAACACCGGGGAGAAGAGGGTGCCATGGGAGGTGGTAGCACGATGAGGGAGTCGGTGGAACGACGGCGGCTGCGACAATGGCGATGAGGCGGCTCGGGTGTGTGACGGTCTCGGTGGTCTGGTGGCGCTCAGAGGAAACCAAGAAGAGCACGGTGACGGCACAAGGAACTCAAGGGACACCTCGGGGCGGCCGTAGCGTGACCGTCACAGCGGAGAGAGGGAGACCGACGACGGGGAAGAAGATGCGACAGCGGCGGGGTGGTACGATGACGGGGAGACCGAGAGGGAGGTGCGGTTTGAAGGAGGACACACGAGAACGCGCGGTGACGCGCTCAGGAGGGTGAGAGGGCTCACTGTCACGACCCGGCCCAGGGCACACCCGGGAGGTCCCTCAGGACCTCCTGGGAGGTCTGAAAAGGGACCCCCAGGACGTCCCGAGAGGTCCCTCAGGACCTCCTGGGAGGTCCATAAAGGACTTCCCAGGACGCGACCCGAGAGGACATCCCGGTAGGACCTCTAGACCTCCCGAGAGGTCCGATAGAACCACTCGGAGGTCTGGGGTCCCGACCCTGAGGAGGTCGTTGGACCTCAGACCTCCCCAAGCTCCACGCGCTACTCGAGGGAGGTCCGAGAGGAGCCAACCCGAGGAGGTCGTGGGGCTTGAGGACAAGCCTAATGTCCACTGTGATCCAAACTAGTCCCCAAGGATCATCGACCAGTTCTCACAGCAAGCAAGTGACAGCAAAACATCCACACAACTTTATTAACAGCAAAAGGAGGTTTGACTACAAGGGTTGCTTACAAGCTCCAAAGAACCGAGAGCACACACACGCAAATGAAAAAGCAAAAGATGTTGTCCACCCAAGACACCACAGGTGATTGGCTGGAGGGCGCGGCCTAATTGAGTTGGTCATCTTCATCATCATAGGAATCTTCACCTGCTTAATTCATGAATCAAGCAAGAGTGAGCACAACAACCGTGCTCGCAAGTTACATCCGTCAATTAACAGAATGACATGCATAGGGATATATCAAGGGAAATCATATTAGGGTTGATTTGCATAAAGCCAATTTTATTTCAAATACAAGTATTAAGTTTCAAGGCAGGTTACAATAGTTAAAATTCATTTTGGCCAAATCCATTTTCAGTTGGATAGCATTCATCATCAAGATGGTGAAGGATACCCTCCTGTCACATGGCTTCCCGCCCAAACCCAATTTGGTTAAACCACCAAAACCAATTTCAATATTTCTTTTGAAAACCAAAACCAAGAGCTAACTTTGACGTGCTGGCAATGTCACTCAAAGTTAGCTTTTGGTTTTGGTTTTCAAAAGAAATATTGAAGCCAGCACGTCCATGACCGTGGACACGGCTATTTGAATAGATTTACACTCTACAGAGGTTGTACACTTTACCCACATGACATGAATTCTCTAGTTTGCTTGGCATCCGTCGATACCACCTCACACTTCCTTTGGTGAGAGGTCTAGAGCACATACAAGGCCTTTACAATGCATTGCTCCACCGCAGTCCACCCACATTAAGGTTTCGCAGATCCGCCCCTTTGGATAGAAACCCGCCGGGTTAATGGGGTGCCCCCTCTTATGCCAGGTGGAACTACAACAGTCGTAACATGACAACCCACCGCATCAACAGGGTAAACCACGATAGAGCCTTGCAAATTAATTAGCCAGATCCCATGCCCCACACTGGAGACATGTGGTTGCACAATTTTGGCATAGCCCATTATAGGCTTAGCAAGTGGTGTCTCAAAGACCGGTCCTTAACCGACTTGGGCGACAAACCTCAACCTTGGGGCATCGGATCACACGACCCCGTGCATAGACATGCACCAACCAAACAACCAGGTTCGCCCAAGTCAAATCCATTTTTCATTTACTTTGTTTTTCAAACCTCCATGGCACACCAATGCCATGGCCATTTGTAAAACCTCCATGACACACCAATGTCATGGCCGAAACCTCCATGGCACACCAATGCCACGGCCCAAAATATTTGATTAAGAGATATTTTGGTCAAAACTCCCAAATCAAGATTTTGGTCTAAGCGAGACTAAGCATTTCATTTTCTTTAAAAGCTTCGGGTCCTCACTATTGCAAGAACCAGATTTATCTAGGGTGACAATGGGGTTGATTCAACATGGAAAGTGGTCATACTAAGCAGTAGGCATAACTATGAATTTAAAGGTAGGCATTGAAATATCTTAGTGAATTAAGCATGCATACATCTTTGAAAACGACATAAGTAATTTGAAGTATTGGGTGCAACATGATCAAGAGTGTAACTTGCCTTGCTCAAAGTCTTGAGCTTCTTCCTCTCCCTCACAGAACTCTGGTTCCACACGGCCTTCGTAATCTACACGGTAAAAACCAAATAACTCAAATAAAGCTCAAACAAGATCCAAAGAACTCCAAATAGGCTTAAATACAAAACCAACAGAGAGGTTGGGAGGTCAAGAGGAGATCCAAGGAGCTCGCTGGAGAGGTCCAGAGAGTCAAAAGAGGAGGTCCAAGAACTTGGAGGGAGGTCTAAGGTAGGCTCGGTTGAGACAGAGAGGGGAAATGGAGAAGAAAGTGAGAAAGGAGGACTACCCCAACTATATATAGCTAGAGCCAAAGCACATGACCCAGAATATGGTTCCTCAGAAGTTGGTAAAGAGGACAATGGGAGTAGGCAAGGAATGTGACAATGGTATGACATGAGTACTGCAAAGGTGAGAGCATTTAATGTGATACAACATGCATCAAATGCGGTGAAGACTTCCTTGCCCAAAGAACACAGTCAAAGGTAAAGAAAACTGGGAGTGTGACTGCCCAGTGGGGCAGCCAAGACCCGCAGAGGAGGTCCTGCGAAGACATTGGGGAGGTCTTTGCAGTGAACAAAGGGATATCCTCACCCATAGGGGAGGTCTGACGGTTGGATCTCCAAAGAGGAGGTCCAAACGGTCAAGATTAAGTGCAAACGGGGAGGTCCGCAAGGTAAGAGGAGAACCTCACCCGCAAGGGAGGTCTAGAGCCGTAGGATCAAATCCAGACGGGAGGTCTGAACGGTTAGGATTTCCAAGGGGAGGTCCTAACGATCGGATCTGCCAAAGAAGGGAGGTCTAGACGACCAAGATCCCGAAAGGAGGAGGTCTTGACGGCCAGATCTTCAAGGGAGGAGGTCTGGACGGTTAGGATCTCCAAGGGGGAGGTCTTGATGGTCCAGATGTTCAAGGAGGGAGGTCTGGGCGGTTAAGATCTCCAAGGGGGAGGTCTTAACGGTCCAGATTTACAAGAAGGAGGTCTGGATGGTTAAGATCTCTAAGGGGGAGGTCTTAACGGTCCAGATTTACAAGGAGGAGGTCTGGACGGTTAAGATCTCCAAGGGGGAGGTCTTAATCGTCCAGATTTACAAGGAGGAGATGCAGACGGTTAAGATCTCCAAGGGAGGTCTTAACGGCCGATCTTCAAGGAGGAGGTGCAGACGGTTAAGATCTCCAAGGGAGGTCTTAACATCCAGATTACAAGGAGGAGGTGCGGGCAGCTAAGATCTCCAAGGGGAGGTCTTAACGCCCAGATTTATAGGAGGAGGTGCGACGGTTAAGATCTCCAAGGGAGGTCTTAATGGTCCAGATTTACAGGAGGAGAAATGCAGACGGTTAAGATCTCCAAGGGGAGGTCTTAACGGTCCAGATTTACAAGGAGGAGGTCGGGGCCGCTGGATTTCGATCGGATCGCTCAGAATGATCTAAGGCTCAGGGAGGGTGGGACGTTTGGACTATCCGAATGTCTCACCAGGATCAAACCGTCCAATACAAATCGGACGACTCACAATCAATAGAGATGCAAATAGGCAAGGAGGAGGTCCTAGAGGACCCGGGGAGGTCCGGTAGGACATGGAGAGGTCCTGAAGGACGCGGAGAGGTCCAATAAAGGTAAGGGGAGGTCCTAAAGGACATGGAGAGGTCCTGAAGGACACGGAGAGGTCCAATAAAGGTAAGAGGAGGTCCGAAGAAGCGGTAGTACCGCATGATGCGGGTGGTACTACCGGGCTGGTACTGAAGGGAACCTCCAGAGAAGGTTTCAAGGATACAAGCGGCGAGGGAAAGTCCAAGTAAACCCGAAAAGCTTCAACAGGATTCCAAAGGAGCTCAGATGCACATAAGGGTGGCGCAGGCTTGGGGAGGTTGCAAGTCAGAGTAGACCCGAGAGGGAGAATTGGACCTGGAGAGGTCCAAGCATTTGGGAGGTCTAGACCCAAGGAGGTCTGGACCAGGAGAGGACAACACAAAGGAGGTCTGGACCTGGATCCAAGCGAAGGTGAGATCTGGACCATTAGATCCAGACGAAAGAAGGACGGAACGGAGGGGTTTCTTAGGGGGAGGAACCCAACAGAGGAGATCCATGGAAAGTGGTCCAGAGGAGGTCTGGGAGGTCAGGATGAACCCGGGGAGGTCCTGACTGCCAGGATGAAGGGCCAAGGAGGTCCTTAGGAACACACGAAAAGTTTAGGTGGGCATAGAAGGTCTATATGAACAAGAGGAAAGTTCAAGGGGACCCAAGGAGGTCCAAACGAATACGAGAGAGGTCTGGGCATAAAGGAGCGTACAAGCAAGGGAGGGGTCTGGACATAAAAGAAATGTCTAGGCAGCAAGGAGGTCTAAACCCTGAAGAGGTTTAAACCAACAAAGAGGTAGTCCAAATACAAGGGTAGTCTTGACACACAAGAGGTCTAGACTAGCAAGAGAGTTCCAGACACAGGAGGATCTGTGTGACGACCCAATCCTAGGGCACCTGAGAGGTCCTCCAAGACCTTCTGGAAAGTCCATCAGGACCTCCCAGGAGGTCCACAAAGGACCTCTCGGATAGTCCACCAAGACCTCCCAGGAGGTCCAGTAGGACCTCCTGGAAGTCCAGGAGAACAAGCCCGAGGAGGTCTTAGGAGCCGAGGAGCACCCCCAATGATCTCCCACGGCGAGACCAGGGGAAGGCGTGGAGGTTTGAGGTCATCTCAGACCCTCCTGCGACTCCACCAGAGAAGGTCGTGGAGAATCGAGACCACCCTGCAACCACACACGCACAAACCCGAGGGTGGTCGGGGAGGACTGGAGCTCTCCAAGGTCCTCTATGTGAACTGAGCTAGTCCTAAGGATCATGGCTAGCTCTTCACAAAGAACACCAATGGTAACATAGCAACAACACAAGCTTTATTAATAACCAAAGGAGTTGTTTACAAGAGAGCTTACAAGCCAGTAGGCAAAACATAGAAAAATAAACACATGAGCCACCCGATACACCACAGTCAACCGGCTAGAGGGCGCAATCCTAGTCGATCAGACCACTTGGTCCACGTAATCGTCACCCAAAGCTTCCATAACTCGCTAAAGACAAAGATTAAGCAAGAGTGAGCACAACAACCGTGCTCGCAAGTTACACCGCCGATAACAAAATGACATGCGAAATGGATATCACAATGGAAGGCTTATTATGGTTAATTTGCATAAAGCCATGTTTATTTCCAATTACCAAGATAAGTTCCAAAGCATCATATAGTAAATAAAATTCATTTAGTAAATCTGTTTTCAGCTGGATATTCATTCATCACAAGTGGTGAAGGATACCCTCTGTCACAAGGCTCCTCGCCCAACCCATGGGATAGCAATCCCAAACAGTTTTAGTAAACATTTCAAAAACCCCAAAACCAACATCTAACTCTGAGTAGCCTTTGCCAAGACGCCCATGACCGCGACACGGCTATTCAATAGATTTAACTCTGCAGATGTTGTGCACTTTACCCACACGACATGAGTACTCTAGTTTGTTTGGCATGCGCGAGTGCCACCTCTCACCGCCAAGGTAAGAGGTCTAGAGTTCATGACAAGGACTTTACAATGCATTGCTCCACCACACCTTTCCTTGCTAAGGTTTCACCCCCTATGGATCTGCAATCTAGCGGAAGCCCCTCTTGCACCAAGGGGAACGATGGGTTATAAAGACCATCGCCATATAAGACCTCCCACACCTCCAATGGAGCGACCTATGGTGGAGTTTTGCAAATTATTCACCAGATCCCACGCCCCTACCGAGACATGTGGTTGCACGATTGTGGCATAGCCCATTATAGACATGGCATTGGTCGCCAAAGACCGGTCCTCATATGACTAGGGCGACTTTCACAAACCCCTGGACCTCCACCTTTGCCAGGATAGAGTCCGTGCACAAACATTGCACCAGCCAATCCAACCAATTCGCCCCAGTCCAATCCATTTTCATTTTCCTTGCTTCCCTAGCAACATTTTCATCCTTCCATGACATCCCAATGTCATGGTGAAAACATTTAAAACAGTGTTTGGTCATGGTGGTAAAGATTTCCCCAAAATCAATACTTTTGGTCTAAGCATGACTAAGCATAAGTTTTTCAAATGGTCTTGGCTCACACTATTGCATGACCCAAGTTTGATCTAGTGGTGACAACATGCTCAGTTCAAGTCAACAGTGGCCATACAAAGGAAGTAGGCATAGCTATAAATTTAAAACAGTATTGAAATACTTGGTAGAAATAGGCATGCATTATACATTAAAACAGACATAATTAATTTGAATTATCGGGTGCAATATGATCAAGAGCGAACTTGCCTCTTGCTTGACAAATTAAGGATCTACTCTCTCTCACACTCTGGCTCTCGAAACGCCAAGATCTATACGGTCAAAAGAACATATTCGACCAAGCTCCAAACAAAGAACCAACAGAGACTCAAGAAAGAACCAAAAGAACTCTAAAGGAACCTCAAAACCCAATTAATGAAGAGTATCAGACTTAGAACAGTTCTTTTGGAGGAGGTCTAAGCTTACAGAGGAGGGTGGTCTTTAGCAAAAGACCCCAAAGAAGTGATTTAAGCAACAGAACAGAGAGGTCCTAAGAAATGGTTCTTGCGCAATGTCCAGAGAGGAGGTCCTCAAATAAAGGCCATAGAAATCCAGAAGGTGTCCACCAGGGGAGGTCCTGAGAAGGACACGACCACCAATCTTGATGGCAAAAACAAGAGTGGAAGAGATCGCCAGGGGACTCACCAGGGACAAGAAGGAACAATGGATGGAGGGGAGGTCGTGGACAGCAAGGTCTTCCCTGGAGAGCCACTGATCGTGAGCTAAGATAATAGAGTGTGTAGAAAGGTGATGTGGTAGAATTTCTTGGTCTGATTGTAGTCAAGGTGGTGAAGAAAACTAGAAATATACGTGTCAAGGATAAGTATAGAAATGGGTCAAAGGTAGGTGAGTGGCAGGGCAGGTGTCACTACCACCCTGGGTAAAAGGTACGAAGAAGGACAACGTATGTTGCTATGGGAAGGAACAAAGAAGGATGTCAGAGTACGGCTAAGTGACCAAATTCAAAGTAGAACGCCACGTATATGGATGTATTTAATGTGACAAGACATGCATTAAATGCCCAAGATATTATCGTATGAGGAAATGAGAATGACTAAGACCGGCAGTGGGGTCACAACTTAGAAACAACAGTCAAGAGGGAGGTCTTGCCCATCAGGGAGATCCTTGAGGAGGTCCGAAAGGCTTAGGAGGTCCTAGGCCCAAAGGACGGGGAGGTCTAAAGGTTGAGGAGGTCCAGACATACAGAGGAGGTCTGGACATGGGGAGGTCCTGACGGTCAGGATCTTTTCAAGGGAGGTCGGGCGAGGAAGTCCAGGGCCAGGTTTAATAGGCCATGGAGAGGTCTTGGACAGGAGGTCCAGAGAACTACAAGAAGGTTCTGTGGTTAGGATTAAGGGCAAGTTGAGGTTCGGGCGGTGGGATCTCCAAGAGGGAGGTCCAACAGCCAAGATCAAACGTGAAGGTGAGGTCCTCAGAGGGATAGGGCACGGGGAGGTCTGGACCGTTGGATTCAAACAAAAGGAGGAGGTCCAGACGGTGGGGTTCCAGAGGGATTCCACAGAGGAGTTCCACCCGAAGGGGGTCCCTTCGGCCAAGAGTAAAAGTCAAGATGATTCAAATGAACTCAAGAGGTTCAAAGGCACATAAGAGGTCCGAATAAAAAGAGGTCAGGCATAAGAAAGTGCCCAGGCAACAAGGGGTCTAAACTTAAGAGAAGTCTCGATGCAAAAGAGGTCTGCTCCAAAGAGATTCAAACCAACAAAGAGATCCAAGGTGATCAGACTCAAGGGAAAGGCCTGGACATGTAATATGTCCAAGTGTAAAAAGGTCTGAGCCCCAAGGGAGTCTAACCTCAAGAACCACTGGGGAGGTCTAGGCCACAGAGAAGGTCTAAACCTATATAGCCCAAAAGAGATAGGCTAAAGGAAGGTCTACGGAGCATACCAAAAGGAGGTATCAACAACTCCACCTCCAACTGAACCAACTTTGAATTCTTATCATAATAAAATAGTTTTAATTTATTTCACACATTTGAAAAGGATTTAGAAATCAGGATGTTACAGTCTGAACCTAAAAGAGGTCCAACACAAAGGAAGGTTTAAACACCAAGGAGGTCTAAACCTCAAATGTTTAAATACAAAAGAGAACTAGACCCCACAGGAGGTCCAAACTATAAAGGATCTAGACCTCAAAAAGAGATCTAAACTACCAACGGGTCTGAACCTCCAGGGAGGTCCAAACCATGAAGAGTGAGAGCATCCAAAGAGGTCCTGACGCTCAGATCTCGAAAGGAGATCCTGGACGGTCAAGATCTTAAAGGGGAGGAAAGTCCATTGGAGCTTGAAGGGCTCAAGGGAGCACCAAGGGGATATGGCTTCCAGGAGATAGCCAGACAGGAGGGAAGGCTGAGTATAGAAGATTGTCCAGTCTTCAAAGGAGGTCTTGGTACAAGGAAGAATCTAAACCTGAGAGGAGGTTTAAACTGTAATTGAGATTAAGGAAGGTCCTGACCCCAAAGGATGGGCTGGACCAGGAGGGTAAACTTAACAAAGGTCTCAACAGAGAGAGATTTCCAAAGGAGAGGAAAGACCCGAAAAGACATGGAGGAGATGACCACAACGGAAGTCAAACAAGAGGGACAGTCTGGACAGATAAGAATGTCCAGATGTAGGATAGAGGAAAGGGAATCTTACTAGGAGAAGGAAGGGTAGCTCTAGAGAGCTAGAGCAACACCAAAAGAACTAAGTTTTGGGATTAGTTGAAATTTAATTAAGTCATTTTAAACTCTTCAAATTCTGAAAACTTCAGGTTAAGCTTGGAATTCGCATCAAAACCAAATGGTTCTTTTTATTTTGAAAATTTTCAAAAAGGCTCTGAAAATCGAGGCGTTATAACTGGCTCCAAGGATGGCCCAAAGATGAGGGAGATCTGAGCATGATGGAATGCCCAACAAGAGAGGTCCAGAAGGGGAGTTAAATACCAAAATTTAGATTTCAGAGATCAAAGATATTTGAAACACAAACCTGAGCTTAGGGCATCTCAGGGGTAGTTGTGACTCGAAAGAGAGGTCAAAACCGAAGAGGAACTAGAGAGGAGGTCTAGACCTAAGGGGGTCTAAACCAAGGAGATTCGAGCCAACAAAGATATGGTCTGAAATAAAGGAATCCAAACACAATGCGAGGAGAGATCTGACAAGGTTAAACAAGAGGGAGGTCGGGAAAGAAAAGGCCTGAGCTTAAGAGGAGGGCAGAACTAATAGAGAAAGGAAGGGATAGCTCCAGAGAGCTCAAGTAACACCAAAAGAACCAAACTAAATGGTTAGTTGAAGTTCGGTTTAATCATTTTAAACACCCAAATTCTGAAAATCTCAAGTTAAGCTTTGAATTCTCATCAAAACAAAATGGTTCTTTTTATTTTGAATTTTTTTCAAAAAGGCTCTGAAAATCAGGGTGTCACACTCACCGACGAGAAGATCGGGGTGGTGGTGGCAGCGACCGATTTTGGGGAAGAAGGGCGTCATTGAAGTGGTGGTCCTTCGGGGGAAGATAGAGGAAGCACTATGTAGAATACGACGACGCGAACTTGACGGTGAAGACGGCTCAGGCGGAGGACATCAGATGGCTTCAGAACAGGAGCTCACGGCGACGACGGTTTCTCGACGAAAATCTGTCAAACTTGACGATGCTCTCGGGATGGTGACTTGGGGCTTTGGGAGAGGTGGATGAGGCGAAAATTTTGACACGGGTGGCCGCCTTTACGTAGGACCAGAGGGGGAGAATTTGAGTTGCGCACGGCGGCGGCTCGTGTCTGGCTCGGACACGGGGAAGAGACCGAGCGGGGAAGAAGGAAAGGGGGTAAGGGGAGGCTGACAGCGTGGGTCCACACGGCAGTGAAGGGAGAAAAAGAAAAGGAGAAAAAAGGAGAAGAAGGTGGTTGGGTTGGCTCGGCGCGAGAAAAGGAAAGGAGCTGGCTGGGCTGAGGGAAAAGAAAGAGAAAAGAAAGGAAAAAAGAAAACGGGGTGGCGGGGAAAAGGAAGGAAATGGGCCGAAAGAAATGGTTTCAGCTCGAACGGAAAATCCGGAAAAAAAGAGGATTTCCGAATTTAGGAAATTAGATTAAATAACGCCGAGCTCAAAGAAATAGCAAATAATTTAAAAAAATTCATAGAAAATTCCAGAAAATTCTCTAGAACTCAAGGAACCAGAATAGAACAACTTTAATTCAATTAAAGTTTAAATTAATCACATTAAATTATTTTTATTTTTAAAAATTCAAATTAAGCTGGAACTTAACCAAGAAAATTCAAATGATTATTTTTTTATTTTTAAATACTTCAAATAAACTTCAAAACTTAGGATGTTACAAAACTTCAGACAAATAAGACAAAAGGATGCATTTCCTCTCCAGCACCTGCCACTGATTTTCATATCTTTTCACCGAAAACCTTTTACTTTGTTCAGTTGATCTCTGTACCACTGAATTATCTTGTCATCATGCACACATCGATGTCCCAACAGAGGGAATAGTTTCTCAAAGGGAAGGATATGACTGCATATAAGAATATAACTTCAAAATGTAAGAGGTGCTCAAATTACCGTGATTATAAAGTGAAGCAGGCTATGTAAACTATTTTATAAGTAGCTCGTCTACACATATCCATCCAAATGACCTATATAGCTAGGGCAGAAAAAACCATCCCAAGAACAACAAGCTAAAGAAAGAACCAACTCGATATACCTAAGTATCCATGTCATCTCATGAGGTACCATATATCATTAATGCTTATATTGCCACTATTATGAGTACCACATAGAGTGACAGATTGTATGACCAAAAGTAAGTTTGAAGGTGCATAGCTGCAACAGGTTTTTTCAGATTTTTCTGCAATTCTATGTGAAGGATCGCCATTCAACAACAAACAGAGCCAATGATATAATAATGTGTAAGTATTTTGACAGATGTGGCCCTCTCCAATCGCAACACATAACATCAAACAAAGTATGATCACTTTGTTGTTTATGTTTCTTGCATGTATACGGCTTAGTGCTTACCTTAACAAAACGATAGCCAGTGCCCAGGCCAAAAAGATACTTATTAGAAAACAAGGAAACTACCACAGGAAAAAGGCAAGAGATACATATTTTGTAGCTGCATGCCAGGGTGTCTAGTAGCCGACAAAAAAATAGGATCAAAATTTAGCTGATAAATACAGACCGACTCAGCAGCTGGGATGTCATGTGCATCAGAAGATCTGCAGCAGGTACGACGCTACTGGTTTCTAGATCAAAGAACGCGTATGTTAGGAAGAAACTTTTGTAGGAGGTATGAGCAACATATACAAACATATAGGAGGGTCGTGGAAAACCATAACCAGCCTTTCTGTGATTTGGCCAACATAGCAAGCTTACGCTTCTAATGTGATTGAGCAGCGGCCACACCATCTGGACGCGGGAACTCTGATTAAGAACATGAAAGCTCATGTCGTAAATGTGGTGGCAGAGGGAAGCACAAATAATACAGTATGGTTTTGTTGTTTGTATTGAACAACCATGCGATCTTGGGTAGCTAACATGCAGATTATAAGTACCAAACTAATGCAAAGACATTGGCCAGATCATCGAAACATAAGGAGACACAGCCAGAACTTAGAAATTAGAAGAGCACAATGATTTTACCAGCACGCCGAGATGGTAGCGTTGACGCACAGAGCGCCTTGATGGCAGCTGGAAATTTGTAGTGAATTCCTCACCAGCACAACAGGGCGCTCCATCGGGCAGTGAACTAACTTCGCCAGAAGCAATACCCTGTACAAACAAAGATAGGATAGAACAAAATCATTTCTAGAAGGAAAACATAACAGCTAAAGCAGAAACAACACACATACGATTTTTCAAGCCGAGCCGAGCCCAATTTTCAGCTCAGTGAAAAAACGAGCCAAGCTCGAGCCGCTCGTTGGCTCGATTGGCTCGTGAGGCCTACTAAGGCCCAGTCTCCAGTGTGCCCTTTGGCCTTCCTCCCGAGACTCCCCATTCCCCAGTTCACCCTTCCCCACCCGATCCCCTTGGCCTTCCTCCCGAGACTCCCGATCCCCTCCGCGTTGCTGCCCTCTCCATCCACCGCACTGCTCCACCGCCCCCCCGGCCCCGTGCTCCACCACCCCCCCGGGTCTCGTGCTCCACCGCGTCTCGACTGTGCCCCAACCAAATCCCCCAAATCTTTGCCCCCCTCTGGCCTCTGCCGCATCTCCTCCTGGTCTCCCCATGGCGCCGCCTCCTTCCTTCTCTCGGGTCTCCCCATGGCGCCGCCTCTCCCAGCTCGGCATGGCCTCCCACAGCCGCTCCGGGCCCCTGCGCCGTCGTGCCTCCGGCCCCTGTGGTGCGTGTGCGCCGCCCATGGCTCGGCCCCGTGGTCGCCCGTAGCTCCTGCGTCATAACCTCCGGTCTCCCCCTAGCCCTCTCGCCCTCTGGCTTGGCCCCGCCTGTCCCCGAACAAGATCTCCTCAAGACTCTGCCTCCCGGCCGTGTGCTGGCCGGCTCGGCCTCCGGCCGCGGGCACCGCTTTGGCTGTCGTCGACGCGGCGGAGGTTCTTGTCTTCTTGATCTTTTCGCCGGCACCGAGACGGAGAGGAAGGCGAAGGCGAGTTCTTGAGTTGGAGCCTTGGAGGCGATGATGGGCACCAAGCCGCCAGCGTGGGGAATAGGATGGGTGTTCTTGGGTTGTTTTGTTTCTATGTTGTCCTTGTGATTTTGCGATTTCATTTGTACCGATGAACTGATGATAGATGATAGAATGGGTCTTAGTGCTGGATGATAGAATGGGTCTTGATCTTTTCGTCAGGCTCATGGCTTGCGAGCCCACTCGAGCTTCATTCCGAGCCGAGCCGAGCCTCCGTCCTGGCATGTTTCCAAACCGAGCCGAGCTGACTGTTCATCCGAGCCGTAGCGAGTCTGGCTCGAACCGGCTCGGCTCGACTCGTTTCCACCTCTACTCCTGGTGCATGCTGGTCGAGTCCAGTCTCCACTCCATCCATCCATCCATCCATCCATCCATCGGTCATTCAGTCTCCACTCCATCCATGACCTTGCTCAATGCTCATTATTCACCAACACGCCAAGATGCAGTAGTCTCCACTCCATCCATCCATCGGTCATTTGTTGTGGATCTATTTTTGGTTTTGAACTTGGAGGGGACTAGCGCTTGGATGTCAAGTCCATGGAGACAAATGTTGTGACAAGAGGTATTTTTTGTTGCAATGATATTTTTTATTTGTTGCAGCCCCTTTTACCATTTAAATTGCAGAGAGTGATTTGGTTGTTGCAAATTTCTTAATACTGCAATTTTTGGATGTTGCAACTATATCTTTTGGATGTTGCAGTAGCAGGTTCTTGAGGTGGATCAATTGCTGCTGTTTACTTGTTGCCTCCTTCCTCTCCGACTTGTTCATATGTGTAACAACCCAAAAACCCTAAGTTGGATTAGCTAAGCATCTACTATGCATTTGGGAAATTTTGGACCTTTTTAAAACTTTTGTTACAAAGCAAATAGGTTATAACCTGGTTTTTCAAAACCTAGAAATGAAAATTTTCAAATAAAATAAAAATTTGTCAAGAGTTTGAAAACTTAGTTCAGAGTAGGGTATAAACCCCCATGTAGAAAATCCTTTGATTTTGAATACTAGATTGAAAACCTAGTAATCCAAATACCCCTTCTCCCATTCAAAAGTCTAATTTGATTTTGAAGCAATACTAAAAAGGTTCCAGGTGTGGGAATGATTATTTTGGAATTCCAATTATAAACAGTAAGACCTTTTAGACCCCTAGAATGCTCGAGGTACCTTTAAAAGAATCCTCAAATTCTAATTCACAAACATACTTTCTCTAACTTAGAACTACAAATTGAATTTCATTTTTGAAAATATAGTAGGACCCAAAGTTGGGAATATTTTATTTGGATTATATGTGCTCTGTTTTACTAGTTTGAATTTTTCTGGAATTTTTGGAGGTTATTTGGTTTCCATTTTTATTTGCATGCTCAAATTGACTTTGAATTTAAAATACAAACAAAACTTGTGAAAAGTGCCTGAAAATAATTTTCCTAGGTTCTGGAACAACTAATAAATTCACCTACAAAATTTCACAAATTTTGGAGTGAGATTGTTATTTTTAAGCAACCAGTCAAACTTGTAAATTAAAAGTCAAATACCTAAAACAGGAATTTCAAACAATTTTAGGGAAAAATGTGTTACATGAAAAACTCTAAGAATTTTACACCATAATATTCACTAGGTCCTCTGCCTGCCCTAAAATTTTCCTATTTTTGGAGCTAGACATCTCTGTTTAAAAATCACCAAACTAACTCAGCCTATTTATACAAATCAGAAAAACCTATTTCTGACTCACCTCTTCACTGTTCCTCTGGTTCAAACCAGGTTCCCACCGAACCCACTAGCCCAAGCCACCTTACCCCTCCTTCAGTGACCTGTCGGTCCCACCGGTAGGCATTCTTCTCCACAGCGCCAAGCCTACGCTCGCCAGCGCCATGGCCACGCGGCTGCTCATCTTTGCGCACGCGCCAGGCTTGCCCCCGAATTCGAACCATTCCGCCCACGGCTCCACACACCATGCCTCGGTGTAACAACCCAAATTTTGGTTAAAAATAAACTTTAATTATTTTCATTTAGTTTTCTGAATGTTCTGGAATTTTAAAAGCTTTTCCTATTTATGTTGAAGCCAAAATAATTTAATTGCAAAATCAAATACCAATGTTAAGTTGGAAATATTTTATTTAGGTCCAGGATATTTCAAGGAATTTCTGTGAATTTTTTCCCATTATTTTTGGACCCCTTTAGCTATTTTCTAAAAACCTAAAGGTATTATTTTAATTTTGGAAATCAATAAATCAAAGAAAATTTCAAAGTTGAATTGGGTCAATTCTTTCGCCCAACTCTGTTCAAGATCATGCCCAAAACTCCCTACCAAAGCCACTCACGCAGCCGCTCCTCTGCCTCACCCCTCCTCTCACTTACTGTGGGCCCCACCTGCGGTCTTCTTCTCCCATGTGGTGTCCGCCTGAACGCCAGCGCACGCCCGCGCAAAGACACGCCGTGCCTTGCATGCTCGCCACTGCAGACCTTGCCCATGCCGGCCACCTTTGTGGCATCGCCACTCGGCTACAAAAGCCGGGCTGAGCCGGATCTTGCCTCTCTTGCTGCCATTCCCTTTCTTTCTCCCCCTTCATTTCGCCTCTCTTCAAGCTTGAGCCTACTGAGCCACTTGGTCACAAAGCCACCGATGTGCCTTCCACCACCAAGACCGATGCTCTCCTCTCCCCAAGCAAGACACGCGGTGCTCCACGTCCTCACAAGCAGGTCCCCTCCATCAATTCTGAGCTTGAGCCACAGTAGCGCGCCGCTCGGTCTTCTTCCCCCTTTTTGGCCAAACACCGCCGCGCCATCGCACTCTTGTTGTCCCAAATCCTAGAATGGAATATTTCAGTATATCCCATTTTCTATGTTTTTATCATTTCATGTGATCACAATCTTTCAGACGCTCGTTCTCTCTCATACAAACTCTGAATCTGTCGATTCTTGTTCCTAAATTAGTATAAAGTCTATATCTTTCCATTATTACTATTTTATAATTTTTGGGTTTTATTTAGATTTTATTTGAATTTGTCTCGTTTTCGTGTGTAGATTGCGACGACTCTGGGGAAGTTGATCTTTTTGAAGAGTTAGATCCTCAAGCATACGAGCAAGGCAAGTTACATCCTTTGATCATATTTGATCCCAGTATTTCAAATTATTTAAATTCTATTTTAAATTATTATTGCATGCTTATTTATACTCAGTAATTTAAATTCCTGTTTTAAATGATAGTTATTCCTAATTCCTTTGTATAGCCAAACTTTACTTTCAAATTAGCCAGTCTTTGACACCTTAGTAAAAATCTAGTTGATACAATAGTATGAGCTAGAATTCATGAAAAACTTTATGCTTAGACCAAAAGTATTGAATTTGGGGGAATTTAGCCAAATGTTCAAATATGATTTAATTGAGCCTATGGTATTGGTTTACCATAGGACTTTTTGCAAATGATTGTTGAAAAGCAAAACAATGAAAATTGGTTTAGACTTAGGTGAAATGGATGTTTGGATGGGTGCAGGTTTATGCACGGGATCGATTCATTTCAATGAACAAGGCCTAGGGGTTCTTTTGGAAAGTCGCCCAAATCAGTTAAGGACCGGTCTTCAAGCGCATTTTGCTACGCCCTACTGTACTACCACAAGTCTGAAGTGGGTAGGACCTGGCTGACTAATTTTACAATGTTTCACCGTGGTCGTGCCATCCAGTTGCGTGTGTGTTTTTTTATGACCTACTTTTATATATTCCCATCTGGCACAAGAGGGGCCTTGAACCCGGCGGGTTTCCATCCAAAGGGGGCGAAACCTTAGCGAGGCGGGACTACGGTGGAATGGCGTATTGTAAAGGCCTTGTCATGTGCTCTAGACTGCTTACCTAAGGTAGTGAGCAGTGGTACCCCGGATGCCAAACAAACTAGAGAAGTCGTGTCTTGTGGGTAAAGCTGTATAACCTCTACAGAGTGTAAAACTATTTGAATAGCCGTGTCTACGGTCATGGACATGCTAGCAAAGCCACTCCAAGTTAGATTTTGTTTTTGGTTTCAAAAGACCTTGTTAACTGATGTTTCAAAATGGGAAGTTGGGTGGGTAGCCATATGATAGGAGGGTATCCTTCACCACACTTGTGTGAATGTTATCTGACTATAAAACTTGATTTAGAAAATGAATTTTAGTTATAAACTATCTGCCTTGGAACTTAGTACAAGTATTTAAAGAAAATATTGCTTTATGCAAAATAAACCCTATAAGCCATCCTTTGTTATACTCTCATGCATTATAATCTGTTATTGGGTGTAACTTGCGGAGTACATTCATTTGTACTTACCTTGCTTAATAAAATGTTGATCAGGAGAGGACTACTTTGAAGAAACTGAGAACGTGGACGACTACGCTACGCACCCAGATGATTGCCTGTGGCGAATCGTGTGGTCTATTGCTACTACTTTTGCTTCCGCTGTATCTTACTTTTGGACTTATGCTCCTTTTGTAATAAACTTGAACTTGTGTGTTTTTATTGCGCTTTATGGTTATGTTATTGTCGTAGAGGCAGCCCACCACCCCACCCACTGGCAAACAGATCCCGAGCTACAAGAGGTACTCAGGGTAGTCAAAGCCTTCGGAGGGTAGCCGAAGGGTGCCTCAACCTGAAGTCTCCGGAGGGTCGCCGAAAGGTACGTCGGCCCGAAGTCTCCGGAGGGTCGCCAAAGGGTACCTTGGCCTGAAGCCTTCGAAGGGTCTCCTGAGGGGTACAGGAGGTACCTCGAGGGTGACCCGAAGCCTACGAAGGATGTTCGAAGGAGACCTGGCCGGAGGAAAGGAAGAAGACAAGTGGACCAGAAGCTACGTGTAGGGATAGGAAAGGACCCTGCAGTCCTTACATTAGTAGTACTTTTGTAAGGGTGCTTGTGTAATCTCATGTATCCTGTCACTTTGGCTATAAATAGCTCACATCCCCCCATGTAAAGGGAGAGCTTTTTTCAGAACATTAATACACAATACATTTTCCCGACAACTAGTCCCCTCATCGAGGACTCTTCGGACACCTTGTGTGTACCAGGGGTCCCCTCTTCTTGTCTAGTCCTTTTGCTACGACAGGTTACCGTCTGTCGTGGGGACGACAGAAAGCTAATGGCACAAACCCAAGCTCGAGCATGGCACTGCAGAAGAGGACCAAGTCCAAGACCTCGGCGGCCGAAGCGGCCACGGTGACCGCAGCACCAAGCACTCCGAGGGCAAAGTGAACTAAAACCACCGCGGTAGCGGCACCCCTCGCCCCGTCGATGGAGGAGGAAGCAAACAACTCCACGCAGGGGGCGTCATCGGGGGTGACACCCAGCGAGCAGGCCCACCGCCCGGAGAAGCAGGCGCAAGCCAAGAGTCGTACGTAGCATTGCAGCAGGAGTTGGCGAATCTTCGTCGTGAGATGGCAACCCTCCAACACCTGCCGACGACAGCCATCGCGGCTCCGCTGCGACCCATGCCAATCGAAATTGCTCCCGAAGCGCCCCGCTGCCGCTTCGGGAGATCCCAACTCCCAGCTGAGCGAGGGTCGAGACCGCCCACCGGGCCGCAAGGGTTCAAGATGCCGGAGTTCACACCCTTTCAGGGATGCACCGACCCCTCGGAATTCCTCTGGGTTTATGAAACCGCGGTGGAGGCCGCCAGAGGAGACGACACTACGAAGGCAAAGAGCGTCACCCTCGCCCTTAGGGGCGTGGCGCTGATGTGGCTTTTCACCATCCCCCCCCCCCACGCTCCATCTATGCGTGGGAGAAGTTGCGAGACCTCATCCGCAACAACTTCCAGGGAAATTACACGGAACCCAAGGACGCGGGGCACCTGTTTGCAATAAAACAGGCACCAAACGAATCCCTCCGTAGCTTTTTCAGAAAGTTCGCAGAGGTCAAGTGTCAGGTGAAAGACGTCAACAAAACCACTGTCATAAACGCTGCCACATGCAGGCTCTGGAACGGCCCCTTGTCGGCTAGACTGGTGTGCAAACCCGTCTGCACAGTGACGAAGCTCTTCGACAAGATGAAAGAGTACTCCCGGACCGAGAAGACAGCATCCGAAGAGGAGCACCCACCACCTCCGCCCCAGGCGTACCCCCCACAAAAGAAGCGTCCGCCGCTGTCCCACCCAAGACACCAGCCAAGCCGCGGAACAATGACTACCGGCAAAAGGGCCGGGGAGTCTACCATGTAGACGGCGCGCCACACCCCGAAGGAGGACGGCGCGGAGGTTGCTGGGGCCGAGGCCGCGGACGAGGATGCGGGTGAAACGCCGGCCGCCAGCCAGACAACCGCGCCGGAGGACCCGCACTATTCTGCGACCTCCACGGCGAAGGGACACACGCTACCAACGAATGCCGCACCATCGCGGCCATGCAGGATTACATGCATCGCCAGCAACAACGATCGAGCACCGCTTAGCCCTCCGAAGCGAAGCACCACCGAAGAAGCAAAAACTGTGACGCATGTCGGCCGAAAGATTGGAGGCAGCAAAGAAACAAATCACCAAGTTGTTAAAAGCAAGGGTCATTCGGGAAATCAAATACACAGAATGGCTTAGTAACCCTGTTCTTGTCCAAAAACAAGGCAAATGGCGCATGTGCGTCGATTACACGGAGCTCAACAAAGCGTGCCCCAAAGATGATTTCCCGCTACCCCGCATTGACCAGCTGGTGGATGCCACTTTGGGCTGCGAGTTGATGAGTTTCCTCAATGCCTACTCTGGCTACCACAAAATACTCATGGCCAAGGAAGACGAACCGAAGACAGCATTCATCACCCCTGTAGGTACATATTTCTACACCCGCATGCCCTTCGGGCTGAAGAATGCGGGCGCAACCTTCTGCCGCCTCATCTCGAGAGTCCTAGCCGAACAGCTCGGGCGCAACGTAGAAGCCTGCGTCGATGACATAGTGGTCAAAAGCGAGCTAGAAAATGAACACGAAGGACCTGTAAGAAACCTTCTCAAACCTTCGGAAGGATGGAATCAAGCTCAACCCGGAGAAGTGTGCCTTCGGCGTCAAGTCAGGCAAGCTTCTAGGATTTCTTATGTCTGAGAGGGGCATTGAAGGTAACCCCGAAAAGATAAGGGCCGTCCAGGAGATGAAGAAACCTCACAAGGTTCGCTGGCGTAAAACTTACCGACCGGCTTGCGACTCTTAGCCGTTTTTTCGCCTACGGAGAAGTCCCTTCCACTATTCAAGACACTCCGGGGAACGGAGCTGTTCCGGTGGACCGAGATCGCCAACAAGATTCAAGAACTCAAACAATACCGACCACCGCTAAGCCTCACCAAATTTAAGCAAGGCGACCTCCTACTCTACCTCTCGCTTCTTTATCAAGAGGAGCGCGATCCTCATCCAAGAAGACAATGGCCGCCACCCTATTACGACGGAGGCACTCCAAGGTGCAAAACCCCAGATACGAGCCGAGAAGTCACGACGCTCGTCATGGCCTTGAAGCTCCACCACTACTTCGCCCACACAATCATAATCCCAACCTCTTACCCCTAGCATTACCGCACTGCGGCTAAGGATGCCACGGATCTAGTAGGAAAGTGGGCAAATGAGCTCGCGCCCTTCACATCACCTTCACAAGGACAACCATTAAATCACAAGCTTTGGCAGACTTACGTTCTTTGAATGGACGCCAAACAAATAAGACCACACCTCGCCAGTCGAGACCCCGTGGACAATGTACATTGATTCGATCGTGGTGTTGCTTGCCGTGTCGAGCAAAGAACCATTCTAGTCGCCCTGGACGGCCACACCGTGTCTCACTTAGCCCGCCTCGCCTTCCCAACAACAAACAATGCCTCATAATACGAGGCGCTACTGTTGGGACTCCGCAAGGCAAGGGCACTGGGAGCAAAGAGGATACTCATCAAGAGCGACTCTCACCTAGTAGCGGGCCACTTCGACAAATCGCTCGTCGAAGAGACCCGTAATGACAAGCTACTCATCATGCAAGCAAGAAGAATCAACCTACTTTCTTGGCCTCACGCCCAAGCCATACCGAAGCGATTAACAAAGAAGCGCATAAAGCGCCTAAGATGGTTAGGCTCCGCCAGCACCTTCACCGGATGTTTTTCACGGCACTAATGACACATTCTTGCTATACCGAGCACAAGGCTCCGCCAAAAGGCACAAGGGGCTGCACCCGAAGATCAAGGGTCACGCCAAGCACGATTGTGCACGCAGCTGCGTCTAACCGGCGGGTCCGATCAAGCGAGACATCATCATCAAGTACCTCGCGAGAGAAGAACCAGAAGATGAAGGCGAAGCAAAGCGCCTTCGCCACAGAGCCAGAAACTACCACATCCTCGGCGGACAACTCTACAAGGGAGCCGTCAGCGCACCCTACCTGCGGTGCCTATCCCACGAAAAAGGCCAAGCCCTCCTCAAGGAGATCCATGAAGGTCTGTGTGGCGCACATCAAGCGCTCCGAAGCATCATCGGCAAAGCATTCTGCTAAGGATTCTACTGGCCCACGGCGCTCTGAGACGCCCAAGACCTCGTTCAGCGCTGCCAAGGGTGCTAGTGGGCTAGCAGGCAACCCAAGGCACCCTCGGTCCCGCTCCAGCCTTTACCACCCGTATGGCCCTTCGCGAGATGGGGGCTCGATGTCATCGGACCATACCCCACTTGCAGGGTAGCTGCGCCAGGCTTGTGGCCATCGAATATTTTTCAAGATGGGTCAAGCAGAGCCGGTCACAAAAATCACCTCAGAGCAATTTCAAATAGGTATGGAAAAGTATAATTAGCCGTTATGGGATACCGAGCGACATTGTCATAGACAATGGGGCACAGTTCGACTCGATAGCATTTTG